>CANXME010000532.1:1615000-2345000 GCA_948144175.1 Closterium sp. NIES-65
GAGCTTCTGGAGAAGCTTGAGTTAAGGAACGTGAAAAACAGAAAAACCAATCTGAGAGAAACAAGTGAGAAATGACGAAGCCTCAGAGACTACCCCCTCGACCAGAAATGCTTGGGGGGAGGGCGAGGAATGGTTGAAAGGGACCTCTGAAGGACGAGGTGTCATTACATGTGTGTTACACACCCAACCTGAAAGTTTACAACAGTTGTTTAGACACGTTTGACCTCGCACAACCGCACTTCACCTTTAATTTCATTACGAACTCACGTTTTTGTTCGTTGCGATGGAGGGAAATACGATTGGTTTCCAACGGTGCAGGTCAACCGAGGGTAGCAGGCTTGTTTCTATTGGTTCAAAAACAATCGCGGCGATTATTTGCCAAGCGTCAATGAATCCACCACGCGTGCACCTAGACAAGTGATTTTGCTCGAGGTTCCGTAACCAGGGCCCCGTGATGGGTGAGGGTTACTTTGTCCTCACGCGGGACACGCCAGAAAAACGACGAACCAAGGGCTGGGCACTAAGCCAAATCGGGCGGCTGATCCTTGGGCGCTGTTGGGGGCCGAGCCAAGATCGCACGTGGCTCGGTCAAAAGCTGACACAGCCCGGGCCCAGCTCGGCTGGGACCACCTGACCCAACTACACCAGGGCTGTGCCAGGCTGACGCAGCACACATTTTCGACTGGTTACCCAGCGAAAAGAGAATCTGGCGCGCAAACACCTGACGCGCCAGCATTTCTGTTGTGCGAACTGCAGAAGCGAAGTATCCACATACCTGAAATGTTTTGCGCTGGCAAAGTATTGATTCGCCTGCAACCTCCAAATTCCCCCAACCTTTGTGCACCTGGACAGACCCGAACGTTGAACGATCTGTCCCTGCCAGGGCCCACTCGCGATCTATCTGTACATGGGCTCCTCGCATGTTGAGTGGGCGATATTTTACAGATTGGATTGAACGGCCAGGATGAATCGTATGTGCAACGTTTCCTATCTGTATAGTGAATTTCTCAGACATGTTCAACAATACTCACAACAAGCGTCGAAAAGGCAATGACCTTGCGATTATGTGTTATGGAGTATACAGATTGAAGGTACCCTAAACTGTACCAATTTCGCGTAATTTATTAACGATTTCGTTACATGTGTAGCAGGTGTGTGATTCTAATTCCACTACAACACTAAATTCATGTATTTCCAACGTAATTCATACGCCATGTTATGTCTGCATTGTATGTTAATTATCATGTTATAATTCCATATTAAAAATTTGCATGAGTTAAATACGCAAAAAATTCAACAACATATTCATAAATCACAGTAAATGTTTTCACGTACATAAATCTACATCAACTAACACGATAAGTTACACTGGGAACATTTATACAGCATATTGGAATCTAAATCCATCGATGGCAGGGGCAAAATTTCGACCAACCAGAACGTGAAGGCGTGGAGCTTCGCGACTGGCCAAAAACTTCAGAGCTACTTCCAAACCTGTGCCAAACCTACAGCTCACCATCCATGCCTCGAAATCAGGTGCGACTTCTCGGTCTCGCGCTGGACAACACGCAACCGATACGCCACCAAAGCATCCAAATCGCAAACCATTGGCCGAAGCCAATGGTTTGCAAGTCGAAACGACTGGTTTTACCCAACCAGTCGCTGGCAACTGGTTTCCGATACGAAAGCGAGAAAACATAGTTTGGCGATGCACGTGCAGAACGGGTTCGCGGCGGTGCTCTCGCCGAAGCAGGTCCGAAGTCTGCAGAGCCACCCGGACGTGGCGGCCGTCACGCAGAGCGTGCGCCTGTCGCCCTCCACCACGCACTCCCCGCAGTTCCTGCGCCTTCCGCAGTCGCTCTGGGCCACCGCGGGCGGGGAGACGTCGGCGGGGGAGGACGTGGTGGTAGGCGTGGTTGACACGGGGATTTGGCCCGAGCACGCGTCGTTCGCCAACACGGTGCGTGGCGCGTGTGGCGTTTGAGTAATGTTCCGGAGAAAGCAGCGACGGTGGAAGAACGTGTGGAAAGGTTCTGCTGAGTCTTTTTTTTCATATAATTCTCAAAAATACGGAATATGGTGGTTGTGGTCTAGGAACGGGAGGTGTCGCGGAGTCCATGGGCGCGCTCCCTGCTAACTTTCAAATTCTGTTCCCTCACATGCCTCGCCTCAAACCGCCGTTATCTTCTGCACATTCCCTTCCGCTAATCCAGTCTATCACTAAGACGCACCTTGAATCCACCCCACGCCGCCTTCCATCTTCCCGCTCCTGCGCATCCCCTTCCCCGCAAGCAGGTCGCAAACCCGTACGGCGATCCTCCGAAAACGTTCACGGGCAGGTGCGAGGCGACGCCCGACTTCCCGCGGGAGAAGTGCAACGGGAAGCTGGTGGGTGCGCGCTTCTTCAACGGCGGCTTCTACAAGCAAACCAAGGGCGACCTTGACACCAGCAAGGATTACTGGTCTGCGCGCGATTCCAGCGGCCATGGCACGTGGTGCGCAAGGTATGTGCTTCGCTGCCCGGCTCCATTCTCGAGTCGACTGAAAAAACATCTTATTGGCCATGGCACGTGGTGCGCCAGGTACGTGCTTCGCTGCCCTGCGTCATTCTCCTCTCCCGTCCCTCCATTCCCCGCCCTTCCCTTCCACTTTCCACCCTCCCTACCCCTCCCGTACTTCATCCTCTGTCTACATTTGCATCCCTGTCTGTTTCCTTCCTTACGACTTTTGAGTCGACTGGAAAATCAACTTATCACATTTGCATCCATTTCCCTCCTTCCGACCCCATCCCCCCAGTCCTTCCCCTCATAACCTCGACCACTTGCACTCAAAATCAGACCCAATCTACCAATGCCCCACCCTTTTTCCTCCCCTTCCCCTCCCCTCCCCTTCCCCTCCCCTCCCCTCCCCTTCCCCTCCCCTCCCCTTCCCCTCCCCTCCCCTTCCTCCCTTTCCCCTCCCCTCCCTCGCGCCTCCCTCCAGTGCGGCGGCGGGCAACAACGGGGTCCTCCTAGACGGCGATTTCACGATAAGCGGCATGGCGCCGCGCGCGCGTCTGGCTGCGTACAAGGTCTTTTGGGAACCACGACGGCGACATGTGGGCCAACTCCGCGGACCTCAATGCGGCCATTGATTCCGCCAATTCCCTCACCTTTTTTCCTCCTCTCCCCTCTTCTTCCCTTCCCCTCCCGTCCCTCCCATCCCCCCCAGTGCGGCGGCGGGCAACAACGGGGTCCTCCTAGACGGCGACTTCACGATAAGCGGCATGGCGCCGCGAGCGCGCCTGGCAGCGTACAAGGTCTTCTGGCAGAACCACGACGGCGACATGTGGGCCAACTCCGCGGACCTCAATGCGGCCATTGATTCCGCCGTGATGGACGGTGTGGATGTGATCAGCCTGTCCCTCGGGGGCGTGGATCCCACCGGCACGTATTTTGACGACATGGCAACTCTCAACGCGCACGCTGTATGAATCTAAGCTGCTCCACTCCAACCTCTCTAACGCCCACCTCCAACCAACCTGCATGCTTTAAGCTGCTCCACTTTCAAGTTGCATGCTGCAAGATTTCTGTGTGCTGATTTTTTCCGGTCGGTACTGACAGAGTGAAGCGGCCAGGGAGTGGGGCACGGGCGTAAGGGAGTGAGGCAGAGGAATTGCGTTGTGTGGCAGAGATTCAGTATCCATTCCACACCCTCCCCCCTCCCCATCTCCCTTCCCCCTGACCTGCCACCAGGCTGGCGTGGTGGTGGTGTATGCAGCGGGCAATGCGGGCAATGTTCACCCGGCCAAGGGGGAGTACCGCCTGATTGACAACTTCGCACCGTGGTACCTCTCTGTGGGAGCCAGGTACAGTCCCCGCTCCCTCCTCTCGCTTCTACCATCTCCGTTCTCCACTCGCCCTTCATCCCTCGCCCTTCATCCCTCGCCCTTCATCCCTCGCCCTTCATCCCTCGCCCTTCATCCCTCGCCCTTCATCCCTCGACCTTCATCCCTCGACCTTCATCCCTCTCCACCCACTCGTGAATCTGCAACGCAAGCTGCCTCCCTCTCTTGGTTCTTCCGTCAACCACTCATCATCACACAAGCCTCTACAGACGACCAACACCAAATCACCACTCAACTTTCTCACTCCACATTCCAATCCCCCGCCCTCTCACCCCTATCCCTCATCTCCCCCTTCCTCTTCTTCCCCTCCCCTCTACCCCCTCCTCTCCCCCATCAACCCCCCATCAGCACCATAAGCATATACACAGACATGCTAGCCAATGCGATTGTCTCCCCGGCCAGTAAAACGGCCCTCACTGTTTCCGATGATGGCGCTGACAGCACCAACTCACAGACCACAGTTAGCACCTCTGGCAGTGGCAGCAGTGGCAGCAGTGGCAGCAGCGGTGCTGGCGCTGGTGGTGCTGCTGGTGGTGCTGCTGGTGGTGCTGCTGGTGGTGCTGCTGGTGGTGCTGCTGGTGGTGCTGCTGGTGCTGATGATCTTGCTGGTGCGACCACCGATTCAGTCTCTTCCAAGGAAACCAAAGGCATAACGTACGGCCCCGTTCACCCCCCTCCCCCAATGTCCCTACTTACTTTAACCATTTCTCCTTCTTAACCCGATGTGCCATTCACTCCCCCGTTCCCCGTACGGTCTTGCTCCCCCCTCCTTCGACTCGACCCTTGTGCGTGATCTCCCCTTTCTCGCCCCTGCTCCTGCCTTTGCACCTCTTTAGAAAGCCTAGTACCCCTACCTACCTTAAAATTCCTAGTTCCCATCCTACCACATTGTCTTCATCCTCATCTCCCCTCTGTTCATTTCTTTTCCACCATATTCCCGCTCCTCAACCCCACAAATCTTATGCAATCCTCTCCCCTGCTCCCTTGTCCCCACCACTCTTCCCCTCTCCCTTTCTTCTCCCCTCCTCCCCTTCTCCCTCGTCCCCTTCCCTCTCCCTCCCTTTCCTCTATCCTCCCTTTCCTCTATCCTCCCTTTCCTCTCCCCTCCTCTCAGCTTCTCTGAATCATCCAACAATCCCAACGAGGCGCCTATTGTCGCGTTTTTCTCCTCCACCGGCCCTCTAGTCGCCCCAGCCGCTATCCCCGCTTCCGGACGGCCCACTAACGACATCCTTAAACCCGACATCATCGCTCCTGGCTTCCAGCTATGGGGCGCCGCGCCCAGTCCCAAACTCACCGACTCTGACAACTATTTTAAGAGGCTCTCCGGGACGTCCATGGCTACACCGCATGTGGCGGGAATCGTGGCGCTTATCATCCAGGAAAGGCCCACGTGGACTCCGGCGCAGATCATGTCGGCGATTATGACCACGGCGAGCGTGCGAAACAACAAGAAGAAGCCGATTCGGATCACGGTGGAAGGACGAGGCGAGCGCGTTGCGAACCCGTGGGAGATCGGCGCGGGACATGTGAACCCTACGAGTGTTCTTGATCCTGGCTTGACATACGACTCGAACCAGACGGAATACAGAAACTTTCTCGCGGGTTTGGACTTTAACCTGGCGAAGTGGGAATTTCGTTCGATCGTTGTCTCGCCAATCCGCGCGTGCAATCTCAACCGTGCGTCCATCAGTGTGTCGAAAGTCACGAAGTCGGTGACGGTGACGCGACGGGTTACCAATGTCGCCAGCAAAACTTCGACATACCGAGTCTCGGTGGAATCCCCACCTGGTGTAAGTGTGGTTGTGACTCCTAAGAGTTTCACGATCGAGCCAGAGCAAACGGTAACCTACACGGTTACATTTACAGTTAAGAAGAAAAATCCTAACTTTGTTTATGGTAGCCTCACATGGGCAGACGATAAGGGTCACGTGGTGCGGTCTCCTATAGCTATTCAGCCCATCAAGTAAGCAGGAGAGGTAGGGGATTAGGGGGGAAACCATCTGCTTGCGTGTTGTACTGTATGAATGTTGCCCTTCTTTTATAAGCCTATACGAAACTTGTTATATGGTAAGGATATCTGTTGTAATTTGTAACATTATTCAGCACTTCTGTGAGCATTTCTAAGCTTACAACCGCACACACCCACCTTTCAGTGCAGAGCCTGACAGCACAAGCAAGCATGCTGCCAAATTCGCACCCCAACCTTCCCATGCTTGTCATTTAGGTTTGTTGCAACAGAAGGGCGCCCACCATCCCCCTCTTGCTACCCACTCCTGCACCAGCAGTAGTAGCAGCAGCAGCAGATGCTGCAGCAGCAGGCACAGCAGCAGCAGAGGGGAAGACGAAGAGCCGCGACGTGTGCAGGCAGGGGTAGAGCTTGGCAGCAGGGCGGGGGGCCAGAAGTCAAATGAGCGGCAGCTGCAGCATACCCGATGCCACCGCAACCAGGCGGAAGGAGAGGCGCAGAGAGGCGCGGGGGAGCACTGTAACCGAGCCACTGTGCTGGCCTGCAAAGACAAAGCCTGGTGCGTCCTGCAGCTGATACACCACCTCTTGCAGCGAGGTGGTGCAGTTGGAGAGGCGGATGGAGAAGGAAAAGGGGGACCCCACGATCGTGAACGGCGGTAGGCGCAGCGACGCGACGAGAATGGGGTTCGCGGAGAGAACAGGCGGGAACGGCCGGAGGGACGAGACGGTTGGGGAGAGCTGTGGGAGGAATAAGGGTGTGGGGGTTAGGGTCTGGGCTGCCTGTTGGTGTGGCTGGTCGGGTGGGGCTGCAGCGTCTAGAGTCAGTGCGACAGGGTCAGAGCCTGCAAGCTTCACACCCAATCCGCTATCCAGAGCCTTCTCGTAGGTATTTGCCATGCCTGCAGGGATTTGCAGGACTGACTGACCGTGACTGTGCATCTCCTTGCTGGTGTTGCCCTGAGCTGCGTGGCGTTGCCACGAGAGCAGCAGCGAGCCGATGACGAGGGAGGGCGAGGCAACACGCGGGGTGACGTGGAAGAGTTGGGTGAAGGACTCGCCTTGACCCAGCACCAGCGGCAGTTCTGAATCACACCCCTCTGATTGCTCTTGTAATTCTGATGGCATTGGCACGTCGCCTTCCCCTTCCACACTGCCCTCCGCACCTGCACTGCCACTGTCACCATCTCTCCTCTCGACTGCGTGCGAAACAGCACCAGCAGCGGCAGCAAGAGCAGCAGACGCACGGGCACGCATGGACACTGGTCGGACAAGGCACGCGGCGTCATCCCCCTGCTGCTGCGGCACCCGCACCGCCAGCAGCCGCAGCGCCGTGCACGCAGTGTTTCGCACCACCACCGCCACCACACACGTCTCATGCACCGCCACAGCTGCTGCCGGCGCCACCCCTGCTCCTGCTCCTGCTGTGAGAGCAGAGAGAGACGAGGGCGTGGAGGGGGGAAGCGGGGTGGTGGGTGTAGAGGCAGCGGAGGTGGTGGTTGGGGTGGAGGCAGCAGGTGGTGAGTGGAAGATGGGGATGAGGGAGTCTTTTCGAAAGGGGCCGATGTAGCGATGGAGCACGGAGAGGGCTTCTTGACAGCGCAGGTCCTGTGATCTGGACACCTGGAATGGTGCCTTGGTGGTCACGCTGCTGCTGCTCACTGCGTTCTCACTGCTCACCACACCTTCCGCTGCTCCTGTGCCTGCTGCTGTTCCTCCCCCTGCTGCTGTTCCTCCTCCTCCTGCTGCTGCTGCTGCAGCAGCTGAGTCTGCTGTGGCTCCTTCACTTGCACATTCCTCTGCTTCACCTGCATCCCCACCAGCAGTGGCATTGGCAGGAACAGCAGCAGCAGCCTCCTCTCTCACACTCCCCTGAGCCTGCGTGGCTGGAGTGGCAGCAGCAGCAGCAGCAGCCGGAGCAGGAGGGGAGGAGGAGTACGAGAGAGTGGCGATGAAGCTAAGGGGAATAGCGGCCTTCCATCGGACAAACACCACTGTGCTCCATGACCCATGGGGTTCCACCATAGGCACTCTTATGTCTCCTCTCAATGCCACCAGCTGCTGCTGCTGCTGCTGCTGCTGCTGCTCGCTGCTCTCTCTTCTCTCGCTCCGATTCCCTCCTTCATCCTCCTCTCCCACTCCCCCTCTTGTCTCCCCATCTCCCAACCCCGGCCCCTGCCCCGCCGCCCCCCCCTGCTCCCCGCACGGCAATAGAATCTCCGCGGGGACAGCAGTACCATGCACTTCCGTCTCCCCCCCCTCGTCTCTCCCCGCAGTGCCTTCCCCGAGAACTGCAAACGCGTCCCCTGCACTCGTGCCAGCAGGTGGGATGGGCAGATACCCCGGGAGAGGAGGGGGTTCGAAGGCAGGCAGATGGGTGATGGAGGGGATGCTGTGAGAGGAAACGCCTGGGCCTTCCTTGCCTGTGCTGCTGCTGCCGGTGGTGCTCGTGGTGCCGCTGCTGCTGGTAGTGGTGTTGCTGGTGCTAGTGCTTGTGGTGGTGGTGGAAGAGGGGTTGTGGGAGGGTGCATGGGCGGAGGGCCAAGCAGCGGGAGAGGCAGGAGGGGACGATGCTGCCAGAGGGGAAGTAGAGGTAGACCCAGAGGCACCACCACCAGCACCGGCGGCAGCAGTACCACCAGCAGCGCCAGCGGCGGCAGCAGCAGCAGACAGCACAAGAGACAGCGACGCAGACCACAGCGCGTGCCATAAAGACCGCACCCACACACGCACAGGCAACGCCTCCCCTACCAACCCCCCGTCTGCCGCACACTCTACAGTCACATCCGCTAGAGGAGCCTCGTCGGCTATCTCTACGGCCTTGTGGCCTAGCACAGAGAGGGATGAGTCAGTGAAGGGTGAGGGAGACGGGGCTTCGAAGACCCAGAAGAGCACGAGGCCTGCGGCTTGCGGGCTGTCGATGGGGCAGGAGAGGATGGCGCATGGTGTGATGTGCGCCTGCACCTGTAGACACTCGAGTAGCCCGCTGCATGCTGGGCGAGGGAGAGAGGGAGGGAAAGGTGGAGGGGGGCAGAAGAGGTAGGTAGGCGGTTGGATGAGCAGAGGAAGAGATGAGAAGAGGGAGAGGATGGTGTGTGGGGTGATGTGCGCCTGTACCTGCAGACACTCGAGTAGCCCGCTGCATGCTGGGCGAGGGAGGGAAGGGGATGGAGGGAGGGGGTGGGTAGTGTGAGGGTGGATGAGGGGGAGAAGAGGAGAGGAGAGGAGAGGAGAGGAGAGAGGAGAGGAGAGGAGAGGAGAGGAGAGGAGAGGAGATGAGAGGAGAGGAGAGAGGAGAGGAGAGGAGAGGAGAGGAGAGGAGAGGAGAGGAGAGGAGAGGAGACAAGAAAAGACAAGATAAAGGGAGAAGAGCGGCGGAAAAAGCAGGGTAGAGGAGAGAAGAAATGACAGGGGGGAGGGAGGATACAAGTGCTACTCGACGCACACTTCTGAATCCATCTCTAGCTGACTACTACTCACTCCTGCCACTCATCCATGTGCGGGTAACCGCCATCAACACCGCCGTCACCACAGCCACCACCACCACCACCACCACCACCACCACCACCACCACCACCACCACCACCATCGCCATGAGAATCATATCAGCAGTGGCATCAACATCATCAGCATCATCAGCATCAGCATCAGCATGAGCATGAGCATGATCACCTGGAGTGACGGACAAGGAGAGTCGCTTCCACACACCAGGCTACAGCACCAGCCCTCCCACATCACCCTCTTTCCCCTCCTCCTTCCCTTCCCCCTCCTTCCCCCCATCCCCCGCCCTCTCCTCCCCCTCCCCACTGCTCGGAATCCACGTGTCGCAGCAGGATTGGCTGAACCGCACCAGCACGCGCTGCAGGCGTAGGTGGGTGGGGAAGTGAGTGAGGAGGGACACGCACACCTGCAGCGGCTGGCCCATACGCGGGGGCGAGGGGGGGTGCGTGGGGCGAGGGGGGAAAGCGGCAGTAGCAGAGAGGACTGCACGCAGGTGGGGTAGGTCCTGTGTGAAGAGGAGGAACGGGTGGGTGGGCCCCACTCTCAGGGCTGCTGCTGCTGCTGCTGCTGCTGCTGCTGCTGCTGCTGCTGCTGCTGCTGCTGCTGCTGCTGCTGCTGCTGCTGCTGCTGTTTTCGCTGATTCCTCCTCTCCTGCAGATGCTCCTGTAACGCTGCTGGCCCAGCTGCTCGCGCTGTCGTCCCCTCCGCCTTCCCCTCCTCCTTTCCATGAGGCTGACGCTCTAGTGAACCCGCTTCCTCCGCCTTCGCTCGCTCGCCTCACCCCCTCGTCCCCCTCGCTGCCCCCGTCCATGCGCCCTCCTCTCAGCACCCGCAGAAGCTCCTGTGCAACTGCACGTTTCTCCCTCTCCCCCACTCTCCCCCCCACTGCCACACTCCCCCCCACACCCCCCTCGTACACATCCCCCACGCCCCCTGCTCCGCCTCCCCCTTCCCCCGCCCCCAAATCCATCCAGCTAGACGGGGGCAGGGACGCAGACGCAGCAGGAAGCGCAACCGCAGAGGGGGAAGCAGAAGAGGGCGGCAGGGAGGGGAGCGCGGGGAGAGTGCAGAGCTCAAGAGAATAGAGTAAGAAATCCGGGAGGAGGGAGAGGTGGCGCGCGCAGGAGCGGAGGTTGAGCAGGCAGAAGGCGAGGAGCGAGGGGAAGGAGTCGCGGCGGTAGAGCTGTGCTATGGTGCCTAGCAGCAGCTTGGCGTTGGGGTAGTCGTGCATGCACAGGTACTCGCGTGCCATGTCACATGATACCTGCAGATGGGGGGTTGGGAAGGGGCGAGAGGACAGGCGACAAAGGGGTGAGGATGCAGTGTGGCTGTAGCTTGGCGTTGGGGTAGTCGTGCATGCACAGGTACCGGCGTGCCATGTCACATGATACCTGCAGGGAGGGGGAAGGGGGGAGCGGGGAGGGGGGGGGGGGGGGGGGGGGGGGGGGCGGGGAGAGGGGAACGGGGAGGGGGGAAGGAGGGGGACGGGGGAGAGGGCAAGAGCCCGAAGAAAGGGTGAGGATGTGGTGTACATGGCAGCAGCAGCTTGGCGTTGGGGTAGTCGTGCATGCACAGGTACTGGCGTGCCATGCCACATGACACCTGGTGGGCAGGAGGAGGGAGGGAAGAGAGACGGCAAAAGGCCGAGAAACGGGTGAGAATACGGTATGGCAGGAGGTTGATTTTGAGAATTCTCAAATACAACCTCAAACAAAACAGGCAGGAGGGAGCTTGGCGCCAAAGTACTTGTGCATGCAGAGGTACTACTACTTGAAGAGCCCCATGACATTGGTGTCTACTACATGGGAGCCCCATGGCAGCAGCTATTACTTGGAGCTCTATTGAAGGGTGATATGGCGTCAGCAGATTGGTGTTGGGATGGTGATGCAGCTTTGAGCCACTTCCCCTCCCCTTTCCCAAGCCCGAAACCCAACCATGCCCTCCCGTTGCACAATCCCTTCTCCCTCCCCCCACCCCCCCCACACACTTTCCCCCCTCCCCCCCACCTGTGCCACCATGCGCCATGCATGGATGTCTAAGTTTTTGAGTCGACTTAAAAACATAGACGTCACGGCACAGTTGTGTCTTGGCTGCTCCTGTCCCACCACCCCTTCACCAACCCCCAGCCCAACCCTCGCTCCCCGTCCCACTGCCCACCGCCCACCCAACCATGCCTCGTCCACCCCCCCTCTCTCCCCACACCCCTTCTCACTATGCCATCATATGCCTGGATACCCTCGTTAATGCATCTCAGTGAATGCCATGCACAGGACGTGAATGCAGGTGCATGCCGCGGTACAGGTCGTGTACCTTGGCTGCCCTCGTCCAAACCCTCACTCACCCCCAGCCCCACTGCCCACTGCCCACCCAACCCAACCACGCGCCCCCTCTCCCTTCCCTACCTGTGCCATCATGCGCTGGACGTGGATGCCATGGTACAGGTCGTGTTCCTTGGCCGCCCTCGTGCCAGACATCTCCCCCAACACCCCCCCCCCCTCCCGCCACCCACCACCCACCCACCAAAGCCCTCTCTCCCTCCCCACCTGAGCCATCATGCGCTGGGCGTGAATGCCACGGTACAGGTCGTGTGCCTTGGCTACCCTCGTCCCATCCCCCACATCCCATCCCACATCCCCTCACTACCCACCCTACCATGCGTCCCAGCATCTCCCCCACTCTCCCCACCTGAGCCATCATGCGCTGGGCGTGGATGCCGCGGTACAGGTCGTGTGCCTTGGCGTGCAGCAGAATGACCGCCCCTGACAGATGCCCCGACCGCTGCCGCACCACCTCGTGCAGCAGCACCTCCTGGTCCGTGGGGCTGGGGGGAGGGGAGAGGGGGGGCAAGAAAAGGTGTGGACGGGCGCGAGTGTGGGCAGGGAAGGGCAGAGAAAGAGAGTTTCTGGCAGGTGCCCTGACCGCTGCCGCACCACCTCGTGCAGCAGCACCTCCTGGTCCGTGGGGCTGGTGTGGGAGATACGGGTGGGGGAGAGGGAAGGGGGGGTGGTTGGGGGGGAGGGAAGGGGGGGTGGTGGGGGGGGATGGTGCATTGCAGTCAGGGGGAGACATGACCGCCCCTGACAGGTGCCCTGACCGCTGCCGCACCACCTCGCACAGCAACACCTCCTGATCCGTGGGGCTGATGTGGGAGGGGAAGGTGATGTGGTTGGGAAGATGGGTGGGGTGGCGCAGGTGGTGCGGAAGGGGAAGGGGGAGACATGACCACCCCTGACAGGTGCCCCAACCGCTGCCACACCACCTCGTGCAGCAGCACCTCCTGGTCCGTGGGGCTGGGAGGGGGGGAAAAGGGGATATGGTGCGGGAGGGGGAGGTGTTACGAGCGTACGGTGGGTGAGGGCGTGGGACGGGGAGGAGCAAGGGGGTGCCCTGACCGCTGCCGCCCCACCTCGTGCAGCAACACCTCCTGATCCGTGGGGCTGGGGAGGTGGGGGAGGTAGATACGGGTGGGGCGGTAAGGGGAAGTCACTGTGAGCGTATGGGGAGTGGAGGAGGGACGGGGAGGAGGGACGGGGAAGGGGAGCAGTCAGAAATCAGACTTCCCAGTGCCCACACTGCTGCCACACAGCCACCCATCAAGCCTCAAACCCCTCCCAGCAGCACTCTCACCGCTGCTCATGCGGAGCCTGTCCTCGGAACACCAGCCGGCATGCCTGCCCCACGTACACAGGCTCCTCCACCCCCGAATTCCCCTCCGCCAGCACATCCACCAACCCATCCACACTCACTCCAACCGCTCCAAACGCCCCCGCCTGCACCCCTCCCACCCCGCCTCCGTCCCCTCCCAGCGCCGCCAGCCCAAACGTATCCAGAGCTAAGCGTGCATCGTCATATGCACGCCTGTGCTTAAGCATGTGCTTTGCTGCAAGCTGGAACACGCGTGCTACTAGCGGCACGCGCAGGGACTGGGATGAAAAGGGTCCCTGCCCTTCCAAGGCTCGCGAGAGAGGCGTTGCTGTGGGCTGTGACTGTTGCTGTGGTGGTGGCGGCAGTGGCTGCAGCTGTGGCGCTTGTTGCTACTACCACTACTGCAGCTGCTGCTGCGACGGCGGCGGCGGCTGCGGCAGCACTGGCAGTAGTGACAGGGGCGGGGAGGGGCAATGAAACCCACCAACCTCTTGCGAACAGACGAACGGTGCGGTTGGATTGGGCTGCTCCAGTGGCAGCCCATGGGTTTTCTTTCCACTGAGCGTGTGTTGTGACGGGTTGGTCAACAGCGCCTGTCGTGGAGGTGGTGGTGGATGCCAATTCTCCTCAGTCCCTTCAAGGAGGTCTCTGGCGAGGTATCCAGCTATGGTGCATCATTTTCTTGTACTTCTCTACATCCTGAACGTCGCTTCTGATTCACGTATGACATACGATGACTCCTGAGGGTAAACCGACCTAAACAGCAGCAAGGCTGTGCTGTTATGAGGCTCGGCCAAGGGCCTGCGGCTGGAGATGGGCGAGGAGGAGAGTCATGGAAGCCTGTGGGCGTTCCAGGAGGTTGGCAAGGAGGCTTGCTGCTGTTAGTATTGAGGTGGGGTGAGGCAACATAAGGAGCCTTCTGTGGCCGGGTCAGCCATGTCAAGCCCCCCAAGGGTGGTTGGGAGGGAGGCCATACGTCCAGAGGCCTATTTTTTATCAGCCATCGTGGCGCCCCTCCTGACGACGTGTTGCTCGCTCGCTGTACCTGTCGCTGCGACTGTCGAGACGACCATGATGGCGAGCCCTATTGGCCTGTTGCCTGCCCGTCCTGCTGCTCCGGCGCACTGCCCGGAAGCTTGCCCCGATGAGCTGCCACGTCACCTGCCTGTTGGCTGTCCCGTCGCGCTGCCTCATCGTCCGTTGACCGACACCGCTACTGCAGCACCTTCTGGAGTAGCGCCAGTGCCATAGCCAGTGCCAGCGCCAATGCCAGTGCCTGTGCCAGTACCAGGGCCAGCACCGGTGCCAGAGTTAGTGCCAGTGCTAGCGCCAACGCCAGTGACACCCACCAGCGCCAGCTCCAGGCGCCAGCAGCGACTGCCGCGGCCCTGCATCGACCCATCCACGACAGACGCTGTGGGCGGGAGGTGGCAGGATTGGCGGCCAAGGTTGAGGGGGTGCTCAAGCCCCCTTAGCCCACCTCCCCACCCCTCTGTTTCCTCCTCGCGCATGCAGCGTCAGCCACCTTTGCACCTGCACCTGCTGCGCTTGCCACTGTGGGGGGGAGGTTAAAGGGGTGGCGGGAGTGCATTTGCAGTGTTAGCTGCCTCCTCCTCTCTCTGCCGCCACCTGTTCCAGCTGCCCATGCCAGCTGCCCGTGCCTGCAGTCGCTTCCGTCTACTGGCACCCACAAGTGCTGCCATTGAGAGCCCTGCTGTGCCGCTGCTTGTTGCAGCAACAGCACCCGCTCTCCAGGTGACACGTAGTCGCCTGCTCCCATTGCTCTCTGCCAGATGTACCCCTTCAAAAGGTGTTGACTACACTAGTCTATGCTGAGGCCGTTTGTTTGGGTGTTTCAAATATACATGTTTTATATATATAGCTAGATTGTACTCTAGTGTAACCCCTGTCGGTGGCGTACTTCCTTGATTGCGTGCTTTCTTGTATTTCTTTCTTGCTTCTTTCAATGCAACCCCTTCTTCCGCTTGGTACTTTTTTTTGGCCAGAAAATGGTGAGAGCAAGGGTGAGTGCGAGGGCAATTGCGTGGCTAAGTGTGTGGCTGTGTGTGTGGCAGGGTGCGTTGGTGTGCGAGCGTGAGTGTGGCTGAGTGCGAGGGTGAGTGGAAATAACTATTCGACCTTGACACTGAATGTTCACAATCGACTCTTAGGACCACCTCAGTCTAAATACGGTATCTTGGGAGGCCATTAGCCATGCTAGGATCAAGAAAGTTTCTAAAAAGTGTTGTCCACCAAGAGATATCCATGACCCACCAAAATTTGTGAGGTTCTCCACCACAAATAATGTATACGCTAGAATTAGCCTTTTAGAAGGTGTAACCAATAATGACCTAAAACTTGCTAGAAATCACAAACTGTAAGGAAATTCCCTTTTCCTTACTTCGCGTCCCTGCCCAGCGCGTACGTCACTGTAGCACCTCAGTCAGCACCGTTACCACTCGCGACCATCGCATCATTCATCATCCCGCCCTTTTTCGCACATCGCATCCCGACCTCACGGCTCGGCTGGTAACCCGCGCTCCGGGCCTACGCTTCGACACTTTCCCAACCTCAGTCCCAGGCTCGACGCGCGACAACCACAGTCCATTACCGTTACCACTATTGTTTCGCTATATAATCCTTCGCTCATGCCTTCGCTCATTGTACTTTTGCTTCGATAGTGCAATTCTCGTTCGTTCACTCAATTGCACTCGTAACACTTGGTATTCAGAGCCTACGATCTCATCTCGGACCGCATCCACACCTTCGCTTCCCACTATCTCAATTTTTGGGGGGGGTAGACGTCTCTCAGCGACACAGCACCGCCGCTCGTAGTGCTCTCTCGCAAGCACGCACGGCCACGACCGAGGCTCTCGCTGAGCTTGCCCGACACCCCCGCCATGGCCGACCTCAATCTCGCCACGTTGACGCAGGAGCAACTCGATCGTCTCGTGCGACAATTGGAGGATTCGGCGCTTGAAATCGCGACGCTCACGGCGGAACGTGACTCCGCCCGTCAACAGTCAACGGTGAATGTTCCGACGACATCCCACGCACCAACCAATGTTTCTGTACATTCGGAGGAGCCGATTGTCATCTCATCCGGCACACCAACGCAACACAACAGCACGGGACAGCGCTCAGGCGCAGCCAGTGACGGCGCAGCCCAACCGATGCCCGGCATGGGAGGGAACAGGAGCATACTAAGCCCACGGGAGCCCCGAGAAGCCCGTCGGCACGTGGAGTTTGCGGCGACAAGTGGTGAAAACGCCATGATGGCCCCAATGCCACTCAAGCCGCAACGCCCGCCCTGCTTCGACCCAAGCCAACGCGGCGGCCCGACAGTTCAATCGTGGGTCTTCACGATGAATGTGTTTTTTGACGCCAACTACGTCGAGGCGGACGCCGCCAAGATTCGGTATGCGGTTTCACTACTCAGGGGCCCCGCCATGGACTGGTGGCGAGTCATCGTGACGTCGCCACGCGCCTACGAGCCACCGTCGCACGAGGAAGGGCCCTCGGGTCCAGCTGTCACCTGGAGTTCGTTCTGCGAAACAGCCCAATACATCACGTGGGATGCGTGGTGCGCAGGGCTTCGGGCGCGTTTTGAGCCGATCGCGGCTTCGATTTCGGCGCGTCAGAAACTGCGCACTTGGCGCCAGCTCGGGTCGGTTCAAGACTACACCAGCGGTTTTCTCGCACTTTGCGAACAGGTCGGCTACATGCACGAGGCGGAGCGGGTGGACCGTTACGTCGGAGGGCTGAAGCCGGACATATCGCACGAGATAATGCTACGCGGGCTATCGAATTTCAACGAAATCCTCGCGCTCGCCGAGAAAATCGATATCCTACGCCGACCGAGACCGGGGTCCTATTTCGGACATCGCCCTCGGGGACCGATCGAGCACGCCACTGTACATGCCGTCGCAACGAATGCAGCTGCCACGCCATTTAGAGGGCGCTGCTTTGCTTGCAACCGGCCGGGCCATCGCAAGAGCGAATGTCCAGAGGAGCTGAGGCGTCGAGGAGCAGAGCAGGGGAGGGAGTCTCAGAGGCAGGGAAACGCCAGCAGTCAGTAGAAGTTGGGCCAACTACTGACGAGACTGCCTGCTCGCCCAACCACACCGACCCTCACCGAGTCACAGTACCGATTCACGCCATCGATCGGGCTCGGATGAATAAGGAGGGTACAGCGACGGATTGCCCGGTACCGATCTACGGGAAAATACAGGGAGCAGCAGTGAAAATCTTCATTGACGGAGGAGCAAGTCATAGCTTAGTTAATACTGCAACCGCACGGAAATTACAGTTAACACTTAACCGATGTTTACCTGAGATAGATGCACGTTTAGTCGACGGCACGCCATTGGCCATACGAGAAAAAGTGGAGCGAGTAAAAGTCCGCTGCGGGGGAAACTTCGGGTTTACACAGGAAATGCTCGCAACGACGCTGGATGGGCACGACATTTTACTGGGACGTGATTGGCTGCGACGGTACAACCCACGGATCGACTAGACGACGGGGAGCTGCACAGTGCGAAGTAGTGGTAACTGGGTCGTCCTACCTCGCTGGCGGCCACCCGAATCTTCGACAGTCCAGGTCAACGCCATCACGATGAAACGGGCTGTCGCTGCTGGAGCTGACGTGTACGCAGTGGATATCGCAGTGGTAGAAAAAAACGAGCAGCAGAGTGATTTAGAGAAACTACTAGCAGTCGTACCGACCGAATTACAGGCACTACTGAAACGGTTCCCGGGGATATTTCCGGATGATTTACCACTGGGACTGCCACCTCAGCGAGCGCACGACCATAGGATCGAGTTAGAACCGGGGGCACAGCCAACCATACAGCGGCAATTTCGACTGACACAGCCCGAGCTCGACGAGTTAAGGAAGCAGTTAGATTACCTGTTAGAAAAGCAGTTTATTCGACCGAGCTCGTCACCGTTCGCCGCACCCATACTGTTCACACCGAAAAAGGACGGAGGTTTTCGCATGTGCATCGACTACCGAGCGCTTAACAAGGTAACAGTCAAATCGCGATACCCCATCCCCCGCGCCGACGAACTGATTGACCAACTATGAACAGCACGTGTCTTTTCGAAAATAGATTTACGGGGAGGTTACCATCAGATTCGGGTCGAACCATCGGACTGCGCAAAAACAACATTTAGGACTAGGTACGGGTCATTCGAGTATACAGTAATGCCCTTCGGGTTGACGAACGCGCCTGCGACTTTTCAGATGACCATGAACGAGGCATTTAGGCCACTTTTAGATAAATGCGTGATCGTTTACCTCGACGATATCCTCGTTTACAGTCGGGATAAGCAGCAACACTTAGCAGATCTTGAAGCATTTTTTAAGGTTTTAGAGGAACATCGGCTGCTCACCAAGGGCTCCAAGTGCGAGTTTTTTAGGGATAGGCTAGAGTTTTTAGGTCACGTCATTTCAGAGGCTGGGGTTGAGATTGACCCAAAGAATCTGGACACGGTAAAAGCGTGGCGCCCCCCGACGAACATCACGGAACTGCAGAGTTTTTTAGGGTTTGTTAATTACGTTCGACGGTTCGTGCCCGACATGGCACGTTTAACAGCCCCACTAACTGATTTACTGCGTAAGGGGGTCGCTTTTACGTGGGGGGAGAAAGAGCATGCTGCCTTCTCTGCCCTAAAAAACGTTCTCTGTTCACCACCCGTCCTACGCATCGCTGATCCCCACCGCCCTTTCGAAGTGGTTACCGACGCAAGTGACATCGCCATCGGAGCTGTACTGTTACAGGACTTCGGCAACGGCCTCCAACCCATCGCCTACGAATCACGCAAACTACATCCGCCTGAGCGAAATTACCCGATACACGACCGCGAAATGCTCGCGATCGTGCATGCATTCAAAGTTTGGCGCTGCTACTTGACCGGCGCAGACGTGACAGTACGGACAGACCACCGATCTCTACAGTACCTCCGCGCACAGCCCCACCTCAACCCACGACAGATTCGATGGCTCGATTTCCTCGAGTCGAATTTTCACTATACGGTCACATACAAAAAAGGAGCATCGAATATCGCCGACGCACTGACCCGCCCCACTGCCCAGATTCACGCAATACTACTCGCCCAGACCAGCCCACTGCTGACAGGCCTATTTACCCACGGATATCAAACAGACCCGTTCTTTACAGGAGGCAACTCACAGCAATTCGCAGCGGCAAAAGGAGTCTATTACGTAAAAACTGGAACCGACCGCATCTGGGTACCGGGATACACACTACTGCGGGAACTACTGTTACAGGAAGCACACGACGGAGTTACCTCGGGACATTTCGGGGTAGAAAAAACACGGCAGCAGCTGCAGCGGTACTACTACTGGCCAGAAATGTTGACCGATGTGCAACGACACGTGGCATCGTGTCCCACTTGCCAGCTCATGAAGTCAAGCAGGAAGCGACCAGCGGGACAATTACAACCCATCCCGCCTCCAGAGCGTGCTTGGCAGCAGGTGACGATGGACTTCGTCACAGGGTTACCAGCTGGGGCGAGTGGGAATGACGCGATCCTGGTTGTCATTGATCGACTAACGAAAATGGCTCATTTCGCAGCATGCAGGAAATCCATCACAGCCGAAGAAACCGCCCGACTCTTCATCTCCACCGTCGTACGACCGCACGGGATACCCGCGTCGATCATCAGCGACAGGGACACGAAATTTACCAGCAACTTCTGGCGGAACCTGTGGCAGCAGTTCGGCACGCGCTTACAGTTCAGTTCATCCTATCACCCCGAAACCGACGGACAGACGGAACGGACAAATCAGACCATGGAGCAGCTGATACGAGCCACGTGCGACGACCCGAATACGTGGGAACAGCAGCTGCCACTCATCGAGTTCGCATACAATAACGCACCATCAGCCACGACGCAACAGTCGCCGTTTTATTTAAATTACGGACAGGACCCAACAGTACCCATGACACCGAATCCCGACAACCCCGTCCCACGAGCACAACAGTTCGCCGAGATTCTGCAAGCAGCACGGACCAGGGCAGCAGAAGCAATCAAAAAATCAAACATCATCGCTAAACGCAACGCCGATCGACATCGCAGACCCGTTACTTATCAGCCCGACGACCTCGTTTTACTCGACACTCAGAACCTTCGCCTGCCCATCACTCCAAAACTTTGCCCCCGATATTGTGGGCCATTTCGCATCAGCCACATGATCACACCCGTCACCGCCCACCTCCTCCTCCCTGCTGACTGGTACGTCAGCCCGTCATTCCACGTCAGCCTACTTCGCCCTTACATCCCATCCACGAGCCAACTGCCACGAAATCGCCCAGCCAGCATGACACGTCCCCCAACCGAACCACTCATCACCCCTGAAAAAATCCTCAGCCACCGAGTCCGCGACCCTCGGGGAGCCCGAAGGATCGAGTTCCTAATTCGCTGGAAGGACCGAACGCCCACAGAAGACAACTGGGTCCCCCTGGATAAAATTGAGAACCACCCTGTCTTCACCGAGTATCTGCGAAGCCGAAATTTCCGCGACGTCCATGCGCTCTCGTAAGAGGGGCCTCCTTGGGGAGGGGGGTAGTGTAAGGAAATTCCCTTTTCCTTACTTCGCGTCCCTGCCCAGCGCGTACGTCACTGTAGCACCTCAGTCAGCACCGTTACCACTCGCGACCATCGCATCATTCATCATCCCGCCCTTTTTCGCACATCGCATCCCGACCTCACGGCTCGGCTGGTAACCCGCGCTCCGGGCCTACGCTTCGACACTTTCCCAACCTCAGTCCCAGGCTCGACGCGCGACAACCACAGTCCATTACCGTTACCACTATTGTTTCGCTATATAATCCTTCGCTCATGCCTTCGCTCATTGTACTTTTGCTTCGATAGTGCAATTCTCGTTCGTTCACTCAATTGCACTCGTAACACAAACCCAGACTCCACGCAGGCCACTGTCATGCATAAGTTTACACTGAATTGTACACAGCTGACTCACAATATATCCAGTTACGATGCGTGTATGGTAGCCACAAACCCCAAATACTTTCTATCATATCTAGAATTGGCCACACCAATTATTGAGTTTTCTGAGGAAGCTACAGCACATACAGGTGAAGAAAAACCTGGGCATGCTATTTCAGACTTGGATTGAATTGGATCCCATCACACAAAGCCAACAGCCCACAACAGTCAATACAGACATGAAATCTGTTCGCTTCACACTCCAAACATCAGGAGCGAGATGGTGGCAACAGCAGCAACTCCAGATAAGTTGATGGCAGCAGAAATAAGCATGCAAGGGGCAGTTGCTGATGGGGCCTTAGATGCTGCAGCTGCAGCCAACACTTGGGCTGCAGTTGATGCTGGCGCTGCAGTTGATGCTGGCGCTGCAGTTGATGCTGGCGCTTCAGTTGATGCTGGCGCTGCAGTTGATGCTCGTGCTTCAGTTGATGCTGGCACTGAAGTTGATGCTGGCGCTGCAGTTGATGCTGGCGCTGCAGTTGATGCTCGTGCTTCAGTTGATGCTCGTGCTTCAGTTGATGCTGGCGCTGCAGTTGATGCTGGCGCTGCAGTTGATGCTGGCGCTGCAGTTGATGCTGGCGCTGCAGTTGATGCTGGCGCTGCAGTTGATGCTGGCGCTGCAGTTGATGCTGGCGCTGCAGTTGATGCTCGTGCTTCAGTTGATGCTGGTGCTTCAATTGATGCTAGTGCTTCTGTGGGTGCTGCTGACACTGGAATAACGGCACACATATAGAATGGGCGTAGTTAAATCATATTCCGCAAGACAAACCTATTCCGAAAAACTAGCTGTTTATGGAAGGTTTCATTTAAAGTCATTGTGGCATCGCTCTTGTGTGTGCGTGCGTGCGTGCGTGCGTGCGTGTGCTGTTGAAGGGGACTTACATGTACGGGGTGTGCAGGAGGAGCAGAAAGAGAAGCAGAGACGGCAGAACCTGGTGGTGTTTCTCTGCTGCACCACACACTTGCTGCCCCCTGCAGGGCAGGTCAGCCGCGTGCCTGAGACGCCCCTGGGGGCGCGTGGGGAGGGACAAGAATGGGAGAAGGGAGGAAAGAATACACAAGTGTTCAAATTTCAGGAATACGATTCCTCTCTGTGAGGAGAAACCCTGCTGGAGTAGGTAAATCAAAGTACCTGAACAACAAGTACCTGAACAACAAGTACCTGAACAACAAGTACCTGAACAACAAGTACCTGAGTAAACCTTGCAGCAACGTACACCCAGGCTATCAACCTATGAATGAACATACATTTCCTGATCACAACAACGTGCTGAAGGTAAATCCCCTGTTGGCAGAGATTCTATTGTACCATTCTGTCAGCAAAGCTTCTACCCCGTAGAGACAAGATCGGATACAGCTTCATGTCAACCAAGAATATGTGTAAATAGAAAATTGCCATGTATTGTATCCATAAACGCCATGAAAATTGCAAGTGTCCTTTGAGCAGTGGAGTACATGTGGGACATAATACCCCAGAGGAAAAGATATTACAACAATCATGTATGTTCAATTATTATGCCACTCCGAAATCATTCTGTACGTTGGTCATATACCACATGCAGTGTCAAATTGGAGCAAATCAGGGACAGGTTTGTTCATCGAAGAACCATACTAACTATACATGTGTGCGGCAAGAACAGACATTGCAGTATGTGCCACTGTGGTGCCAGAAGGGAGGCCTGTCAACACCACTATGGTGCCAATGATTCGATTTGGGGGGCAAGAATAGAAGGATACGGGATGTACTAATGGGACCCAATCACGAAATATGGAAGCTGTAAGAGCATTGGCAGGAAAGCAGTCACATCTAGGCTTGTAGTGGATGGGGAAGGGACAGGTTGTGCTACTACTCACAGGGACGTCAGGTTGACAAGTCTGCCCAGGCCAGCAGGTATGGGGCCACTCAAGTCTGCCCAGGCCAGGAGGTATGGGGCCTCCAAGGGAAAGACGAAGTGTGCGTCCACCCTTGGGCACAGCAGGCAGGAGACAGCAGCTTCTACCGCATCAGCCTCAGTGGACCTGAATCCCTCACAAGCCACAGAGCATACCTGCCACTCCCATATTGCAGCACACCAGTGGCGTTGCGCTGCACATCGCACTCTTTCCCTCACAGTGCAGCACATCCAGCACATTGGCTGGATCGTATAGCTCACAGGCTTTCTAAGTTGACGAGGTTCCCCAGGGCGGCGGGGAGCGGGCCAGATATGGCGTTGTTGGAAAGCCTCCTGGGTGAGGTGCGGTGCAAATGGATGCAGTGCATTGAACCAGAAATGGAGAAGGTAAATTGTGGGGGGAGGAGAGAATGAGGGGGGAAAGGAGGGAATGGGGAATGGAGGAAGGGAGAACATTGCAGCGCAGTGTGGTGCGGTGCGGTGCTCACAGCTTCTCTAGAGCAGCGGTGTTGCCAATGTCAGCAGGGATGGAGCCTGAGAGCTGGTTGCCGTAGAGAAAAACACTCTTGTTTGAGTGAAAGGAAGAGCCAAAACAGTGCGAAGCGATTGATTCTCTCTACGCAGACATGTGCGCAGGAAAATGAGTGATACACAGTTGTGGTGTGAGGCCGGGAAGGAGTGGGAGGAGGCAAGCGACTGACAGGTGGAGCAGGTTGGTGAGGGTACTCAGAGCTTCAGGGAAGACGCCTCCCAGCTTGTTGTGACCCAGGTCCCTGTGATGGGCACAGTCAGAGTCCATACCATTCAACTTGCTATAGTCAAGGTGATTCTTGAGGTTACAGTGGCCAACAATTGGAATGGAAAGGTACAGATGTGAGAGCAGGGGATAGGAGAGAGCGTGCATGTGAGGTGTGGAGGGCACAAGGAATGAGACGGCATGGGGAATGTGAGAGCATATGCATACATGCAT
The DNA here is from genome assembly GCA_948144175.1 of Closterium sp. NIES-65. Classification (NCBI taxonomy): domain Eukaryota; kingdom Viridiplantae; phylum Streptophyta; class Zygnematophyceae; order Desmidiales; family Closteriaceae; genus Closterium; species Closterium sp. NIES-65. The sequence goes on from CANXME010000532.1 coordinate 1,638,894, forward strand.
CCATGAAGCATTGAAAGAACATGTGAGTGGAGAGTTGCAAGAGAGTATGGTTTGGACTGGGGGGGACAGGGAGAGGAAGGTGGTTCCAGTGACAGGCCCTCAAGCTGAATCAAGTTGCTCATCTCCATGGGAATGCTTTCCCTTGTGCTGGCGGCACTGCACAACCGCGACTGTTCTTCGCTCCGCCGTTTCCGTCGTTTCAGCCGCCGCCTGCTTTTGTGCTTCGCCAAGTTCTTAGTCTTCCGTCTTGTACTGGTCTTCAGTTGCTGCCTGGCTCACCGTTGTCTGCTCCTACTCCTTACACTGAGCAGTCAGGGGGTCTTACTGAGCGTCGCGAGCATGCGTCGCGACCTGTCTCGCCTGTTCGTTCTGATCGTTCCGCTCGTCGTGTCCCGCGTCCGCGTTCGCCGCCTGTCTCCGGCGCGCACCTTGTCGTCCGTCGTCTTTGTTTTGTTCCTCAGCTTGTTTCTCTGCCGTCTCCTCCTACATTTTCTTTGCCTGACGTTCCAGACCCTAAGTCTTACCGGTTTCGTGCTGCTCACCCTACTGTCACGCGTCTGTTAACCACTGTTGTCACTGGCCCGTCGTTTGAGTCTGCTGCTGCGTCTGCTTTGGTCGCTGAGCTTGTTGACTTTGCTACTGCCTATCGTTTAGACTACGCTGCCAGTCTTGTTATGAGTCTGAGCCTGTCTGTCCTCCGTCCGTCGGGGGTGACTGTGCTCTTGGCACGGACGTCCTTGAGGACAGACAGGAGGATCTTGAGTGTCGTGCAGCCGCTACGCCTCATCTCGTGGCCATGCTACTTGCCCCTAAGGGAGACTCGGATGCACTAGACATCCCTATCCCGCGCTCTTACGCTGAGGCGATCGCGCGTGAGTACTCCTCTCAGCGGCAGACAACCATGGACGCAGAGATGGCATCCTGGAAGGCCACTTGCATCTACGTCGACGACGTTCCCCCTCCTGGGGCGAACATCGTCAGTGGCATGTGGATTTTCAGGGTGAAGCGGCGGCCAGGTTCGCCGCCTGTTTTCAAAGCTCGTTACGTTGCTCGAGGCTTCAGTCAGCGAGAATAGGTTGACTTTTTCCAGCCCTTCTCCCCCACCCCGAAGATGACCACTCTTCGAGTACTGCTGCACGTTGCCGCTCAACGTGACTACGAGCTTCACTCTCTCGACTTCAGCACAGCTTTCTTGCAGGGCAGCCTGCACGAGGAGATCTGGCTGTGCCCCCCTCCTGGCTTCACTTGGTCGTTCCCTCCTGGTACCCAGTGGAGCCTCCGGCGGCCGGTCTACGGTCTCCGCCAGGCGCCACGTGAGTGGCACGACACACTGAGGACGACACTTGCGGCTCTTGGATTTGCTCCGTCGACTGCTGACCCGTCGCTGTTTCTGCACACCAACACTTCGCAGGCGCCGATCTGCATCCTCGTGTACGTCGATGACTTGGTCTTTGCCACTGCTGACACTGAGGCTCTCGCCCTGGTGAAGTTGGAGCTGCAGAAGAGACACACGTGCACAGACCTGAGTGAGCTGCGCAGTTACCTTGGCTTGCAGATCACCCGGGACAGAGCACGGCGCACCATCACCTTGACTCAGTCACACATGGTGCAGCAGGTCCTTCAGCGTTTCGTATTCACCTGGTCCTTGGCACAGGCCATTCCTCTGGCTACATGTCACTCGCTCTCAGCTCCACCTTCGGACGAGTCCGTAGAGCCGAGTGCCCATAGCTAGTGGGCTGCCTCATGTACCTGATGACCTGCACTCGTCCTGACCTTGCGTACCCTCTTGGCCTTCTTGCTCGCTACGTGGCTCCTGGTCGGCACCGAAAGGTGCACATGGATGCTGCTAAGAAGGTAATATGCTATTTATGCAATACAGGGCATGGGGCTTGTGCTTGGAGGACGGCGCGACGTTGTCCTTACTGGGCACTCAGACGCTTCTTGGGTTGACGACCAGGCTACGCAGCGGTCGTCACAGGGTTACACATTCAACCTTAGCTCTGGGTCAGTTTTATGGCGTTCTACACGCTCGTTTTCAGTTCTCAGCTCCAGTTGTGAGGCCGAGAACTACGCCACAGCCATGGCTGCACAGGAGTTGTGTTGACTCACCTACCTTCTGACCGACCTGGGAGAGCGGCCTCGTTCTCCTCCAGTGCTGTACGTCGACAACAAGGCTGCCATTGCCTTGTGTGAGGAGCACAGACTGGAGCACAGAATGAAGCACATCGCTCTGCGTTACTTTCTGGCTCGAGAGTTGCAGCAGCGTGGTCAGCTTCGTCTTGCTCGCGTGGCCACTCGGGCCAACATTGCTGATATATTCACCAAGGCACTTCCGTCTGATGATCATCAACGTTTTTGCACTTTGTTAGGCCTTGTGCCCACTTTCCTCACTTGTTGTAGACTTTGCTTGTACTGTGATCTATATATATACCTGCATGCTTGCTCTGCTAGGTAGAGATCACTGTGCTGTTGGTGTTGCATATATACCTCTGCATATGAACTAGCCTTATAACCCTTTGCTTGCGCTCAGTGTGTGTGGTGACGTTGTGGTCCACCCTGAGTTTACTTCGCTTCTCTTGACTGTGTCTTGTGACCACTTGTTTTCCCCCACTTTGCCTATGGGGGTGTGTCAAATATAATATGTATTAGTTTTGTGTAGGCTGTAGTGGGGTAGCCCAAATGGGGTACAACCCAAAGTTAGGGTTAGTACTTATACCCATGTTTCTTTCAATCTTATGATTCTTGCTGCTATATTCTGACATGTCAATGTGTGCTTGGTTGTCAATGTGTGTTTGGTTGACAATGTTTGGCACACGTACAAGGTTACGAGGGATGTGGGGGGACTTAAGGAGGGAGGAATGGCACCAGACAGCTGGTTGTTGGAGAGTTCGATGCGACGGGGATACGCGGGACGTTGGTATAGTGACAGCATGGGAGGGAGACATGGATTGCATAGAGATCAATGGTTGCTTGGAGGCCAATGGCTGGCACACTTACAGCTCTTGGCAGGCCATGAGGGCGCTTATGAGGGCCGATCACTATCTACGAGAGGACCAAGGCAGACACACACCCAAGACAACATTGTCCTTCCATGCAGCAAACACTACGGATTGTTGGGTCGTCTACGGTTGTTGAGGCGCCTCAAAAATAGTGCCAGTTCACGTGTTTCTTATATGGGTAACGATTCTATTGCGTGAAGTTGCACACGTAACTTGCAAAAGTCATTGGTATGCACAATGCATGGCTTACTTACAGTCCTGATGAAGCGCTTGAGACCGTCATACCTCTAAGAGAGGTTTGGAGCTCGAACTGAGTCTCCAACTCCCTTTACGAATTGCACCATCATTGCTTTTCGTGAAGCAATTTTTACCATCAAATTTGTTTTAGATAACTTCGTTTTTTACTTCCGTTCTTTCTAGCTCAAGCGCTGTGTCAAGTTGCTTATGGTTGCTGCCCTATGAGAGACACTGCCTATGTTGCTTGGTCGTCTCTATGGCTGCTTGTTTGCAAATGACTGGCACACTCACAGATACGTAAGGGATGCGAGGGCGCCTATGCCGGGGGGAATGGCACCAGACAGCTGGTTGTTGAAGAGATTGCTGCGACAGGGACATGCGGGCCATGGGAGATGGGGAGTGATCGGCACGTTGGCATGACGCGTGGGGGGTATGGTGACAGCATGGAAGTGAGACATGGCATTGGAGGGAGGCATGGGTTGCTCGGTGATCAATGGTTGCTTGGTTGCCAATGGCTGTGAGGGCGCTTATGTCAGGTGGAATGGCACCAAACAGCTGGTTGTAGGCACATTTACAGGGCTTGGATGGCCGTGAGGGCGCTTATGCCAGGTGGAATGACACCAGACAGCTGGTTGTAGGCGAGATCGCTGCGACGGGGACATGTGGGGTATGGGAGAAGGCCCAATGCTGGACTGCCAAATACTGTGGTGCCCCATGCTGCTTTGCCCCATGCTTCTCTGCCCCATGCTACTCTGCCCCATGCTGCTCTGCCCCATGCTGCTCTGCCCCATGCTGCTTTGCCCCATGCTGCTCTGCCCCATGCTGCTCTGCCCCATGCTGCTCTGCCCCATGCTGCCCAATGACCCATGCTGCACTGCCCCAATCCCTCCCTCCCTCCCTCCTCCCTCCCTCCCTCCCTCCCTCCCTCCCTCCCTCCCTCCCTCCCTCCCTCCCTCCCTCCCTCCCTCCCTCCCTCCCTCCCTCCCTTTCTCCATCCCTTCCTCCCCCCTCCCTCCCTCCCTCTCAGCCTCCCGCTAACCCTCCCTCCCACTGCCCAATGCCTCGATCCCCAATGCTGTGAGACCCAACGCTGGACTTGCCAATACTAAAAGCGAGAAATCAGGATAATGACGGACAGACGGAATTTGAAACGGGAGAGCAAGTGAGAGCAGGAGAGGGCTCTCAGGTTAAGACACGTGAGGGATGCAGAAGAGTGAGACAAAGACAGTCACACTCCAAGAGCACATTTGCACTGCCCCGTACAACACAGGTGCAGGTCAGAGAGCTGTGAGAAGTACATGCTGGTGAGAGAGGTGAGAGTGCCAAGCGATGTTGGAATGGATCCAGTTAGAGGTGGGCTTTGAATCGGCCTGTTGTGTTGTGTTGAGCGCACAGGCACACACACAAGCAAGCACACACACAGACACACACCCGCACGCACGCACACACGAACAGGCACAGAAGCAGCAGAAGAGTGAAGCACAGCTACAGCACAGAGACGAAATGTCAGTGGCCATTGTAGCCCACCGCGCCCTCCCCTGGGTGTCCGCAGATCTCCCTCCCTCACTCCGTCCATTCATCCCACCATCGCCCCCCAGTCCCTCCCTCCCTCCCTCCCTCCCTCCCTCCCTCCCTCCCTCCCTCCCTCCCTCACTCCGTCCATTCATCCCACCATCGCCCCCCAGTCCCTTCCTCCCTCCCTCCCTCCCTCCCTCCCTCCCTCCCTCCCTCCCTCCCTCCCTCCTCTCCCCACATCTCCTCCTTCCTACCATAAATCCCACATGTCCGGCCTTCCTTGATATCCGTCATCAAACCCCCAATCATAATCATAGTGGGGCGTGTTGTCAAGATTCAAATCAGTGATGAGCCCGTTGGCGTCGCACTTAATGTAATCTGCCGCGTCACAGTCGCCCCCCACGTGCCAATTGCTCGGCAAACCGCCCCATCCCGAAAAGTCCCATGCTGCAGCGCACTCCTCCAGCACCCGCGCTGCCAGGGGAACGGGGAACGAGGGAGGCAGGGGACAGGCAGGGGGGAGGGTGGGGAGGGGGGAGGGAGAGGGGGAGGGAAGGCCGAAGAGGGCAGTGGAGGAGAAGCGAGGGGTGAGGCAGGGGTGAGGCAGGAGGGACTCCCTGAGGGAGGTAGGGGGAAGGGAGGTTGAAGCGTGGGGGGCGGGTTGGGTACTGAGCGAGCAGTGTGCATGTTCATTGGGGTGTGGACGAAGCCAGAACAGAGGAATAGCAGCGAGGGAGCATAGCAGCGGGGGGGAAGAACAAAGACTCACAACGAACTCAGGGACGAGTGTGTCCGAATGGTGCAAGACGTTGACTTCATCGCGCACAAAGAAACGAATGTCTGCCCGGTTGACAACCGCAAGGCGGATAATATTGGTGTGACTTTTGAAATTTCTCAAAAATTCGCAAGGCGAATTGAGCAGTCCGGGATTGGTCCTCAGGGCAGTATGGGTTTGTGATGGGACTATCACCGACCCAATCAGCACTCGTGAGCCTGAGGGATGTAGTTGCTAGGATGTATACGTTCCCACCTGCATGCCTGTAGTTTTCTGGACTATAAATGAAAGGGCCGTTTGAGGGAGAGGGAGAGTAAGAGGGGAAGAGGGAAAGAGGTAAGAGGGGGAGAGTTGAAGATATCAGGAGGGAAAGAGGGGAGTTTGGTAGAGTAGGGTAGTGTGAGGTAGAGTGAGGTAGAGCGGGGGAAAGTGAGAGGCGAGGAGGTGCACGTAGGGGGAGGAGCGGGCGACCTTGGGCGTGGTTGATGCGAGTGGCGGCAGCAGGGCACGGCGGCAGCAGAAGCAGCCCCCCCAGCAGCAGCAGCGGCAGGCGGAGGTGCAGCAGCGGCGGAGGGAAGGAGAAGGAGAAGCTGCGCCGGTCTCGGTCGCCCATCACTCTCCAGACGGAAAGAAGGTCAAGACGTGGTAAGCTGAGCAACGACTGCAGTGGAGGAGTGGTGAGGGTGAAGGAATCGTGCAGACGGCTGCTGATGCAGCGGCAGTGGAGTCACGGCTGTGCATGCGCTTCCGACACTTCTGAGAATTCTCGAATCTGCTGTCACGGCTGCTTTGCTCGGGCCGCCGCCTGGAAAACTGAGCCTGCGTTTCCAAGTTTTGCACTCCCAATCGAAACTTGACTGTGGTGAAACGCCTTGGCGGACACAGAATCAACCAACTAGTAGGGAGATTTCCAGCGTTTTGAAACTAGACACGACTTGGAGGTCACGATGTTTCGAAATGGGCCTGCAATGCCTTCTTGCGCGACGATGGAAGTGGCGGAGCATGAGATGGTGGATCTCAGCTAAACCATGTCGCCCGTCGCTTGCGCTGTGTTGGCAATTGCGAGGACAGAGCGCGAACACCAGCCTCCACTGCCACAACGGACGACAAAAGGTAGCTATTGGCACTTGCCATCAAAGAGGAGGCCTCGTGAGTGTTGCGCGTGGAGCTGGGAGAGCCACTGAGATGACTCAGCGCGACGACGACGACCAGTGCGGTCATCGTCGGACAACGGGGCGGCGACGCTGCTCCATGTCGAGCCATGGGATGGGACGGGATTGGAAGCGACTGAGATGAGACTTGAGTTGCCACGGCAGACAAAGCCATATGATGAGAGAGACGCATATGGAAAATACATAACGCTGGTGCCTAGTACGAGAGCGTGGAAAATACAAAGACGATGATCAGGAAGTGTCGTTTCTGCTGCCGCAGTAAGGACGATCGCCTCAGGTTCGTTATTTAGCGCGTTTGTAAACGGTTGTGTACCTTTCGTATGTACAACGCGGGGTTTAAGTGCGGTGACCGTATCAAGAACCCGCCCGATCGAGCACTTGTACCGCGTCCTAATGCGTGTGACGCGGCGAGAGCTCCTCCTTCGCGGGTAACTTCGCGTGACACGTCGGCAGCCAACATCACTCCCGATTCATGATGACGATGGCAGCTCGACACCTCTTTGCCATAGGGCAACTGCCTCCGCAGTAACACTTATTGAGGTCAATTGCACGCAAAAGACGTCACGCGTCACAATCGCAATGGATGTATCCTATCGTCGCCTCGGTAGTAACCAGCATGCCTAACAAGTCAGAATTTTTCCTGTAAGGTAAAGTTACAGTGCATCCGACATCCCTAACTAGTAACTTAGCGCTTCAACCGAACCATACACCATACACTCAAGGTTTGACTCAGCGAAACGGAAATAGGCTGCGTATGGATAGTCTACAGAATGCGAATGTTGGTTTATTAAATCAACAGCATCTTTCAAATGGCATTTTTCAAATTCAAGATTCTTGAATATGAACTCGCCAAAAACCAGGTTACCACCCAAAGTGTAGCTTTCCTTCACAACTCTGATGCATGATTGGCCAGCGACAAAAAAAAGTATTCCGCGTGAAGTGTCAACGGGAGTTGGTCCACTGTTCACCCTCAGTAAACTTGAAAACCAAGTTGTACTTACGTGCAGCCATATTGAGTCTAGGAAATGTAGTGCGCTCCGCTCTTCTAGACCACAAGAGCGCGTAATATCGCTTTCAAACAATGGCGGCGTGATGTCTAGAACCTTGCAGCAGTCTGACGGTTTTCCCCCCCAACGAATATAATTTTAGCCAGCAACAAGAAAAACGTCACCCGCCACGCCCAAATCTACAGGGTCGATGGAGCTCGCATGTTACGTTCGAAGCGCACGGATCAAGCGCACGGAACGGGCCCTAGCCTCACATGTACGTTCGACGCACCCGTCGCACCCTCTTACGCCCATCAAACTACCTCCCGCCGTCGCCCTACTGCCCGTCGCTCTCCCTAGCGCTCGTCGCACTCACTTCCGCCGTCGCCCTCCCTTCCGCCGTCACCTTCCCTTCCGCCCGTCGCACGCACTTCCGCCGTCGCCATGCCTTCCGCCCGTCACCCTCCCTTCCGCCGTCGCCATCCCTTCCGCCCGTCACCTTCCCTTCCGCCCGTCGCACGTACTTCCGCCGTCGCACGTACTTCCGCCGTCGCCCTCCCTTCCGCCGTCACCTTCCCTTCCGCCCGTCGCACTCACTTCCGCCGTCGCCATGCCTTCCGCCCGTCACCCTCCCTTCCGCCGTCGCCATCTCTTCCGCCCGTCACCCTCCCTTCCGCCGTCGCCATCCCTCCCGCCCGTCACCTTCCCTTCCGCCCGTCGCACTCACTTCCGCCGTCGCCCTCCCTTCCGCCGTCACCTTCCCTTCCGCCCGTCGCACTCACTTCCGCCGTCGCCATCCCTTCCGCCCGTCACCCTCCCTTCCGCCGTCGCCATCCCTTTCGCCCGTTGCCCCCCTTTGTCTCGTCGCGCTCCCTGCTGCTCATCGCCCTCCCTCCGGCTCGTCCCCTCGCAATCCCCGTATCTCTCTCCCCTCGTCGCCCTGGCTTTCCCGTCACTGCTTCCCCCGTGTCCCTTCTCTGCTTCCCCCCATGTCCCCGTCCCTGCTTCCCCCCACGCCCTTCCATGCTTCCCCCCATCCCCTTCCCTCCGTCCCCATGTCCCATTCCCTGCTTCACCCCATCCCCATTCCAGGTTCCCCCCAGCCCCTTCCCTGCTTTCCCCCATCCCCCTTTGTGCTTCCCCATGTCCCTTTCCCTAATTCCCCCCATCCCCTTCCCTTCTTCCCCCCATCCACTTCCGTTTTATTCCCCCATCCCCTTCCCTGCTTCCCCATGTCCCCTTCCCTGCTTCCCCATGTCCCTTTCGCTGATTCCTTCATCCCCTTCCCTTCTCCCCCCATCCCCTTCCCTTATATTCCCCCATGTCCCCTTCCCTGCTTCCCCATGTCCCCTTCCCTGCTTCCCCATGTCCCTTTCGCTGATTCCCCCCATCCCCTTCCCTTCTTCCCCCCATCCCCTTCCCTTATATTCCCCCATCCCCTTCCCTGCTTCCCCATGTCCCCTTCCCTGCTTCCCCATGTCCCTTTCCCTAATTCCCCCATCCCCTTCCCTTCTTCCCCCCATCCCCTTCCCTCATATTCCCCCATCCCCTTCCCTGCTTCCCCATGTCCCCTTCCCTGCTTCCCCATGTCCCCTTCCCTGCTTCCCCATGTCCCTTTCCCTGATTCCCCCCATCCCCATCCCTTCTTCCCCCCATCCCCTTCCCTCATATTCCCCCATCCCCTTCCCTGCTTCCCCATGTCCCCTTCCCTGCTTCCCCATGTCCCCTTCCCTGCTTCCCCATGTCCCTAGAGCTGATTCCCCCATCCCCTTCCCTTCTCCCCCCATCCCCTTCCCTTATATTCCCCCATGTCCCCTTCCCTGCTTCCCCCCACGCCCTTCCATGCTTCCCCCCATCCCCTTCCCTGCTTCCCCCCATGTCCCCGTCCCTGCTTCCCCCCACGCCCTTCCATGCTTCCCCCTATCCCCTTCCCTTTTCCCCCCCATCCCCTTCCCTTATATTCCCCCATCCCCTTCCCTTCCCTCCCATGTCCCCTTCCCTGCTTCCCCCGTGTCCCTTCTCTGCTTCCCCCCATGTCCCCGTCCCTGCTTCCCCCACACGCCCTTCCATGCTTCCCCCCATCCCCTTCCCTGCGTCCCCATGTCCCATTCCCTGCTTCACCCCATCCCCATTCCAGGTTCCCCCCAGCCCCTTCCCTGCTTTCCCCCATCTTTCTCTGTGCTTCCCCATGTCCCTTTCCCTGATTCCCCCCATCCCCATCCCTTCTTCCCCCCATCCCCTTCTGTTTTATTCCCCCATCCCCTTCCCTGCTTCCCCATGTCCCCTTCCCTGCTTCCCCATGTCCCTTTCGCTGATTCCTTCATCCCCTTCCCTTCTCCGCCCATCCCCTTCCCTTATATTCCCCCATGTTCCCTTCCCTGCTTCCCCATGTCCCCTTCCCTGCTTCTCCATGTCGTTTTCGCTGATTCCCCCCATCCCCTTCCCTTCTTCCCCCCATTCCCTTCCCTTATATTCCCCCATCCCCTTCCCTGCTTCCCCATGTCCCTTTCCCCCATCCCCTTCCCTTCTTCCCCCCATCCCCTTCCCTTGTATTCCCCCATCCCCTTCCCTGCTTCCCCATGTCTCCTTCCCTGCTTCCCCATGTCCCCTTCCCTGCTTCCCCATGTCCCTTTCCCTTCTTCCCCCCATCCCCTTCCCTTATATTCCCCCATCCCCTTCCCTGCTTCCCCTTGTCCCCTTCCCTGCTTCCCCATGTCCCTTTCCCCCATCCCCTTCCCTTCTTCCCCCCATCCCCTTCCCTGCTTCCCCATGTCCCCTTCCCTGCTTCCCCATGTCCCTTTTGCTGATTCCCCCATCCCCTTCCCTTCTCCCCCCATCCCTTTCCCTTATATTCCCCCATGTCCCTTCCCTGCTTCCCCATGTCCCCTTCCCTGCTTCCCCATGTCCCTTTTGCTGATTCCCTCATCCCCTTCCCTTCTCTCCCCATCCCCTTCCCTCATATTCCCCCATGTCCCCTTCCCTGCTTCCCCATATCCCCTTCCCTGCTTCCCCATGTCCCCTTCCCTGCTTCCCCATGTCCCTTTTGCTGATTCCCCCATCCCCTTCCCTTCTCCCCCCATCCCCTTCCCTTATATTCCCCCATGTCCCCTTCCCTGCTTCCCCATATCCCCTTCCCTGCTTCCCCATGTCCCCTTCCCTGCTTCCCCATGTCCCTTTCCCTGATTCCCCCCATCCCCTTCCCTTCTTCCCCCCATCCCCTTCCCTCATATTCCCCCATCCCCTGCCCTGCTTCCCCATGTCCCCTTCCCTGCTTCCCCATGTCCCCTTCCCTGCTTCCCCATGTCCCTTTCGCTGTTCCCCCTCATCCCCTTCCCTTCTTCCCCCCATCCCCTTCCCTCATTCCCCCCATCCCCTTCCCTGCTTCCCCCCATCCCCTTCCCTCCTTCCCCCCATCCCCTTCTCTGCTTCAGCGGGTTCCCCTTCCCTGCTTCCCCCCTTCTGCTTCCCTCCTTCCCCCCATCCCCTTCCCTCCTTCCCCCCATCCCCTTCCCTGCTTCCCCCCATCCCCTTCCCTTCTTTCCCCCTTCCCTTTCCCTGCTTCCCCCTATCCCCTTCCCTGCTTCCCCCCATCGCCTTCCCTGCTTCCCCTCATCCCCTTCCCTGCTTCCTCCCATCCCCTTCCCTGCTTCCCCCCATCCCCTTCCCTGCTTCCCCCCATCCCCTTCCCTGCTTCCCCTTATCCCCTTCCCTGCTTCCCCCCATCCCCTTCCCTGCTTCCCCCCATCCCCTTCCCTGCTTCCCCCCATCCCCTTCCTTGCTTCCCCCCATCCCCTTCCCTGCTTCCCCCCATCCCCTTCCCTGCTTCCCCCCATCCCCTTCCCTGCTTCCCCCCATCCCCTTCCCTGCTTCCCCTTATCCCCTTCCCTGCTTCCCCCCATCCCCTTCCCTGCTTCCCCCCATCCCCTTCCCTGCTTCCCCCCATCCCCTTCCTTGCTTCCCCCCATCCCCTTCCCTGCTTCCCCCCATCCCCTTCCCTGCTTCCCCCCATCCCCTTCCCTGCTTCCCCCCATCCCCTTCCCTCCTTCTCCCCATCCCCTTCCCTCCTTCCCCCCATCCCCTTCCCTGCTTCCCTCCATCCCCTTCCCTTCTTCCCCCCTTCCCTTCAGCCTCTGCCCTCCCTTCCCCTCATCCTCTGCCATCCCTTCCCCTCATCCTCTGTTCTGCTTCCCTCATCCTCTGCCATCCCTTCCCCTCATCCTCTGTTCTGCAGCAACACGCGCATGCTCAAGTTCTTCAACGACTGGATTCCGCCGGCACAAGTGATGAGCGCCACTCTCTCGCACTCTCGCCCATCCCTGCCGCAATGCTGCCGCCTGCTGCCCACGCCTTCCCTCCCACCTCCCCCACACCATGTGCATTTCAACATGCCAACACAATTCTTAGTGCTCGGCTGCTCACTCTACTCTCTCCCCATTCCCTCCCTCCCCCTTTGCTCCTCTAGTTCCTCGCAGTAGGCCATCGAAGCCCATATCTTGGTGTTGACCCGAGCTCTTCGTGATGCAACATGTCGATACCGGCCCTATTGCGGTAGCTGCTGACGTTTCTGATTATGCAATTGGCAGTGTTGTGAGTGCAGCACTTCTGAGAATCCGCAAGCCAGACACCTCTCTTTTCCTTTCAATGGAATTGCTGTACCATAACAGACGATGATTCTCACAAATACCGTAATAAGAGATGAAGTGAGTGCAAAGAAAGAACCTAGGTGTGTAAGTTATGGTCCCTACTAAACACACGCAACATACCGTATTCTCCCAGATATAGGACCCTCCCGAAAAAAAGACCCCCGGGTCTTTTGAACGGTACTGGGACTCTTAATATGTAGCATATGCGAGAGGACCCCCCTTAAGCCTATAATCAGTATAAGACCCCCCCCCCCTTCCCCTAGAGGAGGGGATTCTGGTTAAGAAACCATTGCCCAACAATGTAGAAGAAATGTTGCACTTGGAATCACACTAGACACAAAGATAAGGCATGGAACAAGTCAAAACTGGTAAGTCAGAAATCAAAGTCATACACATCTACGGTACTGCTTAGCTAACCTTCCTCTTGCATCCCCCTTTTCCCTACACGACATCATCCTCCTCCACATCTCCCCACTCTGCCTCCCCCTCGATCTCCTCCTCCTCCTCCTCCGCCTCCGCCTCCTCCTCCTCCGCCTCCGCCTCCGCCTCCTCCTCCTCCTCCTCCTCCTCCTCCTCCTCCTCCTCCTCCTCCTCCTCCTCCTCCTCCTCCTCCTCCTCCTCTTCCTCCTCCTCCTCCTCCTCCTCCTCCTCCTCCTCCTCCATGTCATCCTCTGCCGCGGGCATGTCCCCACAGTCCTCGTCGTCCGCCTCGCGGGCAGCTTCCTCGTCGTCAGCAGTCGTGGTGTAGAGGGGGTTGACCCACTCCTCCACCAATGGGGAGGCGTGGACGTCCTCTCCCACCTCGACTTGGCCAGCATCCCGCATGTGCGCCAGGACGAGGTGATCCTGGCTGCCGTCAACGGCGTTGCTGATGCCGGTGGTCAGGAACGCCTTCACAATGATGTGCTCAGGCACGTCACTCCAGGCATGAGCGATCCACTTCAGCACTGTGTCAGCGGGGGGCCTCTTCAGGTTCCCTGCAAGGTTGGCCAATACACACAGACTCGGGTGAGTGTGTTTATTGTGTCACCGTGTGAAACCACTTGGTTACAGTTTAAAACCCTTAAAATAGACGCACCTGCAGGGGTGAAGCTGTTCACCCCTTCATCGGCAAACCAGTCGTTGTAGAAGGTGCGCAGTCCTGCCTTGAAGGAGCGGTTGATGCTCACGTCAAGGGGCTGCAGCAGGGGCGTGCACCCACCCGGGATAATGGCGGGGATCACACGGTGCCACCGGAGCTTCGCAAGGACTCCGTCCGTGATGTGTCCACGGTAGGAGTCCAAGACCAGGAGGGTCTTGGACCGACGGATGCCACGAGGCGGCTTGATGAAGGGGAGAAGGACGGTGTTAACCCAGTCGTCTACGAGTTTGCCGTCCATCCACCCCTTCTCATGCGCGCGGATGATGACACCTGCACACGAGCGCGGACGCGGAGATTGTTAAACATCCTGAGGTATCAACCACCTCGGCTTCAGGGGCAAGACGGAAATTACCTGGCGGCACGCGGATCTTCGGAATGGTTTTCCGCTTGAAAATGACCATCGCTGGGAGCTTGCATCCGTCCGCCGTGACGCCCAGCATCACAGTCACCCGTTGCTTCTCGTACCCCGCGCTGCGCACGTGCACAGACTTCTCGCCGCGGTGGTGAAGAGTCCGGTCGCACGGCATCTCCAAGAACACCAAGGTCTGGTCCGCGTTTATGATGTTCCACGTGTCGATGCTCCACTTGATGACGTTCCGCCGTACGAACTCCCTGAAGGACTCGCACTTGGGCTTGCAATCTGCGGAGAAAATTAAAAAACCGGTGAAAGACGTGAGTCAATGGAGTAAACAACGGGAGGCGGTTCAAACGCAACCACGGATTGAGATTGACGATGCGATACAAATTACGCATACCCTTGGCGAGGCGCTGCCCGATCTTCGTCTTCACACGGATGGCGAGACCCCACCGTGCACGGAAGCGAAACGTCCAGCGCGCGAAGGCCATCCAAGCGACGTCCGGGTGGTGGTGCTTCATGAACGTCCTGCTCCACTGCTTGATGAGCTTGATCGGGACCGCTAACCCCCTGCCGCGGAAGTTCAAGAGCTTCTTGTACACGGCCTGCTCCATGTCGGGGTATTTCGCACGCTGACCGCCACCCCTCAGCCGACGCCTGCTCGGCGCAGCCTTCTCTGGGTGCATTCCTACCTCGTGTCAGACACGAAGTGGAGGTTTGGATGGAGGTTCGGAAGACCCGAAGTGGCCCACTTCGGGTCTTCCGAACATTGATTTGCCAGAGTTCGAGGTCACTTCAGGTCTTCCTCAACTTCACTTCGTGTCTGACCTCATGTCAGACACGAGGTAGGAATGTACCCTCTATCTCCTGCGCGATCTTCAGCCAACAGCGGACGCTGATTGGCTGAACCCCTGCAAGACGGGCAGTGTGACGAATTGACAGATTCTTGTCCTTCATGCGCAAAAGCCATTGCCACTTCTCACCCATGGTGCGAGCCGTGCGACGGTGATCACACTTGCGAGAACGCGGACTTGCAGGCGCGGCGTCTCTCGTTGACTCGGGACCAGCTTCATCGTGGACGAGGTCTTCGGGAAAGGTGGGGACGGGGAGCCCGCCAACACCGTCGGCCGCCTCGTCGGTCTCATCGTTGTTTTCGGGGACGTCTTATGGCGCGAGAAAGGCCTCCTCGTCCGAGGGCTCGAAGAGAGGCCGGTCTTGATGGGAAACGAAACCCGGGGGCAACACGGGTGGCGCAGGCGGCGTCGGTGGAGCAGGCGGGGCAGGAGGTGCGGGAGGCGCAGGTGGTGCTGGCGGACGCGGGCTAGTAATCAGAATGATGGCCGGCCGCGATGAAGTCGGTGAGGCACGGCGCGTACGCCACGGGATTTCGAAAGCCGACATGGTGGAACTCTAGTGCTTAACTAGCAAACTCGCTGCGCTTGACGATTTACTGGCGCCATGAGGCGTTCTTTGTAGTGCGGCTGAGCTAACAAAGTGAATCAGAGGCGTAAGACACAGCGCTGGGGTGTGTTGTCACAAGCTCGGCTGCCTGCTGGACTTGTGAGGGATGCGTTTCGCACCACGTCCAGAGCCTGTCCCTATCTCTGCCTCTAAAGGAACAGACGTGATGCAAAGGGGGGGGTGGGGGGGTCTGGATGTGGGCACCATCGGAGGGAACCGCACAGTCAAGATGCTGTGCGGTTCGCCTCGAATGGTGTGATTTCCGCCGTCGTGCCTCGTTGGACGACGCGTGTCACACGCGTTATCAGGTTCGGAGTGCTGTAAGCGATGGATTTGGACGTGCAAAATAAAAGTCCCCCCCCCCCCCCCCCCCCCAAAAAAAAAAAAACGAATGATACACCCTAAATTGCATAACTGTACTTGATTAATAAGTGTACCCGGGACTTAGAACTCGCTCCGATTAAATGTTCACCCTAACCATTTTCCCTCTATTTTAGGAAAGTCCCCGGGGTCCTATATCCGGGAGAATACGGTAATACGCGAAGGCCAACCATCGAATCCAACAAGTGGACTGGCATAAGGCGAGTCATACGTGGTGAGTATACACTCATGAGTCACTATGTTCAGGCTGGTAAGTAGCACTTCGGTGAAGCACACATGCCGGTCTTTAACGCACAACATCGTAGTCAACCTGCGCTAGAGCTGCGGCTAGTGGGAGGAGAACTCAGCAGCAGCAAAGGGCAGCGAGGCGGGGGGAAAGGCGGAGAGCAGCAGGAAGAGGCTGTGAAGGTGCAGGGGTTGCAGGTGGTGCAGGGGGCGCACGGAGGGAGGCATGGGGAGACATGGGGAGGAATGGGGAGGCCGAGGGGACATAGGTCAACCTCCTTCCCTGCTTCCCATCCCGTATTCTGAAGCTTTAGCAGCAACCCCTTCCCTGCTTCCCAGCGACCACTATCCCTGTGCGCAGAAGAGCAGGGGAGGGGCCAGGTGGGTGGGAGAGGGAGTGGAGTGGGGAATGAGTGGCAGAATTTTACGTGCATACAACAATGGGAAGTGCTTCCGCCATGGTTGTAAAAAAAAAAACAAAAACACTCAAGCAATGTGTCCCTACTGTGCGAGACTAGCAGGATGGAAAGGGGTGGTGCAGGCTAGTGGTATAGAGGACAGGGAGATTGGAGACAGGGTGGAAGGGGAAATGGAGAAAGGGGTTAGGGAGAAAGGGCACAGGGAGAAAGGGCACAGGGAGAAGGAGGGCTGGGTGAAATGGGACAGGGAGAAGGGGCACAGGGAGAAGGAGGGCTGGGAGAAAGGGGACAGGGAGAAAGGGTACAGGGAGAAGGAGGGCTGGGAGAAAGGGGACAGGGAGAATGGGCACAGGGAGAAGGAGGGCTGGGAGAAAGGGGACAGGGAAAAAGGGGACATGGAGAAGGAGGGCTGGGAGAAAGGGGACAGGGAGAAAGGGGACAGGGAGAAGGAGGGCTGGGAGAAAGGGGACAGGGAGAATGGGCACAGGGAGAAGGAGGGCTGGGAGAAAGGGGACAGGGAGAAAGTGGACAGGGAGAAAGGGGACAGGGAGAAAGGGGACAGGGAGAAGGAGGACTGGGAGAAAGCGGACAGGGAGATGACGGGCGGGTTACGGGCGGAAGGGAGGACGACGACGAGAAAGGGGGAGTGGGAGAAGGGGGAGTGGGAGAAGGGGGAGTGGGAGAAGGGGGAGTGGGAGAAGGGGGACAGAGAGAAGGGGGACAGGGAGAAGAGGGATTGGGAGACGGGGGAGTGGGAGAAGGGGGACAGAGAGAAGGGGGACTGGGAGAAGGGGACTGGGAGAAGGGGACTGGGAGAAGGGGACTGGGAGAAGGGGACTGGGAGAAGGGGATTGGGAGAAGGGGACAGGGAGAAGTAGGGGGCGGGATTGGGGGGAGCAAGGCAGAGAGTGGGGGCCAGCCGGGCAGAGGATGGATGGAAGCAGGTCAGTGCTGGAGGGAAGCTTGTCAGAGGATGGGGGGAAGCAGGGCAGGGGGGGTGCGTTTACACAGGGAATCGGATGGGGGGTACGGGGGCAGATGCCGGGGAGAGAGCAGGGCGGAGGATGGTGGGGCGCAGGGAAGAGAATGGTGGGAATAGGGAGAGAGGTAAGCAGGGGAGGGGGGGGTATAAGTGGGGGGATCGAAGGGGATTGTTGGGTGGACAGAAGGGAGTGAGTGGGGGGAGAGATGGGAGGGTGAAAAATGTGCGAGATGGGAAGGGAGACGGGAGGGAAGGCGAGGGCGACGAGCATTGGATGGCGACGGGGAAAGCGAGGAGACGGGGAGAGAGGGAACCCTTGCCTTTGCAACGGCGGACAAGGAGACAGGTTGACGGGGAAAGCGAGGGGACAAGCGGCAGGGATCGCGACGAGCGGTAGGGAGGGCGATGAGAAGAAGGGATGGCGAGGGGAAGAAGGGAGGGTTACGGGCGGAAGGGAGGACGACGACGGGAAAGAAGGGCGACGGTGGAAGGGAGAACGAAGGGCGGAATGGAGGGCGACGACGGGAAAGAAGGGCGACGGTGGAAGGGAGAACGAAGGGCGGAATGAAGGGCGACGGGTGGAGGGGAGAGCTACGTGCGGATTGGCGAGCGACGGGCGGACGGAAAAGCTCACGACTCGCGCGTGCTGACGGGCGGATGGGAGCGCTACGGGCGGATGGGAGAGCTACGGGCGGATGGGAGCGCTACTACGCGACGAGGTGAGGGGACGTAAGGAGCGGAGGCGCGACGAGGGGAGGGGAGGCGCCACGATGGGACAGGAAGCGCGGCGAATGGCGGAGTACGACGGGAAGCAAGGCACGAGGGGATGCCCCACGAAACGACGAATGGCGTGACATCGAATGGTGCGACGGTAGGAGGTAAGGCGCGACGAGGGGAGGCGCGACGAGGGGAGAAGAAGCTCGATAAAGAGAGGGGAGGCGCGACTATCAAACGCACTGAGAAGTGCGCTCCCACAATGACTAGTTTGTATTTCCTACAACGATGCGCTCCCCGGATGATTTCCTAGAGCGCTTACCTATCGTAGATTATTGTTCTATCAGACAAAAGAATAGCTGGCGGAGATGACACACGCATTTGGTCTGACCAGCTACAGGCTTCCCACCCCGAGGAGACAGGTGTCGCACAGTTGAGTGACGAATATTGGTTCTCTTCGTTAGCTGATTTCGTTCTCGCTTGGTTTTTTGTCTTTCGCCAAACCCGTTAAAGCCATTCAGTCCTTTTTCCAAAAACCATGCTGACCTCGGGCTTTAAATGTCACTAAATCATCTTCTTGCCTATCTCTGGACAGTCTGATGTTATTCTGCTATTGCGATTCCTTGATAGTTAGTTATTTAGATTACTAACACAGATTACGGGGTTGCGTTGCGAGCCTGTAAAATCTGGTACAATAAACTGACATTCGCATTTTGGAGTCTATTCATGGGCATTTGATTTCCGTTCGCTAAGTCAAACCCCAATTGTACGGAGTACAGATCGGTTGAAAAGTGAAATTACTGGTTAGAAATTTCGGATGCACTATTTGTTACCATTCAGACAATGATTCTGACTTGTTATGCATACTGATTACCACGAGGGCGACGATAGGATACCTTTGTTATGATTTGGACGCATGGCTTACTTTGCATGCGATCGAGCTCAATGAGTATTGCAACGGAGATAAATGCCCAACGTTCGCTCCTTCCCTGCTCAGCTTCAAAACACACGAGCGAACAAAAGACCAAGAAAGCAAGAAACAGGGCGCATAACCATTTTGTCCCTGACGATTCGTTTTCGGACTGTCAGTTCGCCGAAAATAGCTCAGCGGACAAGCGACTCCGCCCGGCGGAGCTCGCTGCCCGCGGGCAAAAAAAATAAACCCCAGACGGGCATGCATCCGATCAGGGGGCCTCAACCCTAAACGCCTGGAGGCATGGTGTTTAGGGGTTGAGGCTCCCTCGGATGGCATGCCATCCGATGGGGGTTTAGTTTTTTTGCTGCCCGGGGCAGCAGTCGACAGGTCGACGCAGGTCGACAGGCTTGTCGACCTGATTCCGCTGAGATCTTCTGAAATTGTGGTTAATGTGTCAAAATGAGGAATGGATGTTGCATTGATGTTGGTTGGGGTACATATGACAAACTCTAACTTCTGTACCCCCTAAGACAAACCTCACTACAGGCTACAACATTTGACACACCCCCATAGCCTAAGTGAGGGGTGTCTAGCAAAATAAAAAAAAATACGGTCACAAGACCAGTCCAAAAGAAAACAAAGCTCAGGGTGGATCAAAACGTCACCACACTCTCTGAGCACAAGCAACAGTGGCCACAAGGCCAGTCCAAGAGATCACAAGTATATATAGCAAGAGTACAAACGAAGCAGGCAGTAAACTCAAGCCTACACACGACTAGAACCTGTGTCAACAAGGCCTAACTGCACACAACTGTCAGAATGTTATTTGTCTAGCCTGCAGTGGGGTGCTCAATAGTGAGTACAGCCCCTTAGGGTTTGCTATTTGTGTGTCCTGCTGCTTGCTAGTTTCATCATTCTTCGTTCCAATTCTCCTTCATAAACCCTAACTCCTAGTTCTAGAGCACACCCACCTACCTCCTAGTGTGGGCCTAGGCTACTAAGCCTAGGCCCCACACATACTATTCCAACATGGTATCAGAGCCGGCAAGATCCTGCCGCCTAGTTCATCCGGCCCATCAACTGCTTCCGCTGCTACTATACTGTCTGTCGCGCGCCCCGTGGCGCGCGATATTTTTCTTCCCGCCACGCGCTCGGGGCGTGTAACCGTTTTCTGCCCGCCCCGAGGCGCGCGGCGGGTTCCTTCCCCGTCGACGGTCGCGTCGCCCCCCGGGGACCCGCCGCGTCGCCCTCCCCGTGGCGTCCCCGCGGCCCCCCGTTCCCGTCGCCCGCGCCCCCCCGTACCCGTCGCCCGCGGCCCCCCGTTCCCGTCGCCCGCGGCCCCCCGTTCCCGTCGCTGCGCGGCCCCCGTTTCCTCGTCGCGGAGCCCTGGAGAGCCGCGCGCGGCCCCCGTTTCCTCGTCGCGGAGCCCTGGGGAGCCGCGCTCGGCCCCCTGTTTCCTCGTCGCGGCGCCCTAGGGAGCCGCGCGCGGCCCCCCGTTGGCTCGTCGCAGCGCTCGGGGGAACCGCCCGCCGCCCCCGGGGACGCGCGCGCCCGTCCCCCTGGATCCGCGCGCCCTTCCCCCTGGATCCGCGCGCCCCCGGGGACCTCCGCCGCTCGTCCTGCAGCAGCTGCCGCCGCCGAGCCTGCAGCTGCAGCCGCCGCCGCCCTGCAGCAGCTGCCGCCGCCGAACCTGCAGCAGCAACCGCCGCCGCCCTGCAACAACTGCCGCCGCCGAGCCTGCAGCTGCAGCCGCCGCCGCCCTGCAGCAGCTGCCGCCGCCGAACCTGTAGCAGCAGCCGCCGCCGCCCTGCAACAACTGCCGCCGCCGAGCCTGCAGCAGCAGCCGCCGCCCGGGCCTGCAGCAGCAGCCGCCGCTCGTCCTGCAGCAGCTGCCGCCGTCGCGCCTGCAGCACCAGCCCGCCACTGCAGCAGCAGCCCCTGGAGCAGCCCGCCACTGCAGCAGCCGCCCCTGGAGCAGCCCGCCACTGCAGCAGCCGCCCCTGGAGTTTACCCGCCTTTGTTCGTACGTCCCCTTGCTACTCGTGTCCGCTCGTGTCTCCTTCTGTGTTGTGTGCTGTGCCGTGCCGTTCAGTGCTGTGCCGTGCCATGCCGTGCCGTACCGTGCCGTGTCGTGCTGTGCTGTGCTGTGCCTGTGTTCGTTTTACCTACCTACCTACCTACCTACGCCCTGCGCCTTGTGCCTTGTGCCTTGTGCTTCGTGCCTCGTGCCTTGTGCCTCGTGCGCCCTGCTGCTGCCCGCGCCCTCGTGCGCCCTGCTGCAGCCCGCGCCCTCGTGCGCTCTACCTACCTACGCCCTGTGCCTTGTGCCTTGTGCCTTGTGCTTCGTGCCTCGTGCCTCGTGCCTTTTGCCTCGTGCGCCCTGCTGCTGCCCGCGCCCTCGTGCGCCCTGCTGCAGCCCACGCCCTTGTGCGCTCTACTCTGCCCGCGCCCTCGTGCGCCTTGTTCGGTTCCGCCGCCCCTGCCCCCCCCCCCCCCCCCCCCCCCCCCCCCTGTCCCCTGGACAGGAGAGTGTGGGGGTGACGGGTATGGGGGTGCTCCGTGTGCGTCGTCCCTTCCTCCTCCTTCGTCTCCCGCTGCTGCAGCTGCCGCTGAGGGGGGTGGATGTGTGGGAGCCGAGGGGAATGGCGCTAGGGGGGTGATGTGGGAGTGAAGCTAAGGGTGGACCAAGGGGTGTGTGTCGAGGGGTGTGGGACTGTTGGGGGAGGTTGAGCGGAGGCCGCCGTCGTGTCGTCTGCAGCGCTTGTATTCCGGGGGTTCTTTAGCCACCGGTAGCTCAGAGAGCCGGTTGCACCTGTCGCCCGTGGGTCCGTTGCTCCTGCCGCTGCTGATCAGCCGCCGAGCCTGTTACTCCTGTATTCCGGGGCCTCTGGCTCCCGGTAGCCACTAGAGTTGCACCAGTGCCGTCTGTTGCCCGTGTGTCTGCAGCTTCAGCCGTCGCCTCCACTCTTCTCTCCCCTCGGCAGCCCTCCTTCTCCTCACTTGCCCTCTGTGCCTGCCTCTAGCTTTGCTCATAACTTATAAACTATTGCTTCTTGAACTTGTGCTCAGAATGTGTGGTGACATCGTGATCCACCCTGAGCTTGTACTGCTTTGCTTGCTCTGCTGATTACACTCCACTTTGGCTATGGGGATGTGTCAGAATGTTATTTGTCTAGCTTGCAGTGGGGTGCTCAATAGTGAGTACAACCCCTTAGGGTTTGCTATTTGTGTGTCCTGCTGCTTCTAGTTTCATCATTCTTCGTTCCAATTCTCCTTCGTAAACCCTAACTCCTAGTTCTAGAGCACACCCACCTACCTCCTAGTGTGGGCCTAGGCTACTAAGCCTAGGCCCCACACCTACTATTCTAACAACAACACCTCTAGTGGTCACAAGGCGGAAGCGCCTTGGTGAAGATTTCTGCAGTGTTGGCCTCGGACTCCACAAACTCGAAGCGAGCCTGTCCACGTCTCTGCAACTCTCGCAGAAGAAAGTACCTGACGTGAATGTGCTTCACTCTGCTCTCCAGTCGCGGCTCACGACAGAGGAGAATCGATGCCTTGTTGTCAGTGAACAAGGTCGGTGCAGAGCTCAGCCGCTCACCAAGGTCGGCGAGCAAGAAGCTCAACCAACGCAACTCCTGTGCCGCCATGGCACCAGCGTAGATCTCAGCCTCAGCTGTAGAGGTCGAGACAGAAGAGGAGTGCGTGGAACGCTAGGAAACAGCTCCAGAACCCAGACTGAAACAATACCCCTGAGTAGACCTGTGAGTCTCAGCGTCGTCAGCGTAAGAGGAGTCACAGTGACCAGTGAGTACGACAGACTGCTGCCCTCCAAGAACTAGCCCCACGCCTGATGTAGTCGCTAGGTACTTTGCCACCCTCACAGCTGCCGTCCAGTGAACAGGACGGTGTCTCCCTGGCGCAACAAAGCGCGCAAGGATGCTGAGAGGGAAGGCGAGGTCCGGGCGAGTACAAGTCATCAGGTACATGAGGCAACCCACAAGCTCTGCGTAGGGACCACTAGGCTCAAACGGCTTGTCAGGAAAGGGACCAGTGAGTCTGTGGTCAACAGCAAGAGGTGTGCGTTGTACGGTGGAGTGCTGAAGCCCGAACCGCTGAAGGACCTGCTGCACCATGTGTGACTGTGAGAGTGTAATGGTGCGAGCGGCTCTGTCCCTGGTGATCTGCAGGCCAAGGTAGTGGCGCAGCTCACCAAGATCAGTGCACGTGTGTCTCTTCTGCAGTTCGGACTTCACGTCTGTCAAAGCAACTCTGTTCGGAGTGGCAAAAACGAGGTCGTCGACGTAGACCAGAACAAAGAACGGTGTGGAGCCACGATGAACGAACAGCGACGGGTCGGCAGAAGACGGCTGGAACCCAAGGTCAGAGAGGGTAGAACGCAGAGTGTCGTGCCACTCACGAAGGGCCTGGCGAAGGCCGTAAACAGGTCGCCTCAGCCTCCACTGGGTCCCAGGAGGGAAAGTGCCAGTGAAGGCCGAGGGACGACGCAACCAGACCTCCTCGTGTAGGCTGCCCTGAAGGAAAGCGGTGGAGAAGTCGAGAGAGTGTAACTCGTAGTCTCTCTGTGCTGCTACATGTAGTAACACCCGAGGAGTGGTCATCTTCGGGGTAGTTGCGAAGGTCCGAAAGAAGTCAACTCCCTCGCGCTGACTGAAACCTCTAGCCACGTAGCGCGCCTTGAAGACTGGGGGAGATCTCGGTGGCCGCTTCACCCTGTAGATCCACATGCCGTCGACTACGTTCGCCCCAGGGGGGGGAACCTCATCGACGTAGGTGCCTGTGGATCTATAGGAGGCCATCTCTGCGTCCATGGCAGCTCTCCACTGAGAGGCCCAAGGCCCTGACACTGCCTCAGCGTAAGTGCGAGCAGCGCGGTAACTAGCGCCGAGCGAACGGAGGTGAGCGATCAAGCCAGTAGAGCGCTCAAACGAGGCGAGATCAGGAAACAGGAACGGGAGGAAAAGACGGCCAAGAGAGACAGTAGCGGGAGTAGAGTAGCGGGCCTTAATCGCAATGAGGTACGCACCAGCGGTGCGAATCTGAGTGAAGTGGACCTCCTCTGACTTAAGGAGGAGGCTGGTGAGTGCGATGCAGGCCGCAGCGTCACGCGACGTCCAAGCCGTCCGGTCAGCGCGCTGACGGGCAAAGCAAGCCGTAGCAGCGTCGTCAGGGGCAGGGCCTAAAGCGGTAGGCTCGGGGGGCTCGGGGAGGTCACCAACTCGCCCCCCTGGACCTGACTCTCGAAGAAGCCAGACGGAAAAGTCAAGAGGTCTACCGTCGGCGTCGAAACGAAGAACTTGCGGAGTCGCCATAGCGAGAACTAACGCGAACGAGCAGGTGAGTAACAGCACGAGGTGAGAGGCAAATTAGGGTTCAGGTGGGGGGGGGGGACTCAGTCGCAGCGGAAGAGCAGGCTAGGGCGACGGGCTAGGGCGTAGGGTAGGGCGACGGGCGCGGGGCAGGGCGACGCGACGGGGCAGGGCGACGCGACGGGGCAGGGCGACGCGACAGGGCAGGGCGACAGGACGGGGCAGGGCGACGCGACGGGGCAGGGCGAGGCGACGGGGCAGGGCGGGACGGGGCAGGGCGGGACAGAGCAGGGTGACGGGACGGGGGGAAAGAGCGGGCACGGCGCGACGGGGGGAAAGGGCGCGACGCGACGGGGGGAAAGGGCGCGACGCGACGGGGGGAAAGGGCGCGACGCGACGGGGGGAAAGGGCGCGACGCGACGGGGGGAAAGGGGGGCGATGTAACAGTGGGAAAGGGCGCTAGGCGACGGGGGGAAGGGCGCTAGGCTCGGCACTAGGTGCGGTAACAACGGAACCGGTACGAACGAGAGGTAGGATCAGGCTCGGGAGGTACGAACAGAGAACGAAGGAACGGGATCCCACAGGATCCTAACCTATCTGATATCATGTCAAAATGAGGAATGGATGTTGCATTGATGTTGGTTGGGGTACATATGACAAACTCTAACTTCTGTACCCCCTAAGACAAACCTCACTACAGGCTACAACATTTGACATAATGTTGTCGCCAGTGTTTGGTCATTAGTTGTGACAGAACCATGCGACATCGCCATCGCAACATAACTAGGTGAAACGGTTTTGTGAAAAAAAAAAAAAACAAAAACAAAAAAAAAAAACATAAAAAAAAAAACAAGAGGCGACGAAATCGTCTTAGGGTTGCGAAGCGTTTTGATAAAATTATCAATATAGATTGTGAGATTCTTAAATATATTAGAATACATAAATGCAACGTCTGTGATTTCTCACTTTCAATAATAACGCCGCTTGGTATCGAACCCATGACCTTACAAATCGGGAAGTGTGAAATAAACCACTGTACGAAGTCATCTATCAATAATGGTAACACAAATTAAATTGTTTGGGTTAAAAACATCATTAAAATATGGTGACCGCGAGAATTGATTAGGACCTTACATTCACCAGTTCAAACATACTCAATTACGCTACATAAGCCAACCCACTATGTCGAGTTGATTTTAATATAAGATTTCTTTGCGGCGAAGTCAGCACACCTTAGGGTTTCAATTGTTTCTTTTCCTTCTCGCTCGCTTCCTCTCGCTCGTTTCTTCTCCCCAGTAGAGGCTTGTTCTGTCAACCGGAGTTGGGTGTTGGCCCCGTCCTCGCTTGGGCGGAGCCGACTTCGTGGTCGGATGTAGGGGTGCAGCCGACCTACAGCAGTGGGAGGGCTGGTCGACGAGGTTGGTCGACCTGCACGGGGAGCCACTGCATGGGCGCCGACTTCGGGAGGGCGCCAACTTCTTCTGGTCGACCCGGGACGTCGACCAGCCCTTCTGGTCGACCTAGGACGTCGATCAGACCTTCGGGTCGACCTGGGACGTCGACCAGCCCTTCT
The DNA here is from genome assembly GCA_948144175.1 of Closterium sp. NIES-65. NCBI lineage: Eukaryota > Viridiplantae > Streptophyta > Zygnematophyceae > Desmidiales > Closteriaceae > Closterium > Closterium sp. NIES-65. The sequence goes on from CANXME010000532.1 coordinate 1,664,718, forward strand.
GGTCGACCAGGAGTAACGTCGACTTGGAGCTGGTCGACCAGGGGATAGTGGTCGACCTGGGGAGGTCGACTGGAGGTGGCCGTCGACTTGGGAGGTCGACCGGCACGTACCAGAGGGAGTGGTCGACCTGGGAGGTCGACCGGAAGTGGTCGTCGACCTGGGTGGTCGACGGGCACGCACTGGAGCCTCTGGTCGACCTGGTTGCCCGGTCGACCAGGTTACCTGGGTGACAAGGTGTTGCGAAGGCTTGCGATGGTCGCCCAGGTGGTTTTGGCGAGGACGACCTCGGTGATGGTATCCCGAGGTCGACGTGGTGCATCAGAAGCAGCCGTCAGCACAAGGTTGATATGGTGTGTGCGTTGTGCAGGTGACGAGGCACTGCACGCCAATCGTCTGCGAGCACCTGCGAAGTAGGTGCGCTGCTGTCCTGCGGGAGCAACGTTGGCGCGCCGTCAACCTGCGACGTTGGCACGCCGTCGACCTGCAGTGTTGGCAAGCCGCGACTCTGCGCTGCTGGAGCGCGGTCGACCAAGTCGTGCTGGCACGCGGTCGACCATGCTGCGCTGGTAGTAGACTTGCTTGCATGCTAGCTCTGATGTAGTCTTGCCTTGCCAACTTCTTTGTACCATTGTTGTCAACTTTCTCTAGTGAAACTCTTGCCTATTTGCCTTGCGAACTAGCAAGCAGTGTGTGCACTAGGAAAACGACTAAGGACCAACGAACGCAGAGATCACACGAACACCCGTGCCTAGCCCGTAGCCTAGCTCCCGTTGCTATAGTTATCTCCGCATGTTCTTACCTTGGCTTCACTCTAAGACACCACATGGGTATGTTGCTTGATCTCCTAGATTGCATCTTAGTGAGCTTGAGGAAGTATCTACTCGTCTTCACATAGTTTCCTTCGCTTTCGTTTTCAGTTATGCTGTTAGAATGTTATAATTGTCTAGCCTGCAGTGGGGTACTCTATAGCGAGTACAACCCAATTAGGGTTTCCTATACGTATGCCAACTGCTGCTAGTGCAAACACTCTCATTCTGTTTCTAAACTTTATGCCTAGACTTTTGACATGCTATCAGAGCAGGTCGACCCCCTTGGGTCGATCCTGTGGGTGGGCCCATCACCTAATGCTTCCGCTGCATTACTTCCTGCCGTGCGCCTCGGGCGCGCGACGACGAATTTTTTCTAGGGTTTCTCATCCCGCTGCGTGCTCGGGGCGCACGACAGTTTTCTGCCCGCCGTGCACCCCGAGGCGCGCGGCGGCTCTCTGCCCGCCGTGCACCCCGAGGCGCGCGGCGGCTCTCTGCCCCCAGTCGCCCCCCGAAGCGCCCCCGGGGACCCGCGCGTCGCCCCCGTCGCCCGCGCGCGGCCCGTACTGCACGAGCGCGGCCCGTACGGACTGCGCCAGGCCCGCGCGCGGCCTGTCTTGCACGCGCGTGGCCCGTACGGGCTGCGCCAGGCCCGCTCGTGGCCTGTACGGCCTGCACCAGGCCCGCGCGCGGCCCGTACGGGCTGCGCCTGGCCCGCGCGCGCCTCGAACCGCCCGCGCGCGGTTCGTACGGGCTGCGCCTGGCCCGCGGGCGCCCTGTCTCCTCTGCCCCTGAGCCGCACACCGTCCCTCGCGCTTTTGACGGCGCCCCACCCCTGCTGTTGCCCGTGCTCCTGTATTAGGGTTTGGGGGTGGAGGGTATGGGGGTGCCGTGTGTGTGAGCCGTCCCCTGCTCCTCCTCCTCCTCTGTCTCCCGCTGCTGCAGCTGCCGCTGAGGGGGGTGGATGTGTTGGAGCCGTCGGAGTGGAGCTAGGGGGGTGATGTGGGAGTGGAGCTAGGGGTGAAACTGGGGTTGTGTGTAGGGGGGTGTGGGACAGTTGGGGGAGGTTGAGTGGAGGCAGCCGTCGTGTCGTCCGCAGCGCCTGTACTCCGGGGCCCTTGTCGCCGGTAGCTCAGAGAGCCTGCTGCACCTGTTGCCCGTGAGTCCGTTGCTCCTGCCGCTCGTCGCAGCCGCAAAGCCTGTTACTCCTGTATTCTGGGGCCCTTGCCGCCGGTAGCTCAGAGAGCCTGCTGCATCAGTCGCCCGTGGGTCCGTTGCTTCTACCGCTCGTCGTAGCCGCAGAGCCAGTTACTCCAGTAGTCCGGGGCCCTTGCCTCGGTAGCCACTGTGTCAGCCGCCACTGTGTCAGCCGCTTCTGTTGCCCGTGTGTCTGCAGCTTCATGAGAAAGTTAGAACGAGAATGAATGAACTATGAATGAAGTGAGTACAAATATGAAACCCTAATTGGGTTGTACCCCCTATGGGATACCCCACTATAGCCTACACAACAGCATAAGCTATAATGTTCTGACACTTCAGTCGTCGCCTCCCATCTTCTCTCCTCTCACAGTCCCTCCTCCTCCTCACTTGCCCTCTGTGATAGCCTCTAGCTTTGCTGATAATTGTGAACTACTGCTATGCTTGCTCATTGTGCTGATTACACCCCACTTTGGCTATGGGGGTGTGTCAAAATGTTATAATTGTCTAGCCTGCAGTGGGGTACTCTATAGCGAGTACAACCCAATTAGGGTTTCCTATACGTATGCCAACTGCTGCTAGTGCAAACACTCTCTTTCTGTTTCTAAACTTTCTGCCTAGACTTCTGACATATGCCACTTCTCACATTTCATTTTTTCTTTTCTTGGTCGTAATTTTCTTTTGTCCTCTACTTTAATTTCCACCTCCTTGCTCATTAGTCTGTTTTCTTTATTCCTATTTCATGCGTTCCTACTTTTCGTAGTCTTCACGCTTACTCTTTTGTGTACCTTCTCACCTCTAGTTCATTTAGGCTATGTCTTTCCAGATCTGTCCATTTCGTTTTCTCCTTTGCTCCTTCATTACACTGACGACTCCTCCATTTCCATTCAAGTACCGCTTAACCTGATTCTTATTTTATTACATCTTTTGCGTTTACGCCTGTGGTTCTTGTTGTCGCGGCCGTGGACTAAAAGAACGTCGTCGTTCAGAGATGTAGAAACGCCGTGGTGAGTTCTTGCTTTTCTCAGTCCGTTTTTGTTTCTTTCGTTTATGTTTCCTTGCTAGTAGTTGTTTCCCTTCCTTTTCTTCTGCATCCATACTATCGTGTCAATCTTTGTTTCATTATCCTCAACCTTGTAATCTAGGATTTTTTTTTTTTTTTTTTTTGCACAATCTTTTCAACTAGAATGCTTCACAGTAGCGAAATTCTTTGGTGCAACAACCTTTTGATCGTAGTTGCATCGATTCTTCGTTCCTCTTAGTTTCTGCACCACCTCGTATTTCTCTCTTTCCCCCTGCATGTGCTTTCTGTGCTTTCTCTTCGCTAGTTCCAATTCCTTGCTTCCATCTTTCTCTCTATTTCAGTTTCTAGATTCCATTATTTAGTTGATGATTTCTCCCTTCGCTATCTCTGTCTCTTTCACTCTCTCTCTTTCTCTCTCTCTCTTTCTCTCTCTCTCTCTCTCTCGCTCTCTCTCTCTCTCTCTCTCTCTCTCTCTCTCTCTCTCGCTCTCTCTCTCTCTCTCTCGATCTCTCTCCGGATCTTTCTCTCTCGCTCTCTCTCTCTCTCTCTCTCTCTCTCTCTCTCTCTCTCTCTCTCTCTCTCTCTCTCTCTCTCTCTCTCTCTCTCTCTCTATCTCTCTCTTATTCCTTTCGTCTGTCCTTCCATCTTTCCTTCCCTCCTACTTTCCATGCTTCCTTCCCGCCTTCCTTCATTATGTTTACTGCTTTGGTTTGCTGCTTCGGTTTTCTGCTTCCTTTTTCTGCATCCGTTTTCTGGTTCTATTTTATACTTTCGCTTTTTGATTCTGTTTTCTGCTTTGTTTGATGTGCTTTGTTTTCTGTTATGTTGACCTAGTCGTAGTTGGCACAAAAATTTACCATATTGCCTTTTTACTTTGTTTTGCATCTTTTATGCATAATCTTGGGTTTTCGGGTCCCTTTTGCTGTCCATGCGTCTGGTTATTGTGAATGTGCTTGCTTGTCTGAGTGTGCATTCATCCATTATTGCATTAACAATGCATGTCCGTGAATTTTAAAAAGGTGAATCAGGTCTATCATTTCATTAGAAGGTTCATTGGCGCGCCTGTCGGGAGCCCACTTGAACTGGAGATGATAGAGTTGACCACAGGGCCTATGATGTTAATACAGAATCAAATTTCTGTATTTCAATCAGCCGGTTTTCCTGGGGAGTGATCGACGCTATTCTCAAGTAGCAGCTGAATCGATGAAGCGGAACTACTTCAATCGAGTGTTCAAAACCGCCCATCTGCTTCGACCAATAAGAGCAGCCGATTCTGCTCAAAAGAATGTTATCTCGAAGTTCAAGATTTCAGCTATACCATTCACAGTGGCGAAATCGGTTTGCGCAGCTGTTCAGAACGGTGTTGCTCCGAACCACGCTGTTCAGAACACGGTTCGACCAATCGGAGTGGCGGAATCAGCTCAGAGATGTTCAGAACAATGCTGTTCAGAACACCAATGTTCAGAACATCACTGTTCAGAACATTGATGCTCAAAACGCAACTATTCGAGGAAGCTGATTGGATACTGCTCGAGCAGCCTGTTCGCATGCTCTGAACGTCCGAAACGGCAGCTACACCGAACATAAGGAAGACGCGCACCTGCTCATGTATTTTGGGCGAGGAGAATCCTGCCAACTCAGCTCGCGAGAGGAGATTCGAGCTTGACTTCTCAAAAACCGTTTGAACGGATCGATCCGAGCCGTTATCCGAATGGCGCGAACTTTCCCTCCCGAATCGTGGTCGTCAAAATAAGTCTTGGCGCGAGCATTTTTCGAATGTCTCGCTGGCGAGGCGCAAACCCGCCACGCTACGTAGTGTGTTAGCAAAACACGAAATACTTGCGCTGCGTTGACAATAGCAATTGTTTAGAGATGCTAGATAGTTAGCATTAGACAGCCTAGGTGCTACAAATATGTATTCTCTGAATTATGAAAACACACCCTGCCTATCAAGCACTCTCCCACATTGCTGCCGAGATAATGTGTTAACTACCTAGAATTCTCTGACAACGCCGTGACATCGAGCTTCCGCTGCTGCAGTTCTTCGCCACTGATACTCTCTTTCGACAAACTCAGACCCTTGGATAGGGGCTGACTTTGGTCAGGCACCCAAGGACCCTTGGAGGTGACCCCGAGAAGAGGTGTTTCAGTGAGTGTAGTACTATCAGTAGTAGGAACTAGCAGTTCCATTAGTAACAAGCTGGTATCAGAGCTGGTATTGTCGTGATTACGGCGTCCGAGCATAATGGGATCCCAGGATGGAGAAGGTTCATCCGCTCCCACGGGCAGCGGAACTCAGGAAACTGGCATCGTGGTGCAGCAAGGAGCTCGAACGAACCAGGGGTCGCTCCTGAAGGAAGTGCTGCGGAACTTCAGCGTTGAGAAGTTCAATGGCGACGGTTACGATGACTGGTCATAGAAGATGCAACTCTACTTCAGGCAAATTGGACTGCTCAAGCTTATGACGGGCGTGGAGAAGCGACTGTCAGATGCAAGCCTGCAAGCAGATTGGGATGAACGATCGTCGGCAGGATACTACATCCTGTCCCAGAGCCTGGAGCAGAATCAACGGCAACATATAATGCACCTGCTCCCGGAGGAAGACTGCGGACCTCGAGCCTGGGCTGTGCTCAAGGACCTGCACGCGCCAACGTCCGTTGTGGCTACTTTGATGTTGGAGCGGGAACTGTCATCTCTGCGACTCAGTGAGGGCGAGCCGATCCAAGGTGTCATCGACAAGATGCGGGATATCTATGCCAAGCTTACTGCTGCCGGGGTGACATATCCAGAGCAAACCAAGTGTCTCAAAATGCTGTCGCTGCTGCCCGAGTCCTGGTTGCAGTTTACAAGTGGCCTGAGCTTGCCACAAAACCAGAGCTTATGGACCATGGAGTGGGTGCGATCTAAGATTCTTGAGGAAGACTTTCGGCGTTGTCAATTAAGGGGAGGTGATGAAGGGAGCAGCGGCTATGCAATGCAAGGTAGCAGAAGGGGAAGGGGCCGAGGAAGGCCCTGGCCTGGAAAAGGAACCCGCAATGACAACAACCAGCAGGAGCAACTGGCAAACTCGTATTCGTGGTGGAGGAGCAAATCGAGGAGGTCATGGATCCAATGGGGGCAACACAAGAATGCAAGGACGTTGCTGGTACTGCAAGAAGGTCGAGCATCCGTGGTTTAAATGCAACACAAAGCCGGAGTGGTGGACGCCCACGAATCAGTCGAATGAAGGAAGGGGAGCAGGAGCCATGAACAACGACCCGGAAGACTATGCGGATGAAGAAGAGCACAATGAGCGATCGGCAGGGCAGTTCTTCCATGTGGAGGGGGAAGAAAATGAAGGCGAAGCGTCCGCGAAAGTGGGAGCCGAGCTTCACCCTTTAAGTGCATGGATTTTAGACACGGGAGCATCGTGGACAATGACTCCGAGATCTGATCTATTGGACAAAGTCGGTGCAGCACCAACTTCGGAAGTTCGATCAGCATCAGGACACACATTGCAAGTGCAAGGAGCAGGCCGAGCACTGTTCAAGGGAGCAGACGGTAACCCTGTCATACAAGAGAACGTGTTGCTGGTCCCGGAGTTAAAGGCGAATCTGATCTCGCTCAGGAGGCTTGGCAAGGCTGGAGTCAGCACTAACACGAATGGATCAAAAAGCTTTAAGGGGGAGTTAGGAAACCAAGTTCTATGGGATCTGCGCGAAGACAAGGATGTCTTCAGGTCCATGTGGCAACTACCGGTGGTACCATGGGAAATGGATGAGACCAGAGGCCAGGGGGAGAACAGCGCCCTAAATGTGTCAGAGGAACGGGTGTCGGCAAGGAGCGGAGAAACAGATTGGGTGACTGCCCACAGACGCCTAGGACACATCAACATGACGGTACTACAGCAGCTGGTAAAACAAGAAGCGGTAAATAGCTTGAAGCTGAACGACACCGCACCGCAACACACGTGCGAAACCTGCTTGGTGAGCAAGTTCACCAGATTCCCTTTCTCCTCGGTCTCCAAGCGCGGTAAAAAGCCACTGGAACTAGTGCACATGGACCTCGTCGGACCACTGCCAGTGCAAGGGGACGGGGGAGAGCGATAATTTCTCACAATCATTGACGACTGGAGCAGAGTCATGTGGGCCTACCCTCTGAGGCAAAAGAGTGATGCAGCAGCAGTAATTCAGGATGAATGGATTCCCACAGCAGAAACACAGTCCGAATGTCGGGTGAAGCGGATTCGCACTGACCGTGGTGGAGAATTTACAGGAGACAAGCTGGAGAATTGGCTGAAGAAGAGGGGGATCATAAAGGAAAAAATCACAGCTTATTCTCCACAGTCCAACGGGGTAGCTGAGCGAGCAAACAGGACTATCCTCGAGACAGCCCGAGCACTACTGATCGAGTCCGGTCTCGGAAACTCCAAGTGGCCGCATGCCGTAAGGCATGCAATGGTGGCACGAAACAGAGTCCTCAAGAAAGTCGGAGATGAGAGTTGGGTACCAATGAGACAATGGCTCAAGTGGAAACCGCCAGTTGACATGCAGCGCGTCTTCGGGTGCATGGCAGTGGCTCACGTTCCCAAGGCCCACAGGAGCAAGTTAGGCGCGAGCGCGATCTGGTGCGTGCACCTTGGCCTGGCACAGGAAAGCAAAGGGTGGCTGCTGTGGGAACCAAAGAAAGGGCGTTTTTTCGATAGCCGAGACGTGAAATTCCTTGAGAACGTGATGTACGGGAGCTGGAAACAACAGCCGGAGGAGAAAACTGCACAGCAGCTGCAGGAGATCGCTCTGTCACTCGATCTAATTCAGGAGGAAGCACCTCAAGCAGCACCTGAGGAAACCAAGGAGAATGGGGTCGAAATGGGGGAAGGTAGCGAGGAGCCAACCGAGGAGGATAGTCAAGTAAAAGAGGAGAAAGAGCAGCAGCATCCTCTCACTTGGGTGAAACCTCCATCCCTACGCGCGAGGAGAACTCAAATGCGTTCAATGACCAATAGAGCAGCATCAGCAACCGAAGCAGATCTGATGAGGACGGCAGCATTGAAACTGAGAAACTTGGACATACGGGAACCAGAAGTGGCGCCTCAGGAAAGGGAGGATGCTTTATTGGTAACTGGGGGAGGGACCATGGCTGAAAGCAAGGAAGAACCGGCGTATTGCTTCGTGATCCCTGAACAACCTGCGAGCATGGAGGAAGCCCTCGCCGGAGCAGACAGGGAAAAATGGCTCGTGTCCAGGGATGCCGAGTACAACAGCCTGCTAAAGAATAACACGTGGGAGCTCGTTCCCTTGCCGGAAGGGAAAAGGGCGCTTCAGTGCAAATGGATCGTGAGGATCAAAACGTACGAGAAGTGCGAGGTGACAGTGTACAAGAGTAGATTGGTGGCAAAGGGTTTTCAACAAAAGGAAGGGAAGGACTTTCGCGAGCTTTTTGCGCCCACTGCTAAAGCTGCAACGCTGAGAGTAGTTCTTGCTGACGCAACGGTGAGCAGATGGTACATCCAGCAGATGGATGTCAACACAGCCTTTCTCTACGCGGTAATCGAGGAGGAAGTCTACATGGAGCAGCCTTAGGGATATGAAGACGGCACGGGGAGAGTATGCAAGCTGAACAAGGCCATCTACGGTCTCAAGCATGCTCCAAGGTGTTGGTATCAAAAACTGGCAGCCGCTCTGGGGGAGCTGGGATTCAGAGCAAGCAGCTGTGACGAGAGCTTCTTCCTGAAGGGCGAGAAGGAGGAGATGGTGCTGTTCCTCGTGTATGTCGATGACATACTGCTTTTCAGCAGCAGCATGAAGGAGATTCAAAAGGTGCAGAAGGGGCTCATGGAGATCTTCCAGTGCAAGGTCCTTGGAGAGGCTTCCTACTACCTTGGCATGCACATCGAACGCGATCCTGACCACATGTGGCTGAAGCTTCACCAAGGTGTCATCGACAAGATGCGGGATATCTATGCCAAGCTTACTGCTGCCGGGGTGACATATCCAGAGCAAACCAAGTGTCTCAAAATGTTGTCGCTGCTGCCCGAGTCCTGGTTGCAGTTTACAAGTGGCCTGAGCTTGCCACAAAACCAGAGCTTATGGACCATGGAGTGGGTGCGATCTAAGATTCTTGAGGAAGACTTTCGGCGTTGTCAGTTAAGGGGAGGTGATGAAGGGAGCAGCGGCTATGCAATGCAAGGCAGCAGAAGGGGAAGGGGCCGAGGAAGGCCCTGGCCTGGAAAAGGAACCCGCAATGACAACAACCAGCAGGAGCAACTGGCAAACTCGTATTCGTGGCGGAGGAGCAAATCGAGGAGGTCATGGAGCCAATGGGGGCAACACAAGAATGCAAGGACGTTGCTGGTACTGCAAGAAGGTCGGGCATCCGTGGTTTAGATGCAACACAAAGCCGGAGTGGTGGACGCCCACGAATCAGTCGAATGAAGGAAGGGGAGCAGGAGCCATGAACAACGACCCGGAAGACTATGCGGATGAAGAAGAGCACAATGAGCGATCGGCAGGGCAGTTCTTCCATGTGGAGGGGGAAGAAAATGAAGGCGAAGCGTCCGCGAAAGTGGGAGCCGAGCTTCACCCTTTAAGTGCATGGATTTTAGACACGGGAGCATCGTGGACAATGACTCCGAGATCTGATCTATTGGACAAAGTCGGTGCAGCACCAACTTCGGAAGTTCGATCAGCATCAGGACACACATTGCAAGTGCAAGGAGCAGGCCGAGCACTGTTCAAGGGAGCAGACGGTAACCCTGTCATACAAGAGAACGTGTTGCTGGTCCCGGAGTTAAAGGCAAATCTGATCTCGCTCAGGAGGCTTGGCAAGGCTGGAGTCAGCACTAACACGAATGGATCAAAAAGCTTTAAGGGGGAGTTAGGAAACCGAGTTCTATGGGATCTGCGCGAAGACAAGGATGCCTTCAGGTCCATGTGGCAACTACCGGTGGTACCATGGGAAATGGATGAGACCAGAGGCCAGGGGGAGAACAGCGCCCTAAATGTGTCAGAGGAACGGGTGTCGGCAAGGAGCGGAGAAACCGATGTTCAGAACATCACTGTTCAGAACATTGATGCTCAAAACGCAACTATTCGAGGAAGCTGATTGGATACTGCTCGAGCAGCCTGTTCGCATGCTCTGAACGTCCGAAACGGCAGCTACACCAAACATAAGGAAGACGCGCACCTGCTCATGTGTTTTGGGCGAGGAGAATCCTGCCAACTCAGCTCGCGAGAGGAGATTCGAGCTTGACTTCTCAAAAACCGTTTGAACGGATCGATCTGAGCCGTTATCCGAATGGCGTGAACTTTCCCTCCCGAATCGTGGTCGTCAAAATAAGTCTTGGCGCGAGCATTTTTCGAATGTCTCGCTGGCGAGGCGCAAACCCGCCACGCTACGTAGTGTGTTAGCAAAACACGAAATGCTCGCGCTGCGTTGACAATAGCAATTGTTTAGAGATGCTAGATAGTTAGCATTAGACAACCTAGGTGCTACAAATATGTATTCTCTGAATTATGAAAACACACTCTGCCTATCAAGCACTCTCCCACATTACTGCCGAGATAATGTGTTAACTACCTAGAATTCTCTAACAACGCCGTGACATAGAGCTTCCGCTGCTGCAGTTCTTCGCCACTGATACTCTCTTTCGACAAACTCGGACCCTTGGATAGGGGCTGACTTTGGTCAGGCACCCAAGGACCCTTGGAGGTGACCCCGAGAAGAGGTGTTTCAGTGAGTGTAGTACTATCAGTAGTAGGAAATAGCGATTCCATTAGTAACATATGATATCAGGGTAAAATACCCTGATTACCCTGATTTCAGGGTTGACACAACCCCCTTGCCCTGAAAAATCAGGGTCTCTGTACTCAGGGCCCTGAGATTTCAGGATGTATATTTTATATAACCCTGAGATTTCAGAGTAGTGTAGACGTGCCTGCCCTGAGGCGTTAGGGTGCTTGGTATGGAAACCCTGAAACAGTTACATGGGCCCTTGTGAAAAGTCCTTGATTTCTTAAATGTCGCGCCGAAAACACGCGATTCGCCCACCACCACTCACATGGGCGACAAAATTTGCCACATGGGGCAATTTACAGCGATGCAGCAGGCGTGACTCCCGTTACAGTACCCCTCTTAACACCCACCACTAAGACTTCACCATTTGCACCATCTGCAAATACAGTGTGTGATTAAAAAATGCCCTGAAGCATGAGGGTTTAAATCTGGAATGCCCTGAGAAATCAAGGTCCCCTTAGGGGCTCTGCCCTGAGGAGGACACGCATTTCTGTGTCATGCCCTGAGGGCTCAGGGTCCTTAAAAATGAATCTGAGGCCCTGGTTGACCATCTTTTTAGAGTTCACAGATTGTGTTGTTTCATGTGACTGCTGGTTGTTCAAGGATTAGGGCGTGTTCCTACGGGCCCCTTATCAGGCTACCTCTTGTCAGACTCGCGTCAAACACCAATTTTCCGGATTGCAGTGACTCTTTATTCCTTTTTTCCGTTGGTTGGCGGATGCGTCACAGAAAGTGTAGGCTGATGTGGCACCTCACAATGCTTCCAAAGGTTGCCGAGGAACATTCGTGACCTCACAAATCACAGGCGATTGTTGCATGCGTGTCACTTGGCGTCTGGAAAAAAAATGTATGTTTCAAACGCGACAGAACAGGGTCCTTCGCACGTGTTTCGTGCGACAGCCAGACCTGGTTCACTGACACAGAACGTGGTGAAAGGTTTCGCGCGACCATTTCATCGCGCAACACTGGTATTTTACAAACATAAAAAACAGTGTTTATAACGAAATTGCTAGAAGGACCAAGTCTGACAAGAGGTAGCCTGATAAGGGGCCCGTAGGAACACGCCCTTATGCTATTAGCTCCCCCCCATGCTAGGCAGGGAATGCGATAGCATAGTTTGTCAGAACATATAGCTTACTTGTTTCTGTAGGCTATAGTGGGGTATCCCATAGGGGGTACAACCCAATTAGGGTTTCCTATTTGTACCCACTTCATTTCATAGTCATTCACTCCCGTTCATTCAGTTTCACATGGTATAGAGCGGGTCCCTTCTAAGGACCGTTTTTTTTTGGGCCCACCCACGATCTTTTTTTTTCCTGCCCGGAGCGCGCCCTATTCTCCTCGAGGCGCGCTCCCCCTAGTGCGCGTCGAGCTGCCCTTGTGGCGCCCCGAGAGTCGCGCGCGCGACTCATTTTTTTTTTTTCGCGCGCGCGGCCCGGGCCCCACTTCGCGCGGCCCTTACAGCCGCGCCGCGCCGCCCACTCGGCTCTGCCGCGCCGCGCCGCCCTCAAGACGGCCGCGCGGCCTCTTCGTCGCTGCGGCAGGCCCCCCCCCCCCCCCGCTGCACCTCTGTCGGCCCCGCCGCCGCCTTACCTGACGGCCGCCGCCTCACCTGACGGCCCGCCGCCTCGCCCTCTGGCCCGCCACCTCACCAGACGGCCCTGCCGCCTCACCTGACGGCCCACCGTCTCACCTGCTGGCCCGCCACCTTACCTGACGGCCCCGCCGCCTCCCCTGACGGCCCGCCGCCACCTTACCTGACGGCCCCGCCGCCTCACCTGACGGCCCGCCGCCTCACCTACTGGCCCGCCACCTGACCTGACGGCCCCGCCGCCTCACCTGACGGCCCGCCGCCTGACCTGCTGGCCCGCCACCTCACTGACGGCCCGCCGCCTCCCCCGCTGGCCCGCCACCTGATCTGACGGCCCCGCCGCCTCACCTAACGGCTCGCCGCCTCACCTACTGGCCCGCCACCTGACCTGACGGCCCCGCCGCCTCACCTACCGGCTCGCCACCTCACCTGCTCGCCGCTGCACCCTGACGGCCCCGCCGTCCCCTGTCCCGGCCCCGCCGCTGCACCCTGACGGCCGCGCCGTCCCTTGTCCCGGCCCCGCCACTACACTGCAGCCGAGCCGCCCAGCAGCAGCCGGACCGCCCAGCAGCAGCCGAGCCGCCCAGCAGCAGCCGAGCCGCCCAGCAGCAGCCGAGCCGCCCAGCAGCAGCCGAGCAGCCCGGTACCCGAGCCGCCCGAGCCGCCCGAGCCGCCCGAGCCGCCCCACCAGCCCGAGCCGCCTGCTGCTGTCCTACCCGACTCTCCTAGCCCGGTGAGACTTTCAGCTGCTGCCATGGCCACCCCCAATGTTCTTACTTTTGACGCTGAGGGGAGGGCCATTGACTTTGCCGTCTGGATTGAAGACCTGCAGCTGTACTTACTGTGTGATGCGATAGATGAGGTCTCTCTCTTTGACTTTGTCTCTGGCGCTGTCCCTGCCCCGCCTGCTGATGCTGACTCTGCTGCTCGCTCCAAGTGGGCGACCCGCGATGCTGCTGCACGTCTTGCTGTGCGTCGCCACCTCCCTTCCTCTGAGCGTGCCCACTTTAGTCAGTGCAAGACCGCTCAGGCCTTGTACGACGCTGTAGTTGCACGCTACTCCTCCCCTTCCTCCGCTACCCTTAGCCGCCTCATGCTACCGTTTCTCTTCCCTGACCTCGCTTCCTTTCCCACTGTCGCTGACCTCGTTACCCACCTCCGCGCTAGTGACGCTCGCTACCGCGCTGCCCTTCCTGCTGAGTTCCGCGCCGCAAACCCTCCTCCCATGTATATCACTCTCTACTTTCTCGTCACCCGTCTTCCTGAGTCCCTTCGTGTCGTTAGGGACCAGTTTCTCTCTGTCTGTCCCACCACCCTCACTGTCGACCTCCTTGAGGAGTCCCTGCTAGCGGCTGAGAAGAGTATAGTCGCTGTAGGGGCCTCTAGGGGTGACCCTTGCACCCCCATCTTTGAGGGGTGTTCTCCTTCCCCCCTGCTGCCCTCTGTCGCCTCTGCTGCTACGGCCGACCTCGCTGGTTTTGAGTCGGTCGGTGCGGCGTCTGCCCCCAGCGGCAGACGCCGCTCTGGCAAGGGCAAGGGGGGCAAGGGAGCGGGTGGATCGAGAGGAGGCAGTGGCGGAGGAGGTGGGGGTGGCGGGGGGAGTGGGGGTGGCGGTGGAGGTGGTGGCGGGAGTGGAGGTACTAGTGGCGGCGGTGGAGGCGGAGGTGGCGGCGGAGGTGGTAGCGGAGGAGGCGGTGGGAGCGGTGGGAGCGACGGTCCTGGTGGGGGAGGTGGCGGTGGAGACGGGGGTGGCGGTGGAGGCGGGGGTGGCGGTGGAGGCGGGGGTCGGAGTGGCTCGTCCCAGCGGAGCAGCTCTGGGGGTGGTCAGCGCCAGCAGCAGCAGCAGCAGCAGCAGCAGCAGCCGCAGCAGCAGCAGCGCTCTCGCACCGTCCCCGGCCCTCAGCAGCTCCGTGAGTGGTACTTGCAGCGTCAGCGCGGTGGTGCGCTTGGTCCCTGCCCCTACGTTCTTCGCACCGGTGACCGTGCGGGGGAGAGGTGTGGAGGCGCCCACACAGCCCGTCGCTGCTTTGGCCGCCTGACCGACGCCTGGCGTCAGCAGTTTCCGGAGGCCGCTGAGATCCCCCGCTGGGGAGAGCTGTCTAGGGCTGGAGTAGCTATTTATGATCTTGACTTTGATGCTATTCTCTCTGCTATGTATGCTGTGACTGGTAGTGATGAGGATGACTGTTACCGGTGTTTCCCGCCCGACCCGAGCATTGGTACTGCCGCGTCAGGTACTAGTGAGGCTGCAGCTCTAGGTGCCAGTGCGTCTGTGCTCTCAGGTGCTGGTGAGTCCGCCCTCTCAGGTACTGTGTCGGATTCGGCCTCTCACACCTTCACCCTTGACTCTGGAGCGTCTCGCTCCTTCTTTAGGGACCGCACCACTCTCACGCCGCTGAGTCGGCCGGTTGCGGTGTCCCTGGCTGACCCCTCTGGGGGACCTGTCCTGTCTCGCTTCTCCACTGTCCTCCCGTGTCCAGCGGCCCCCTCTGGCACCCTGACTGGTCTCTACCTCCCCTCGTTCTCGACGAACTTGGTGAGTGGTGCTGACCTCCAGGATGCAGGTGTCCACCAGTTCACCCCTGCTCGTCAGCGGGTGACCCACTGTACGGAGGCGGATACAGGTCGTCACCTGGCTACGTTTACACGTCGGCCGGGGTCGAGCCTGTACACACTGACCACTGCTTCTCCTCCAGGTGCTGCGTCTGGTAGAGTCCCTTCGTCTGGTCAGGTGTTTGCTGCAGCGTCCAGGTCTGGTCCTGAGTCTGCCCCCTGTTCGTGTCAACGTCTGTCTCACGAGACTCTCCTCTGGCACCACCGCCTTGGCCACCCCTCTCTGCTTCGGCTCAGAGGCATGGCCTCGCGGGTCCTTGTGTCTGGTCTTCCCCGGTCCCTCCCTCCCCTTCCTCCGGGCACTGGCCCTGCCTGTGTCCCCTGTGTCGAGGGGCGCCAGCGTGCTGCCCAACACTCCTCCCAGTTTCCTCCGACAGAGGCCCCGTTGCAGACGCTTCACATGGACGTGTGGGGCCCAGCCCGCGTCCGTGGACAGGGTCAGGAGCGCTACTTCCTGCTGGTGGTTGACGACTACTCGCGTTACACCACAGTCTTCCCCTTGCGCAGCAAGGGTGAGGTCACTGAGGTGTTGATCGACTGGATCCGCGCAGCTTGTCTTCAGCTTCGGAGGAGCTTTGGCTCTGACTTCCCTGTTTTGCGTCTGCACTCGGACAGAGGCGGAGAGTTCTCCTCTGGCCTCCTGAGTGCCTACTGTCGTGTGCGAGGCATCCGTCAGACCTTCACGCGTTCGGACTCACCACAGCAGAATGGGATTGCTGAGCGCCGCATTGGCATGGTCATGGACGTCGCTCGTACGTCCATGATGCATGCGGCTGCTCCCCATTTTCTGTGGCCGTTTGCGGTCAGGTACGCTGCGCACCAGATCAACCTCCACCCCAGGGTCTCTCGACCAGAGACCTCCCCAGCCCTGCTGTGGACGGGGAAGGTTGGCGATGCGTCGGCGTTCCGGGTCTGGGGATCTCGGGCGTTTGTTCGCGACCTGTCTGCGGACAAGCTGTCCCCTCGTGCTTCTCCCTGCGTCTTCCTGGGGTTCCCCCCCGACGCCCCTGGGTGGCAGTTTTACCACCCCACCTCTCGACGTGTTCTGTCCTCCCAGGACGTCACGTTCGACGAGTCGGTACCCTACTACCGCCTCTTCCCCTACCGCACTCCGTCCCTCCCCCCGCCCCCGCTCTTCTTGGTACCAGGTTCCCCCCCGGTAGTCCCCCTCCCCCCTCAGGGTCCTGCCCCTTCAGGTGTGTCCCAGGTAGACGCGGTCGAGCCTGTCGAGGTCACTGGTGACTCTGGTGCTGCTGCGGGAGCTGAGCCTGAGGGTGCGGAGTCTGGGGGTGCTGAGCCTGGGGGTACTGTGCCTGGGGGTGCTGAGCCTGGAGGTGTCGAGCCTGGGGGTGCTGTGCCTGGGGGTGCTGAGCCTGGGGGTGCTGAGCCTGGGGGTGCTGAGCCTGGGGGTGCTGTGCCTGGGGGTGCTGAGCCTGGGGGTGCTGAGCCTGGGGGTGCTGTGCCTGGGGGTGCTTCGTCTCGCCGAGAGCCACTCCCCCCACAGGAGCTGCGTGAGTGGTTTGCCAGGCGCTGGAGGCGTGCTGCTGGTGCAGGTGGTCCTTCGGCTGCAGAGGGTACTGCTGCCACGCGTCCTGGCGGTGCTCGTACTGTGGGTGCTGGAGCTGCTGGGTCTGAGAGTTCTCCTGGAGCTGGTCCTGCTGAGGGTGTTGGCGCTGAGCCTGCGGTTGGCGGTCCGACTGACAGTGTTCCTGGTGCTGCTGCTGGAGGTTCTGGAGCTTCTGGTGGTTCTGCTGGAGGTGCTGCTGGCGTGGGTGCTCCGGACGGGGCTGCTGCTGCTGTTCCTGCTGTTTCTGGTGTCGCCGCGCGGCCCCGACCGTACTTCGTTCCGCTCCTGCAGCAGGTTCTTGGTCTTGCACCTCCTCCTGCTCCCTTAGAGGGTCCGCAGCCTGTTCGGTCACAGCCACAGCTACAGCCTGCCTCCCCTTTGCCTGCTCCTTCTCCCTACGCTGGTCCGACTGGAGGTCTTACTGAGCGTCGTGAGCCTGCGTCTCGTCCTGCGTCGCCTGTTCGTACTGAGCGCGCTAGTGGTCGTGGTTCGCGTCAGCGTCCTCCTCCTGTCCCTGGCACGCACCGGATGTCACTGCGTCCGTCCACTGCTCCTCTGCGTGCCCCTTTGCCTTCTCCTCCTGCTTCCTCTCTTCCTGCTCTTGCCGACCCTGAGTCGGACTCTCTTCGCGCTGCCAGTCCTACTGTCACGCGTCTCCTTGCTACTGCTGTCACTGACCCTTCCTTCGAGTCGTCTGCTGCGTCTGCCCTTGTCACTGAGCTTGTCGACTTTGCTGCGTGCTGTCGTCTCGACTACGCTGCTCGTCTTGTCACTGAGTCTGAGTCCGCCTGTCCTCCGTCCGTCGGGGGTGAGTGTGCCCTTGGCACGGACGTCCTTGAGGACAGGCAGGAGGAGTTCCAGTGTCTAGCCGCTGCTTCACCTCGTCTTGCGTCTGTACTGCTAGCCCCTGAGGGAGACCCGGATGCACCAGACATCCCGACTCCGCGCTCTTACGCGGAGGCGATAGAGGGTCCCTACTCCTCTCAGTGGCAGGCAGCTATGGATGCAGAGATGGCTTCCTGGAAGTCCACAGGCACCTACGTTGACGTTGTTCCCCCTCCTGGGGCGAACATCGTCAGTGGCATGTGGATCTTCAGGGTGAAGCGGCCGCCGGGTTCTCCGCCTGTCTTCAAGGCGCGTTACGTGGCTCGTGGCTTCAGTCAGCGGCAGGGGGTTGACTACTTTCAGACCTTCTCCCCCACCCCGAAGATGACCACTCTTCGGGTTCTGCTGCACGTTGCTGCTCACCGTGACTACGAGCTGCACTCTCTTGACTTCAGCACTGCTTTCTTGCAGGGCAGCCTGCACGAGGAGATCTGGCTGCGTCGCCCACCTGGCTTCACTGGGTCTTTCCCTCCTGGTACCCAGTGGAGTCTCCGGCGTCCAGTCTACGGTCTCCGCCAGGCGCCACGTGAGTGGCACGACACACTGAGGACTACGCTCGCGGCACTTGGGTTTGCTCCTTCTACTGCCGACCCGTCGCTGTTTCTTCGCACCGACACCTCTCTGCCGCCGTTCTACATCCTCGTGTACGTCGACGACTTGATCTTTGCCACAGCTGACACTGCTGGACTCGCCTACGTGAAGTCCGAGCTGCAGAAGAGACACACGTGCACTGACCTGGGTGAACTGCGCAGCTACCTTGGCTTGCAGATCACCCGGGACAGAGCACGTCGCACCATTACCCTGACTCAGTCACACATGGTGCAGCAGGTCCTTCAGCGCTTCGGCTTCACGTACTCCTCGCCTCAGGCCACTCCTCTGCCTACTCGCCACTCGCTCTCAGCTCTGCCTTCGGATGAGTCCGTAGAGTCGAGTGGCCCGTACCCAGAGCTTGTTGGCTGCCTCATGTACCTGATGACCTGCACACGACCTGACCTCGCATACCCTCTTAGCATTCTCGCACGCTTTGTTGCTCCTGGGAGACACCGACCAGAGCACATGGCTGCAGCGAAGAGGGTGTTGCGCTACTTGTGCAGTACGTCGGGCATGGGGCTAGTGCTTGGAGGGCGCAGTCCAGTGGTCCTCACTGGGCACGCAGACGCTTCTTGGGCTGATGACCAGGCTACGCAGCGGTCGTCACAGGGTTACACCTTCAGCCTAGGTTCCGGCTCTGTCTCGTGGCAGGCTACCCGCTCGTCTTCTGTTCTCGGCTCCAGTTGTGAGGCTGAGATCTACGCTGGGGCTATGGCTGCACAGGAGTTACGCTGGCTCACCTACCTGCTGACCGACCTTGGAGAGCAGCCTCGTTCTCCTCCAGTCCTGTACGTAGACAACAAGGCCATGCTGGCCTTGTGTCGAGAGCAGCGACTGGAGCACAGAACGAAGCACATTGCTCTCCGCTACTTTCTTGCTCGTGAGCTACAGCAGCGTGGACAGCTACGACTTGCGTACGTGGCCTCTGAGGCCAACACTGCTGATGTGTTCACCAAGGCACTTGCGCCTTGTGATCATCAGCGTTGTTGCACGCAGTTAGGTCTTGTGGCTGTCTTGCCTCACTTGCTCTCCTCTTGACCTTGCTTGTACCTTCGCCTATATATACTCTTGCTCTTGCTTGCTTGATTCTTGTATATCTCTATATATGATCTTGCATGTAAACTGGCCTTCTGGCCTTTGAACTTGTGCTCGGAATGCGTGGTGACTTTGTGATCCACCCTGAGCTTTGCTTTGCTTTGCTTGACTGGTCTTGTGACCCCTTGTTCTCCCCCACTTTGCCTATGGGGGTGTGTCAGAACATATAGCTTACTTGTTTCTGTAGGCTATAGTGGGGTATCCCATAGGGGGTACAACCCAATTAGGGTTTCCTATTTGTACCCACTTCATTTCATAGTCATTCACTCCCGTTCATTCAGTTTCACATAGTTTTTGGATCGTAAGCTGTCACGCATTTATATCATGTATTGATATGCGCGCATTTTAACATCAAACATTATGCATACCGATGAATTATTATCATCATTGCATAATTTATTTATATTATTTTCATCATGATATTGATTTAAACATGTATCATTATATTCATTTAACTATTCATCATTATATTTATTTAAGCATGTGTGTACAATTCATAACATATATGCATTTCATGACAGTCACGTAATCACCACTATACCATCCAACATCACAAAAATATGCTGTAGTTGCGAACAGATAAATCACTACCATCGCATCACAATGGAATTAGACAATACTTACTACAGGTCGCGTAGCTAGCAACTAGTGCATCCAGTATTTTTTTTTACATTTTATTTAAAAAAAATGTGAAAAAAAAATAACTGGCTAAATCGATCGTAAAGGGTTGCTTCGCAACCCAAAAACAAACAAACAAAAGGAGGGAACCGAGCACCCGAACGGTTACGATTCACCAGAAACAGATGGTCATATGTGGCACCTTGTGGCTGGAGCGTGAAAACTCGCTGATACTGCAGCAAAATCATGACATTCGCCTGATGGCGTAACATGACCCAGTTTCGCGCGGAACCCTAAACTGTGAAAAAAAAAAAAAAAATTGCTTTACAATTCGAGTACGTGAAGACTGATCAGATGGCCTTCCTGTGATGGGGCCCAACCAAAGTTCCCCTAGCAACAGTGCACGAAACACATGCCTATGGCATGGCAGCAAAGTGGGGGGTGAATGTGGACGTCGCATGAGTTGGCAGCTGAGGGTCGTGCGAAATTTCCTCGCGTTAACTTTCCCCACCGCCGAACGTCAGAACGACAGTCGCGCTCGACTGTCACGAAACCTAGTCGTGACTTGATTTGGCACGTAGCCCAAAAATTTGAAACATCATCTGGCGCGCATACAAATAGCGGAATTCAATTCCGGTGCAACTAAAAAAAAATTGTGGTTCCCTCCTAGTGCGTTCTCGACTGTCTTGTGGGAGCATGTGGCCGTTGAATATTGTCGCATGAACATTCGATGCAGATGCATGTTAGTGGTTGCACCAGATCTTTCTTGTACTTCGCCCTAATCGACTCCCGTCACATGGCACCTATGGTGGGTGTGTCCAATATCAAATTTTGCCACGCTGGACCAATGGTGCTGCAAATCGATAGGGCCCTATCTAAGGAAGGCAATCTTAGTTAAACGGGCGGTAAGATATGGAAACCACAACTGTCCGCTTATCGAACGTTGGCTTCCAAACACGACGTCAAGGAAAAACAAAATGGTTACGCGCCCTTAGAGGGGGTCAGGTAGGGCTCGTTTTCAAGGGCTCGTTTTTTAATTTTGTTCATTTCAGTTACCTGATTCTGGTGTAAAACCGAACTTTTTATATTCTTTCTGACATCAGATATGAAACAAACTAAGAGTCAATTTTTAATTAAATTTTCCCAAACGGTTTGGTTTGGTTTCGATTCAGGTACGTGCCACATTTCGTGCGGAAATTTTAGACTTGTCAAGCTATGACTAGACTAACACACAGCTTTTGCCCAACCAGTTCCGCCAAGCCCATAGTTTTTTTCGCCGTCTCACCAAATAAATTCGCACTATTGATTGGCGACAGTCTAGTAACCTGACTCAGGCATAGGGTGGTTGTGTGCGCTGTTGACGGGAAATGGCCTTGCCCTCGCTTGGGCGAAGCAGATCTCGCAGTCGGGAGCGCGCATAATAGACTGTGCGCAGAAGACAATGTAGACTGCGCGCAGAAGGTGACTACGACCTGTCCATAGAGTTCGACCTCGACCGGTCCGCAGAAGTCGTCGTCGACCAATCCACAGAAGCCGTCGGCAGAGGACGTGTTAACAGGAATGGAGTGTTGGCCCCGCCCTCGCTTGGGCAACGCCGACGACTTGGTCGGATGTACGGGAGTAGCAGCCGACCATTCACAGTGGGAGAGCTGCTCGACAGGTTACGTCGAGCTGCAGGGGACCGCTGTGGCGTTGCTGTCGACCAGGGAGCTTGACAGCTGCAAAGACTGGCCTGGGCGACGCGTGGGCTGTCCGGGAGGTCGACGGGGCAGTCTGTCGACCTACAGTTTGACGGGGAGGTCTGCGGAGCATCCCGTCGACCTACAGCTCGACCGGGAGGTCTTCGGAGCATCCCGTCGACCTGCAGCTCGACCGGGAGGTCCGCGAAGCATCCCGTCGACCTGCTGCTCGACCGAGAGGTCGACGGAGCAATTCTGGTCGACAGAAGGGGTCCGTCGACCAAGGGGTAGCTCGACGGGAGCTGTGCTCGACCAGGGTCATTGTGAGAGTACGACGGCTTTGCTATGATTTACTAGCTTGATTATGCTTTATTATGCATTATCTAGCTTAGATTTGCTTGATTTTGCTTGCTTTTGCTAGATTTCCTAGGTTCGTTGCTTTTACTATATCTATTATAGCTATAGGCACCGAACTAGGTTGAGTGCACCGAATTCTAGGCTTTTCGGTTGCCACCAAATTGCCTTCTACCGAATTCGGGAAGGACCCGTTCGGGACGCTTCGCGACCCGTGGAACCTTCTAGGAACACCAGGGTTACTGCCTTTGTGTCGAGCATATATATAGCCTCGCCTTGTACCCAGGTGCATCATTCAATAGTTCAATCTTTCCTGAACCAGATCCTCACAGTCATCTGGTGGTCGACCAGGGGCATCTGGTGGTCGACCAGGGGCACCTGGTGGTCGACCGGAGGCACTGGTGGTCGACCAGAGCACCTGGTGGTGTCCGGGTCGACCGGGTAACCTGCTCGACGAGTTCTGCGGAGGCACACGACCGTCGTCGAGGTCGCGATGGCGAAGGCAACTTCGGGATGGTATCCCGAAGTCGATGTGGCTCGTCAAGCGCAAACAACAGCCGACGGATCCACAATGAAGCAAGTCGGGCCAATCGTCTGCGCGAACCTGCGAGCGTGCGCACTGCTGTCTTCTACGGGGCAACGCTGGACAGCCGCTCTGCTGCAGCGTTGGCACGCCGTCGACCTGCAAGGTTGGCAGGTTGCTCTTCTGCAGTGCTGGCGCGGCTCCTCTACGCAACACTGGCACGCGGTCGACCATGATGTGCTGGCGGTCGACCAGGCTAGCTGCAGAGTTGCTAGGTGCCTGATGTAGTCATTCTGTCATTGCTTATTCAATCATTCTGTATTCTCAGTCTTTGCTAGTGGAAACTCTTGTCAATTTCTCCCGTAAATGCGCATGTGCTAAGGAACCAAGCAAAGCTACGATCACTCCTAGTAGTTCGAGCCAACCCCCGTAGTCTAGCTCACTACTGTTGTAGAGTGAATCTCCGCAGGACGGTGGTCGACATGTCAAACATTATATGTTTATATTGTGTCGGCTATAGTGGGTTTAGCCTTAGGGGGTGCAACATTGCTAGGGTTTCCTACTTGTATCCCCCTCTTGTCTAGTTTCACCATTCTCATTCTCACTTAGATTCTAAAATGGTATTACGAGCCTAGGTCGTAACCTAGGACCGATGATTAGGGCCCACCGTTCCTCTTCGTAGCGCCCTCGAGCACATTTCTATTTTTCTGCCCCGTAGCGCGCCCTAGCGCGCCTCTTGCGAAGCGATCCCGCCCAGCTCGCACGCCCTAGTGTGCCCCGCGCGATCGACCCCGCCCTCCACGTACGCCCTCGCGTGCGCCCCGCGCAGCCGCACGCGCGCTTGCTGCCTCGCGCGCCCTTGCGCGCCCCGCTTACGAACCGACCCCGCCCTCCTTCGCGCGCCTTTGCGTGCCCCGTGCGACCGGCCCTGCCCCACCCACGCACCCTTGCGTGCCCCTCGAAAACAGGCCCCGCCCCACTAGCTCGCCCTTGCGTGCCCTGCGTGACCAGGCCCCGCCCTCGCTCTGCACGCCCTCGCGTGCCCCTCGAGTCCCGGCCCCGCCCCACTAGCCCGCCCTTGCGCGCCCCGTGAGACCAGGCCCCGCCCCACCCTACACGCCCTCGCGTGCCTCCCTCTGCGCAGCCCTGCCCTTGCAGCCCCGCTAGCGCCCTGATCCAGCCGAGCCGCGCCGCCCCTGTCGGGTCGCGCTGCCCTGCGAGAACCGCGCCGCCCTCCGAGTCGCGCTACTGCTGCTGCTGTCACTGCTACTGCCGCTACTACTGTTACCGCTGCCACTGCTACTGCCGCTACTACTGTTACCGCTGCCACTGCTGCTCCTACTGCGACCATGGCTAGCCCTACTGTACTCGCTTTCGATGCTGAGGGCCGCCCGCTGAAATTTGACACCTGGCTCGATGACCTGCACCTGTATCTCCAGCTCACTACCAAGGAGGATATCTCACTGTACGATCACGCGCTAGGCCACGCTACTGCCCTTGCTGCTGATGCGGACAACCCTGCCCACTCACAGTGGTAGACTCGTGACGCCCACGCTCGCTTCGCTATTCGCACCTCCCTGCCGTTAGATGAGCGCGAACACTTTGGCCAGCACAAGACTGCCCAGGCACTGTACACTGCTGTCGTTGCGCGCTACTCCTCAACTGCCTCTGCTACGCTAGGTCGTCTCTCGCTTCCCTACCTGTTCCCAGACCTGTCCGCCTTCTCCACAGCCGCTGACCTCATCACGCACCTCCGCTCTAGTGAGGCCCGCTTCCGTGCCGCTATGCCCGCTGAGTTTCTTGCCAAGAACCCCCCCCCCCGCTGTGGCTGACTCTCTACTACTTAGTCACCCGTCTCCCTGACTCTCTTCGTGCGGTTAGGGACCACTTCCTCGCTCGCTGCCCCACTGAGCTCACCATTGATCTGCTCGAGAAGGAACTGCTTGCAGCTGAGACTAGCATAGTCGCTGTAGGTACCTCTCGTGGCGACCCCCGCACCCCTTTCTTTGAGGGGTGTTCCCCCTCCCCCATTCTCCCCTCTGTCGCCTCTGCTGCCACTGTCAACCTCCTTGAAACTGAGCAGGTCGGGGCAGCGTCCACTCCGAGTGGGCGCCGCAGCGGCAAAGGCAAAGGGGGCAAGGGAGGTGATAGTGACAGCGGGGGATGCGGTGGTGGGGGTGGTGGCGGCGGTGGGGGTGGTGGAGGGGCTGGAGGGGCTAGTGGCAGCAGTGGGGGTGGTGGCGGCGGCGGGGGTGGCGGCGGCAACAGCGGAGGAGGTGGCCGGGGTGGGGGCGGTAGTGGTGGCGGCAGTGGACGCGGTGGCGGCAGGGGTGGTGGTGGTCGAGGTGGTGGTCGAGGTGGTGGTCGAGGTGGTGGTCCGCGCCAGCAGCAAACTCTCTCGCCCCAGGAGCTTAGTGAGTGGTACCTTCAGCATGGGGGGGGGGGGGGGTGGCCTTAGCTGCACGTACGTCATCCGCACAAGTGACCGCACTGGTCAGACGTGTGGGAGGGCGCACACCACACAGCGTTGCTTCTCCTGCCTTGACGATGTTTGGCGCGCTCTGTTTCCTGGTGCCACTGAGCTGCCCCGCTGGGCTGATCTGCTGAGGAAGAACATTGATGTCTATGCTCTTAACTTTGATGTTATTCTTGGTGCCATGTATGTGATGTCTACTAGTGGAGAGAGTGCCCAGTACCTGCATGTTCCACCCGACCCGGGCATTCGGACCAGTGAGGCTGCCGCCCTAGATGCTAGTGCGTCTGTTGCCCCAGGTGCTGTTGAGGCTGCCGCTCCAGGTGCTAGCGTCTCTGCTGCCCCAGGTGCTGGTGCGGCTGCTGCTCTAGGTTCTCGTGAGTCTGCGCCCCCTGGTACTGAGTCTACTGCGGCACTGCACACCTTCACCCTGGACTCAGGCGCTTCTCGCTGTTTCTTTCGTGACCGCACTGACCTTGAGCAGCTTGCTCGACCAGTTGCGGTCTCCCTTGCTGACCCCTCTGGGGGTCCGGTCCTTGCGACCTCCTCCACTGTCCTCCCCTGTCCTGCGGTCCCGTCGGGCACACTGTCAGGTCTCTACCTCCCCTCGTTCTCTACGAACTTGGTGGCAGGTAGTGCGCTCCAGGACGGGGGTGTTCACCGTTCACCCCTGCCTACGAGCGTGTGACCCACTGCACGTGTGCTCGGACGGGTCGCCACTTGGCTACCTTCACTCGGCAGCCAGGGTCAGACCTGTACACACTGACCACTGAGTCCCCTCAGGTAGCTGCGTCTGCGTCTGCGTCTACGTCTGGTTAGCTGTCGGCTCCCTGCTCGTGTTGCTCCCTGTCGCACCGGACCGTCCTCTGGCACCACCGCCTTGGTCACCCGTCCGTGCAGCGCCTTCGGGGCATGCACTCCCGGTACCTTGTCTCTGGCCTTCCCAGTGTACTCCCTCCCCTCCCACCCTCGCCTGCTCCTCCCTGTCTTCCCTGTGTCGAGGGGCGGCAGCGCGCCGCTCCTCACTCCTCCTCCTTTCCCCCGACGACTGCTCCCCTGCAGACGCTCCACATGGACGTGTGGGGCCCAGCCCGCGTTCGTGGACTGGTCACGAGAGGTACTTCTTGATAGTTGTTGACGACTACTCGCGTTACACCACGGTCTTCCCCTTGCGCACCAAGGGTGAGGTCTCTGATGTTTTGATCCCTTGGATCCGCACTGCTCATCTCCAGCTCAGCAAGAGGTTCCACTTGTCAGAATCCCGACCACTAGACCATTGGGATTAAAGGGCTTGTTTCAGTAGCGGGTCAGTGCGCCCAACACCCCCCAGGCCAACATGCATGTAACCCCCCGTAGGATCGATCGGGGATCTCACAGTGTAGCTCTACTGACACCCCCCCACACTGGGAGGCCCAGGACTGAGCACAGTGGCAACGGCCAACATGTGCATACACCGGGATTCGAACCCGAGACCGCTCTGATACCATGTCAGAATCCCAACCACTAGACCATTGGGATAAAAGGGCTCGTTTCAGTAGCGGGTCAGTGCGCCCAACACCCCCAAGGCCAACATGTCTGTAACCCACCGTAGGATCGATCGGGGATCTCAAAGTGTAGCTCTATTGACACCACTCCGACCTTCCTGTCCTTCGTCTGCACTCTGACAGAGGTGGGGAGTTTTCCTCCGGCCTCTTGGAGGCCTTCTGTCAGCAGAAGGGCATTGAGCAGTCGTTCACGCTTCCGGCCTCTCCACAGCAGAATGGGGTTGCTGAGCGCCGCATTGGCTTGGTCATGGAGATCGCTCGTACCTCCTTGATCCATGCGGCTGCCCCCCACTTTCTGTGGCCGTTTGCAGTCCGATACACTGCGCATCAGCTCAACCTCTAGCCCCGTGTCTCCGCTCCGGAGACTTCCCCGACGCTGCGTTGGACGGGCAAGGTTGGTGATGCGTCACATTTTCAGGTCTGGGGATCTCGAGCCTTTGTTCCCGATACGTCCGCGGACAAGCTCTCCTCCCACATTGTTCCTTGTGTCTTCCTTGGCTTTGTCCCGGACGCGTCTGGTTGGCAGTTTTACCACCCCACCTCGCGCCGTGTCCTGCCTTCTCAGGACGTCACTTTTGACGAGTCCGTCCCCTACTACCGCCTCTTCCCCTACCGCTCTGCCCCGCTCCCCCCCCCGCCTCTCTTCCTCACTCCAGGTGCTGCTGTGCTAGACCCCCTCCCCCCTCAGGGTGCCGCTCCCTCAGGTGTGTCCCAGGTAGACCCGGTTGAGCCTGTCGAGGTAGCTGCCGACTCTCGTCCTGCTTGGGGTACTGAGCCTTCGGGTGCTGAGCGTGAGGGTGCTGAGCCTGAGTGTGAGGAGCCGGGGGGTGCGGAGCCTGGGGGTTCTGAGCCTGAGTGTCCGGAGCCTGGGGGTGCGGAGCCTGGGGGTGCGGAGTCTGCGTGTGCTGAGCCTGGGGGTGCTACACCTGACCGTGCAGCGCCTGGAGACCCTCCCTCTTCAGAGTAGCTGCTTGAGTGGTACTCGCGGTACTGCGGCCTTCGGACACCTAGGCGAGAGCTCCCCTCTCTCCAGCAGCTGCGAGAGTGGTACCCTCGGCGCTGCACTCTCCGGAGTGGAGCTGCTGGTGCTTGGGACTCTGGCGTTGGAGCTGCTGCTGGTGCTGCGGACCCTGGAGTTGGAGCTGCTGCTGGTGCTGCGGACCCTGGAGTTGGAGCTGCTGCTGGTCCTGCCGACCCTAGAGTTGGAGCTGCTGCTGGTCCTGCCGACCCTGGAGTTGGAGCTGCTGCTGGTGCTGCGGGCCCTGGAGTTGGAGCTGCTGCTGGTGCTGCGGACCCTGGAGTCGGAGCTGCTGCTGGTGCTGCGGACCTTGGAGTTAGAGCTGCGGCTGGTGCTGCGGACCCTCGCGTTGGAGCTGCTACTGGTGCTGCGGACCCTGGAGTTGGAGCTGCTGCTGGTGCTGCGGACCTTGGAGTTGGAGCTACTTCTGGTGCTGAGGACCCAGGAGCTGGCGCTGCTGGAGCTGCTGAGGGAGCTGGTGGTGTCTCTGCTGGTTCTGGAGACGCTGCGCGTCCCCGGCCGTACTTCGTTCCGCTCCTTCAGCAGGTTCTTGGTCAGCCTCCTCCTCCTTGTCCTGCTCCCTCCTTAGAGTGTCCTCCACCTGTCCAGTCGCAGTCACAGTTACCGCCTGCCTCGCCACTCCCTGGTCCTTCTCTTTACACTGGTCCTACTGGAGGTCTTACGGAGCGTCGTGAGCCTGAGTCTCGTCCTGTGTCGCCTGCGTCTCGCTCTGCGTCACCTGTTCGTGCTACTCGCACGGGAAGTCGTGTCCCGCGTCAGCATCCTCCTGCTGTCCTAGGCACTCACCAGATGGCACTCCGTCCCTCCACTACTCCTCAGCGTGTCCCTCTCCCGTCCCCTCCTGCGTCCTCTCTGCCTACTCTTGCTGACCCGGAGTCTGAGTCCCTTCGTGCTGCCCGTCCTACTGTCACGCGTCTCCTCGCTACTGTTGTCACTGACCCTACCTTTGAGTCCTCTGCTGCGCTTGCTCTCGTCGCTGAGTTAGTTGACTTTGCTGCCGCTTGTCGTCTAGACTACGCTGCTAGCCTGGTTGCTGAGTCTGAGTCTGTCTGTCCTCCGTCCGTCGGGGGTGAGTGTGCTCTTGGCACGGACGTCCTTGAGGACACGCAGGAGGAGTTCCAGTGCTTTGCTGCTGCTTTGCCTCATCTCGTGTCCATGCTAGTTGCCCCTGAGGGAGACCCGGATGCACCAAACATCCCAACCCCGCGCTCTTATGCAGAGGCGATAGAGGGTCCCTAATCCTCTCAGTGGCAGACAGCCATGGACGCAGAGATGGCTTCCTGGAAGTCCACAGGCACCTACGTCGACGAGGTTCCCCCACCAGGGGCGAACATTGTCAGTGGTATGTGGATTTTCAGGGTGAAGCGGCCGCCGGGTTCTCCGCCTGTCTTCAAGGCGCGTTACGTTGCTCGAGGCTTTAGTCAGCGAGAGGGTGTAGACTTCTTCCAGACCTTCTCCCCCACCCCGAAGATGACCACTCTTCGGGTACTGCTGCACATAGCCGCTCAGCGCGACTACGAGCTTCACTCTCTTGACTTCAGCACAGCTTTCTTGCAGAGCAGCCCGCACGAGGAGATCTGGCTGCACCGCCCTCATGGCTTCACTGGGTCGTTTCCTCCTGGTACCCAGTGGAGCCTCCGGCGGCCGGTCTACGGTCTCCGCCAGGCGCCACGTGAGTGGCACGACACACTGAGGACGACACTTGCGGCTCTTGGGTTCGCGCCTTCTACTGCTGACCCGTCGCTGTTTCTGCGCACCGAGACTTCGGTGCCGCCGTTCTACATCCTCGTGTACGTCGACGACTTGGTCTTTGCCACTGCTGACACTGAGGCTCTCGCCCACGTGAAGTCGGAGCTGCAAAAGAGACACACATGCACAGACCTAGGTGAACTGACAAGCTACCTTGGCTTGCGGATCACCCGGGACAGAGCACGGCGCACCATTACCTTGACTCAGTCACACATGGTGCAGCAGGTCCTTCAGCGCTTCGGCATCACGTACTCCTCGCCCCAGTCCACTCCTCTACCTACCGGTCACTCGCTCTCAGCTCTGCCTTCGGATGAGTCCGTAGAGCCGAGTGGCCCGTATCCAGTGCTTGTGGGCTGCCTCATGTACCTGATGACCTGCACTCGACCTGACCTTGCATACCCTCTTAGCATCCTTGCACGCTATGTCGCTCCTGGTCGTCACCAGAAGGAGCACATGGATACAGCTAAGAGGGTGTTGCGCTACTTGTGCAGTACATCAGGCATGAGGCTAGTCCTTAGAGGACGGGACAGAGTTGTGCTCACTGGGCACTCAGACGCTTCTTGGGCTAACGACCAGGCTACTCAGCGGTCGTCTCAGGGTTACACCTTCAGCCTAGGCTCTGGTTCAGTTTCTTGGCGTTCTACACGTTCTTCCTCTGTTCTCGGCTCCAGTTGTGAGGTTGAGATCTACGCCACAGCCATGGCTGCACAGGAGTTACGCTGGCTCACCTACTTGCTGACAGACTTGGGCGAGCGGCCTCGTTCTCCTCCAGTACTGTACGTCGACAACAAGGCTACCCTTGCCTTGTGCCAGGAGCACAGACTGGAGCACAAAACGAAGCACATCGCTCTGCGCTACTTCCTTGCTCGAGAGCCGCAGCAGCGCGGTCAGCTTCGTCTCGCTTACGTGGCCACTCGGGCCAACACTGCTGATGTGTTCACCAAGGCGCTTCAGCCTTGTGATCATCAGCGCTTTTGTACTCTTCTAGGCCTTGTGCCTACTGGGCCTCACTTGCTTACTTCTTGACTCTGTTTGTACTGTGATTTCTATATATATTCCTCCATGCTTACACTTGCTAGGTTGTGATCTCTATTCCTCTTGTTGTGTTATCAACCTGCATGTGAACTGGTCTTGAGACCACTTGCTTGTGCTCAAAATTTGTGTGGTTTCCTTGAGATCCACCCTGAGCTTGCTTTGCTTTGCTTTGACTGGTCTTGTGACCATCTAGTTGTCTCCCACTTAGCCTATGGGGGTGTGTCAAACATTGTATGTTTATATTGTGTAGGCTATAGTGGGTTTAGCCTTAGGGGGTACAACATTGCTACGGTTTCCTACTTGTATCCCCCTCTTGTCTAGTTTCACCATTCTCGTTCTCACTTAGATTCTAACACGACAAGCTCGCAGAGGACGCTGGTCGACGAGCTCGCAGAGGGCGCTGGTAGATGACCAAACCAATCACCTTGCAACAACGTCTGTCGTGGAGGTGGTGGTGGATGCCAATTCTCCTCAGTCCCTTCGGGAAGGTCTCTGGCGAGGTATCCGGCTGTGGTGCAGCGTTTTCTTGTACTTCTCTGCGTCCTGAAGGTCGCTTCTGATTCATGTATGACATACGATGATTCCTGAGGGTAAACCGACCTAATGAGCAGAAAGGCTGTGCTGTTATGAGGCTTAGCCAAGGGCCTGCAGCTGGAGATGGGCGGGGAGGAGAGCCATGGACGCCTGTGGGCGTTCCAGGAGGTTGACAAGGAGGCTTGCTGCTGTTAGTATTGAGGTGGGGTGAGGCAACGTAAGGGGCCTTCTGTGGCCAGGTCAGCCATGTCAAGCCCCCCAAGGGTGGTTGGCAGGGAGGCCATACGTCCAGAGGCCTATTTTTTAACAGCCATCGTGGCTCCCCTCCTGACGACGTGTTGCTCGCTCGCTGTACCTGTTGTTGCGACTGTCGAGACGACCATGATGGCGAGCCCTATTGGCCTGTTGCCTGCCCGTCTTGCTGCTCCTGCGCACTGCCCGGAAGCTTGCCCCGATGCACTGCCACGTCACCTGCCTTTGGCTGTCCCGTCACGCTGCCTCATCGTCCGTTGACCGACACCGCTATTGCAACACCTTCTAGAGTAGCGCCAGTGCCAGAGCCAGTGCCAGCGCCAGTGCCAGTGCCAGTGCCAGCACCACTGCCAGTGTTAGCGCCAGTGCTAGCGCCAATGCCAGTGACACCCACCAGCGCCAGCTCCAGGCGCCAGCAGTGCCTGCCGCGGCCCTGCATCGACCCATCCACGACAGACGCTGTGGGCGGGAGGTGGCGGGATTGGCGTCCAAGGTTGAGGGGGTGCTCAAGCCCCCTTAGCCCACCTCCCCACCCCTCTCTTTCCTCCTCGCGCATGCAGCGTCAGCCACCTTTGCACCTGCACCTGATGCGCGTGCCACTATGGGGGGGAGGTTTAAGGGGTGGCGGGAGTGCATTTGCAGTTTCAGCTGCCTCCTCCTCCTCTCTCTGCCGCCACCTGTTCCTGCTGCCCATGCCGGCTGCCCGTGCCTGCTGCTCTTGCCTGCAGCCCGTGTCTGCAGTCGCTTCCGTCTACTGGCACCCTCAAGTGCTGCCATTGAGAGCCCTGCTGTGCCGCTGCTCGTTGTAGCAACAGCACCCGCTCTCCAGGTGACAAGTTGTTGCCTGCTCCCATTGCTTTCTGCCAGACGTACCCCTTCAAAAGGTGTTGACTACACTAGTCTATGCTGAGGCCGTTTGTTTGGGTGTGTCAAATATACATGTTTCATATATAGCTAGATTGTACTCTAGTGTAACCCCTGTTGGTGGTGTACTTCCTTGATTGCGTGTTTTCTTGTATTTCTTTCTTGCTTCTTTCAATGCAACCTCTTCTTCCTCTTAGTAATTTTTTTGGCCAGAAAATGGTGAGAGCAAGGGTGAGTGCGAGGGCAATTGCGTGGCTATGTGTGTGGCGGGGTGCATTGGTGTGCGAGGGTGAGTGTGTGGCTGAGTGCGAGGGTGAGTGGAAATAACTATTCGACCTTGACGTTGAATGTACACAGTCGACTCTTAGGACCACCTCAGTCTAAATACAGTATAAGGTTCTTCCGGACAAAACACCCCCCCATGTTAGAGCACCCCCGGGTAGCTTGTGCGGGGTGGGTGCTATGGGCGACCTCGATTTCACTATACTTCTCTTTTTGGCTGATTTTTTATAACACCCCCCTCCCCTTCTTACAGATTCTTTATTACATTTGTTAACGAGTAGGTGCAAGTATGGGAGGATATCGCGAAAATCCCTCCCTCGATGAAATTTCGAGGTTCTTTCACTTCGAATCTGCCGAGATTGCCCCGCCGCCCACCATTTCGCTATCGCCACGTGCTTGCGAATCTTCCGCTGCAAGTGGCCAGACAGGTGCCATATGACATTTTCGAGGGGGTGATGACGTTCACATCGAAACTCCTATTCGCGCCTCAACATGCTATGCTAAAACGCCCATGGGAACACGCAACTTGTCTAATAAAAAAACTGTTACACTAAAATATACCATATATATGCTCCCGGGTATTATGTAACTTTTTCCTATGAGAAGACACCCCCCTTTTTTTCCTGTATTTTTATATCTACCCTAGTGTGTTATGTCCAGGAGAATACGGTATCTTGGGAGGCCATTAGCCATGCTAGGATCAAGAAAGTTTCTAAGAGTGTTGTCCACCAAGAGATATCCATAACCCACCAAAATTTGTGAGGTTGTCCACGACAAAGAATGTATCAGCCAGAATTAGCCTTTTAGAAGGTGTAACCTATAATGACCTAAAACTTGCTAGAAATCACAAACCCAGACTCCACGCAGTCCACTGTCATGCATAAGTGTACACAACTGACTCACGATATATCTAGTCACGATGCGTGTATGCTAGCCACAAACCCCAAATACTCACAAACCCCAAATGCTTCCTATCATATCTAGTATTGTCCACAACAATGATTGAGTTTCCTGAGGGAGCTACAGCACATACAGGTGAAGAAAAACCTGGGCATGCTATTTCAGACTTGGATTGGATACCATCACACAAAGCCAACAGCCCACAACAGTCCATACAAACGTGAAAACTGTTGGCTTCACTTCACAATCCAAACATCAGGAGCGAGAGGGTGGCAACAGCAGCAACGCCAGAGAAGTTGATGGCAGCAGCAATAAGCATGCCAGGGGCAGTTGCTGATGGGGCCTTAGATGCTGCAGCTGCAGCCGACACTTGGGCTGCAGTTGATGCTGGGGCTGCAGTTGATGCTGGCGCTGCAGTTGATGCTGGCGCTGCAGTTGATGCTGGCGCTGCAGTTGATGCTGGCGCTGCAGTTGATGCTGGTGCTTCAGTTGATGCTGGTGCTTCAACCGATGCTGGTGCTTCTGTGGGTGCTGCTGACACTAGAATAATGGCACACATATAGAATGGGCGTAGTTGAATCATAATCTGCAAGGCAAGCCTACTCCGAAAAAACTAGCTGTTTATGGAAGGTTTCATTAAAGTCATTGTGGCATCACTCTTGTGCGTGTGTGCGTGTGTGCGTGCGTGCGTGCGTGTGCTGTTGTTGCATAAAGAGGACTTACATCTACGGGGCGTGCACGAGGAGCAGAAAGAGAAGCAGAGACGGCAGAACCTGGTGGTCTTTCTCTGCTGCACCACACACTTGCTGCCCCCTGCAGGGCAGGTCAGCCGCGTGCCTGAGACGTCTCTGGGGGCGAGTGGGGAGGGAGAAGAATGGGAGAAGGGAGGAAAGAATACACAAGCGTTCAAATTTCATGAACACGATTTGTCTCTGTGAGGAGAAAACCTGCTCGAGCAGGTAAAACAAAGTACCTGAACAACAACAAGTACCTGAGTATACCTTTCTGCAACGTACACCCAGGCTATCAACATATGAATTATCATAAATTTCCTGTTCACAAAAACGTGCTGCCGAATCCCCTGTTGGTTCTATTGTGCCATTCTGTCAGAAAAGCTTCTACCCCGTAGAGACAAGATCGGATACAGCTTCATGTCAACCAAGATTACGTGTACACAGAAACACATAAACGCGATGAAAATTGCAAGTGTCCTTTGAGCAATGGAATACATGTGGGACATAATACCCCACAGGAACAAATATTCCAACAATCATGTACGTTAAATTATTATGCCAGTCCGAGATCATTCTGTACATATTTGGTCATATACCACATGCAGTGTCAATGTGGAGCAAATCAGAAACTGGTTTGTTTGTAGAAGAACCATACTAACTATACATGTTTGCGTTAAGAACAGACATTGCAGTACGTAACATGATGGTGCTAGAAGGGAGGCCGGTCAACACCACTATGGTGCCAATGTTTCGATGAAGGGGCAAGAATAGAAGGATGCGGGATGTACTAATAGGACCCAAGCACGAAATATGGAAGCTGTAAGAGCACTGCCAGGAAAGCAGTCACATCTAGGCTTGTAGTGGATGTTGAAGGGACAGGTTGTGCTACTACTCACAGGGACGTCAGATTGACAAGTCTGCCCAGGCCAGCAGGTATGGGGTCACTCAAGTTGTTGCCTCCAAGGCAAAGACAAAGTGTGCGTCCACCCTTGGGGACAGCAGGCGGGAGACAGCAGCTTCTGCCGCAGCAGCCTCAGTGGACCTGAAACCCTGATCAGCCACAGATCATACCTGCCACTCCCATATTGCAGAGCATACCTGCCACTCCCATATTGCAGAGCATACCTGCCACTCCCATATTGCAGTGCATACCTGCCACTCCCATATTGCAGTGCATACATGCCACTCCCATATTGCAGTGCATACCTGCCACTCCCATATTGCAGTGCACCACTGGCGTTGCGTTGCAGTGGCGGACAGTGCACCCACCTGCACATCGCACTCTCCCCCACGCGCACTGCATGGATCGTGAATCTCACAGGCTTTTCAAGTGGACGAGGTTCCCCAGGGCGGCGGGGATCGGGCCGGATATGGCGTTGTTGGAAAGCTCCCTGGGTGATGTGCGGTGCAAATGGATGCAGTGCATTGAACCAGAAATGGAGAAGGTAAATTGTGGGAGGAGGAGAGAATGGGGAATGGGGTTTAGGAGGGAATGGGGAAAGGAGGGAATGGGAAAGGGAGGAAGGGGGAAAATGCAGTGTGGTACAGTGCGGTGCTCACAGTGTCTCCAGAGCAGCGAGGTTGCCAATGTCAGCAGAAATGGAGCCTGAGAGCTGGTTTTTGTGGAGCGCGCTGGGGGGCGGTCGGGCAACAGCAGCCAGCAGGGCGTGAGGGAGGCAAGAGAGAGGGAGAGAGGGAGGGAGGCAGAGAGGGAGGGAGGGAGGGAGGGAGGGAGGGAGGGAGGGAGGGAGGGAGGGAGGGAGGTAGGGAGGGAGGCAGAGAGGGAGGGAGGTTGGACGAAGGAGAAGGTGTGGAAATACAATCTGGGTGGGTGTTGGGGTCGATGCTCACAGGAGGAAAGGATATGATTGCGGTTCTGGTGGCTATGCCTTGACAGGTGAGTGTGTGGGAGCACTGACAGGTGGGAGAGTGCAGTGAAGGAAGAGAGAAAGGTAGGGATTGTCCCTTCCACGCAGCATGCAGTGCGGGGGAAAATATTTTAGCTAAGATTGTTGTTGTTGTCGTTGTCGTTGTCGCTGTCGCTGTCGCTGTCGCTGTTGTTGTTGTTGTTGTTGTTGTTGTTGTTGTTGTTGTTGTTGTTGTTGTTGTTGTTGTTGTTGTTGTTGTTGTTGTTGTTGTTGTTGTTGTTGTTGTTGTTGTTGTTGTTGTTGTTGTTGTTGCTGTTGCTGTTGCTGTTTTTCCAAGTCGTCTATGGTTGCTGCCCTTCCAAGCATGAGTGCCAATGCCTATGTTGCTTGCTCGTCTATGGCTGCTTGGTTGCCAACGGGATGTGAGGGCGCCTATCGGGGGTGGGAATGGCACCAGACAGCTGGTTGTTGGAGAGATAGCTACGACGGGACATGTGTGGCATGGGGTGTGGGGAATAAAGGGCAGTTTGGGCCTTGACATGACACGTAACGGGGGACATGCGGGCCAGGGGAGATGGCTGCTTGGTTGCCAATGACTGGCACACTCACAAGTACTCAAGGGATGTGAGGGCGCTTAGGGTGGGGGGAATGGCACCAGATAGCTGGTTGTTGGAGAGAAAGCTGCGGCGGGGGACATGCGGGCCATGGGAGATGCGGAAGCTGAACCAAGTTGCCCATTCCCGCGGGAATGCTTTTTATGAGCATGTTGTGAGGCGTGGCATGGGAGTGAGACATGGTATGGGATTGAGGCATGGGCTGCTTGGCTGCCTATGACTGCTTGGCAGACAAAGATGTTAGAATTAGGCTGTCAACACTTTGTGTACTATATTCTACCTCGCGAAGGTTATTTGCGGGTTGGGTGTAGTTTAAAATCCCAACCCTATCTTGTTGAGATTCCCTCGTAATCCTGCAAATCTGCCAACTCATCAATTGGAAATTTGCTAGGATTCCCATCCCATCCTTTCCCTAGCTTTGCCCAACCCAACCTCGTTTGTACTTGAGGCCTAGTGCCTTCTCTACAAAAGATTGGCACACTTACATGATTTCGAGGGATGTGATGCACAGTTGTGGCATGAACCCGAGGGAAGGGTATGAATGGGCTGTGAGGCAGGGAAGGGCGTGGGAGGGGGCGAGCGGCTGACAGGTGGACCAAGTTGGTGAGGGTACTCAGAGCGTCAGGGATGGTGCCTCCCAGCTTGTTGTTCTCCAGGTCTTCGTGATGGGCGCATTCAGCGGATATCCTATGTTGCTCGGTCGTCTATGGCTGCTTGTTTGTCAATGACTGTCACACTCACAGGTAGCCAAGGGATGCAAGGGCGCCTATGGCAGGGGGAATGGCACCAGACAGCTTGTTGTTGTCGAGAAAGCTGCGACGGGACATGTGGGGCACGGGGCATGTGGGGAATAAAGGGCAGTTTGGGCATAGGTATGACATGTGACAGGGGACGTGCGCACTAGGGGAGATGCAGAGTAATTGGGACATTGGCATGGCACGTGGGGGTATGGTGACTGACAACATGGGAGTAAGACATGGCATGGGGGAGAGACATGGCATGGGGGAGAGACATGGCATGGGGGAGAGACATGGCACAGGAGGGAGCCATGGATTGTTTGATTGCCAACGACTGGCACACTTACAGCTCTTCGAGGGCCGTGAGGGCGCTTATGCCAGGTGGAATGGCACCAGACAGCTGATTGTTATCGAGTTGACTGCGATGAGGACATGCGGGTCATGGGCGATGGAGGGCCCGTTGGGGTTATGGTGATAGCATGGAAGGGA
Source organism: Closterium sp. NIES-65 (assembly GCA_948144175.1). Classification (NCBI taxonomy): domain Eukaryota; kingdom Viridiplantae; phylum Streptophyta; class Zygnematophyceae; order Desmidiales; family Closteriaceae; genus Closterium; species Closterium sp. NIES-65. Next base: position 1,702,148 of record CANXME010000532.1, read on the forward strand.
GACATGGCATGGAAGGGAGACATGGCATGGAAGGGAGACATGGCATGGAAGGGAGACATGGCATGGGAGGAGACATGGCATGGGAGGAGACATGGCATGGGAGGGAGACTTGGCATGGGGGGGAGACATGGCATTGGAGGGAGGCATTGCATGGGAGGGAGACATGGCATGGGGGGGAGACATGGCATGGGAGGGAGACATGGCATGGGGGGGAGACATGGCATTGGAGGGAGGCATGGTATGGGAGGGATGGGTTGCTTGGTGATGAATGGTTGCTTGGTGGCCAATGGCAGGCACACTTACATCTCTTGGAGGGCCATGAGGGCGCTTAGGGTGGGGGGAATGGCACCAGATAGCTGATTGTTGGAGAGATGGCTGCGATGGGGGACATGCGGGCCATGGGAGATGCGGAAGCTGAACCAAGTTGCCCATTCCCGCGGGAATGCTTTCCATGAGCATGTTGTGAGGCGTGGCATGGGAGTGAGACATGGTATGGGATTGAGGCATGGGCTGCTTGGCTGCCTATGACTGCTTGGCTGACAAAGATTGGCACACTTACATCCATCTGAGGGATGTGAGGGTACTTATGGTGGGGGGAATGACACCAGACAGCTTGTTGTTGGAGAGACTCCTGTGACGGGGACATGCGGGACAGGGGAGATGGAGAGTGATTGGGACGTTGGCATGGCACGTGGGGGGAATGGTGAGAGCATGGGAGTGAGACATGGCATGGGAGGCATGGTATGGGAGATAGACATGGCATGGGAGGGAGGGAGACATGGCATGGGAGGGAGGCATGGATTTCTTGGTGATGAATGGTTGCTTGGTGGCCCATGGCAGGCACACTTACAGCTCTTGGAGGGCCGTGAGGGCGCTTATGAGGGCCAATCACTATACGTGAGGACCAAGGCAGGCACACACCTAAGGCAACATTGCCCTTCCATGCTCCCCCACTACGGATTGCTGGGTCCTCTATGGTTGTTGAGGCGCGTCAGAAATGAGTTTCAGCTGAAAATCGTTTCAGCTCACGTGTTTCTTACATGGGTAACGATTCTATTGCATGAAGGTGCTCAGGTAACTTGAAAAAGTCAATGGTGTGGGCGATGCATGGCTTATCAACGGTCCTGATGACGACGCTTGGGATCGTCTTACCTCTAGGAAAGGTTTGGAGATTGTATGGAGTCTCCAACTCCCTTTACAAGTTGCACCATTATTTCATTTAGTGAAGCAGTATTTGTTTTAGCTGAGGTCGTATTTTATTTCCGTATTTGTTTTAGCTTTCTAGCTCAAGCCCTTTTTCAGGTTCCCTATGGTTGCTGCCCTTCCACAAAGAGTGCCAATGCCTGTGTTGCTCGGTCGTCTATGGCTGCTTGTTTGCCAATGACTGTCACACTCACAGGTAACAAAGGGATGTGAGGGCGCCTATGGCAGGGGGAATGGCACCAGAGAGCTTGTTGTCGCTGAGATAGCTACGACGGGAAATGTGGGGCACGGGGCATGTGGGGAATAAAAGGGCATGTGGGGAATAAAGGGCAGGTTGGGCATAGGTATGAGATGTGACGCTGGTTGTTGGAGAAACGGCTGCTGTGACAGTGGACGTGCGTACTAGGGGAGATGTGGAGTAATTGGGACATTGGCATGGCACGTGGGGGTATGGTGACTGACAACATGGGAGTAAGACATGGCATGGGGGAGAGACATGGCATGGGGGAGAGACATGGCATGGGGGAGAGACATGGCATGGGGGAGAGACATGGCATGGGGGAGAGACATGGCATGGGGGAGAGACATGGCATGGGGGAGAGACATGGCATCGGGGAGAGACATGGCATGGGGGAGAGACATGGCATGGGGGAGAGACATGGCATGGGGGAGAGACATGGGATGGGGGAGAGACATGGCACAGGAGGGAGCCATGGATTGCTTGATTGCCAATGACTGGCACACTTACAGCTCTTGGAGGGCCGTGAGGGCGCCTATGCCAGGTGGAATGGCACCAGACAGCTGGTTCTTGGAGAGATGGCTGCGACGGGGACATGCAGGCCATGGGAGATGGAGGGTTGTGGAGATTTGGCTTGAGACGATGCTGCACTGCCCGATGCTGTGCAACCCATAATCGTTTTGCTCAATGCAAGACTGCCCCATGGTGCATGGCCCATACTGCGATTCCAATGCTGCGTTGCCCACTGCCGTGTTGCTCAATGCCGTGCTGAATACTGCTTCGCTGCGCAATGTTGTATTGCCAATGCTGTGTGTACCGAATGCTGCCATGCCCAGTAATGTGTGCACTGCTCAATGTTGTGCTGGCCAATGCTGCGCAGCCCAATGATGCGTTACCAAATGCTGCACTACCAAATGCTGCATTGCGCACCCTTGCCCTGCCCACTACTGCGTTGTCTAATGCTCTGCTGACCAATGCTGCGTTGCCCAATACCACGCTGACCAATGTGGCGCTGCTAGACCAATGCTTCACATACCAAATACCGCGCTGCTGAACAATTTCGTTGATGCATTACCAAATGCTGCACTGCCCAAGATGCACATTCTTGTCTTGGCCAATGCTGCAATGATACCCAATGCTGCAGGCCCAATCCTACGTTGGCCAATGCCGTGCGGCCCAGTGCTGCACTGCCCCAATACTGTGCTGCTCAATGCTGCGCCCCTTAATGTGTCCTTCCCCAATGTTGAACTATGCAATGCTGCACTGCCCAACGCTACAGTTGCCAATGCTACATCCCCCAGTGATATGATGGATGAAAGCATGGGAGTGAGACATAAAACTGAGAAATGGTACGGGAAAGAGACATGGCATGGGAGTGAGACATGGCATGGGAGTCACCCCTCCCTCCCTCCCTCCCTCCCCCCCCCACCCTCCCTCCCTCCCTCCCTCCCTCCCTCCCTCCCTCCCTCCCTCCCTCCCTCCCTCTCACGGCCCTACATGTGTCCGCCTGTCTCTTATAGGTAGACGAGAGAGGTGAGCATGCTGAAGGATGCCGGGATGGGGCCCTCTAGGGCGTTGTTCCACATACTTCTGAGCAAGTTGCAGCACAGCACACAGAAAGTGGGGATCAAACAAGCAGACGAGACGACGGTGAGAATGGGCGAGGCGAAGGGTGTGGATGCGCACATGGGATGACATCACATCACAGAGGGTGTGGGATGGGGCAAGTAGTGGGGACGGAGTACAGAGGGCAGAGGCAGGGAGGAATACCGCTGGTGAGGAGCCTGAAAGGGTCGCAGAGTAAGTCGTAGCACAGCAGAGAGGGGGTGAGGCGTGAGAAAAAAAGAGATGGAGAATGCGACAGATGAAGAGATATTTTTTTACCCCCTGAGTGCTTCGTCCCCCCGAAGGTGTTTCGGGGAGATGGAAAGGGCTACTGCTGGACAGGAAGGGCACACACACACAGGGTCCCCTAGATGCGTGCGTGATACAGAAGCAGCCTCGAGATGCCTTAAAGACCACACAACAGGTATGTGTGAAAGCGTATGGAGCCATGTAGAGTGGTACAAGAGGTTAGAGAGTGGTAATGGCACGAAGGCGCTGCAAAATCAGAGTGATGAGGGAAGTGTACAGACAGCTGAGAGGCGTTTAGACAGCTGTGAGATGTACAGGCTGGTGAGAGAGGTGAGAGTGCCAAGCGATGATGGAATGGATCCAGTTAGAAGTGGCATTTGAATCAACCTGTTGTGTTGTGTTGAGCGCACACAAGCACACACACAGACACACACCCGCACGCACGCACGCGCACGCACACGCAAACGCACACACGAACAGGCACAGAAGCAGCAGAAGAGTGAAGCATAGCTACAGCAGAGAGACAAAATCTCAGTGGTCATTGTGACCCACCGTGCCCTCCCCTGGGAGTCGCAGAACTCCCTCCCTCCCTCCCTCCCTCCCTCCCTCCCTCCCTCCCTCCCTCCCTCCCTCCCTCCCTCCCTCCCTCCCTCCCTCCCTCCCATCCTCTTCCCACATCCCCTCCGTCCTACCCGAACTCCGGCGGCCTTCCGTAATCAGACTGGTTGTAGTCCCAATCAGGGTTGGGATTAGTTGTGCTGTCGACATTCAAGTCAGTGATGAACCCGTTGGCATCGCATTTTATGTAAATGGGAGTAGCGTCACAGTCGCCCCCCACGCGCCAATTGCTCGGCGAACCGCCCCATCCCAAGAAGTCCCATGCTGTAGCGCACTCCTCCAGCACCCGCGCTGCCAGGGGCTCGTGGGGAATGGGGTAGGCAGGGGACAGGCAGGGGGAAGGGTGGGGGGAGGGAAGGGGGAGGGAAGGGGGAGGGAAGGGGGAGGGAAGGGGGAGGGAAGGGGGAGGGAAGGGGGAGGGAAGGGGGAGGGAAGGGGGGGGGAAGGGGGAAGGAAGGGGGAGGGAAGGGGGAGGGAAGGGGGAGGGAAGGGGGAGGGAAGGCCGAAGAGGGCAGAGGAGGAGAAGCGAGGGGTGAGGCAGGGGTGAGGCAGGAGGGACTCCCTGAGGGAGGTAGGGGGAAGGGAGGTTGAAGCGTGGGGGGCGGGTTGGGTACTGAGCGAGCAGTGTGCATGTTCATTGGGGTGTGGACGAAGTCAGAACAGAGGAACAGCAGCGAGGGAGCATAGCAGCGGGGGGGAAGAACAAACACTCACAACGAACTCAGGGACGAGTTCCTACACCAGTTCCGCCAGCGCTGGTCGGTAGCAAATGCAACGTGGGCAAGCTGTAAGCTACATGACAAAGTGTAACGAGGCAGCCCACGTGGAGAACCCGCCCGTGGGCGCCCCATGCGAGGACATGTCCCTGGGATACTGCCTTGCCCTACTGGAGCAAGCCTTGAAGATCCCTTAGAGTATGACAAAGGGTGGCTGGTTTGCTGATGATGTTCATTTGTTTGCTTGCTAGGATGTTATACGTTCCCACCTGCATGTCTGCGTTTTTCTGGAGTATAAATGACAGGGTCGTTTGAGGGAGAGGGATGGGGCTGGAGGGAGGGGAGGTAAATCAGCGGGAAGGAGGAGGCTGTGGATGGGGTACAGCGGGTAAGAGGGGGCGAGTTGGAGAGAGCAGGAGGAAAAGAGTGGAGTTTGGTAGAGTGGGGTACAGTGAGGAAGAGAGGAGGAAAGTGAGAGGCGATGAGAGGTGCACGTAGGGGGGAGGAGCGAGCGACCTTGGGCGTCGTTGATGCGAGTGGCGGCAGCAGGGCACGGCGGCAGCAGAAGCAGCCCTGCCAGCAGCAGCAGCGGCAGGCGGAGGTGCAGCAGCGGCGGAGGGAAGGAGAAGGAGAAGTTGCGCCGGTCTCGGTCGCCCATCACTCTCCACACGGAAAGAAGGGCAAGACGTGGTAAGCTGAGCAACGACTGCAGTGGAGGAGTGGTGAGGGTGAAGGAATCGTGCAGACGGCTGCTGATGCAGCGGCAGTGGAGTCACGGCTGTGCATGCGCTTCCGACACTTCTGAGAATTCTCGAATCTGCTGTCATGGCTGCTTTGCTCGGGCCGCCGCCTGGAAAACTGAGCCTGCGTTTCCAAGTTTTGCACTCCCAATCGAAACTTGACTGTGGTGAAACGCCTTGGCGGACACGAATCAACCAACTAATAGGGAGATTTTCAGCGTTTTGAAACTAGACTGGACATGGAGGTCACGGTGTTTCGAAATGGGCCTGCAATGCCTGACTGCCGTATTGATCGTCTTGCGGGACGATGGAAGTGGCGGAGCACGAGATGGTGGCTAAACCATGGTCGCCGTCGCTTGCGCTGTGTTGGCAAAGGTTGTTTATACGAGCGTGCTTGTTTCGAAATCGCTAAAGAGGACACAGCGCGAGCCGCAGCCTCCACTGCCGCAGCGGACGACAAACGGTAGCTATTGGCTCTTGCCAACAAAGAGGAGGCCTCGCGTGTGATGCGCGTGGAGCTGGGAGCGCCACTGAGATGACTCAGCGCGACCCGACGTCGCGCGACGACGACGACGACCAGTGCGGTCATCGTCGGACGACGGGGCAACGCTCCTCCACGTTGACCCATGGGAGGGAAGCGACTGAGATGATCTGACTTGCCACGGCAGACAAAGCCATTGATGAGAAGCATAACGCTTGTGCCTAGTAGTGCGTGTGACGCAGCGATAGCTCCTCCTTCGCGGGTAAGCTCGCAACTTCGCGTGACACGTCAGCAGCCAACATGACTCTCGAGTCATGATGACGATGGCAGACCGCTGTACTGCAGAAATATCGTGCACTCCAGCTCGACACCTCTTTCTCGTGGACGGGTGCAATGGTCATATTTCCTCCAAGTTCCAACCAAGCACTCGCTTCTTTTCTGCTCAGCTTCGAACCACACGAGTGAACAAATGACCAAGAAAGCAAGAACCAGGGCGCGTAACCATATTTTCCCTGACGGATCGTTTCCAGACCATCCGTTCGAAAATGCTTGGTTACGGTTGTCGCAAGTGTTCGGTCATTAATTGTCAAAGAACCATGCGACGTTGCCATCGCAACATAACCAAGTGAAACTTCTATATGAAAAAATGAGGGAATCGAACACCCGAATGACTACGAGTCACCAAAAACGGACGGTTCGGATATGGCGCCTTGAGGCTGGAGTGTCAAAACTCGCTGACACTGCGGCTGATGGCGTAACATGACCCAGTTTCGCGCGGAACCCTAAACTTCGAAAAAGTTTTGCTTCACAGTTTGAGTACATGAAGGCTGTTGATGGCAACATTGTGAAACAAGTGAACAGGAATGAAATGACTAAGTCAGGGTTGGGTACAAATACAACCCTAGAAAGCTGTACCCCATATGTGCTACCCCACTATAGCCTACAAACATGCATCAACTATGATAATCTGACACACCCCCATAGGCAAAGTGAGGGAGAACAAGGGGTCACAAGACCAGTCAAGCAAAGCAAAGCAAAGCAAGCTCAGGGTGGATCACAAAGTCACCACACAGTCCGAGCACAAGAGCAGGGCCAGAGGCCAGTTCGCATGCAGGAGTACAGACATATATATAAAACTAGACAAACAAGAGCAGGTATATATATATGGCACAGTACAAGTGAAGTCAAGAGGAGAGCAAGTGAGGCAAGACAGGTACAAGACCCAGGTGGGTGCAAAAGCGCTGATGGTCACAAGGCGCGAGTGCCTTGGTGAACACATCAGCAGTGTTGGCCTCAGAGGCCACGTACGCAAGTCGCAACTGACCACGCTGCTGCAGCTCACGAGCAAGGAATTAGCGGAGAGCAATGTGCTTCGTTCTGTGCTCCAAGCGCTGCTCTCGACACAAGGCCAGCATGGCCTTGTTGTCTACGTACAGCACTGGAGGAGAACGAGGCGGCTCTCCAAGGTCAGTCAGCAGGTAGGTGAGCCAGCGAAGCTCCTGTGCAGCCATGGCCCCGGCGTAGATCTCAGCTTCACAACTGGAGCCGAGAACCGAAGACGAGCGAGTAGACCGCCACGAGACAGAGCCGGAACCAAGGCTGAAGGTGTAACCCTGTGACGACCGCTGCGTAGCCTGGTCGTCAGCCCAAGAAGCGTCCGCGTGGCCGGTAAGGACCACTGGACTCCGCCCTCCAAGCACTAGCCCCATGCCCGACGTACTGCACAGGTAGCGCAATACCCTCTTCGCTGCAGCCATGTGCTCTGGTCTGTGTCTCCCAGGAGCAACATAGCGTGCAAGAATGCTCAGAGGGTATGCAAGGTCAGGTCGTGTGCAGGTCATCAGGTACATGAGGCAGCCAACAAGCTCTGCATACGGACCACTCGACTCTACGGACTCATCCGAAGGCAGAGCTGAGAGTGAGTGGCGAGTAGGCAGAGGAGTGGCCTGAGGCGAGGAGTACGTAAAGCCGAAGCGCTGAAGGACCTGCTGCACCATGTGTGACTGAGTCAAGGTAATGGTGCGGCGTGCTCTGTCCCGAGTGATCTGCAAGCCAAGGTAGCTGCGCAGTTCACCCAGGTCTGTACACGTGTGTCTCTTCAGCAGCTCGGACTTCACGTAGGCGAGTCCAGCAGAGTCCGCTGTGGCAAAGACCAAGTCGTCGACGTACACGAGGATGTAGAACGGCGGCAGGGAAGTGTCGGTGCGAAGAAACAGCGACGGGTCAGCAGTAGAAGGAGCAAACCCAAGAGCCGCAAGCGTAGTCCTCAGTGTGTCGTGCCACTCACGCGGTGCCTGGCGGAGACCGTAGACTGGCCGTCGGAGGCTCCACTGGGTGCCAGGAGGGAAAGTCCCAGTGAAGCCAGGTGGACGGCGAAGCCAGATCTCCTCGTGCAGGCTACCCTGCAAGAACGCAGTGCTGAATTCGAGAGAGTGAAGCTCGTAGTCGCGCTGAGCGGCTATGTGCAGCAGCACCCGAAGAGTAGTCATCTTCGGGGTGGGAGAGAAGGTCTGAAAGTAGTCAACTCCCTGCCGCTGACTGAAGCCACGAGCAACGTACCGTGCCTTGAAGACAGGTGGAGAGCCCGGCGGCCGCTTCACCCTGAAGATCCACATGCCACTGACGATGTTCGCCCCAGGAGGGGGAACCACGTCAACGTAGGTGCCTGTGGACTTCCAGGAAGCCATCTCTGCATCCATAGCTGCCTGCCACTGAGAGGAGTCGGGACCCTCTACGGCCTCCGCGTAAGAACGCGGAGTCGGGATGTCTAGTGCATCCGGGTCTCCCTCAGGGGCAAGCAGTACAGACGCGAGATGAGGTGAAGCAGCCGCTAGACACTGTAACTCCTCCTGCCTGTCCTCTAGGACGTCCGTGCCAAGAGCACACTCACCCCCGACGGACGGAGGACAGACAGACGCAGACTCAGCAACAAGACTAGCAGCGTAGTCGAGACGACAGCGAGCAGCAAAGTCGACGAGCTCAGCGACTAGAGCAGACGCAGCAGTGGACTCAAAAGAGGGGTCAGTGACGACAGTAGCAAGCAGACGCGTGACAGTAGGACTGGCAGCACAAAGAGAGTCCGACTCAGGGTCGGCAAGCGCAGGAAGAGAGGACTCAGGAGGAGAAGGCAAAGGGGCACGCAGAGGAGCAGTGGACGGGCGCAAAGACATCCGGTGCGTGCCAGGGACAGGAGGAGGACGCTGACGCGAACTGCGACCACTAGCGCGAGCAGCACGAACAGGCGACGCGGGACGAGACGCAGGCTCACGACGCTCAGCAAGACCTCCAGTAGGACCAGTGTAAGGAGAGGGAGCAGGCAGTGGAGAGGAAGGCTCCAGCAGGGACTGCGACTGGACAGGCAGTGGACCCTCTACTGGAGGAGAAAGACCAAGAACCTGCTCCAGGAGCGGAACGAAGTACGGCCGAGGCCGCGCGGCAGCTCCAGACTCAGCAGGGACAGCACCAGCACCCTCAGCGACAGCACCAGCGCCACCCACACCTCCAGCGGCAGGACCAACAGCAGTAGGCTCAGCACCAACGCCCTCAGCAGCTCCAGCTCCAGGAGGACCCGCAGGTCCAGCAGCTACGGGACCGGTAGCACCCGCACCCTCGACGGTCGAAGAAGCTCCAGCTCCAGCTCCAGCAGCACCTCCAGACGCAGCAGCACGCCTCCAGCGGCGAGCGAACCACTCGCGCAGCTCCTGTGGAGAGAGGGGCTCCCGGCGAGACGCAGCAGCAGGAGAAACCCCAGGCTCAGCAGCTCCAGACGCAGCACCCCCAGGCTCAGCAGCTCCCAGCACAGCACCCCCAGGCTCAGCAGCTCCCGACCCAGCACCCCCAGACCCAGCACCTCCAGGCACAGCACCCCCCGGCTCAGCACCCCCAGGCTCCGCACCCTCCGCAGTAGCACCCTCAGGCCCAGCACCCCCAGCAGTAGCACCCCCAGGCTCAGCACCCCCGCGCACAGCACCCCCAGAGTCAGCACCCCCAGGCTCAGCACCCGCAGCAGCACCAGAGTCACCAGTAACCTCGACCGGGTCAACGGCGTCTACCTGGGACACACCTGAGGGGGCAGGAACCTGAGGGGGGAGGGGGTCTACCGGGGGGGGAACCGGCACAAGGAAGTCCAGGGGAGGGGGGAGGGAAGGAGTGCGGTAGGGGAAGAGACGGTAGAAGGGGACTGACTCGTCGAACGTGACGTCCTGGGAGGACAGAACACGACGAGAGGAGGGGTGGTAAAACTGCCACCCTGGGGCGTCAGTGGGGAAGCCAAGGAAGACACAGGGAGCAGCACGAGGGGACAGCTTGTCCGCAGACAAGTCGCGGACAAACGCCCGAGATCCCCAGACACGGAACACAGACGCATCGCCAACCTTCCCCGTCCACAGCAAGGCTGGGGAGATCGCAGGCCGAGAGACCCGGGGGTGAAGGTTGAGCTGATGCGCCGCGTACCTCACCGCAAACGGCCACAGAAAATGGGGGGCAGCCGCATGCATCATGGACGTACGAGCGACATCCATGACCATGCCAATGCGGCGCTTAGCAATCCCATTTTGCTGTGGTGAGTCCGGAAGCGTGAAGGTCTGGCGGATCCCCCGTGCACGACAGTAGTCCCGCAGAAGGCGAGAAGAGAACTCTCCGCCTCTGTCCGAGTGCAGACGCAGAACAGGAAAGTCCGAGCCGAAGCTCTTCCTGAGCTGGAGACGAGCCTCGCGGATCCAGTCGATCAGCACCTCAGTGACTGCACCCTTGCTGCGCAAGGGGAGGACTGTGGTCTAACGCGAGTAGTCGTCAACCACCAACAGGAAGTAGCGCTCGTAACCCTGCCCACGGACGGGGGCTGGGCCCCACACATCCATGTGAAGCGTCTGCAGGGGAGCCTCTGTCGGGGGGAAGTGGGAGGAGTGAGGAGTAGCCCGGAGGCGACCCTCGACACAGGGGACACAGGAAGGTCCTGGCCCGGAGGGGAGAGGAGGGAGAGACTGGGGAAGACCAGAGACAAGGACACGGGAAGCCATGCTCCGAAGACGGGGCAAGGAGGGGTGGCCAAGACGGTGGTGCCACAGGAGAGTCTCGTGAGACAGGAGGCGACAAGAACAGGGGGCAGACTCAGGACCTGACCGGGACGCAGCAGCAAGCACCTGACCCGATGCAGCAACCTGACCAGACGCAGGGACAGGAGGAGACTCAACGGTCAGGGTGTAGAGACTCGACCCCGGCCGACGCGAGAACGTGGCCAGGTGTCGGCCTGTGCGTGCCTCCGTGCAGTGGGTCACCCGCTGACTCGCAGGAGTGAACTGGTGAACCCCCACATCCTGCAGGTCCGCTCCACTCACCAAGTTCGTAGAGAACGAGGGAAGGTACAGACCCGACAGGGTGCCCGAAGGGGCAGCCGGACACGGGAGGACAGTGGAGAAGTGAGACAGGACAGGACCCCCAGAGGGGTCAGCAAGGGAGACCGCAACCGGCCGGCCGAGCGGCGTAAGGGTAGTGCGGTCTCGAAAGAAGGAGCGAGAAGCTCCGGAGTCAAGTGTGAAAGTGAGGGAGGACGAGGACGACGCAGTACCTGAGAGCGCAGTCTCACCAGTACCTGAGAGCACAGACGCACTGGCACCTAGAGCAGCAGCCTCACAAGCACCTAGCGCAGCAGTACCAATGCCCGGGTCGGGCTGGAAACAACGGTAACCCTCATTCTCCTCACTATAATCCACAACATACATAGCAGCAAGGATAGCATCAAAATCAAGATCAAAGATCGCTACACCAGCCCTTAGAAGCTCATCCCAGCGAGGGATCTCACTAGCCCCAGAGAACTGCTGACGCCAAGCGTCCGTCAGGCGGCCAAAGCAGCGCTGGGTGGCGTGGGCACCCCCACACTGCTCACCCGCACGGTCGCCGGAACGAAGAACGTAGGTGCAGGGACCAGTACCCCCACCCCTCTAACGCCCAGCGTACCACTCACGAAGCTGCTGAGGCGGAGGGATGTCCCGCGAACGCTGCTGCTGCTGCCGCTGCGAGCGCTGGCCACCACCACCGCCGCTACGCTGCTGGGTACCACCTCGACCAGCTCCACCTCCTCCACCACCACCGCCTCCTCCGCTGCCGCCTCCACCGCCTCCACCTCCGCCGCCTCCACCTCCGCCGCTGCCTTCACCACCACCGCTGGCACCACCACCACCGTCTCCGCCGCTGCTGCCACCACCACCACCACCCCCGCCACTAGTCCCGCCGCCACCCCCACTCCCTCCGCCGCCACCGCCGCCACCGCCACCGCCCCCTCCAGCTCCACCCGCGCCCTTGCCCCCCTTGCCCTTGCTGGAGCGACATCTCCCACTAGGGGCAGACGCCGCGCCGACCGACTCAAGACCAAGCAGGTCGGCAGCAGCAGCAGAGGCAACAGAGGGCAGCAAGGGGGAAGGAGAGCACCCCTCAAAGATGGGGGTGCGAGGGTCACCACGAGAAGCACCTACAGCGACTATGCTCTTCTCCGCTGCGAGGAGGGCCTTCTCGAGGAGGTCGACGGTGAGGGTGGTGGGACAGACTGCGAGAAAGTGGTCCCTGACGACGCGAAGGGAGTCAGGGAGGCGCGCGACTACGTAGTAGAGAGCGATGTACATGGGGGGGGGGGTTCTTAGCGCAGAACTCAGCAGGAAGGGCGGCGCGGGTAGCGAGTGTCACTAGTGCGGAGGTGCGTAATGAGGTCAGCGACAGTGGGAAAGGCAGAGAGGTCAGGAAAGAGGTAGGGAAGCATGAGACGGCTCAGTGCAGCAGTGGCAGGGGAGGAGTAGCGCGCAACTACAGCGTCGTACAAGGTCTGAGCACTCTTGTACTGACTAAAGTGCGCACGCTCAGAGGTAGGGAGGTGGCGACGCACAGCAAGACGTGCAGCAGCATCGCGGGTGGCCCACTTAGAGCGGACAGTGGGATCAGCATCAGCAGCAGGAGCAGGAGAGGCGCCAGAGGTGAGGTCAAAGAGAGAAAGGTCGTCAGCCCTGACGCACTGTAAGAACAGCTGCAGGTCGTCTAACCAGACCTAAAAATCAATGGCGCGACCCTCAGCGTCAAAAGCTAGGACACTAGGGGTAGCCATGGCGACGACAGCGACGCAGTGCAAGCCATAGGGAAAGAGCTCGCAGTGTCAGTGGGACTGTGCTCACCAGGCAGGGCAGGTCGTGCATCTATGCAGAAAGGCGGCTCAGCGACCGGGCGGCTCGGGTGCACAGCGGCTCGGCTCCTGGGCGGCTCGGCGGCTGGGCGGCTCGGGCGCAGGGCGGCTCGGCTCCCGGGCGGCTCGGCGGCAGGGCGGCTCGGGTGCATCGCGGCTCGGCTCCCGGGCGGCTCGGCAGCAGGGCGGCTCGGGTCCCGGGCGGCTCGGCGTTGGGCGGCTCGGCTCACGGGGGGTTCGGCTGCTGGGGCGGCTCTGCTGCTGGGGCGGCTCGGCCGGGAGATGCAGGGGCGGGGCCGTCAGGTGCAGCGGCGGGTCGACCGGTGCAGCGGCGGGCCGGCAGGTGCAGTGGCGGGGCCGTAGGGTGCAGCGGCGGGCCGACCAGGTGGGGCGCGGGCCGTAGGGTGCAGCGGCGGGCCGTGGGGTGCAGCGGCGGGCCGGCAGGTGCAGCGGCGGGGCCGTCAGGTGAAGCGGCGGGCCGCTGGGTGCAGCGGCGGGCCGGCAGGTGCAGCGGCGGGCCGGCAGGTGCAGCGGCGGGCCGGCAGGTGCAGCGGCGGGGCCGTCAGGTGAGGCGGCGGGCCGTAGGGTGCAGCGGCGGGCCGTAGGGTGCAGCGGCGGAGCCGGCGGTGGGGCCGCGTCAGGGGAGGCGGCGGGGCCGCGTCAAGTAGGCGGCGGGGCCGCGACGAAGCGGGCGGCAGGGCCGCGTCAGAGCCGGCGGAGCGGGGCCGCGTCAGTGGAGGCGGCGGGGCCGCGTCAAGCAGGCGGCGGGGCCGCGACGAAGCTGGCGGCAGGGCCGCGTCAGAGCCGGCGGCGGGGCCGCGCCAAGCAGACGGCAGGGCCGCGATCAGGAGGGGTGGCGGGGCCGCGTCTGAGGGACAGCGGGGCCGCGAGGGAAATGGCGACCCGAGGGGTCGCTAAAAAAAAGGCGCGCCTCGGGGCGCGCTTCGGTGGGCCCTAAAAAAACGGTCCTAAGGAAGGACCCGCTCTATACTATGTGAAACAAGTGAACAGGAATGAAATGACTAAGTCAGGGTTGGGTACAAATACAACCCTAGAAAGCTGTACCCCATATGTGCTACCCCACTATAGCCTACAAACATGCATCAACTATGATAATCTGACAAACATATGGGACATCCGATCGTCTGCTGATCGAACGTTGGTGTCCGAGCTGGTTACACGCCCTTAGAGGGGGTCAGGTAGGTCTTTTTCAGGTTTTTCTTTTTCATTTCAATTACCCTTTTTTTGTAACCGAGGAACTGTAATTCCTTACGATACTCGCACTTTAGCGAGTACATCCCGAGGGTCACGCGACAAACCTGTTCGGCCTAATTCGTAGCACCGAACCAGGGTTTGGGAGCCTCACCGGCGTCGTCGTCTGAGTCGTCGGAGTCGTTGTTGACTGCGGCAGCTTCAAGAGCACTGGTAACCGCCTCCTTGTCGTGGCGGCGCGTTGATGGCCCTTTTTCTCCTTTCTCCTTTTCTCCAGTGTTGTTTTTAGCCGATGCAGATGCTGCAGGTTGTGTAGTTTCGGCGGCGATTGCTAGAGTTAGGATCTTGGATAGGATAGGAAGTGCCTTGAGAGAGTTGGTAGCGGAAGTCTTTGTAGGAACCCTTGATCATAGTGGATGTAAATGAAAAGGTTGATAATTGATAGAGTACAAGCAAAATAAATAGTCCTAGCTAGCCATGTACTCTAAGGGGTACATTCCCTTTTTATAACTGCTTTACAGGCAGTGCCATAGTGACTCTGACTATTGCTTTCCCTTTCTTGTTACCGAGTCGCTGCGTGTAACCGTGCGTACGGTTACGCCTGTTGCCATTCCTCGATAGTAGGTCAATCGTCGGTCCAGATAGTCAACAGTCGCGACAGTTGACTCTTGCGACTGTTGACTTTCCTGCCTTGATATAGGCTGATCCGACATCTGTTGCTCGCGCTGCTTCGATAGTGGCTGGTGCGATGTTGCTGCACCTTCGGGAATGCTTACAATTCCCTTTCATACTCCAACACTCCCCTTCATTCCTGGAGGTGCACCACGTGGCTCTTGCGAACGACTCCGCACAGGTCTGAGCAGTATTGGAACTTCTGACGTGGCAGCTTCTTAATCAGAAAGTCTGCTGCCATTTCGCCAGTGGGGCAGTAGGTGAGCTGGACCTTGCCCTTGTCGATTTCGTCTTTGACGAAAAAGTATCGCAGGGCGATGTGTTTGGTGCGGTTGACGAAGCCGGGCTTGTGTGCGATTTTGATCGCACTCTGGTTGTCGCAGAGTAACTTGAAGGACCCGCTTATCGCCGTTTTCGTTCCGTGAGATAGATGTCAGATTATTACATAGCTGATGCATGTTTGTAGGCTGTAGTGGGGTAGCCCATAGGGGGTACAACCCAATTAGGGTTGGTACTTGTACTGCTTTGTTTCATAGTGCTTTCATTCCTCGCAACTATCTCAACATGGTATCGAGCAGGTTCCCTAGTGGGAACTGTTCCTAGGGTCCACCTACTATTCTTTCCTGCCTGGAGCGCGCTCTGCCCTAGCCCGAGTCGCGCTCGGCCTTTTTTTTTTTTTTTTTTTTTTTCCTCTGGCGGCCCGATCTCGTCGCGCCGCCCTCGAAATTTAGGCGCGCCACCTACGCGGCCTCGTCGCGCCGCCCCAGACGGTCGCGCCGCGTCGCGCGTGCCGCCCTCCAGTCGCGCGCCGCCCCCCTCAGACCCTCGCGACGCCGGCGCCGTCTCTGACGGCCCCGCGATCGCCTCCTACGGCCCCGCCGTCCCCGCTGCCGGCCCCGCTGCTGCACCTGACGGCCCCGCCGTCCCCTCTGCCGGCCCCGCCGCTGCACCCGACGGCCCCGCCGTCCCCTCTGCCGGCCCCGCCGCTGCACCCGACGGCCCCGCCGTCCCCTCTGCCGGCCCCGCCGCTGCACTTGACGGCCCCGCCGTCCCCCTTTGCCGGCCCCGCCGCTGCATCAGACGGCCCCGCCGCTGCACCTGACGGCCCCGCCGTTCCCTCTGACGGCCCCGCCACTGCACCTACCGGCCCCGCCGCTACCCCTGACGGCCCCGCCGCTGCACCTCCCGGCCCCGCCGTCTCACCTGCCGGCCCCGCCGTCTCACCTGCCGGCCCCGCCGTCTCACCTGCCGGCCCCGCTGCTGTACCTGACGGCCCCGCCGCTTCACCTACCGGCCCCGCCACTGCACCTGACGGCCCCGCCGCTGCATCTCCCAGCCCCGCCGCCCCAGCAGCCGAGCCGCCCCAGCAGCCGAGCCACCCCAGCAGCCGCGCCGCCCTAGCACGCTACTCCTCCCCTGCCACTGCTGCACTGAGCCGCCTCATGCTACCCTACCTCTTTCCCGACCTTGCTGCCTTTGCCACAGTCGCTGACCTCATTACCCACCTGCGCACTAGTGACACTCGCTACCGCGCTGCGCTTCCTGCTGAGTTCTGCGCCAAGAACCCCCCCCCCATGTACATCACCCTCTACTACATAGTCACCCGCCTCCCTGACTCCCTTCGCGCAGTCAGGGACCACTTTCTCTCAGTCTGCCCCACCACTCTCACTGTTGACCTCCTCGAGAAGGACCTCCTAGCAGCAGAGAAGAGCATACTAGCTGTAGGAGCCTCTCGTGGTGACCCGCGCACCCCCATCTTTGAGGGGTGTTCTCCCTCCCCCCTGTTGCCCTCTGTTGCCTCTGCTGCTACGGTCGACCTCGTTGGTTTCGAGTCGGTCGCGGCGGCGTCTGCCCCTAGTGGGAGACGTCGCACTGGCAAGGGCAAGGGGGGCAGGGGCGCTGGAGGAGCTGGCGGGGGCAGTGGAGGCGGCGGTGGAGGCGGCGGGGGGGGGTGGGGGTGGTGGTGGGGGTGGTGGCGGGGGCGGAGGCGTCGGTGGCGGCAGTGGAGGCGGAGGCAGCGGCGGCGGTGGCGGTGGGAGTGGAGGCGGAGGCGGCGGTGGCGGCGGCGGTGGGAGTGGAGGTAGTGGCGGAGGTGGTGGAGGCGGCGGCGGAGGAGGTGGTGGAGGCGGTCGTGGCTCGTCGCAGAGGAGTGGCCCCGGTGGTGGTCAGCGCCAGCAGCAGCAGCACGGTCAGGAGACCCTCTCCACTCAGCAGCTCTGTGAGTGGTACGCTGCACGTCAGAGGGGTGGGGGTACTGGCCCGTGCGCCTACGTCCTGCGCACTGGCGACCGTGCGGGTGAGCCGTATGGGGGTCCGCACCCCACCCAGCGCTGCTTTGGCCGCCTGACTGATGCTTGGCGCCGCCAGTTCCCTGACGCCACTGAGATCCCTCGCAGGGACCAGCTGTCTAGGGCAGGAGTAGCTATCTTTGATCTTGACTTTGATGCTATTCTTCGTGCCATGTATGCTCTGACTATTAGTGAGGAGGGTGACTGTTACCGGTGTTTCCCGCCCGACCCGGGCATTGGTACTGCTGCTCTAGATTCTGTTGAGGCTACTGCTCCAGGTGCTAGTGAGGCTGCTGCTCTAGGTGCCTGTGCGTCTGCTTCCTCAGGTGCTGGTGAGTCTGCTCTCCCAGGTACCGCGTCGGCTCAGGCCTCTCACACCTTCACACTTGACTCGGGGGCGTCTCGCTCCTTCTTTCGAGACCGCACCACACTCACGCCGCTTAGTCGGCCCGTGGCGGTCTCCCTGGCAGACCCCTCTGGGGGTCCTGTTCTCGCTCACTACTCCACTGTCCTTCCGTGCCCTGCGGTCCCGTCTGGCTCCCTGTCGGGTCTGTACCTCCCCTCGTTCTCTACGAACTTGGTGGCGGGTGCTGACCTACAGGATGGCGGGGTTGACCACTTCACCCCTGCGCGCCGACGGGAGACCCACTGCACAGACGCGGACACAGGCCGACACTTGGCCACGTTTACGCGTCGGCCGGGGTCGAGCCTGTACACACTCACTGTTCCGTCTCCTCCTCCTCCTGCGTCCGGTCAGGTCCCTGCGTCGGGTCAGGTGTTTGCTGCAGCGTCCAGGTCTGGTCCTGAGTCTGCCCCCTGCTCGTGTCGCCTCCTGTCCCACGAGACCCTGCTGTGGCACCACCGTATGGGTCACCCCTCCCTGCTTCGTCTCCGAAGCATGGCCTCCCGTCTCCTTGTCTCAGGTCTTCCCCGGTCCCTCCCTCCCCTTCCTTCGGGGCCAGGCCCTCCCTGTGTTCCCTGTGTCGAGGGTCGCCTGCGGGCTACCCCTCACTCCTCCTCCTTTCCTTCGACAGAGGCCCCGCTGCAGACGCTGCACATGGATGTGTGGGGCCCAGCCCGCGTCCGTGGGCAGGGTCACGAGCGCTACTTCTTGCTGGTGGTTGACGACTACTCGCGTTACACCACAGTCTTCCCCTTGGGCACCAAGGGTGATGTCACTGAGGTGTTGATCGACTGGATCCGCGCAGCTCGTCTCCAGCTCAGGAAGAGTTTCGGCTCGGACTTTCCTGTTCTGCGTCTGCACTCGGACAGAGGCGGAGAGTTCTCCTCCGGCCTGCAGCGAGCCTACTATCGAGCACGAGGCATCCGCCAGATCTTCACGCTTCCGGACTCCCCACAGCAGAATGGGATTGCTGAGCGCCGCATTGGCATGGTCATGGACGTCGCCCGTACGTCTATGGTGCATGCGGCTGCCCCCCATTTTCTGTGGCCGTTTGCGGTTCGGTACGCGGCGCATCAGATCAACCTTCAGCCCAGGGTCTCCATGCCGGAGACCTCCCCAGCTCTGCTGTGGACGGGGAAGGTTGGCGATGCGTCGGCGTTCCGTGTCTGGGGATCTCGGGCGTTTGTCCGCGACTTGTCTACGGACAAGCTGTCCCGTCGTGCTGCTCCTTGCGTCTTCCTGGGCTTCCCCCTTGACGCACCTGGGTGGCAGTTCTACCACCCCACCTCTCGGCGTGTTCTGTCCTCGTCACGTTCGACGAGTCGGTCCCCTTCTACCGCCTCTTCCCCTACCGCACTCCGTCCCTCCCCCCGCCGCCCCTCTTCCTGGTCCCAGGTCCCCCCTCGGTAGACCCCCTCCCCCCTCAGGGTCCTGCCCCTTCAGGTGTGTCTCAGGTGGACGCGGTCGAGCTTGTCGAGGTCACTGGTGACTCTGGTGCTGCTGCGGGTGCGGGGCCTGGGGGTGCGGAGCCTGGGGATGCGGGGCCTGGGGGTGCTGAGTCTGGGGGTGCTGAGCCTGGGGGTGCTGAGCCTGGAGGTACTGAGCCTGGGGGTGCTGCGCCTGGAGTTGCAGAGTCTGGGGGTGCTGAGCCTGCTGGTGCTGTTCCTGGCGGTTCTCTGAGTCCTTCTTCTCGCCGGGAGCAGCTCTCTCCACTGGAGCTGCGTGAGTGGTTTGCCCATCGCTGGAGGCGAGCTGCTGGAGCTGCGGGTGCTGCGGGTACTGGAGGTTCTGCTGCTGCTGAGGGAGCTGGTGCCACGGGTCCCGGAGGTGCTTGTACTGGGAGTACTCGAGCTGCCGGGCCCGGGGGTGCCTCTGGAGCTGGAGCTGCTGAGGGTGCTGTCGCGGAGTCTACTGCTGGCGGTCCTCCTGAGGGTACTACTGGAGCTGCTGGAGGTACTGGGGTTGGGGCTGCTGCTGGTGCTGGTGCTGCCGCTGGAGGTGCTGGTGCTGTTGCGGAGTCTACTCCTGGCGGTCCTGCTGAGGGTACTCCTGGTGCTGCTGGTGGTGCTGACGTTGGAGCTGCGACTGGTGCTGGTGCTGCCGCTGGAGGCGCTGGTGCTGTTCCTGCTGTGTCTGGAGTCACTGCGCGGCCTCGCCCGTACTTCGTTCCGCTTCTTCAGCAGGTTCTTGGTCTCCCGTCTTCCTCTGGTCCGTCTCCTCCCACAGCGTGTCCACAGCCTGTCCAGTCACAGTTACAGCTACAGCCAGGCTCCCCACTGCCTGCTCCGTCTTCCTACACTGGTCCTACTGGAGGTCTTGCTGAGCGTCGTGCGCCTGCGTCTCGGCCTGCGTCGCCTGTCCGTGCTGCTCGCCCTAGTGGTCGCGGTTCGCGTCAGCGTCCTCCTCTTGTCCCTTGCATGCATAGGATGTCTCTACGTCCGTCCACTGCTCCTCTGCGTGCCCCTTTGCCTTCTCCTCCTTCGTCTTCTCTTCCTGCTCTTTCCGACCCAGAGTCGGACTCTCTTCGTACTGCCAGTCCTACTGTCACGCGTCTTCTTGCTACTGTTGTCACTGACCCTTCCTTTGAGTCAGCTGCTGCGTCTGCCTTGGTTGCTGAGCTGGTCGACTTTGTTGCCGCGTGTCGTCTGGACTACGCCGCCAGTCTTGTTGCTGAGTCCGAGTCTGCTGCGTCTGCGTCTGCTGAGTCTGCGTCTGCCTGTCCTCCGTCCGTCGGGGGTGAGTGTGCTCTTGGCACGGACGTCCTTGAGGACAGGCAGGAGGAGTTCCAGTGCTTTGCCGCTGCTTTGCCCCATCTCCTGTCCATGCTTGTTGCCCCTGAGGGAGACCCGGATGCTCCAGACATCCCGACCCCACGCTCTTACGCAGAGGCGATGGCCGGTCCCTACTCCTCTCAGTGGCAGACAGCTATGGACGCAGAGATGGCTTCCTGGAAGTCCACAGGCACCTACGTCGACGAGGTTCCCCCACCTGGGGCGAACATCGTCAGTGGCATGTGGATTTTCAGGGTGAAGCGGCCGCCGGGTTCTCCGCCTGTCTTTAAGGCGCGGTACGTGGCTCGTGGCTTCAGTCAGCGACAGGGAGTTGACTTCTTCCAGACCTTCTCCCCGACCCCGAAGATGACCACTCTTCGGGTTCTGCTGCACGTCGCTGCTCAGCGTGACTACGAGCTACACTCTCTTGACTTCAGCATTGCTTTCTTGCAGGGCCGCCTGCACGAGGAGATCTGGCTGCGCCGCCCTCCTGGCTTCACTGGGTCGTTCCCTCCTGGTACCCAGTGGAGCCTCCGGCGGCCAGTCTATGGTCTCCGCCAGGCGCCGCGTGAGTGGCACGACACACTGAGGACTACACTTGCGGCTCTTGGGTTCGCTCCCTCTACTGCTGACCCGTCACTGTTTCTACGCACCGACACCTCGCTGCCGCCGTTCTACATCCTCGTGTACGTCGACGACTTGGTCTTTGCCACAGCGGACACTGCCGCACTCGCCCACGTGAAGTCCGAGCTGCAGAAGAGACACACGTGCACAGACCTGGGTGAACTGACAAGCTATCTTGGCTTGCGGATCACCCGGGACAGAGCACGCCGCACCATTACCCTGTCTCAGTCACACATGGTGCAGCAGGTCCTTCAGCGCTTCGGCTTCACGTACTCCTCGCCTCAGTCCACTCCTCTGCCTACGGGACACACGCTCTCAGCTCTGCCTTCGGATGAGTCCGTAGAGTCGAGTGGCCCGTATCCAGAGCTTGTGGGCTGCCTCATGTACCTGATGACCTGCACTCGACCTGACCTCGCATACCCTCTCAGCATCTTAGCACGCTATGTTGCTCCCGGCCGTCACCGGAAGGAGCACATGGATGCAGCTAAGAGGGTGTTGCGCTACTTGTGCAGTACGTCGGACATGGGGCTAGTGCTTGGAGGGCGAGACCGGCCTGTTCTCACTGGGCACTCAGACGCTTCTTGGGCTGACGACCAGGCTACGCAGCGGTCGTCTCAGGGTTACACCTTTAGCCTTGGCTCTGGCTCTGTCTCTTGGCGCTCTACTCACTCTTCTTCTGTTCTCAGCTCCAATTGTGAGGCTGAGATCTACGCCACGGCCATGGCGGCCCAGGAGCTTCGCTGGCTCACGTACCTGCTGACTGACCTTGGAGAGCGGCCTCGTTCTCCTCCAGTTCTGTACGTCGACAACAAGACAACCATTGCCTTGTGTGAGGAGCACAGACTGGAGCACAGGACGAAGCACATTGCTCTGCGCTACTTTCTTGCTCGAGAGCTGCAGCAGCGCGGTCAGCTTCGTCTGCGTCACGTGGCCACTGAGGCCAACACTGCTGATGTGTTCACCAAGGCACTTCCGCCTTGTGACCATCAGCGCTTTTGCACTTTGCTAGGTCTTGTGCCCACTGGGCCTCACTTGCTTACCTCTTGACCTTGTCTGTACTGCTGCGTATATATATACCTGCTCTTGCTTGTTTAGCATTGTTATATATATGCTCTGCTGCATGTGAACTGGCCTTGTGGCCTTGAACTTGTGCTCGGAATTTGTGTGGTATCCTTGAGATCCACCCTTGTTCTCCCCCACTTTGCCTATGGGGGTGTGTCAGGATATTACATAGCTGATGCATGTTTGTAGGATGTAGTGGGGTAGCCCATAGGGGGTACAACCCAATTAGGGTTGGTACTTGTACTGCTTTGTTTCATAGTGCTTTCATTCCTCGCAACTATCTCAACAATAGAGCCCTTCGCGAACTGCTGCGCTTGCTGCGATGAACTCTGCTTCTGCTGACGAGAGGGCGATGAGCTCTTGCTTCTGTGAGTTCCAGAAGATGGTTTCTGCAGGCTCAAGCTTGAAAATGAAGCCTGTGCGGGACCTTGTATTTTCTGCATCCCCTGCGTGATCCGCGTCAATGAAGCCAGTAAGCTGGAAGTTAGCAGTCAGGTTAGCCTTGTAGGTGAGGCCGATGTCGGGCGTGGAAATAAAGTACTGTAGGGCTCGACGAAGATCTGCCATATTCTCCCCTTCAGGTCGGCGCAGGTACTGGGCGAGCTTGCTGGCGATGTAGGAGAGATCCGGGCGGCATGTGACGGCGGCGAACAGGAGGCAGCCAAGCTGTTGCTGGTAGAGGCGATGGTCTGCTGGAGAGAGCGGAGTGGTGTCCGGCTCGTCGTTGGGAGGAGGAGTGCGAAATGGAGTGGTGATGCCGATGGGAGCAATGCCGAACTTCTTGGCGAGGCTCTCGGCGTAATTCGCGGCAGAGAGGTGAATAGAATCGGCGCTCTGCGTGACGTTGAGACCGAGAAATTGGGTGACGTTGTGTTCGATGGTCACCTCCAGCTTCTCCTGGATTTCGCGTTCGAAGCGATCGAGGAGCTCGGAGTCATCCCCGGTGTCTTTCCTTGCTGGTAAGCAGCGGCTCCTTTCTGGTTGTTGTTGTTGTTGTTCAGCTTCCAGCAGTCTTGGATTGTGTGTCCGGTCTTCTTGCAGTATTTGCAGAAGAGTCTCTTCTTGTCTGGTGGCGCTTCTGCGTAGAAAGCAATCTTCTCCTTCTTGTTGCCCTGCTCGTTGTACAGATCCATTTCCTTTTTCTCGGAGAGGAGTGTCGAGCAGAGGGCGGTTTCGCTGACGGTTCCTTGAGTGCGAAGGAGCGATTTGCACTGGCGCCACTCCGAGCTCAATCCAGCAAGAATGATCGTCACGAACATGTCGTCAGGGAAGTTTCTGCCGCTTTTCATGAATTGGTCTCTCAGATTTCTGCAGCGGTTGATGTAGGATCCGGCCTTTTCTCCTGGAAACATTCTGACGTTGTTTAGCTGGTTGAGCAGGCGACTCAGTGTCACCGAATCTGTTGCCATGTGGCAGTTGTGCAGGTGCTCCCAGGATTGTTGCGCGGGTGCGCATTCGTTCTAGAAGGGGCGAATGCTCAGCTGTTCTTCTGGCGACAGGTTTCAAATCAACACGGTGAAAGCCAGGAGAGACTCGTTGTAGTACTGCGTCTTCTCCTGAGGTGAGCCGTTGGTCGGGAAGGGATATGACCCGTCGTAGTACATCCAGATCTGAGCGCCTTGAGCTAGCAGCTCGAATTCGAAGCTCCAGGTGTAGAAATCTTGCCCGTCGAAAGGTTTTGTTGTCCTGAGCTTCGATGTTGACACGAACTTGCTCTGCATTGACGCCATTGTCTCGAGATGTGTTTGTTGTGTTTGAGCAGGTCCTGGAGCTCCGCGATTGTCGAAGGTGAAGGATCGTTCAGATCCAGCGCCTTGAGGATCGGGAGGCCTTCAGGCGTAGCTGGAGCCGTCAATGCTCATTGGCTGATGGCTCTCCAGTGCGCTGATGCGGGAAATCAGCTGCTCGAGGAGTGCTGTGTCCACGGTTGTCGTTGAAAAGGTGACATTGGTAGACGGTTGTACTGGATTTTCTCCAGTTTCTCCGCAGTCGGCGCCTGGCATGTTTGCTTGCCCTTGTATTAAGTTGTATAAAGAGTTGTCTTTTGGAAGAGCTCCTTTTAGCAGTTCCTATAATCCAAAACTGGCTCTCATACCATGCTAGAGTTAGGATCTTGGATAGGATAGGAAGTGCCTTGAGAGAGTTGGTAGCGGAAGTCTTTGTAGGAACCCTTGATTATAGTGGATGTAAATGAAAAGGTTGATAGTTGATAGAATACAAGAAAAATAAATAGTCCTAGCTAGCCATGTACTCTAAGGGGTACATTCCCTTATTATAATTGTTTTACAGGCAGTGCTACAGTGATTCTGACTATTGCTTTCCCTTTCTTGTTACCGAGTCGCTGCGTGTAACCGTGCGTACGGTTACGCCTGTTGCCATTCCTCGATAGTAGGTCAATCGTCGGTCCAGATAGTCAACAGTCGCGACAGTTGACTCTTGCGACTGTTGACTTTCCTGCCTTGATATAGGCTGATCCGACATCTGTTGCTCGCGCTGCTTCGATAGTGGCTGGTGCGATGTTGCTGCACCTTCGGGAATGCTTACGATTCCCTTTCATACTCCAACACTCCCCTTCATTCCTGGAGGTGCGCCACGTGGCTCTTGCGAACGACTCCGCACAGGTCCGAGCAGTACTGGAACTTCTGACGTGGCAGCTTCTTAGTCAGAAAGTCTGCTGCCATTTCGCCAGTGGGGCAGTAGGTGAGCTGGACCTTGCCCTTGTCGATTTCGTCTTTGACGAAAAAGTATCGCCGGGCGATGTTTTTGGTGCGGTTGACGAAGCCAGTAAGCTGCAGGTTAGCAGTCAGGTTAGCCTTGTAGGTGAGGCCGATGTCGGGCGTGGAAATAAAGTACTGTAGGGCTCGACGAAGATCTGCCATATTCTCCCCTTCAGGTTGGCGCAGGTACTGGGCGAGCTGGCTGGCGATGTAGGAGAGATCCGGGCGGCATGTGACGGCGGCGAACAGGAGGCAGCCAAGCTGCTGCTGGTAGAGGCGATGGTCTGCTGGGGAGAGCGGAGTGGTGTCCGGCTCATGGTTGGGAGGAGGAGTGCGAAATGGAGTGGTGATGCCGATGGGAGCAATGCCGAACTTCTTGGCGAGGCTCTCGGCGTACTTCGCGGCAGAGGGGTGAATAGAATCGGCGCTCTGCGTGACGTTGAGACCGAGAAATTGGGTGACGTTGTGTTCGATGGTCACCTCCAGCTTCTCCTGGATTTCGCGTTCGAAGCGATCGAGGAGCTCGGAGTCATCCCCGGTGTAGAGCAGGTCGTCCACGTAGGCGACGAGCAGGATGAAGTGGCCGCGGGATTCGAGGCGGTACATCCCCTGGTCGTGGGGAAGCTGCTGGAAGCCGAGCTCGAGGAGGATGGTGTGAAGGTACTGCTGCCACAGGCGCGGTGCCTGCTTGATGCCGTAGAGTGACTTCTGGAGGAGGCAGATGGCGTCGCCGTCTTCCTCAAAGGCGTGCGGCTGCTCGACGTAGATGATGGCGTCGACAATCGCGTAGAGAAAGGCGTTGGAGACGTCGATCTTTCGCAGGGGGCGCTGCTTGACGGCGGCGATGCAGAGGATAATGCGGACAGATGTGTGACGGTCGATAGGTGCGAAGGTTTGGTTGTAGTCCACGAACTGCGTTTGTTCGAAGCCGCGGACGACCCAGCGCGCCTTGTATTTGTCGATGGTGCCGTCTGCCAGAGTTTTAATCCGGAACACCCATTTTCCCGTGAGGAATTTTCTCCCCTTTGCGTGTCGTCGTGGAACCAGCTTCCAGGTGCCTCGTCGCTGGAGGGCAGCGACTTCTGCGGCCATGGCGGCTCTCCACTTCTCGGCATCGGGCCCGCTGAGGGCTTGGCGAACAGTAATAGGCTCAACCAGCTGCTGGTTACCCCTCACGGCGACGGCGAGGCCGAGGATGCGAAGACCTGTGAGGTTGGATTCGGCTGCGGTGGTAACTTTGATCACGTCGTCGTCGTCGTCGCCAGGGATGTCGCGAATGGTACCACGAGAAGAGTCGCGAGTTGTGTCTTCGTCCATGGGTGAGTGCATTTCGGCACTTGCGTAGTCATGTTGGGCTTGTAGTGCATCTTCGGAATCGGTGTTCGTCGGGAAGAAGGTTGGTGTCTCGAACTGCTCAGTAACGGGTACAAAGGGTGTGGTATCTTCTGCGCCCTCTTCCGGTTGTTGTCCTGCCACGTCGACATCGTCCTCGTCATTTGCGTAGCTGTGCTTTTCGTGAAAATTTTTGTCCGGTGCGTTCTATGCAGTGTGGTGCTGGCGGTACAGTGGCAGGGTCAGTTTTTCGTAGAAGATGCAGTCACGTGAACGCGTGAGCTGGTGGGTGGCGAAGTCCAGAATTGTCCAGGCGTGGTATTCGGATTCGATTCCGAGGTGAATGCCCCAGCGGGCACGGTCTTCGAATTTTCCGGTTCGGGCAGTGTGGGGTCTGTACTGTACCATACACCCGAAGACCCGCAGCATGCGTGTGTCGGGGTGTTTTCCGGTCCACTGCTTGAAGGGGAAACTGTTGTTGGGCAGTGCCTTGGAGGAGAGCATGTTGTGCAGCCGGACTGCATGCGCCATGGCATAGGGCCAATACTTGGTTGGCACAGCTGACTGCTTCATGAGGGCTCGCATTTTTGTCGCGAGGCTTCTGTTGGTTCGCTCGGCCAATCCCTGTTGCTCGTAAGCGTAGGGGAGCGAAATCATCCTCTTGATGCCTTTCTGCTTGCAGAGGGTTTTGAAGTCCTCGGACATGTATTCCAGGGCCCCGTCAGTCTGGAAAGCTTTGACCGTGTAGCCGTCGCTCTGATTTTCCGCCATGCTTAGCCAAACTTCGAAGCACTGGTAGGCGAGGTAACGGTCGCTG
Source organism: Closterium sp. NIES-65 (assembly GCA_948144175.1). Classification (NCBI taxonomy): domain Eukaryota; kingdom Viridiplantae; phylum Streptophyta; class Zygnematophyceae; order Desmidiales; family Closteriaceae; genus Closterium; species Closterium sp. NIES-65. Next base: position 1,729,061 of record CANXME010000532.1, read on the forward strand.
ACGTTGACAGCCCAGACGAAGCGCGTGCTGGCATCGATGAAGGTAAGGGTGTACTGCTCTCCGCCGACTCCATTCGCCGTAAGAACCAAGAAATCACTGTAAACTTTCTCCAGTGGTTGGTAACGTTCACACCATGGATCTTCTCAGCGAAGGGCGTGTGGCGTAGCGCGGCTGCCGGGCAGACGGAGCAATTGGGTAAGTCAGTTCTCGGCTTCAGCTGTTTTCCGTCTAGCAGCAACAGTGCGTCTTCCGCAAAGACTTTGCCGTTGATGCAGTTGTTGAGCACCTCAATCGACGGGTGACCCATTCGTTGATGCCAGATGTCGCCGTCGGCCCGATATCCTTTGGTACGGGTGTACAGCTCCTTTTCTCGTGCTAAAATCTCCTCTGCTGTTGCCCCTCTTGTTTCGTCCGCAGGTTCGTCGGGTACGGTGACGTGTACTGCTGCTGCTTGGATTGTCGCACCGTGGTACGTCCCGCTGGTGTCGCCGATGGTAACGGTGTTGATCGTGACCGGCAGCTCCAGTGGTCCTTCAGGAGGCGGGGGCGAGGTTCGCGAGCGTCCGTCGTCGGGCTGTGTGATTTCTCCTTCTTCGAAGGGGATGTCGCCGATCGCCACTCCCCTTGTCTCCAGGCGGAGGTAATCCCTGCCGTCGGTCGTGATGGGGATCAGATGAGGTCCGTATTCTATTAACAGCTCTTCTTGTTCAGCTTCTGGTGTCTCCTCAGTAACTTCTGGTAACTGTACCGGTTCGGTTTCCCTTGCTGCAGGCTGTTCACCGAAGCTTCCCCATCCGGTTTCGGCGGCGGCTTCCCCAAGAGCGGTATTCTCCATGACCCAGCGCACGTCGACCGCGTCCCAGCCTTGGGTTGTGTTCCAGCCGGTAGGATGTGGAACGGAGGGCCAGTCTGACTGTGCAGTTTCCGTTTCTGCTGCCTCAGTCGTTACGATTGTCGTGCCTGACGTGACTTCCTCTTCCTCTGCCGCTGGTGTTTCGGTGATTGCAGGTTTCGTGGTCGACGCGACAGGGACGGCGAGAGCGCGGAATGAGCCGTCAGGGCCTGGCCCCTGGTAGTCCGTCTCTTCCAGATGACTCCACCTGGGTGGTGACGGGTGGCCTGGTGGATCAAGCACGAAGATGTGTTCGCTGTCGCCAGAGGTTCTTGGCGACTCGAAGTCAAGCAAGAAGACTCCTTCCACGCTTGTCGCTTTTCCGATGAAGGTTCCCTTATATATTAAGTGCATTTTGTCTTTTGTTGTTTCCAGGCCGACTCCGCACTTCATCAGCTGGTGGAGGGAGAGAAGATTGTACCGAAGCTCTGGCACGACAAGAACATCACTGACGTGGATGCAGTAGCCGGTGTCGTGGGACTGCAGCTGGACTTGTCCGCGGCTGTGGGCGTAAATCGTCTGACTGTTGGCGACCGTAATCTCCACTTCGTTGAAGAGTCGTTCGCTGTTGAGGATGAAGATGTCTGACGACACCATGTGCTGACCGCAGCAACTGTCCAGGTACCAGGTGTTGACCTTCTTTCGTGCTTTGGCGAGGCTGGCGAGTTTTGGCGTAATGTGATGCTCCATGTCATGATCGTGTTCGTAATCGTAGGTATAATCCTCGTCTTCGTATGCCTCGCGTGTAGGTGGCGACTCCTGGATCCAAGGCGGCATTTCCCAGTCGTACTCCATGCGTCCGACCGACAGCTCGTCGTACGTTGGGTCGTTCTCCTCTTCGTCCTCGACTGACCCTTCAGGACGCTCTTGCGGCGGATCTGCGAACATGTCTTCCCAGCTGCGGAAGAAGCGATAGTGTCGGTTGGGACGAGGCAGACCTCGACGCACATGCAAGTTAACACCTTGCTTTTGCCCTTGTCGGCTGTGTTTGCAGAGACGCGCGCAGGAGCTTGGGACGTGCTTGCGACGGCTGGTGGTGACACGGTCTGATTTCGCACTGGAGTCTTTCCTTGCTGGTAAGCAGCGGCTCCTTTCTGGTTGTTGTTGTTGCTGTTCAGCTTCCAGCAGTCTTGGATTGTGTGTCCGGTCTTCTTGCAGTATTTGCAGAAGAGTCTCTTCTTGTCTGGTGGCGCTTCTGCGTAGAAAGCAATCTTCTCCTTCTTGTTGCCCCGCTCGTTGTACAGATCCATTTCCTTTTGCTCGGAGAGGAGTGTCGAGCAGAGGGCGGTTTCGCTGACGGTTCCTTGAGTGCGAAGGAGCGATTTGCACTGGCGCCACTCCGAGCTCAATCCAGCAAGAATGATCGTCACGAACATGTCGTCAGGGAAGTTTCTGCCGCTTTTCCTGAATTGGTCTCTCAGATTTCTGCAGCGGTTGATGTAGGATCCGGCCTTTTCTCCTGGAAACATTCTGACGTTGTTTAGCTGGTTGAGCAGGCGACTCAGTGTCACCGAATCTGTTGCCATGTGGCAGTTGTGCAGGTGCTCCCAGGATTGTTGCGCGGGTGCGCATTCGTTCTTGAAGGGGCGAATGCTCAGCTGTTCTTCTGGTGACAGGTTTCAAATCAACACGGTGAAAGCCAGGAGAGACTTGTTGTAGTACTGCGTCTTCTCCTGAGGTGAGCCGTTGGTTGGGAAGGGATATGACCCGTCGTAGTACATCCAGATCTGAGCGCCTTGAGCTAGCAGCTCGAATTCGAAGCTCCAGGTGTAGAAATCTTGCCCGTCGAAAGGTTTTGTTGTCCTGAGCTTCGATGTTGACACGAACTTGCTCTGCATTGACGCCATTGTCTCGAGATGTGTTTGTTGTGTTTGAGCAGGTCCTGGAGCTCCGCGATTGTCGAAGGTGAAGGATCGTTCAGATCCAGCGCCTTGAGGATCGGGAGGCCTTCGGGCGTAGCTGGAGCCGTCAATGCTCATTGGCTGATGGCTCTCCAGTGCGCTGATGCGGGAAATCAGCTGCTCGAGGAGTGCTGTGTCCACAGTTGTCGTTGAAGAGGTAACATTGGTAGACGGTTGTACTGGATTTTCTCCAGTTTCTCCGCAGTCGGCGCCTGGCATGTTTGCTTGCCCTTGTATTAAGTTGTATAAAGAGTTGTCTTTTGGAAGAGCTCCTTTTAGCAGTTCCTATAATCCAAAACTGGCTCTCATACCATGCTAGAGTTAGGATCTTGGATAGGATAGGAAGTGCCTTGAGAGAGTTGGTAGCGGAAGTCTTTGTAGGAACCCTTGATCATAGTGGATGTAAATGAAAAGGTTGATAATTGATAGAATACAAGCAAAATAAATAGTCCTAGCTAGCCATGTACTCTAAGGGGTACATTCCCTTATTATAACTGTTTTACAGGCAGTGCTACAGTGACTCTGACTATTGCTTTCCCTTTCTTGTTACCGAGTCGCTGCGTGTAACCGTGCGTACGGTTACGCCTGTTGCCATTCCTCGATAGTAGGTCAATCGTCGGTCCAGATAGTCAACAGTCGCGACAGTTGACTCTTGCGACTGTTGACTTTCCTGCCTTGATATAGGCTGATCCGACATCTGTTGCTCGCGCTGCTTCGATAGTGGCTGGTGCGATGTTGCTGCACCTTCGGGAATGCTTACGATTCCCTTTCATACTCCAACACTCCCCTTCATTCCTGGAGGTGCGCCACGTGGCTCTTGCGAACGACTCCGCACAGGTCCGAGCAGTACTGGAACTTCTGACGTGGCAGCTTCTTAGTCAGAATGTCTGCTGCCATTTCGCCAGTGGGGCAGTAGGTGAGCTGGACCTTGCCCTTGTCGATTTCGTCTTTGACGAAAAAGTATCGCCGGGCGATGTGTTTGGTGCGGTTGACGAAGCCAGTAAGCTGCAGGTTAGCAGTCAGGTTAGCCTTGTAGGTGAGGCCGATGTCGGGCGTGGAAATAAAGTACTGTAGGGCTCGACGAAGATCTGCCATATTCTCCCCTTCAGGTTGGCGCAGGTACTGGGCGAGCTGGCTGGCGATGTAGGAGAGATCCGGGCGGCATGTGACGGCGGCGAACAGGAGGCAGCCAAGCTGCTGCTGGTAGAGGCGATGGTCTGCTGGGGAGAGCGGAGTGGTGTCCGGCTCGTGGTTGGGAGGAGGAGTGCGAAATGGAGTGGTGATGCCGATGGGAGCAATGCCGAACTTCTTGGCGAGGCTCTCGGCGTACTTCGCGGCAGAGGGGTGAATAGAATCGGCGCTCTGCGTGACGTTGAGACCGAGAAATTGGGTGACGTTGTGTTCGATGGTCACCTCCAGCTTCTCCTGGATTTCGCGTTCGAAGCGATCGAGGAGCTCGGAGTCATCCCCGGTGTAGAGCAGGTCGTCCACGTAGGCGACGAGCAGGATGAAGTGGCTGCGGGATTCGAGGCGGTACATCCCCTGGTCGTGGGGAAGCTGCTGGAAGCCGAGCTCGAGGAGGATGGTGTGAAGGTACTACTGCCACAGGCGCGGTGCCTGCTTGATGCCGTAGAGTGACTTCTGGAGGAGGCAGATGGCGTCGCCGTCTTCCTCAAAGGCGTGCGGCTGCTCGACGTAGATGATGGCGTCGACGATCGCGTAGAGAAAGGCGTTGGAGACGTCGATCTTTCGCAGGGGGCGCTGCTTGACGGCGGCGATGCAGAGGATAATGCGGACAGATGTGTGACGGCCGACAGGTGCGAAGGTTTGGTTGTAGTCCACGAACTGCGTTTGTTCAAAGCCGCGGACGACCCAGCGCGCCTTGTATTTGTCGATGGTGCCGTCTGCCAGAGTTTTAATCCGAAACACCCATTTTCCCGTGAGGATTTTTCTCCCCTTTGCGTGTCGTCGTGGAACCAGCTTCCAGGTGCCTCGTCGCTGGAGGGCAGCGACTTCTGCGGCCATGGCGGCTCTCCACTTCTCGGCATCGGGCCCGCTGAGGGCTTGGCGAACAGTAATAGGCTCGATCAGCTGCTGGTTACCCCTCACGGCGACGGCGAGGCCGAGGATGCGAAGACCTGCGAGGTTGGATTCGGCTGCGGTGGTAACTTCGATCACGTCGTCGTCGTCGTCGCCAGGGATGTCGCGAATGGTATCACGAGAAGAGTCGCGAGTTGTGTCTTCGTCCATGGGTGAGTGCATTTCGGCACTTGCGTAGTCATGTTGGGCTTGTAGTGCATCTTCGGAATCGGTGTTCGTCGGGAAGAAGGTTGGTGTCTCGAACTGCTCAGTAACGGGTACAAAGGGTGTGGTATCTTCTGCGCCCTCTTCCGGTTGTTGTCCTGCCACGTCAACATCGTCCTCGTCATTTGCGTAGCTGTGCTGTCCCTGAAATTTTTTGTCCGGTGCGTTCTATGCAGTGCGGTGCTGGCGGTACAGTGGCAGGGTCAGTTTTTCGTAGAAGATGCAGTCACGTGAACGCGTGAGCTGGTGGGTGGCGAAGTCCAGAATTGTCCAGGCGTGGTATTCGGATTCGATTCCGAGGTGAATGCCCCAGCGGGCACGGTCTTCGAATTTTCCGGTTCGGGCAGTGTGGGGTCTGTACTGTACCATACACCCGAAGACCCGCAGCATGCGTGTGTCGGGGTGTTTTCCGGTCCACTGCTTGAAGGGGAAACTGTTGTTGGGCAGTGCCTTGGAGGAGAGCATGTTGTGCAGCCGGACTGCATGCGCCATGGCATAGGGCCAATACTTGGTTGGCACAGCTGACTGCTTCATGAGGGCTCGCATTTTTGTCGCGAGGCTTCTGTTGGTTCGCTCGGCCAATCCCTGCTGCTCGTAAGCGTAGGGGAGCGAAATCATCCTCTTGATGCCTTTCTTCTTGCAGAGGGTTTTGAAGTCCTCGGACATGTATTCCAGGGCCCCGTCAGTCTGGAAGGCTTTGACCGTGTAGCCGTCGCTCTGATTTTCCGCCATGCTTAGCCAAACTTCGAAGCACTGGTAGGCGAGGTAACGGTCGCTGACGTTGACAGCCCAGACGAAGCGCGTGCCGGCATCGATGAAAGTAAGGGTGTACTGCTCTCCACCGACTCCTTTCGCCGTAAGAACCAAGAAATCACTGTAAACTTTCTCCAGCGGTTGGTAACGTTCAGCTCCAGGGATCTTCTCAGCGAAGGGCGTGTGGCGTAGCGCGGCTGCCGGGCAGACGGAGCAATTGGGTAAGTCAGTTCTCGGCTTCAGCTGTTTTCCGTCTGGCAGCAACAGTGCGTCTTCCGCAAAGACTTTTGCGTTGATGCAGTTGTTGAGCACCTCAATCGACGGGTGACCCATTCGTTGATGCCAGATGTCGCCGTCGGCCCGATATCCTTTGGTACGGGTGTACAGCTCCTTTTCTCGTGCTAAAATCTCCTCTGCTGTTGCCCCTCTTGTTTCGTCCGCAGGTTCGTTGGGTACAGTGACGTGCACTGCTGCTGCTTGGATTGTCGCGCCGTGGTACGTCCCGCTGGTGTCGCCGATGGTAACGGTGTCGATCGTGACCGGCAGCTCCAGTGGTCCTTCAGGAGGCGGGGGCGAGGTTCGCGAGCGTCCGTCGTCGGGCTGTGTGATTTCTCCTTCTTCGAAGGGGATGTCGCCGATCGCCACTCCCCTTGTCTCCAGGCGGAGGTAATCCCTGCCGTCGGTCGTGATGGGGATCAGATGAGGTCCGTATTCTGTTAACAGCTCTTCTTGTTCAGCTTCTAGTGTCTCCTCAGTAACTTCTGGTAACTGTACCGGTTCGGTTTCCCTTGCTGCAGGCTGTTCACCGAAGCTTCCCCATCCGGTTTCGGCGGCGGCTTCCCCAAGAGCGGTGTTCTCCATGACCCAGCGCACGTCGACCGCGTCCCAGCCTTGGGTTGTGTTCCGGCCGGTAGGATGTGGAACGGAGGGCCAGTCTGACTGTGCAGTTTCCGTTTCTGCTGCCTCAGTCGTTACGATTGTCGTGCCTAACGTGACTTCCTCTTCCTCTGCCGCTGGTGTTTCGGTGATTGCAGGTTTCGTGGTCGACGCGACAGGGACGGCGAGAGCGCGAAATGAGCAGTCAGGGCCTGGCCGCTGGTAGTCCGTCTCTTCTGGATGACTCCACCTGGGTGGTGACGGGTGGCCTGGTGGATCAAGCACGAGGATGTGTTCGCTGTCGCCAGAGGTTCTTGGCGACTCGAAGTCAAGCACGACGACTCCTTCCACGCTTGTCGCTTTTCCGATGAAGGTTCCCTTATATATTAAGTGCATTTCGTCTTCTGTTGTTTCCAGGCCGACTCCGCACTTCATCAGCTGGTGGAGGGAGAGAAGATTGTACCGAAGCTCTGGCACGACAAGAACATCACTGACGTGGATGCAGTAGCCGGTGTCGTGGGACTGCAGCTGGACTTGTCCGCGGCTGTGGGCGTAAATCGTCTGACTGTTGGTGACCGTAATCTCCACTTCGTTGAAGAGTCGTTCGCTGTTGAGGATGAAGATGTCTGACGACACCATGTGCTGACCGCAGCAACTGTCCAGGTACCAGGTGTTGACCTCCTTTCGTGCTTTGGCGAGGTTGGCGAGTTTTGGCGTGATGTGATGCTCCATGTCATGATCGTGTTCGTAATCGTAGGTATAATCCTCGTCTTCGTATGCCTCGCATGCAGGTGGCGACTCATGGATCCAAGGCGGCATTTCCCAGTCGTACTCCATGCGTCCGACCGACAGCTCGTCGTACATTGGGTCGTTCTCCTCTTCGTCCTCGACTGACCCTTCAGGACGCTCTTGCGGTGGATCTGCGAACATGTCTTCCCAGTTGCGGAAGAAGCGATAGTGTCGGTTGGGACGAGGCAGACCTCGACGCACATGCAAGTTAACACCTTGCTTTTGCCCTTGTCGGCTGTGTTTGCAGAGACGCGCGCAGGAGCTTGGGACGTGCTTGCGACGGCTGGTGGTGACACGGTCTGATTTCGCACTGGAGTCTTTCCTTGCTGGTAAGCAGCGGCTCCTTTCTGGTTGTTGTTGTTGCTGTTCAGCTTCCAGCAGTCTTGGATTGTGTGTCCGGTCTTCTTGCAGTATTTGCAGAAGAGTCTCTTCTTGTCTGGTGGCGCTTCTGCGTAGAAAGCAATCTTCTCCTTCTTGTTGCCCCGCTCGTTGTACAGATCCATTTCCTTGTGCTCGGAGAGGAGTGTCGAGCAGAGGGCGGTTTCGCTGACGGTTCCTTGAGTGCGAAGGAGCGATTTGCACTGGCGCCACTCCGAGCTCAATCCAGCAAGAATGATCGTCACGAACATGTTGTCAGGGAAGTTTCCGCCGCTTTTCCTGAATTGGTCTCTCAGATTTCTGCAGCGGTTGATGTAGGATCCGGCCTTTTCTCCTGGAAACATTCTGACGTTGTTTAGCTGGTTGAGCAGGCGACTCAGTGTCACCGAATCTGTTGCCATGTGGCAGTTGCGCAGGTGCTCCCAGGATTGTTGCGCGGGTGCCCATTCGTTCTTGAAGGGGCGAATGCTCAGCTGTTCTTCTGGTGACAGGTTTCAAATCAACACGGTGAAAGCCAGGAGAGACTCGTTGTAGTACTGCGTCTTCTCCTGAGGTGAGCCGTTGGTCGGGAAGGGATATGACCCGTCGTAGTACATCCAGATCTGAGCGCCTTGAGCTAGCAGCTCGAATTCGAAGCTCCAGGTGTAGAAATCTTGCCCGTCGAAAGGTTTTGTTGTCCTGAGCTTCGATGTTGACACGAACTTGCTCTGCATTGACGCCATTGTCTCGAGATGTGTTTGTTGTGTTTGAGCAGGTCCTAGAGCTTCGCGATTGTCGAAGGTGAAGGATCGTTCAGATCCAGCGCCTTGAGGATCGGGAGGCCTTCGGGCGTAGCTGGAGCCGTCAATGCTCATTGGCTGATGGCTCTCCAGTGCGCTGATGCGGGAAATCAGCTGCTCGAGGAGTGTTGTGTCCACAGTTGTCGTTGAAAAGGTGACATTGGTAGACGGTTGTACTGGATTTTCTCCAGTTTCTCCGCAGTCGGCGCCTGGCATGTTTGCTTGCCCTTGTATTAAGTTGTACAAAGAGTTGTCTTTTGGAAGAGCTCCTTTTAGCAGTTCCTAAAATCCAAAACTGGCTCTCATACCATGCTAGAGTTAGGATCTTGGATAGGATAGGAAGTGCCTTGAGAGAGTTGGTAGCGGAAGTCTTTGTAGGAACCCTTGATCATAGTGGATGTAAATGAAAAGGTTGATAATTGATAGAATACAAGCAAAATAAAGTCCTAGCTAGCCATGTACTCTAAGGGGTACATTCCCTTATTATAACTGTTTTACAGGCAGTGCTACAGTGACTCTGACTATTGCTTTCCCTTTCTTGTTACCGAGTCGCTGCGTGTAACCGTGCGTACGGTTACGCCTGTTGCCATTCCTCGATAGTAGGTCAATCGTCGGTCCAGATAGTCAACAGTCGCGACAGTTGACTCTTGCGACTGTTGACTTTCCTGCCTTGATATAGGCTGATCCGACATCTGTTGCTCGCGCTGCTTTGATAGTGGCTGGTGCGATGTTGCTGCACCTTCGGGAATGCTTACGATTCCCTTTCATACTCCAACACTCCCCTTCATTCCTGGAGGTGCGCCACGTGGCTCTTGCGAACGACTCCGCACAGGTCCGAGCAGTACTGGAACTTCTGACGTGGCAGCTTCTTAGTCAGAAAGTCTGCTGCCATTTCGCCAGTGGGGCAGTAGGTGAGCTGGACCTTGCCCTTGTCGATTTCGTCTTTGACGAAAAAGTATCGCCGGGCGATGTGTTTGGTGCGGTTGACGAAGCCAGTAAGCTGCAGGTTAGCAGTCAGGTTAGCCTTGTAGGTGAGGTCGATGTCGGGCGTGGAAATAAAGTACTGTAGGGCTCGACGAAGATCTGCCATATTCTCCCCTTCAGGTCGGCGCAGGTACTGGGCGAGCTGGCTGGCGATGTAGGAGAGATCCGGGCGGCATGTGACGGCGGCGAACAGGAGGCAGCCAAGCTGCTGCTGGTAGAGGCGATGGTCTGCTGGGGAGAGCGGAGTGGTGTCCGGCTCGTGGTTGGGAGGAGGAGTGCGAAATGGAGTGGTGATGCCGATGGGAGCAATGCCGAACTTCTTGGCGAGGCTCTCGGCGTACTTCGCGGCAGAGAGGTGAATAGAATCGGCGCTCTGCGTGACGTTGAGACCGAGAAATTGGGTGACGTTGTGTTCGATGGTCACCTCCAGCTTCTCCTGGATTTCGCGTTCGAAGTGATCGAGGAGCTCGGAGTCATCCCCGGTGTAGAGCAGGTCGTCCACGTAGGCGACGAGCAGGATGAAGTGGCCGCGGGATTCGAGGCGGTACATCCCCTGGTCGTGGGGAAGCTGCTGGAAGCCGAGCTCGAGGAGGATGGTGTGAAGGTACTGCTGCCACAGGCGCGGTGCCTGCTTTATGCCGTAGAGTGACTTCTGGAGGAGGCAGATGGCGTCGCCGTCTTCCTCAAAGGCGTGCGGCTGCTCGACGTAGATGATGGCGTCGACGATCGCGTAGAGAAAGGCGTTGGAGACGTCGATCTTTCGCAGGGGGCGCTGCTTGACGGCGGCGATGCAGAGGATAATGCGGACAGATGTGTGACGGCCGACAGGTGCGAAGGTTTGGTTGTAGTCCACGAACTGCGTTTGTTCGAAGCCGCGGACGACCCAGGGCGCCTTGTATTTGTCGATGGTGCCGTCTGCCAGAGTTTTAATCCGAAACACCCATTTTCCCGTGAGGATTTTTCTCCCCTTTGCGTGTCGTCGTGGAACCAGCTTCCAGGTGCCTCGTCGCTGGAGGGCAGCGACTTCTGCGGCCATGGCGGCTCTCCACTTCTCGGCATCGGGCCCGCTGAGGGCTTGGCGAACAGTAATAGGCTCGACCAGCTGCTGGTTACCCCTCACGGCGACGGCGAGGCCGAGGATGCGAAGACCTGTGAGGTTGGATTCGGCTGCGGTGGTAACTTCGATCACGTCGTCGTCGTCGTCGCCAGGGATGTCGCGAATGGTATCACGAGAAGAGTCGCGAGTTGTGTCTTCGTCCATGGGTGAGTGCATTTCGGCACTTGCGTAGTCATGTTGGGCTTGTAGTGCATCTTCGGAATCGGTGTTCGTCGGGAAGAAGGTTGGTGTCTCGAACTGCTCAGTAACGGGTACAAAGGGTGTGGTATCTTCTGCGCCCTCTTCCGGTTGTTGTCTTGCCACGTCGACATCGTCCTCGTCATTTGCGTAGCTGTGCTGTCCCTGAAAAAATTTGTCCGTTGCGTTCTATGCAGTGTGGTGCTGGCGGTACAGTAGCAGGGTCAGTTTTTCGTAGAAGATGCAGTCACGTGAACGCGTGAGCTGGTGGGTGGCGAAGTCCAGAATTGTCCAGGCGTGGTATTCGGATTCGATTCCGAGGTGAATGCCCCAGCGGGCACGGTCTTCGAATTTTCCGGTTCGGGCAGTGTGGGGTCTGTACTGTACCATACACCCGAAGACCCGCAGCATGCGTGTGTCGGGGTGTTTTCCGGTCCACTGCTTGAAGGGGAAACTGTTGTTGGGCAGTGCCTTGGAGGAGAGCATGTTGTGCAGCCGGACTGCATGCGCCATGGCATAGGGCCAATACTTGGTTGGCACAGCTGACTGCTTCATGAGGGCTCGCATTTTTGTCGCGAGGCTTCTGTTGGTTCTCTCGGCCAATCCCTGCTGCTCGTAAGCGTAGGGGAGCGAAATCATCCTCTTGATGCCTTTCTGCTTGCAGAGTGTTTTGAAGTCCTCGGACATGTATTCCAGGGCCCCGTCAGTCTGGAAGGCTTTGACCGTGTAGCCGTCGCTCTGATTTTCCGCCATGCTTAGCCAAACTTCGAAGCACTGGTAGGCGAGGTAACGGTCGCTGACGTTGACAGCCCAGATGAAGCGCGTGCCGGCATCGATGAAGGTAAGGGTGTACTGCTCTCCGCCGACTCCTTTCGCCGTAAGAACCAAGAAATCACTGTAAACTTTCTCCAGCGGTTGGTAACGTTCAGCTCCAGGGATCTTCTCAGCGAAGGGCGTGTGGCGTAGCGCGGCTGCCGGGCAGACGGAGCAATTGGGTAAGTCAGTTCTCGGCTTCAGCTGTTTTCCGTCTAGCAGCAACAGTGCGTCTTCCGCAAAGACTTTTGCGTTGATGCAGTTGTTGAGCACCTCAATCGACGGGTGACCCATTCGTTGATGCCAGATGTCGCCGTCGGCCCGATATCCTTTGGTACGGGTGTACCGCTCCTTTTCTCGTGCTAAAATCTCCTCTGCTATTGCCCCTCTTGTTTCGTCCGCAGGTTCGTCGGGTACGGTGACGTGCACTGCTGCTGCTTGGATTGTCGCGCCGTGGTACGTCCCGCTGGTGTCGCCGATGGTAACGATGCCGATCGTGACCGGCAGCTCCAGTGGTCCTTCAGGAGGCGGGGGCGAGGTTCGCGAGCGTCCGTCGTCGGGCTGTGTGATTTCTCCTTCGAAGGGGATGTCGCCGATCGCCACTCCCCTTGTCTCCAGGCGGAGGTAATCCCTGCCGTTGGTCGTGATGGGGATCAGATGAGGTCCGTATTCTGTTAACAGCTCTTCTTGTTCAGCTTCTGGTGTCTCCTCAGTAACTACTGGTAACTTTACCGGTTCGGTTTCCCTTGCTGCAGGCTGTTCACCGAAGCTTCCCCATCCGGTTTCGGCGGCGGCTTCCCCAAGAGCGGTGTTCTCCATGACCCAGCGCACGTCGACCGCGTCCCAGCCTTGGGTTGTGTTCCAGCCGGTAGGATGTGGAACGGAGGGCCAGTCTGACTGTGCAGTTTCCGTTTCTGCTGCCTCAGTCGTTACGATTGTCGTGCCTGACGTGACTTCCTCTTCCTCTGCCGCTGGTGTTTCGGTGATTGCAGGTTTCGTGGTCGACGCGACAGGGACGGCGAGAGGGCGGAATGAGCCGTCAGGGCCTGGCCGCTGGTAGTCCGTCTCTTCCGGATGACTCCACCTGGGTGGTGACGGGTGGCCTGGTGGATCAAGCACGAGGATGTGTTCGCTGTCGCCAGAGGTTCTTGGCGACTCGAAGTCAAGCACGAAGACTCCTTCCACGCTTGTCGCTTTTCCGATGAAGGTTCCCTTATATATTAAGTGCATTTCGTCTTCTGTTGTTTCCAGGCCGACTCCGCACTTCATCAGCTGGTGGAGGGAGAGAAGATTGTACCGAAGCTCTGGCACGACAAGAACATTGTCAGAATTATATTGTTATAACTGCATGTAGTTCTAGCTGTAGTGTAGTTATCCTAATCATCCTGTTTGGTGGTGCACCTTCTTGTCATGCTTCTTGCCTATTTGTACCTTTGAGTCTATAGTGAAACCCTCTTTTGGCATTCTCTCTCGACTCTTGTTCCAAACTCTCATCATGCTAGGGTTCCTACTTTCATGCCTCTACCTACTATCTTAACATGGTATTAGAGTGGTTACGACCTGAATGGGCCCACCGCATTTTAATCCTAGCATGGCGTCCGCCTTGCTGGCCCCGTCGCGTCCTGCTCGCCACGTCACGACGGTCGCGGCCTGCTTCGCAACGGTCACGGCGACCAGCGCGGCGAGCTTAGTGCTCGTCGTCGGCGGCCCTGCTCGTCGCGCCGCACTTTCACCAGCCCGTCGAGTGCGCGATCGCTTGCCATTCGCGGCGTCGCCTGCTTCTGCCCGACGTGCTGCACCCGCGACCCCTGGCGAGCCTCACGTTACGTCCCCCCTCCCGGCCCATCGTGCTCCAGCAACCTTCCTCACCCGCCATCCCGTCGGCCGCGCTGCAACTGCCGTGAGTGCTCCTGCTGTGGGGGGATGTGGGATTGGCGGGCAGTGGAGGCACGAGGGAGGCGGTGGCGGACAGTGGGGGAGGTGGCGTGATGGGGTGACCGCTGTGAGATGCCAGCAGCGCCTGCCATCGCCTTTTCTCGCCCCATACGCGACTGTCGCTGTGGGGGGGAGGGTGAAGGAGTGGCGGGAGTGTACCCGTAGGAACCAGCCGCTGCTCTCCTCTCTCCTCTCTCTTCCTGCAGTGCCATTCGCTGTGGGGGAAGGGGGGGAGTGTGAGGGGGTGGCGAGAGAGATTCTGCCGAGCCAGCAGCCGCCCCTCCTCCTCTCTCTCTCACTGCCGCGTATGCCGCTGTGGGGGGGAGGGTGAGGAGGAGGCGGAATTCAGCCGGGCATCTGCTGCTGCCGCCAGCTGCTATTGTGGCACCTCCAGCTGTCGCCCCTGTCGCCACCTGCCCTGTCTTCTGCTGCCTGCTGCTTGGGCCTGTAGGTGCTGCCGTCGAGCCGCTGCTGTCCTGCTGCACGTTGCAGCCACAGAGCCTGCTCCTCAGGCGACCTGCCGCCCCTACACTTGCTTCTGCTGCTTCTATCTTGGCTGAGGGGTTGGTGCAGCTGAATTTGCCACCACTGCACTGGTTGCAACTGCTCTTGCTTGCTGTTGTTGTTTTCTCTGTCTGTGATGTACCGTTGCAGGTTGTGTCTTGCACTTGGCTATTCCTGCATGCAGTTATGGGGGGATGTCAGAATTATATTGTTATAACTGCATGTAGTTCTAGCTGTAGTGTAGTTATCCTAATCATCCTGTTTGGTGGTGCACCTTCTTGTCATGCTTCTTGCCTATTTGTACCTTTGAGTCTATAGTGAAACCCTCTTTTGGCATTCTCTCTCGACTCTTGTTCCAAACTCTCATCATGCTAGGGTTCCTACTTTCATGCCTCTACCTACTATCTTAACAAACATCACTGACGTGGATGCAGTAGCCGGTGTCGTGGGACTGCAGCTGGACTTGTCCGCGGCTGTGGGCGTAAATCGTCTGACTGTTGGCGACCGTAATCTCCACTTCGTTGAAGAGTCGTTCGCTGTTGAGGATGAAGATGTCTGACGACACCATGTGCTGACCGCAGCAACTGTCCAGGTACCAGGTGTTGACATCCTTTCGTGCTTTGGCGAGGTTGGCGAGTTTTGGCGTGATGTGATGCTCCATGTCATGATCGTGTTCGTAATCGTAGGTATAATCCTCGTCTTCGTATGCCTCGCATGCAGGTGGCGACTCCTGGATCCAAGGCGGCATTTCCCAGTCGTACTCCATGCGTCCGACCGACAGCTCGTCGTACATTGGGTCGTTCTCCTCTTCGTCCTCGACTGACCCTTCAGGACGCTCTTGCGGCGGATCTGCGAACATGTCTTCCCAGCTGCGGAAGAAGCGATAGTGTCGGTTGGGACGAGGCAGACCTCGACGCACCATGCAAGTTAACACCTTGCTTTTGCCCTTGTCGGCTGTGTTTGCAGAGACGCGCGCAGGAGCTTGGGACGTGCTTGCGACGGCTGGTGGTGACACGGTCTGATTTCGCACTGGAGTCTTTCCTTGCTGGTAAGCAGCGGCTCCTTTCTGGTTGTTGTTGTTGCTGTTCAGCTTCCAACCGTCTTGGATTGTGTGTCCGGTCTTCTTGCAGTATTTGCAGAAGAGTCTCTTCTTGTCTGGTGGCGCTTGTGCGTAGAAAGCAATCTTCTCCTTCATGTTGCCCCGCTCGTTGTACAGATCCATTTCCTTTTGCTCGGAGAGGAGTGTCGAGCAGAGGGCGGTTTCGCTGACGGTTCCTTGAGTGCGAAGGAGCGATTTGCACTGGCGCCACTCCGAGCTCAATCCAGCAAGAATGATCGTCACGAACATGTCGTCAGGGAAGTTTCCGCCGCTTTTCCTGAATTGGTCTCTCAGATTTCTGCAGCGGTTGATGTAGGATCCGGCCTTTTCTCCTGGAAACATTCTGACGTTGTTTAGCTGGTTGAGCAGGCGACTCAATGTCACCGAATCTGTTGCCATGTGGCAGTTGCGCAGGTGCTCCCAGGATTGTTGCGCGGGTGCCCACTCGTTCTTGAAGGGGCGAATGCTCAGCTGTTCTTCTGGTGACAGGTTTCGAATCAACACGGTGAAAGCCAGGAGAGACTCGTTGTAGTACTGCGTCTTCTCCTGAGGTGAGCCGTTGGTCGGGAAGGGATATGACCCGTCATAGTACATCCAGATCTGAGCGCCTTGAGCTAGCAGCTCGAATTCGAAGCTCCAGGTGTAGAAATCTTGCCCGTCGAAAGGTTTTGTTGTCCTGAGCTTCGATGTTGACAGGAACTTGCTCTGCATTGACGCCATTGTCTCGAGATGTGTTTGTTGTGTTTGAGCAGGTCCTGGAGCTCCGCGATTGTCGAAGGTGAAGGATCGTTCAGATCCAGCGCCTTGAGGATCGGGAGGCCTTCGGGCGTAGCTGGAGCCGTCAATGCTCATTGGCTGATGGCTCTCCAGTGCGCTGATGCGGGAAATCAGCTGCTCGAGGAGTGCTGTGTCCACAGTTGTCGTTGAAGAGGTGACATTGGTAGACGGTTGTACTGGATTTTCTCCAGTTTCTCCGCAGTCGGCGCCTGGCATGTTTGCTTGCCCTTGTATTAAGTTGTATAAAGAGTTGTCTTTTGGAAGAGCTCCTTTTAGCAGTTCCTATAATCCAAAACTGGCTCTCATACCATGCTAGAGTTAGGATCTTGGATAGGATAGGAAGTGCCTTGAGAGAGTTGGTAGCGGAAGTCTTTGTAGGAACCCTTGATCATAGTGGATGTAAATGAAAAGGTTGATAGTTGATAGAATACAAGCAAAATAAATAGTCCTAGCTAGCAAAATAAAATAAACCGTGCGTACGGTTACGCCTGTTGCCATTCCTCGATAGTAGGTCAATCGTCGGTCCAGATAGTCAATAGTCGCGACAGTTGACTCTTGCGACTGTTGACTTTCCTGCCTTGATATAGGCTGATCCGACATCTATTGCTCGCGCTGCTTCGATAGTGGCTGGTGCGATGTTGCTGCACCTTCGGGAATGGTTACGATTCCCTTTCATACTCCAACAGCGATCGCGCTAGCGGGGTGCTGCTGTAACAGGGACAGGAGGGCCTTGACTTGGTCCGGGGTCAACGCCTCGGTCAAGGCCTGGTCAGCCGTCGCGTCAGACTAGGTGGCCGTACGGCGCCTCTGGCCCTGACGCGACGGCCGGCCGGAGGCGTGTGCCGCTGGCGCGTGCTCCGCGTCCGTGGCGTGTGTCGCCACGTTCACCACTGGCGCCACTGGCGCCACAGGTGCCACTGGCGCCACAGGCGCCGAAGGGTGCTGGGGGTGCTGCTCGGCGTTTTTGTTGACTTCGAGCCCGCCCAACAGCACGTCCACGGCGGTCGGGGTGGATGTTTCGCCGTCTGCCCGGCGCTTGTTGCGACGCTCGCCCGTCGTTTCACGGGAGTTACGGTCGTTGTCGGAAATTATCGGTTCGTTGGCGACGTTGTTGTTGGCACGGTTAAGCGTCGGCGTCGCAGCCATCGTTGAGCGGTTTTGGTTAAGGATGTCGGCTAGTAAAGTTGAAGGGGAAACGCCTCTAGGTAAAGAGCGAGTTCTCGCCAGCTTGAACGGTAAAACTAGAAGTGAGCTCGAGAAGGTAGAGTTGCATGAGCCGTTGGAAAAATTAGAGACGTGGGTGGAGGGAAATGAGCTCCAACCCACGATTTGTAGTTGGAGAAGGGCGTTTAGCGCGCTTTGACGATGCCAAAACATGTGTTACAAGCAGCTGCGCTTTCGAAATACGTAATTTTGAAAAACACTTCGTGTGTTTAAAAATTATAATAATTTGTAACATTCTTGAGCACAACTGTGAGCACTTTTTGAGGGCTTAGTGCCATTTGGAAACACATACGGTTTCTGTATTGTTTACATCTCCCATGTCCTCGAGATTTATGAGGTCAGCATACTCCAATACCCCTCAATGAAAATCACCTAAAATAGAAAATCCACCACCAGCTGTGCACAACCTTTTTAAGAGCTAGCAGTGCAGTGCTGTGTCCTACCTTACAAACTAAGCTTACAGCCGCACACACTCACCGTTCAGTGCAGAGACTGACAGCACAAGCAAGCATGCCGCCAAACTCGCACCCCAACCTCCCCATGCTTGTCATTTAGGGTTGTTGCAACAGAAGGGCGCCCATCATCCCCCTCTTGCTACCCGCTCCTGCACCGGCAGCAGCAGCAGCAGCAGATGCAGCAGCAGCAGGCACAGCAGCGGCAGAGGGGAAGACAAACAGCCGCGACGTGTGCAGGCAGGGGTAGAGCTTGGCAGCAGGGCGGGGGGCCAGGAGCCGAATGAGTGGCAGCTGCAGCATACCCGATGCCACCGCGACCAGGCGGAAGGAGAGGCGCAGAGAGGCGCGGGGGAGCACTGTGACCGAGCCACTGTGCTGGCCTGCAAAGACAAAGCCGGGCGCGTCCTGCAGCTGATACACCACCTCTTGCAGCGAGGTGGTGCAGTTGGAGAGGCGGATGGAGAAGGAGAAGGGCGACCCGACGATCGTGTACGGCGGTAGGCGCAGCGACGCGACGAGAATCGGGTTCGCGACGAGAACGGGCGGGAACGGCCGGAGAGACGAGACGGTTGGGGAGAGCTGTGGGAGGAATGAGGGTGCGGGGGTTGGGGTCTGGGCTACCTGTTGGTGTGGCTGGTCGGGTGGGGCTGCAGCGTCTAAAGTTAGTGCCACAGGGTCAGAGCCTGCAAGCTTGACACTCAATCCACTAGCCAGAACATTCTCGCTTGCCATGCCTGCAGGCACTTGCAAAACTGACTGACTTAGCAACCAATTGCTGCTCTCTCCTTGAGCTGCATGGCGCTGCCACGTGAGCAGCAGCGAGCCGATAACGAGGGCGGGCGAGGCAACACGCGGGGTGACATGGAAGAGCTGGGTGAAGGACTCGCCTTGACCCAGCACCAAGGGAAGTTCTGAATCGCACGCCTCTGATTGCTCTTGTGATTCTGATGCCATTGGCACTTCCGCTTCCCCACCGCTTTCCGCACCTGCACTGCTGCTGTCACCATCTCTCCCATCGTCTGCGTGTGAAACAGCACCACCAGCAGCAGCGAGAGCAGCAGATGCACGGCCACGCATGGACACTGGCCGGACAAGGCACGCGGAATCGTCCCCTTGCAGCTGCTGCACTCGCACTGCCAGCAGCCGCAGTGCCGTGCACGCTGTGTTACGCACAACCACCGCCACCACACACGTCTCATGCACCGCCACAGCTGCTGCCGGCGCCACCCCTGCTCCTGCTGCTCCTGCTGCTGCTGTGAGAGCAGAGAGAGAGGAGGGCGTGGAGGGGGGAAGCGGGGTGGTGGGGGTAGAGGCAGCGGAGGAGGTGGTGGGGGTGGAGGCAGCAGCAGGGGAGAACTGGAATATGGGGATGAGGGAGTCTTTTCGAAAGGGGCCGATGTAGCGATGGAGCACTGAGAGAGCTTCTTGGCACCGCAGGTCCTGAGATCTTGACACCTGGAACGGTGCTTTGGCGGTCGCGCTGCTGCTGCTCCCCGCTGCGCTCTCGCTGCTCACCACACCTTCTGCCGCTCCTGCTGTTCCTCCCCCTGCTGCTGCCGCTCCTGCTGTTCCTCCCCCTGCTGCTGCCGCTCCTGCTGTTCCTCCCCCTGCTGCTGCCGCTCCTGCTGTTCCTCCCCCTGCTGCTGCCGCTCCTGCTGCTGCTGCAGCTGGGTCTGCTGTGCCTCCTTCGCTCGCGCATTCCCCTGCTTCACCTGCATCCGCACCAGCAGTGGCATCGGCAGGAGCAGCAGCAGCAGGCTCCTCTCTCACGCTCCCTTCAGCCTGTGTAGCTTGGGTGGAGGCAGCAGCAGCAGCCGGAGCAGGAGGGGAGGAGGAGTACGAGAGCGTGGCGATGAAGCTAAGGGGAAGGGCGGCCTTCCACCGGACAAACACCACTGTGCTCCATGACCCATGGGGTTCCACCATAGGAACCTTGATGTCTCCTCTCAGTGCCACCAGCTGCTGCTGCTCGCTGCTCACTCTTCTCTCAATCCGATTCCCTCCTTCATCCACCTCTCCCACTTCCCTTCTTGTCTCCCCGTCTACCAACCCCTGTCCCGCCCCCTGCCCCGCCCACCCCCCCTGCTCCCCCCACGGCAATAGAATTTCCGCGGGAACAGCAGTCCCATGCACCTCTGTTTCCCCCCCCTCGTCTCTCCCTGCATTACCTTCCCCCAGGACTGCAAACGCGTCCCCTGCACTAGTACCAGCAGGTGGGATGGGCAAATACCCTGGGAGAGGCGGGGGTTCGAAGGCAGGCAGATGGGCTATGGAAGGGATGCTGTGAGAGGCAGTGCCGGGGCCTTCCTTGCCTGTGCCGCCGCTGCCGGTTGCACTGTTGGTGGTGCTGGTTGTGCTGCTGCTGGTAGCGGTGGTGGTGGTGGAAGAGGGGTTGTTGGAGGGTGCATGGGCAGTGGGCCAAGCAGCAGGCGAGGCGGGAGGGGACGATGCTGCTAGAGGGGAAGTAGAGGTAGAACCAGAGGCACCAGCACCAGCAGCAGCATTACCGCCAGCCGCGCCAGCGGCGGCAGCAGCAGCAGACAGAACAAGAGACAGCGACGCAGACCACAGCGCGTGCCCGAGAGACCGCACCCACACACGCACAGGCAACGCCTCCCCTACCAACCCCCCGTCTGCTGCACACTCCACAGTCACATCCGCTAGAGGAGCTTCGTCTGCTATCTCCACTGCCTTCTGGCCCAGCACAGAGAGGGATGAGTCGGCAAAGGGCGAGGGAGAGGGGGCTTCGAAGACCCAGAAGGGCACGAGGCCTGCTGCTTGCGGGCTGTCGATGGGGCAGGAGAGGATGGCGTGTGGTGTGATGTGCGCCTGCACCTGTAGACACTCGAGCAGCCCGCTGAACGCTGGGGGAGGGAGGGAGGGGGGACGAGGGGACAGCGGAGGTAGGTGGGAGGTGGATGAGCAGAGGAGGAAGAGAAGAGGAGAGGACGGCGTGTGGTGTGATGTGCGCCTGCACCTGGAGGCACTCGAGGAGCTTGCTGAGTGCTGGGGGAGGGAGGGAGGGGAGTGGAGGGAGGGATGGTAGGCGTGAGGGTAAACGGGGTGGAGGAGAGGAGAGAGGAGAGGAGGGAGGAAGGGACGAGGAGAGGAGGGGAGAGAACAGGAGGGATGGGAGGGGGGGGCGGAAGAGGGGAGAGGAGGGGAGGAGAGGAAAGGAAAGGAGAGGAGAGGTGGGAAGAAGAGAGGAGAGGGGGAGAGGAGAGGAGAGGAGAGGAGAGGAGAGGAGAGGAGACGAGTCGAGTCGAGTCGAGTCGAGAGAGAGGAGACGAGAGGAGGCGAGAGGGGAGGTGAGGGGACGAGTGGGGAGGAGAGAAGAAGTGAGAAGAGGAGAGGGGACGAAAGGAGGGGAGGCTGAAGGAGAGGAGGTAAGGCGAGAGGAGAGGAGGGGAGACATGACAAGAGAAGACAGGATGAGGGGAAGGAGAGGCAAAAAGAGCAGGGCAGAGGAGACAAGAAACAACAAGCGGAAAGGAGGAGACAAGAAAGAATGGAACTCGTGCTTCTCAACGCACCCTGCTGATTCATCTGTAGCTGACAATTGTATGAAGAAGTGTTTTGAGACGTCTCAAAACACGTCTCAAAACACTTCTCAAAACACGTCTCAAAACACGTCTCAAAACACGTCTCAAACACTTCTCAACGCACCCTGCTGATTCATCTGTAGCTGACAATTTCTCAGTCCTGCCACTCATTCATGTGTGACTGGCCGCCATCACAACCAGCAGCAGCAGCTATCATGAGCATCATCACCATCATCACCATCATCACCACCATCACCACCATCATCACCATCATCACCATCATCACCATCATCACCATCATCACCACCATCACCATCACCATCACCACCACCACCATCACCATCACCATCACCATCACCATCACCATCACCATCACCATCACCATCACCACCACCATCACCACCACCACCACCACCACCACCACCACCACCACCACCACCACCACCACCACCACCACCATCATCACCATCATCACCATCATCACCATCACCACCATCACCACCATCACCACCACCACCACCACCACCACCACCACCACCACCACCACCACCACCACCACCACCACCACCACCACCACCACCACCACCACCACCACCACCACCACCACCACCACCACCACCACCACCACCACCACCACCACCACCACCACCACCACCACCACCACCACCACCACCACCACCACCACCACCACCACCACCACCACCACCACCACCACCACCACCACCACCACCACCACCACCACCACCACCACCACCACCACCACCACCACCACCACCACCACCACCACCACCACCACCACCACCACCACCACCACCACCACCACCACCACCACCACCACCATCACCATCACCATCATCACCATCACAGTTACCTGGAGTAACGGACAAGGACAGTCGCTTCCACACACCAGGCTGCAGCACTAGCCCTTCCGCATTCCCCCCCTCCTCCCCCTTCCCCTTCCCCTCCTTCCCCCCATCCCCGCCCACCCTCTCCTCCCCCTCCCCACTGCTCGGAATCCACGTGTCGCAGCACGATTGGCTGAACCGCACCAGCAGCCGCTGCAGGCGCAGGGGAATAGGGAAGTGGGTGAGGAGGGACACGCACACCTGCAGCGACTGCCCCATGCGCGGGGGTGAGGGGGGGTGTGCGGGGCGGGGGGGGAAGGCGGCAGTAGCAGAGAGCACTGCACGCAGGTGGGGTAGCTCCTGGGTGAAGAGGAGGAACGGGTGGGTGGGCCCCACTCTCAGGGCCGCTGCAGCTGCTGCTGCTGCTGCTGCTGCCTTTTTCACTGATTCCTCCTCCCCTCCTGCAGATGCAGTCACGCTGCTGGCCCAGCTGCTCGCGCTGTCCTCCCCTCCGCCTTCCCCTCCTCCTTTCCATGAGTCTGAGATTCTGGTGAATCCGCTTCCTCCGCCTTCGCTCGCTCGCCTCTCCCCCTCGTCCCCCTCGCTGCCCCCATCCATGCGCGCTCCTCTCAGCACCCGCAGAAGCTCCTGTGCAACTGCCCGCTTCTCCCTCTCCCCCACTCTCCCCCCCACCGCCACACTCCCCCCCACACCCCCCTCGTACACATCCCCCACGCCCCCTGCTCCGCCTCCCCCTTCCCCCGAACCCAAATCCATCCAGCTAGACGGGGGCAGGGACGCAGACGCAGCAGGAAGCGCAACCGCGGAGGGGGAAGCAGCGGAGGGTGGCGGGGAGGGGAGCGCGGGGAGAGTGCAGAGCTCGAGAGAATAGAGCAGGAAGTCGGGGAGGAGGGAGAGGTGGCGCGCGCAGGAGCGGAGGTTGAGCAGGCAGAAGGCAAGCAGCGAGGAGAAGGAGTCGCGGCGGTAGAGCTGGGCAATGGCGTCTAGGAGCAGCTTGGCGTTGGGGTAGTCGTGCATGCAGAGGTACTCCCTTGCCATGTCACATGAGACCTGCAGAGAGGGGGGGATTGGGGGAGAAGGGAGGGAGGCCGGGGAATGGGTGAGGGTGCATTGTAGCAGGAGCTTGGCGTTGGGGTAGTGGTGCATGCACAGGTACTCGCGTGCCATGTCACATGAGACCTGCAGATGGTGGGGGGGGGGGGGGAGAGTGAGCAAGAGCCCAAGCGAAAGGGTGTGAATATGGTAGGGCAGGAGCTTGGCGTCGGAATAGTGTTGCATGCAGTGCAGAGGTACTACTCGCGTGCCATGCCATGTGTCACACAGCACCTGGGTGAGGGAATGGAACGGGGGGGAGAGGAAGGGAAGGGAGACGACGGGATGGTTGAAGGGGAGCGGGAGGGAGCGGAAGGGGATACGACATGGCAGCAGCTTTGGCGTTAGGGCGGTTGTGCATACATAGGTACCGGATGGAGGCCATATGACACGAGACTAGGGGACCGCAGGGAGAGGGTGAATGAACTAGAGGAGCAGCGGCTGCAGGCAGAGGCGATCCCAACTGTACCCCCATCCCAGACCCCCCGACTCCCGTCCCGTCCCACCACCCACCGCCCTCCCTCCCAACTGTACCCCCTTCCCACCCCCCCGCTCCGCACCTGTGCCATCATGCGCTGTACATGGATACCGCGGTACAGGTCGTGTGCCTTGGCCGCCGCCCCTGTTTCAACCCCCACCCCCCTTCCCACCACCCACCGCCCACCCAACAATGCCCGCCCACCCCACCTGAGCCATCATGCGCTGGGCATGAATGCTGCGGTACAGGTCGTGTGCCTTGGCCGCCGCCCCTGTTTCAACCCCCACCCCCCTTCCCACCACCCACCGCCCACCCAACAATGCCCGCCCACCCCACCTGAGCCATCATGCGCTGGGCGTGGATGCCGCGGTACAGGTCGTGTGCCTTGGCGTGCAGCAGAATAACGGCCCCTGACAGATGCCCCGACCGCTGCCGCACCACCTCGTGCAGCAGCACTTCCTGGTCCGTGGGGCTGCGGGGGGAGAGGGAAGGGGATATAGGGGAAGACAGGTGGGGGGGCGACTTTTGAGTCGACTTAAAAGTCATCTCGGGGGGGGAGGGAAGGGGATATAGGGGAAGACAGGTGGGGGGGGGCGACTTTTGAGTCGACTTAAAAGTCATCTCGGGGGGAGAGGGAAGGGGATATAGGGGAAGACAGGTGGGGGGGGCGACTTTTGAGTCGACTTAAAAGTCATCTCGGGGGGGGAGGGAAGGGGATATAGGGGAAGACAGGTGGGGGGGCGACTTTTGAGTCGACTTAAAAGTCATCTCGGGGGGAGAGGGAAGGGGATATAGGGGAAGACAGGTGGGGGGGCGACTTTTGAGTCGACTTAAAAGTCATCTCGGGGGGAGAGGGAAGGGGATATAGGGGAAGACAGGTGGGGGGGGCGACTTTTGAGTCGACTTAAAAGTCATCTCGGGGGGAGAGGGAAGGGGATGTAGGGGAAGACAGGTGGGGGGGGCGACTTTTGAGTCGACTTAAAAGTCATCTCGGGGGGAGAGGGAAGGGAAAGGCGCTGTGAGCGAGCATAGCGTGGGCGTGGGGAGAAGGGGGAGAGTATGAGGGTCCCTGACAGGTGCCCTGACCGCCACTGCATACCCTCGTGCAGCAGCACCTCCTGGTCCGTGGGGCTGGGAGGGTGTGGGTGGGGGATCGGGAGGGGGGGGTTGCGGGTGGGACGTCAGGAGAAGAAGTTGTGTGCGTACGGTGGGTGGGTGGAGAGAGAGGAACAAGTGGGTGAGAGGGTGTGAGGGACGATACTGACGACGAGGGAGAGAGGAGGAAGGTAGACGGGGGCAAGAGAGGCACCTGAAAAGGAGCAACCATGCGTGTGCACCACGTACCATGTGCAATGTGCCAGGCACCATACGCCCTGCCCCCTGCACCGTACACCACACACCATGCCGCACCACACTCCACCCACCACCCACCACTCTCAACGCACCACACACCATGCCCCACACAACCACCCATCAATCCTCAAACCCCTCCAGCAGTACCGCACTCACCGCTGCTCGTGTGGCGCCTGGCCTCGGAACACCAGCCGGCACGCCTGCCCCACATACACCGGCTCCTCCACTCCCGAATTCCCCTCCGCCAGAACATCCACCAACCCATCCACACTCACTCCAACCGCTCCAAACGCCCCCGCCTGAACCCCTCCCACGCCGCCTCCATCCCCTCCCAGCGCCGCCAATCCAAAAGTATCCAGAGCCAAACGGGCATCGTCATATGCACGCCTGTGCCTGAGCATGTGCTTCGCTGCTAGCTGGAAAACGCGTGCTACTAGCGGAACGCGCAGGGACTGGGATGAGAAGGGACCCTGGCCTTCCAAGGCGGGTGGAAGAGGCGTTGCTGTGGCTGTGACTGCTGCTGTGGTGGCAGCGGCAGTGGCGGCAGCGGTTGCGCTTGTTGCTACTGCCACTGCTGCTGCGGCTGCGGCGGCAGCGGCTGCGGCAGCGGTGGCGGCTGTGACAGGGGTGGGGAGGGGAGGGACGGAGGAGGTGGAGGAGGCGGTGCTAGGAGCGGGGGAGAGAGGAGGGGAGGAGCGGGCGGAGGAGGGAAGGGAGGAGGGCGCAGAGGGCGGGAAGGAGGAGAGGGAGGAGAGGGAGGCGGAGGAAGGAGCAGGGGACGGAGCAAGCGACGCAGCAGCCAACGGTGGCCCTGTGAGTTTCATCCCATCAGCATCAGCGGCAGCAGCAGAAGCAGCCGCAGCAACAGCAGCATCGTCCCCCTCCACACCCCCACCCCCTCCTACCCCCACCACAGGAGCCGCCGCCGCCGCAGCAGCAGACCCAACAGCAAGAGCAGCACCAGCCGGCGTCCCCACCACATGCCCAGACGACGCCAGCCTCTGCTGCAGCAACTCCCCAAACACCTCATACTGCCTCGCCATCCATCCCCAGTGCAGAAAAGCAGCTTCAGGAGGGCCCACACGGGCTCGGAACCACTCCATGAAGGTGCGGAACCAGCCCACTGCTTCGACCTCGCGGCCCGAGTGCAGCAGGAGCGTGCAGACCTTGAGGCTGAGTACCTCAGCCACTGCTTTTACTTCCAGGACGGTTTGCAAGGGGTAGCGCTCCGATGCTCCTGAGAAGAGCTGTGTGGGGATGGAGGGGGAAGGGAGGCGGCGTGGGGTAAAGGTGAGGTGCGTGGAGGGGGGATGTAGGGAGGATAGGAGGGAGAAGGACGGAGGGGGGGAGGGAGAAGGGGAGGGAGGGGGGAGCAAGGAAAAGAAAGAGACATGGAAAAGGAATTGGAGGGAGGAGAGAGTGAGGTAAAACAAGTTTCGGAAATTTCACAAAGAAGGAAACGGCCAGGAATAAAATTGGAAAAATGAGACGATGGGCAGCCAACGCAACGCAACAACACACACACAGGTGGTTCAATTCAGCCAGGCTTCTTGAATCGTCACAGGGGAGTGAGACACGGCGTTACCTCCTGCAGCGAGAGGAAGGCCGCCTCGTAGCACTTGACAGCAGGCAGCCACTCGCGACGGAACTCACAATACATGCCCATCTGGGGGGGATCAGAGGAGGGGGGGAGGGAGGAGGGTGGAAAAGGAAGCGGGGGGGAACAGAGGGGAGAATGGGGGGACGTGGACAAGAGCGTGTGTTTTTTTAGAATTTTCAAAAAATGGGGGGACGTGGACAGGAGGGCTGTGCTGGTAAAGGAGGGACACACCAAGGCGTGCAGCGTGGGAGAGTACAAGGGAACCACCCAGAGGGTTTGAAAGGAAGTACAAGAGCGTGGGAGAGAGTGACATCCGGGAGTGCAAACAGCGCCCCAGGCTGCCCACTGCCCACTGCACGGTGCATGGCCACTGCACGGTGCACGCACGCACCTTGAAGTAGTATCGCACGATGAGCTCGGTGTGCAAGCAGGCGTCTAGGTTTGACGCGCCTCAAAGATGCACACTGCACACTGCCCGGTGCACGCACGCACTGCACGCACCTTGAAGCAGTCTCGCACGGTGAGCGCAATGTAGGCACAGCGCTCCACCTTACAACTTCCGAGTCGACTCAAAAGTCACACGGCACACACACACACAGCCGTGCGGTGCGGTGCGGTGCGGTCCCTGCACGGTGCATGCACGCACCTTGAAGTAGTATCGCACGGTGAGCTCCGTGTGCGAGTACGCGCGGCGCTCTATCTTGAGGCGCATGCGCCGCACCTCGTCCCGGTAGTAGTTGCCGCACAGCTCCACCACCACCGCGTACAGCCTGCCATTGGGCGCAGGGAGGTGGGCGGGGAGAAAGAGGGGCCGAGGGGGGCCGAGGGGGCCGAGGGGCAGGGAGCGAAGGGGGGAATGTTTAGCCGTCTAAAAGCTGTAGTAGTTGACGCACAGCTCCACCACCACCACGTACAGCCTGAGGCGCGAAGGGGTGACGAGGGATATTGGGCGAGGGTTGCCGAGGGTCAGGGGCGGGGGAGGGTGAGGGGCAGGGGGGGAAAGGGGGCAGAGGAGCAGAGGGAGAGGGGAACAGGGGGAGACGGTGGCAGAGGGAGATGGGGGCCGGGGGGGAGGGGGGTAGGGGGAGTCAATATCCTGAGCAGCTAGAAGCACAGACGTGGCAAAAGTGACATGAAGCTAAAGAGGTAGGCCATGTGATTGATGCTAGGGGGGAGGGATGGGTTATACAATCAACAATGCCGGGAGAAAAGGAGGGAGCAGAGGAAGGGCGACATAAGAAGAGGGGGTGCGCATGTGGGCATTTGTGCAAGCACATGTGCATGCGCATGTGCATGTGCATGTGCATGTGCCCGCGCATGTGTGCATGTGCATCTCACCGGGAGAGGGAGCGTTTCTGGTCCTCAGCATCGCCCACGAGGAAGGGGATGCAGCTGCGCCCATCCACCTCCGCCCGCCGCTTCAGCATGCCCAGCCGCTCCTCACTCATCTCACCTGACCCGGGCGGTAGCGGGAGGGGGATGTGGGGCATGTGAGACTAGGCGTGTGGCATGTGCCACGTGGCATGGGAGACGGGGCTTAGGGCATGTGACATGGGGCATGGCGATTGGGGCATGGGACATGGGGCATGGCGCTTGGGGCATGGGACATGGGGCATGGGGCATGGGGCATGGGGCATGGGGAATAATTATGGTTGTGGAAGGCACGAGGTCAACTGTTCAGCCACACTTGGCTGTGCTCCCGACAGGCATGGGAAGGCATGGAGAGGCATGGATGGGAAGGCATGGGGAGGCATGGGCAAGCATGATCCAGTGTGCAATGGTGAGCCTGGCTGCTGGCGCTGACAGCAGCATGGCACAGCGTGGCATGGAAGAGCTCCAAAACGCCTCAACATACGTGGCACGGCACAAAGTGGCATGGACTGGTATGGAGTGGTACAAAGTAGTATGGAGTGGTGTCAAGTGGCAGGGAGGATGAGCAGGCAGTGCGGGGCTGACTGGGCTTACCGCCTGCTGAGGCCTGCACGAGCAGCAGAACGAGCTTCACATTACGCCCCCTCAACGCACTCCTGTAGGGCACAGGAACAATGCACGCATACACACATGTGCATCCATGCACGCATACACACATGTGCATCCATGCATGCATACACACATGTGCATCCATGCACGCATACACACATGTGCATCCATGCATGCATACACACATGTGCATCCATGCATGCATACACACATGTGCATCCATGCATGCATACACACATGTGCATCCATGCATGCATACACACATGTGCATCCATGCATATCCATGCATGCACACACATGCGTCCACGCATCACGCGTTCAACGGGACAAGGGGACATACACACATGAGGGCACTCTTGGCTACTTCTGGCTCCACCGTCCAGCACACACACGCATGTGCATCAATCAAAGTCAGAGGTAATCGGCTAGGCACAGCGTCATTGGTCTTTGGCATGCCTCCACATCACATCACCGCGCCGTAGCTTTCACCTCCTCCAAACTCATCGTCTCCTCTTTCTTCCTTCAACCCTCTCCCATCATCACCCATCATCACCCACCATCCCCTTTCGTGTACTGATCTCGCAACCCCCCACCCTCCTTCCGACTCCCATCTGCCCAACCCTACCTCTCCAATCTCCCTCCCCCTCCCCCACACAACCCAGCAGACCCACCAACTCTCCACACCACACCCATCACACCACACCACACCACACCACACCACACTACACACACGCACTTGATCTGGTCGATCTCGGCGCACACGGACTGCCACGCGCCCGCATCCCCGCACAGCAGCGCCTTCTCCACCAGCACCACCGCCGCCGCGGGGATGCGCTCGCGGTGCTTCTTCACCCACTCCGCCTTCACCACGCCCAGCGGCGGCGCGCACTTGGCGTCCGCGGGCCGCCGCTCCTTCCCGCTCACCTCCGCCGCGTCCGCGCGGTCGGGCACGAACACGGACGCCACGGGCGGGGACTGCGCCTGCAGGTGCTGCGCGATTGCCACGTGGAGCTCCGGCACGCCCAGCAGCGCCACCAGGGGCACCGGCGGAGTGAGCAGCTCCTCGGGGAACGCGTCCATGGGCGGAGCGGAGCTTTCCGCTGGGCGGAAACGGCGGAGGGAAGGCTGGGCGCGACTGTTCAAGCGAGAGGGGGGAGGGGGGGTGAGGGGGGGAATGGAGAAGCGTGGGGTGAAGAAGAGGAGGGAGGAGAGACGGGGCCATGCAAGCAGTTGAAAGTACGAGAGGCAGTACACCGGAGGAAGGAAGACGGAATGATGCGACGATGACCGGAGTATGGATGGACCGGGATCGGACGCACCTGAGGTAGGGTTTCCGTGCCAAATGCGAGACTATCCAAGGGGGTCACGATAGCTGGTACGCGCGTTTACGTTCCGATGAGTAGAGATTTGGAAGTGGAGGAGCTCGGCGCGCAATAAGAAGGCGTGGACGAGCAGCCAGTGCAGTCTACAGCATTCGAAAGGCGAAGGCGCTGCGAAAATCTCATGGAATCAGCAGGCGGGTAACCATGTGGCATGCAGGGTTCATTGCTCAAGGCTGATCGCACGAAGGATGCTGCTCGCCGCTGCTGCCGTTGCGGCGACTGCAGCTGATGCCGGTGCCGCAGATGCGGATTCAAACGTGAGGCACGTGGAAATGGAAGTGCCTCACGCTTGCTGCACCAGCCTTAACTAGCAAGGCCGAATCGGAGCAAACGGCGTTGTTTAGGGCGATTACTGGAACGAGATACCCAGGAACGGGAGAAACCGGATAGGTAGCCAGATGAGCGGGGAGATATTTGCGGTCAGATTTGCGGGATCGAATACATCGGGTGATGAAACTAGAGAGTCTTATGGGGAACCAGTAGTCGGCTCTAACGGTTCGTCCGTCGATCGCACGCTCGGCCGCATCGCCCTGAAATTCGGCACTACTCTAGGTTGTTTCTGAAGTTCCTAGTCGATAGCTGTGGTCGTTATTGGCCAAATGTGGAGATCGGTGAACCAGGTAGATCCTGGATAAGAGCTCACTCCTTCACAAGGCGGCGAGAGAAGGGGCACAGATACAGCTCGAAAGCTGCATACGGATGTCCTAGAACGCGGTTGCAAACACACTTGAATGCTTCGAAATCATTTGCTGTGGGAAAAAAAAGCCCACTCCCTGATTCTGATCCCGGTAACGGGGTAACGCACTTTTATACATCATTCTTTAGGCAATTCAACCACGCCAGCCTATGCACATAAAACATACAGATATCACTTGTAGGAATCAGCAATACTGCTGCTTAGTTCGTGCATCATCCAAGAAACCACACCACACCAAAAAGAACTGCAAACAGCGCCTACACACACTAACATGAGACATTGGCCTCAACCAGATCTGCATAAGCAGAGAGATTAAAGGGTGAGAATAAGGCCAGGCAGAGAAGACTTCTGCTCACGCCACAGGCGAGACTCCCAGACTTGAAGTCTGTTAGATGCTACAGAGCTAGCACCTAGCTTCGCGCTGGAAGCCATAGCCTCGCGGCATGAAGCCGCGGGCAGCGAGCTTAGCGCGCCAGAAGCAGGTCCAAGCACAGTCGCGGAAACGGCAGTGTTGACGAACTCTTGGAGTCCAGTCACTCTGCCGCTGACGGGCGACACCGTCCAGACGTGGACCCACGCCACATCCACCAGCGCTCCACGACGGGTCTTCACGATGCTGACACCCTCGGAAATAACCTGCATGGACATAGCAAACAAGTGAGTTATAACAGAAACCAGAAATGGCTAGCGAACATGAAGGCGGTCGAAACACTGCGCACCTTGTCGTTTTTGGCAGTCACATCGACGGGCATGAACTTCACACCATCAGAATCAACTTCCCCGACAATCAGCGACAGAAATTGCATGCAACGCAGCTGGCGAGATTTAGGACCATGGAACCACCAGTCCACGTCCTCCGCCAAGTGCGCTCGGGCTCTCAGCAGGTCGCCAGATCCGAGAGCGGCATAAAGCTCCCTGACAATACTGAGATTCCGCGACTCCAGCTCGGACGTTATTGAAGAACACGAAATGAACGGAGAGCGTTTAGGGAAAGGCGAAGAAAGATGTAGGGAAATTTCCAGAAGGGAAAATACCTAAAGCGGCAGTTGGAGAAACGGTGGGGAGAAACTAAAGTCAAACTGGCTAGCAGAGAAGGCTGCAAAACTTGGGAGGAGGAAAATCAGGTCTGTTGGAGCGAGCGTTGGGGTTTTGTGCTGGCCCGCTTGACCCCCAGAGTTTCGAAGGAAGCTCGGAATAGGAAGTTCAAGCAGACGTTGAAGCGCGCCGAACCACCGTGCCAAAGGAAGCCCAGACCAATTTTGTTCCGAACCGGAGCCTCGGGTAGCAGAGGCACCACGAGAAGGACGCGGTCACGCGGAAGCCAACGCCTGGCTGGCATGTGCCCTGACCGAGCAGCCATGACACCGTGTACACCCTAATGCTCACCCAACCGCCCACTCTGAACACGTTCCATGCTACTCCATACGCCCAGTGGTCGACATTCACAGCCAACGGCCCGAACGCTACTGGCCCACGACAAATCCAAGATACTCAAGTTTTCCAGACAATACACGCTGGGCTACCCAAAAGTTTGGCTACTGTAGTTGAGTTTGTCACCTTTGTTCTACATTCAGTTCTATTCGGCCCCTAGCTAGCGCGTGCTCGAGAGAGGAGCACAGGGGAAGATGGGGAAGGAGACTGAAATAGGCATCGGGTGTACAGTAAGGAGGACCACATCATACCTCACTGCCAGCCATGTGGCACTGACAGAGATGAGCATAGAAATCCACGGCAGTGAGTGCAACGAAGATTGCGCGTTCCTTACTGGTTTCTGCTCCCAACTGCCCATTTCGCGAGTTGGTTGGTGGTCCCACCCAGCAACTGCAGGTAAAGCTTGTCCGTATTGGTGGAGGAGTTACAGTTCAGTGAAGTAGAGAAGGAAGGTTTCACAATCTGCATAACGAAATAACCTACAAATTATAATAGGCTCATTAGCTACAGAAATAGCTAGCCAGGTAGTAAGAGTTCGTACCGGTATGGCTATTTTCCAGCTTGCACTGAGGAATATTTCACACCGTCAGTTTCATGAGGTTTAGGTCCCTAACCGAATCACTTGTTACTGGATTTGCTAAATATAAACTATGTACCATGCCATGATCCCCCAACTTTATTAACATGAAAAAAAACATACAGGAAAGCGTTATTAGCTAACAACCCATACTCGTTAAGGTGTAGGAATGTATCTCTCAACATGGAGCCAAAGTGATTCAAAACAGCATTCACACGTTCCTTTTGCTCCACCTCGCCCCGCACCTCCAGCATCACTGCCCCCTGTCACACTGCAAGCCCCCACAGCTCCTGCACTACACCGTAAGGAAGGGAGCAGTTGAACCAGTCCAAGGTAATGGGAGCAGCTACGTACGCGATGCTGCCATGCAGTGGAAAAAACTGCTGCTTTGTGAAATGTAGTATGGCGCTGGGTCATATTTCAACCACACTGAACCAGGTGATGGGGAAATGTCCGCTGCTGCTGTGCACCTGCAGCAACACTCCCTTGGTCAAGAAATTCAGAAGAACGCCTTTGCTCCTTGTCTGCTCTGCTATTGCACGACCGTTGCTGCTGATATCGCAGCCACAGCCCCTGCTGCCAACGCTGCCGCACCAGCTGCCACTGCCACCACTCCAGCAGACAGCAAACCAGGCGAGATCGCAGCAGGTGCAGCTCCAACAGCAGCAGAAGAAGGAGGAGAGGAGGAGCGAGTGTGGGTGGGAGCATTGCCGTGCAGTAAGAAGGTGAGGATGGTGTGGTTGAATCGAGTGGTGTCGTCCGCTTGTAGTGCATGCGAGCCTTTTTCAAACACCTCCAGGCGACTGCACGGTCCAAAGTGCCTGCGTTAGGAGGGGAAGGGGACGCAGCAGTGAGCGCATGGAGCAAGAGAGGGGAGGGGAGAAGGAAGGGGGTTGGGTCGGATGGGGATTGCGGGTGGGTGGAAGCGAAGAGTGGGGCAGATGCTGGATGGTGAGGGAAAGTGACAACGGTATGCACAAGCAGGGCTTCAAGGACAGCACTGCATGGCGTTGTCTGGTAGTGCGTGGCAATGGATGGCATTGCATTGCATTGTGTGGCATTGCATGGCAGTGTGCAGCAGGGTGGAGTGGCAGTGGCACACGTACTTATGCATGCGGTAGCCAATGGAGATCGGGAACACTGCATCATCCTCTCCCCACAGGATTAGCGTCTCCTGTAACCACAGCATGAAATACAGGCTTAAAAAAGTGCTCGTGAGGGGTTGGGGGTTGCGAGATAATGCAGCACATGCACATGCGGCATCAGAAAAGGTACAAGAGGCATGCCAGTGTCAGCCCTGGCTTACAGCTCGTCTTGCAGAGGCCACTCTGAGCTCAGACCTGACTTTCACATGCACTGCATTGCGCTACACTGCATTGTACGCAGAGAGCACTGACCATGGTTGGCACGGGGTAGAGTGCGTCGCCGTGCACTCTCTGCTTGCACAGGTCCTCCAGTAGTTGCGCCTTCTCCTCCCTGTTCTCGAAGAAGCGCTGCACGCACCACACCATGCACAACACACCACGCATGAGCGCAACGCCCCCCCGGATGAAGCACTGTGAGATCATGCGGGAGCACTGTGAGAGCAACGCAGCAGAGCAAGCATCGCAGCAAACCAGCAACGCAGCAATGCGACGCGCGAGCACGACAGCGAGCGCACAGGCGTGAGTAACAAGACTATGAGGGGTGGACAGGGAGACGCATGACGAAAGCCCACCTGCCGCCGCACTGCTGCCACTTCACCCTCATTCCTCGCCATGCAAAATCATTATCTCCCATTTCCCCCGCTTCCATCCTCTCCCCCTCTCTCTCCCCCCTTTTTCTCCTTTATTCCCCCTCTCTCTCCCCCCTTTTTCTCCTTTATTCCCCCTCTCTCTCCCCCCGTTTCCCCCGCACACACCGCGCGCACTCACGTCAACAGCGTCTTGGAGAATCCACTCGGGCAGGTACGGCGTCTCGCGGTGCGCCATGCCGATCAGGCGCAGCAGCTCCGCGGGCGTACGCGGAAGGAAGAGCGGCACGGTGCTGCGCACGCCCCAGCGATCGATGAGCGCGTCGTACTCCGCGCGGTTCATCATCACGCCCGACCCCGCCACCGCCAGCCGCGCCACGCGCGACGGGGAGAGCGTCGCCATGCTGCGCGGGGAAGGAGGGCATTGAACGCGGAAAGAGACGGGAGCTAGAGGGGATGGGTGGGCTGAACTATGATTATTTGGTGCTTGGAAACGCAAGGAAACCAAATGCACGACATTCAGCGGCTTGGGGTGCTCGGCGGCATGACGGTTGCCGCATCTTGCAAATGCGCCGCGGGCATTCCGGCGACATGCATGCGTCCCTCATCCGACGTTCGTAAGGCGTCATTCGGGCGGCATGCGACACGCGTCATTCGAGGCCCTGGGGGTACTAGTAGTACTATAACTCACATGCTCGCACATGTTTAGCCTCGCTCGCAAAATTAAGCTTGTACTATAGGCGTGAGGTCAATTCGGCGCGTGCCTGCACGTGGATATCCTTGAGCGTCTCGGCACCATGCAGCATGCCGCGCGCCGCGCGCGTCCTGTGTGACCAACATTGGCTCTTCGCATTACGACCGTACCGCGATACTTTAGTTAATTACTAGGATCTCGTTACACCGCCGTCGCGCTAACCATCTCGCGAGGATTAATGCTTCAACTCGGATGGCTTATTCTCGCAACACGCCCCCATTCTCACCGGTACGCGACAATTCCCCCGTAGCTGAGCCCCACCACTTGGCACCGCTCTATACCGAGCGCGTCCATGAGCCCCAGCATGGCTTCCGCCTGCAAGAACTCTCCGCGGCGCTTCGCGCTGGCGCTGGTGGAGGAGAAGAAGAAGACGAGGCTAGGAATGTACAGGTCGAAGTGCCGCGACAGCACGGGAATTTGCTTTATCCAGTGGTTCAGCGACGACGCGCCGAAGCCGTGGATAAGCAGCAATGGTGGCTTGCGTCGGCCGCTACTCCGTCGCTCGCTGGCCGTCGCCGGCGAGGCGACAGAGTCGCCGCCGTCGTCGGCGTCGTTGTGATCGTCGCCGTCGTCGTAGGCGGGTTTGGTACCGTGCGAAGCGGGGACCCAGCAGGCCATGCGCGTGTGGCCGTCCTCTACGACGAAATGCTCGAGCCGCAGACCGTACGAGCGGTACATGAGCGCGTGTAAGGTCTCCTGAATCTCCACCACGTTCGGCAGCAGCCGGACAGACGGCGTCATTGCGCCTCACGGGGCTCGCGGGGAAGCTTCGCGTGGAGGGTGCGCAGCGTTGGTGGAGAGAAACGTGGGCGTAAGGAGTGTATGTCGGCGCTGCGAGTCTCGGAGAGCGCAATGCGGGGCGTGCGCGCTGGGAAAGGGAATTATATCACGGCCGAGTTCCTCGGGTACCAAGAGAGGCTGAGACGTGAGACACGGAGCCGGTGTGGCACAAGCAACTACTGGAGGATGGAGCAGCTGCGTGTGTACTGTACTAGAAGCACCTGTGGGACGGACCACACAGGTCTGGTCTGGTCTGGTCTGAAAGGACCTGCCTCAATCTGCTGATTGCCGTTGGGAGGAGAGGCGGGCTGGGGTGGGGGGTCGAGCTGATGACGAGTGTCATGGCAGTAGAGGGGGGGACGGGGTTGAAGAGGAGAGGAGAGGAGAGAAAGCGAGGCACACACGTCGGCCGGACTTTCGTCGAGTCGTGTGGCATGGCAAGAGCTGACACCAAGGCGCCACGGTGAGAGGGGTGGGAGGAAATGACAGGTCGCCCTATTTGCCCTCGCGGGGTGCAGGGATGTGGTTACAAAGGACATTTGCCCTCGCCCAGGCTGGATTCTAGGGATACCCACTCATGTTCGTTGGGCGAGGGCTGGGCCTAATCTGGATTTGATCCGAGCGTTTTCGGAGCCTAACCGGGAGTTCTTAAACAAGAACGCAACTTCCACACCGACAGAGGAGGGTCAGCTGTGTATTTTCATACCCATGGAAGGAATCCACCCGGTCGCTGCGTCGCAGACTAGCTAGCTATAACGAAATCAAAAAAAAAAAAAAAAAAATCACACTAGTGATGAGCACAACAACTCGAGTGTTGATTTCTAGATAGACGTTTCGAAATACGCCTCATCAGCCCGTTTGCTAACAGGCCAGGTTTGGGCCAACGCAAAAATTATGGTCCTGCTTTCTGGGCCGAACCAATCGACAGCCTTGGTGGGGTGGAGAGACCACTTGACCATACAGTAGTGGGTTGTGAAAAAACCATGGGCATTTGTTTTATTGGTAACAATCATGGAGCTCGATCGAAAAAACGTTCAACTACGTGTACAAATTGTCACAATCGTATCCTATGATGTGACTGTTATGCCTACCTGGTCAAAGTTATTGCCTAAATGGTAACGAACACAGAATATTGAACTCCAATTCGGTAACTGATCATTTCAAACGTAGTGTACACCGTACGTACAGAATATAACTCGGCAAACGGTAATAAAGAAGAGAAAATAGTTCGCGTTGTAATAAAGTTCCATATATAGCTTGAACATGTAAGCCTGAAATGAAAACAATAATGGCTATCTACATCTGTTGACAGATTATTCTTGCGCAATATTTTAGGAGCCCAAACATCTCCTGAAAAAAATATCTACGTATGTATACCAGTGATATTATAATAATGTACCTCTTCGGCTATGATGCTATAACTGAAGAAATATATTGATATAATATCACCATTATTACAGCTATCTAAACATGATATTCATAAACTGTTGGGGATTCTGAAAACATATTTTAAAAAAAATGTAACCCATTTATAAATAGCCATTATTGTTTTCAGAATCACATGTTCAATTTATACATGTAACTTAGTTAAAACCCGAGCTATTACACTCTTAATCCATTACCGTTTTGCCGAGTTATAGTGTGGACGAACGGTGTACACTACGGTTGAAATGATCAATTACCAGTTTGGAATTCGAAATGCACTGTTTATTACCACTCAGGCTTTAACGTTGACCAGGTAGGCATAATGGTTACCACAAAGGCGATCACAGGATACGACTGTTACGATTTGTACACGTGGTTTCACTCGAGTGCGACTGAGCTCCAAGTTTGTTACATATAAGATAAATGCCCAAAAACGTTGCATCTATGCACACTGAAACGATTTCCTTCGAGTGAGCACATGGCGAGGTAGGCGAACATCTTGAACACCTGAAGTCAGCACAAGATGTTCGCCTACCTCGCCAGATTCGCCAAGGGGAAATTTGGGACTGTGGTCAGCAAGTGAAGAAATGTTGGTAACACTTTGAAAACATCTAACGAAGCGGCGGATGACTGTGCAATAAGCTGTGTGATCACCAGCTGCGACCAACAATTGGGACTGTACCGTGCGTACAACTGCCCGGTCCCAATGTACATGGGCAGATCATGTTGTTTCCACATCTGTCAATGAAAACTTATCGCTCTGTGGGGGAGGTGGGCTCGAATCTTTTTCACGCGTATGTCCGACGCTCGGTACAGAGGTCGGAAACTGCACTCATGAGTCCTGCGCCAGAATAAAAGACGTGTAAGAATCATTACGGTTAGGGCGTGTTACATTTTCGATTTTATTTTAAACGAACCGGACCGTCAGAACGGTTCCAAGTGGTTTATTTGTAGAACGCTTTGTTCAAGTGGGTCTCAATACGTTTCAGAGTAGTAATTTTCCGGACCGTCCGGAAAAATCGAAAATGTAACATGCCCTTATATTCATGAAGCTACTCAACGACTAAACGAGTGAAGCTAGGATTGCAATACGGACAAAGACGTACAGGAATTAGCAAAAGCTGGCGTATATGGAAACGGTACGCAACGAGGATTGGGAATGGGGCTACTCCCGACGCGTATGCTGGCCTAGCCTTGTTCAATAGTGCAAGGATTGACAAAAGTACGGTAGTGCTAGAATATATTGGAAACATATAGTTCGCGCTTCTCATGTCTCGAGCACTACAATGTAAGCGAAGCTAACTACAGCGAAGTAACAGCGAGTCAACCAAAGCGGTTGACAAAAAACAACAGCAAGTGGTAAAGCGAAGGTCAAATATCAACGACCTTTGACTCGCCGAAAGCAGCGCGACAGTAAGGACAAATAACTGACTCACTATTGAGCAGTTACCCGAGTCGTCGCTGTATCGAATTGCAATAGCAGTTACAGTTAGTTAAACCTTTTATATTCCTTGTTAATTATATAAAGCCCTGTATCTCTTTACTATTATCAACTTATCTTGTTCTCACACACCAGTCCAAGGTGGTTCAATCAGCCTACGTTAAACGCTTCCGCTTGATGTTATAACTGAAGGATCACAGTGGATATGATAAGACTGCTGAGTATATGAGAGAACTATAAAGTCTTTGTGATGACCTTGTTGATAAAATGAGAGAGAACAAGATGATTATAGGATAGGAGTACAAGGATATAAATAGAAATTGTAGCTAGCCATGTACTCTGAGATGTACATTCCCTTATTAACTGAATTACATTGCTACAGTAACCACGACTATTGCTATTCTTGACAGTTACCATGTTGCATCGCGTAACTACCAAGTGCGGTTATTTGGCAGTCAAGGGTTACGACCGTTGACTGTCTTCAACTGTTGACCTTCAGGTGACCCTCGACCTTCCACGTGCTCTATATGAGCTATTGCAATACTGATATAGGCGCTTACTTCGTTTTGAAGTGACGCGAGAGTGAAGAGCCTTCGGGAATGCTTACGATAACCTTTCGGTTATTCCAACACTCCCCTTCATTCATAAAGGTGAGCCACGTGGGACTTGTTGGTGATCCTGCAGAGATCGGCATAGTGCTGGAACCGTTGATGTGGCAATTTCTTTGTCAGAAAGTCGGCTGCCATGTCACTAGTTGGGCAGTACGTGAGCTTGACCTTGCCTTTGTC
Source organism: Closterium sp. NIES-65 (assembly GCA_948144175.1). Lineage (NCBI taxonomy): Eukaryota > Viridiplantae > Streptophyta > Zygnematophyceae > Desmidiales > Closteriaceae > Closterium > Closterium sp. NIES-65. The sequence continues at coordinate 1,768,736 of CANXME010000532.1, forward strand.
AATTTCGTCCTTGACGAAAAAGTAGCGGAGGGTGATGCGTTTCGTGCGGTTCATGAAGCCGGGCTTGTTTGCAATCTTGATTGCGCCCTGGTTGTCGCAGAGTAACGTGAAGTGTCCGTTCATCGTCACTTTCGCTTCCTGTAGGAGCTCCATCAGGTACAGTTCTTCGCGAATAGCTGCGCTGGCGGTGATGAACTCTGCTTCGGCTGACGAAAGGGCGATGAGTTCTGTCAAACTCATATGCTATAGTCTGTGTAGGCTGTAGTGGGGTAGACAATATGGGGTACACCACTTCTAGGTTTTCCTACTTGTACCCACCTGCTTGCTACTTCATTCATTCCTCATTTCTTCACATGGTATAGAGCAGGTTCCCTAGTGGGAACACTTCCTTGGGCCCACCACTGAAACTTTTTTTTCTGACCGGAGCGACAGTCGCTCCTGCCCGAGGCGCGCCTTGTGGGCTGCCCTTCTGTCGAGCTCTCTTAGAGGCCCCTCTCACGGCCCCTCGCGCCACCCTTAGCGGCCCCGTCGCCGCCCCTAGCGGCCCCGTCACCGCCCTTCCAGGCCCCTCGCGGCCCCTAGCGGCCCCGTCGCCGCCCCTACGCGGCCCCGTCGCCGCCCCTAGCGGCCTTGTCGCTGCCCCTAGCGGCCCCGTTGCCGCCTCCCTCCCTACGCGGCCCCGTTGCTGCCCCTACGCGGCCCCGTCGCCGCCCCTAGCGGCCCTGTCGCCGCCCCTACGCGGCCCCGTCGCCGCCCCTAGCGGCCCCGTAGCCGCTCCCCTCCCTACGCGGCCCCGTCGCCGCCCCTACGCGGCCCTGACGCCGCCCCTACGCGGCCCCGTCGCCGCCCCTAGCGGCCCCGTCGCCGCCCCTAGCAGCCCCGTCGCCGCTCCCCTCCCTACGCGGCCCCGTCGCCGCCCCTACACGGCCCCTTCGCCGCCCCTACGCGGCCCCGTCGCCGCCCCTAGCGGCCCCGTCGCCGCTCCCCTCCCTATGCGGCCCCGTCGCCGCCCCTACGCGGCCCCATCGCCGCCCCTAGTGGCCCCGTCGCCGCCCCTACGCGGCCCTGACGCCGCCCCTAACGGCCCTGTCGCCTCCTCCCTCCCTACGCGGCCGTGTCGCCGCCCCTACGCGGCCCCGTCGCCGCCCCTAGCGGCCCCGTCGCCGCCTCCCTCCCTACGCGGCCCCGTCGGCGCCCCTACGCGGCCTCGTAGCCGCCCCTACGCGGCCCCGTCGCCGCCCCTAGCGGCCCCGTCGCTGCTCCCCTCCCTACGCGGCCCCGTCGCCGCCCCTAGCGGCCCTGTCGCCGCCCCTACCCGGCCCCGTCGCCGCCCCTAGCGAGCAGCCGAGCCGCCGAGCCGCCCAGCAGCTGAGCCGCCGAGTCGCCCAGCAGCCGAGCCGCCCCTGGAGCAACCGCCACTGCAGCAGCCGCCCCTGGAACAGCCGCCATTGCAGCAGCCGCCCCTGGAGCAGCCGCCACTGCAGCAGCCGCCCCTAGAGCAGCCGCCACTGCAGCAGCCGCCCCTGGAGCAGCCGCCACTGCAGCAGCCGCCCCTGGAGCAGCCGCCACTGCAGCAGCCGCCCCGGGAGCAGCCGCCACTGCAGCAGCCGCCCCTGGAGCAGCCGCCACTGAAGCTGCCGCGGAGCTCTTGCTCTAAAGTGGTAGCGGCATCACCGTTGCCGCCGTCGTACGCCTGCCCTTCTCGCCACTGGTGAGCACTGCCCTGCCCGTACTGCTGTTACTGCTGCTCTTACTGTTGCTGCTCTTTCTACTGCTACTCCTGCTCCTGGCGTGGCCAGATGCAGCTCCAGCGTCGCCCGCGTGAGTCCCTCACCCCCCAACAGCTTCGTGAGTGGTACGCTAGTTGGGGTTGTCGGGGTGGCCGTAGTGGGAGTCGTCCTGGAGTGAGTCGTTCCACAGCTGCTTGCAGTGGCCAGGTGCAGCTGCAGCGTCGCCCGCATGAGTCCCTCACCCCCCAATAGCTTCGTGAGTGGTACGCTAGTTGGGGTTGTCGGGGTGGCCGTAGTGGGAGTCGTCCTGGAGTGAGTAGTTTGGCAGCTACTTGTAGAGGCCAGGTAAAGCCTCAGCGTCGTCCGCGAGTGGTCCTTTTGCCCCAGCAGCTTCGTGAGTGGTACGCTCAGCGTGACGGGTCACGGGGTACTGCTCGCTGTCCGTACGCCATTCGCAGTGGTGCTCGGACTGGTCAGCCTTGCGGGACGTTGGGTCACGCAGAGTCCCACTACTTCGCCCGTCTGAGCGACGCCAAGCGTACGGAGTTTGGCTACCTGGCTAAGCTCCCCGACTAGGTGGAGCTGCTTCGGCTGCGGGTAGATATCTATACTCTTGACTATGATGCTATCCTCACTGCCATATATGCATTGCCTACTAGTGATGAGGGTGACTGTTACCTGTGTGTTCCGCCTGACCCGGGCATTGAGGCTGCTGCTCTAGGTGCTGGTGAGGCTGCTGCTCTAGGTGCTAGTGCGACTGCTGCCCCAGGTGCTTGTGAGTCTGCTCTCTCAGGTACTACTTCGGATGAGGCCTTACACACCTTTACCCTTGACTCGGGTGCTTCCCGCTCCTTCTTTCGAGACCGCACCACACTCACGCCGCTTGGTCGGCAGGTTGCAGTCTCCCTGGCGGACCCCTCTGGGGGTCCTGTCTTTGCTAACTTCTCCACTGTCTTACCGTGCCCGGCAGCCCCCTCTGGCACCCTGTCAGGTCTCTACCTCCCCTCGTTCTCTACGAACATGGTGAGTGGAGCTGATCTACAGGATAGGGGCTTGCCCCTACCTGCGTCCCCTCCGTCGAGGGGCGATAGCGCGCCGCCCCTCACTCCTCCGAGTTTCCTCCGATAGAGGCTCCTCTGCAGACTCTCCACATAGACGTGTGGGGCCCCGCCCGCGTCCGTGGCTAGGGGCACGAGCGTTACTTCCTGTTGGTGGTTGACGACTACTCGCGTTACACCACAGTCTTCCCCTTGCGCAGCAAGGGTGACGTCACTGAGGTGTTGATCGACTCGATCCGCGCAGCTCGTCTCCAGCTCAGAGAGAGTTTCGGCTCGGACTTTCCGGTTCTGCGTCTGCACTCTGACAGAGGCGGGGAGTTTTCCTCTGCCCGTCTGGGAGCCTTCTGTCGAGCACAGGGCATCCGCCAGACCTTTACGCTTCCGGCCTCTCCACAGCAAAATGAGATTGCTAAGCGCCGCATTGGCATGGTCATGGACGTCGCTCGTACGTCCATGATCCATGTGTCATAATCCCAACCATTAGACCATTGGGATAAAAGGACTTGTTTCAGTAGCGGGTCAGTGCGCCCATAACCCCCCAGGCGAATGCGCCTCTAACCCTCTCCAGGATCAATCGGGCATCCACAGTGCAGATCTACTGACACCCCCCCATACTGGGAGGCCCAGGACTAAGCACAGCGGCAACGGCCTATATGTGCATACACCGGGAATCGAACCCGAGACCGCTCTGATACCATGTCAGAATCCCAACCATTAGACCATTGGGATAAAAGGGCTTGTTTCAGTGGCGGGTCAGTGCGCCCATAACCCCCCAGGCGAATGCGCTTGTAACCCTCTCCAGGATCAATCGGGCATCCACAGTGCAGATCTACTGACACCATGCGGCTGCCCCCTATTTTCTGTGGCCGTTTGCGGTTCAGTACGCAGCGCATCAGCTCAACCTTCAGCCCCGGGTCTCCTTGCCCGAGACCCCCCCCACCTTGCGGTGGACGGGGAAGGTTGGCAATGCGTCTGCGTTTCGGGTCTGGGGATCTCGGGCGTTTGTCCGCGACTTCTCTGCGGACAAGCTGTCTCCCCGTGCTGTTCCCTGCGTCTTCCTTGGCTTCCCCCCTGACGCACCTGGGTGGCAGTTTTACCACCCCACCTCGCGCCGTGTTCTGTCCTCCCAGGACGTCACCTTTGACGAGTCGGTGCCTTATTACCGTCTCTTCCCCTACCGCACTGCTCCCCTCCCCCCGCCGCCGCTCTTCCTTGCGCCAGGTCCTCCCCCGGTAGACCCCCTCCCCCCTCAGGGTCCTGCCCCGTCAGGTGTGTCCCAGATAGACGCAGTCGAGCCTGTCAAGGTAGCTGTTGACTCTGGTGCTAATAGAGGTGCTGAGCCTGCGGGTGCCGGGTCTGGGGGTGCTGAGTCCAGGGGTGCGGAGCCTGGGGGTGCTGAGCTGGGGGTGCTGAGTCTGGGGGTGCTGAGCCTGGGGGTGCTGAGTCTGGGGGTGCTGAGCCTGGGGGTGCGGAGCCTGGGGGTGCGGAGCCTAGGGGTGCTGGGTTTGCTCGTGTGGCCTCTCGCGGTGCTTCGTCGAGGCGGGAGCCACTCTCTCCGCAGGAGCTGCACGAGTGGTTTGCCCGGCGCTGGAGCCGTGCTGCTGGAGCTGGAGGTACTACTGTTGCTACTGGTCCCGGAGGTACTCGTACTGGCGGTGCTGGAGCTGCTGGGACTGGGGGTGCTGCTGGGGCTGTTGGAGTTGGTCCTCCTGGTGGTACTGCTGGAGCTACTGGCGGTACTGGAGCTGCCGGTCCTGCTAAAGTTGGTGCTGCTGGAGCTGGAGCTGCTGGAGCTGGAGGTGCTGGGGGTGTTGGCGCTGGTGGTTCTGCTGGCGCTGGTGCGTCTGAGGGTGCTGGAGTTGGCGCTGTTGGAGCTGAAGGTGCTACTGGTGCTGGTGCTGTCGATGGGGGTACTGGTGCTGTCCCTGCTAGTTTGGAAGGCGCTGCGCGGCCGCAGCTGTACTTCGTTCCGCTCCTTGAGCAGGTTCTTGGTCTCCCGCCCTCTACTGGTCCTGCTCCTCCCTTCGAGAGTCCACAGCCTGTCCAGTCGCAGTCCCAGTTACAGCCCGCCTCACCTCTACCTGCTCCTTCTCCCTACACTGGTCCTACTGGAGGCCTTGCTGAGCGCCGTGAGCCTGCGTCTCGTCCTGCGTTGCCAGTTCGTGCTGCTCGCACTAGTCGTCGTGCTCTGCGTCCTCGTCCTCCTGCGGTCCCAGGCACACACCAGATGGCACTGCGTCCTTCCACTGCTCCTCTGCGTGTCCCGTTGCCGTCTCCTCCAGAGTCTTCTCTTCCTGTTCTTACTGACCCGGAGTCTGACTCTCTTCGTGCTGCTAGTCCTACTGTCACGCGTCTTCTGGCTACTGTTGTCACTGACCCTTCCTTTGAGTCCAGTGCTGCGTCGGCCCTAGTTGCTAAGCTTGTCGACTTTGCTGCTCATTGTCGTCCAGACTACGCTGCTAGTCTTGTTGCTGGGTCTGAGTCTGACTGTCCTCCGTCCGTCAGGGGTGAGTGTGCTCTTAGCACGGACGTCCTTGAGGACAGGCAGGAGGAGTTCCTGTGCTTTGCTGCTGCTTTGCCTCATCTCGTGTCCACGCTGATTGCCCCTTAGGGAGACCCGGATGCACCAGACATCCGGACACCTCGATCGTACGCTGAGGCGATCGAGCGTCCCTACTCCTCACAGTGGCAGTCAGCCATGGACGCAGAGATGGCTTCCTGGAAGTCCACAGGCACCTACGTCGACGAGGTTCCCCCACCTGGGGCGAACATCGTCAGTGGCATGTGGATTTTCAGGGTGAAGCGGCCGCCGGGTTCTCCGCCTGTCTTCAAGGCGCGTTACGTGGCTCGAGGCTTTAGTCAGCGGTAGGGAGTTGACTATTTTCAGACCTTCTCTCCCACCCCGAAGATGACCACTCTTCGGGTGCTGCTGCACATAGCCGCTCAGCGCGACTACGAGCTTCACTCTCTTGACTTCAGCACAGCTTTCCTGCAGGGCAGCCTGCACGAGGAGATCTGGCTGCGCCGCTCACCTGGCTTCACTGGGTCGTTTCCTCCTGGTACCCAGTGGAGCCTCCGGCGGCCAGTCTACGGTCTCCGCCAGGCGCCCTGTGAGTGGCACGACACAGTGAGGACTACACTTGCGGCTCTTGGGTTTGCTCCTTCTACAGCCGACCCGTCGCTGTTTCTACGCACCGACACCTCTTTGCCGCCGTTTTACATCCTTGTGTACGTCGACGACTTGGTCTTTGCTACTGCTGACACTGCTGGACTCGCTCACGTGAAGTCCAAGCTATAGAAGAGACACACGTGCACAGACCTGGGTGAACTGCGCAGCTACCTTGGCTTGCAGATCACCCGGGACAGAGCACAGTGCACCATTACCCTGACTCAGTCACACATGGTGCAGCAGGTCCTTCAGCGCTTCGACTTCACGTACTCCTCGCCTCAGGCCACTCCTCTGTCTACTCGCCACTCGCTCTCAGCTCTGCCTTCGGATGAGTCCGTAGAGCCGAGTGGCCCGTACCGAGAGCTTGTTGGCTGCCTCATGAACCTGATGACCTGCACACGACCTGACCTAGCATACCCTCTTAGCATCTTGGCACCCTATGTTGCTCCTGGGAGACACCGACCAGAGCACATGGCTGCAGCGAAGAGGGTGTTGCGCTACTTGTGCAGTAGTTCGGGCATGGGGCTAGTGCTTGGAGGGCGACGTCGAGTGGTCCTCAAAGGTCACGCAGACGCTTCTTGGGTTGACGACCAGGCTACACAGCGGTCGTCACAGGGTTACATCTTCAGCCTTGGTTCCGGCTCTGTTTCGTGGCGGTCCACCCGCTCGTCTTCTGTTCTCGGCTCCAGCTGTGAGGCTGAGATCTACGCGGGGGCCATGGCTGCACAGGAGCTACGCTGGCTCACCTACCTGCTGACTGATCTAGGAGAGCCGCCTCGTTCTCCTCCAGTTCTGTACGTAGACAACAAGGCCATGCTGGCCTTGTGTCGGGAGCACAGACTGGAGCACAGAACGAAGCACATTGCTCTCCGCTACTTCCTTGCTCGTGAGCTGCAGCAGCGTGGTCAGCTGCGCCTTGCTTACGTGGCCTCTGAGGCCAACACTGCTGATATCTTTACCAAGGCACTTCCGTCTGGTGATCATCAGCGCTTCTGTACTATGCTAGGTCTTGTGCCTACTTGGCCTCACTTGCTCACTTCTTGACCTTGCTTGTACTGTGATCTTTCTATACCTGCACTTGGTTGTTTACCTTGATATATGATCTTGCATGTGAACTGGCCTTGTGGCCTTGCTCTTGTGCTCAGATTGTGTGGTGAAGTTGTGATCCACCCTGAGCTTGCTTTGCTTTGCTTGACTGGTCTTGTGACCTCTTGTTCTCCCCCACTTTGCCTATGGGGGTGTGTCAAACTTACATCATATAGCTTGTCTAGGCTATAGTGGGGTAGACACTATGGGGTACAGCTTCCTAGGGTTTCCTACTTGTACCCATCCTTGTGCTAGTTCATTTCATTCCTCGTTTCTTATCACGAATGTACATGGGCAGGATCATGTTGTTTCCACATCTGTCAATGAAAACTTATCGCTCTGTGGGGGAGGTGGGCTCAAATCTTTTTCACGCGTATGTCTGACGCTCAGTATAGAGGTCGGAAACTGCACTCATGAGTCCTGCGCCAGAATAAAAAACGTGTAAGAATCATTACGGTTAGGGCGTGTTACATTTTCGATTTTTATTAAAACGAACCGGACCGTTAGAACGATTCAAAGTGGTTTATTTGTAGAACGCTTTGTTCAAGTGGGTCTCAATACGTTTCAGAGTGGTAATTGTTCGGACCGTCCCGAAAAATCGAAAATGTAACACGCCCTTATATTCATGAAGCTACTCAACGACTAAACGAGTGAAGCTAGGATTGCAATACGGACAAAGACGTACAGGAATTAGCAAAAGCTGGCGTATATGGAAACGGTAAATCAGTGTTGTGAGCTAACCTATGTCGTGCTGGCACGCAACGAGTATTGGGAATGGGGCTACTCCCGACGCGTATGCTGGCCTAGCGTTGTTCAATAGTGCAAGGATTGACAAAAGTAATGTAGTGCTAGAATATGTTGGAAACATATAGTTCGCGCTTCTCATGTGTCGAGCACTACAATGTAAGCGAAGCTAACTACAGCGAAGTAACCGCGAGTCAACCAAAGCGGTTGACAAAAAACAACAGCAAGAGGTTAAGCAAAGGTCAAATATCAACGACCTTTGACTCGCCGAAAGCAGCGCGACAGTAAGGACACATAACTGACTCACTATTGAGCAGTTACCCGAGTCGTCGCTGTATCGAATTGCAATAGCAGTTACAGTTAGTTAAACCTTTCATATTTCTTGTTAATTATATAAAGCCCTGTATCTCTTTGCTATTATCAACTTATCTTGTTCTTGTTGAGATACTAGCGTGACTTAGGCTTAGGAGCCATTGCTAGTGAGTGTCTTAGTAGCTTAGGTTTAGGGTTGAACATGAATGTCGAGAAAGTTGAAAGGAGAGAATGGGGCTTCACTATAGGTTTGCAAGAACATATAGCAAAGGAACAAAGAAGGTGCACCACCAAACAAAGTTTATAATAACTACACTAGCTACAGCTACAGGCAGTTACAGATATATTCTGACACTCCCCCATAACTGCCTGCAGCAGAAGCTAATGCAAAGACACCCCCTGAAGGGGTACACCAAGCGCAGCAGGAGGAGAGGGCAAGTGAGGAGGAGGGATTATATGAGGAGAAGCTGCTGGCAGGTGAAGCTGCTGGCTCCAAGGCGGCTGCTTCCTGGAACCTTCCTCAGTCCTCCAACCCCCCTTTCCACACTCCTCGACAACCCTAGCACCTCTCCCCCAGATCCCCCACACCCTCACACCCACCCCTCCCAGCAGCAGTTGAAGCAGTGGGAGAGAAAGGACGAGGAGGGGAAGGGGATCACACACACCCATCACCCCCATACCCGCCACCCCCATAGCCTCTGTTCCACGGCTGCACGCGCAGCAGGGAGACGAAGAAGGGGGAGGGGGAAGAGCAGGGGCAGCATAGGCACGGGCAGCACAGGCACGGGCAGCAACGGGTGGCGACGGGCAGCACAGGCACGAGCAGCACAGGCACAGGCAGCAACAGGCAGCAACGGGCAGCACAGGCACGGGCAGCAACAGGCAGCAACGGGCAGCACAGGCACAGGCAGCAACGGGCGGCAACAGGCAGCATAGGCACGGGCAGCAACAGGCAGCACAGGCACGGGCAGCAACGGGCAGCAACAGGCAGCACAGGCACGGGCAGCAGCGGGCGGCAACGGGCAGCAACGGGCGGCAACGGGCAGCACACGCACGGGCAGCAACGGGTGGCAACGGGCAGCACAGGCTCGGGCAGCAACAGGCGGCAACGGGCAGCACAGGCACGGGCAGCAACGGGCGGCAACGGGCAGCACAGGCACAGGCAGCAACAGGCAGCAACGGGCAGCACAGGCACGGGCAGCAACAGGCAGGCACAGGCAGCAACGGGCGGCAACAGGCAGCACAGGCACGGGCAGCAACAGGCAGCACAGGCACGGGCAGCAACGGGCGGCAACGGGCAGCACAGGCACGGGCAGCAACGGGCGGCAACGGGCAGCACAGGCATGGGCAGCAACGGGCGGCAACGGGCAGCACAGGCACAGGCAGCAACAGGCAGCAACGGGCAGCACAGGCATGGGCAGCAACAGGCAGCAACGGGCAGCACAGGCAGGCAGCCGTACCGAGTCCAGGAGCGGCGGCGCATACAGCTGTAAGGTCGGCGCCGTGGGCTGCTGCTGGGGCGGCTCGCGGGGTCCAGGGGCGGCTGCTGAGGTCCAGGGGCGGCTGCACCAGGGGCGGCTGCTCTAGTGACCAGGGGCGGCTGCTCCAGGGGCGGCTGCTCCAGAGGCGGCGCTGGTGCAAGATAGGCCCGCACGCGGCTGCAACGCTTGCGTGGGCGCAGGTGAGGCAGAGGCGGTGGCCAGGGGGGAGGGCGCCGCGACGAGCAGGGACGGCACCCAAGGGGTGCCGCTACGAGCAGGGGCGACGCCCCAGGGGCGCCGCGACGAGCAGGGGCGGCGTCCAGGGGGCGCCGCGACGAGGAGTGGCGACGCCCCGCGGGTCCCGCAGGGGCGTCGCGACGAGCAAGGCGATGCCGTGCGGGTCCTGCAGGGGCGTCGCGACGAGCAGGAGTGGCGATGCCCGGGTCCCGCAGGTGCGTCGCGACGAGCAGGGACGGCGCTTTGCAGGGCGCCGCGAAGTGGAGGGTACGGGCGGGCAAAACAGGCCCGCGCGTGGACGTGAGGCAGGCGCGCAGGCGGCGTGAGGGCAGGCCACGCGCGGGGCAGGAAGACGCCGCGCGCCCAGGGTGCACGGCGGGCAGAAGCCCGCCGTGCGCCCCGAGCACACGGCGGGCAGAAAATACCACGTTGAGATACTAGCGTGACTTAGGCTTAGGAGCCATTGCTAGTGAGTGTCTGAGTAGCTTAGGTTTAGGGTTGAAGATGAATGTCGAGAAAGTTGAAAGGAGAGAATGGGGCTTCACTATAGGTTTGTAAGAACATATAGCAAAGGAACAAAGAAGGTGCACCACCAAACAAAGTTTATAATAACTACACTAGCTACAGCTACAGGCAGTTACAGATATATTCTGACAGTTCTCACACACCAGTCCAAGGTGGTTCAATCAGCCTACGTTAAACGCTTCCGCTTGATGTTATAACTGAAGGATCACAGTGGATATGATTAGACTGCTGAGTATATGAGAGAACTATGAAGTCTTTGTGATGACCTTGTTGATAAAATGAGAGAGAACAAGATGATTATAGGATAGGAGTACAAGGATATAAATAGAAATTGTATCTAGCCATGTACTCTGAGAGGTACATTCCCTTATTAACTGAATTACATTGCTACAGTAACCACGACTATTGCTATTCTTGACAGTTACCATGTTGCATCGCGTAACTACCAAGTGCGGTTACTTGGCAGTCAAGGGTTACGACCGTTGACTGTCTTCAACTGTTGACCTTCAGGTGACCCTCGACCTTCCGCGTGCTCTATATGAGCTATTGCAATACTGATATAGGCGCTTACTTCGTTATTAAAGTGACGCGAGAGTGAACAGCCTTCGGGAATGCTTACGATAACATTTCGGTTATTCCAACACTCCCCTTCATTCCTGAAGGTGAGCCACGTGGGACTTGTTGGTGATCCTGCAGAGATCGGCATAGTGCTGGAACCGTTGACGTGGCAATTTCTTTGTCAGAAAGTTGGCTGCCATGTCACTAGTTGGGCAGTACGTGAGCTTGACCTTGCCTTTGTCAATTTCGTCCTTGACGAAAAAGTAGCGGAGGGCGATGCGTTTCGTGCGGTTCACGAAGCCGGGCTTGTTCGCAATCTTGATTGCGCCCTGGTTGTCGCAGAGTAACGTGAAGTGTCCGTTCATCGTCACTTTCGCTTCCTGTAGGAGCTCCATCAGGTACAGTTCTTCGCGAATAGCTGCGCTGGCGGCGATGAACTCTGCTTCGGCTGACGAAAGGGCGATGAGTTCCTGCTTATGAGAGTTCCACGAGGTAAGTCCAGCAGGTTGGAGTTGAAAATGAATCCAGTGCGGGAGCGTCTGTTCTCAACGTCTCCTGCGTGGTCTGCGTCTACGTAGCCATGCACCTGCAGGGTAGCCGTTAAGTTAGCTTCGTAGGTGAGGCCGACGTCGGGAGTAGAGACAAAGTATTGAAGTGCTCGATGTAGATCCAGTAGATTCTCCCCTTCAGGTCGCTTCATGTATTGAGCGAGCTGGCTTGCGACTTTGGAGAGATCAGGCCGGCATGTGACGGCGGCGAACAGGAGGCACCCCAGCTGCTGTTGGTAGAGCCAGTGATTTTCGAGGGAGAGTGGCGTGGTGTCCGGCTCGTGGTTAGGAGGAGGAGCGCGAAAGGGGGTAGTGAGATGGATGGATGCAATGGCGAATTTCTTCGCGAGTGTTTCGGTGTATTTCGAGGCGGAGAGGTGGATGGAGGTGGCGGACTGGGTGATGTTGAAACCCAGAAACTGTGTGACGTTGTGGTTGATGATAACCTCCAGCCTTTCCTTGATGTCCGCTTCAAACTGGTCCAGTAGCTCTGTGTCGTCGCCGGTGTAAAGGAGGTCGTCGACGTAGGCAACGAGGAGAAAGAATTTGCCGCGCGACTCCTTCCGGCACATCCCGAGGTCGTGTGGCAGCTGCTTGAATCTGAGCTCCGTGAGTATGGTGTGCAGGTATTGCTGCCATAGGCGAGGCGCTTGCTTGATCCCAAAGAGGTATTTATGAAGCAATCAGACTGCGCCGTCATTTTCCTTGAAGGCATGCGGCTGCTCGACGAAGATGATGGCGTCGACCGGAACGTACAGGAATGCACTGCCGACGTCGATCTGACGGAGTGGGCGTTGTTTGACGGCTGCGATGCAGATGAGGATGCGCACTGAGGTATGTTGTCCAGGTGCGTAGGTGAGGTCGAAGTCCACCATGTGAGTTTGCTAAAAGCCGCACACCACCCATCTTGCTTTGTACTTGTCGATGGAGCCATCCGCGAATGTTTTAATACGGAAGACCCATTTCCGCGGAGAATTTTCCTCCCCTTCGCTGATGATCGGGGAACCAGCTTCCATATTCCGCGGTTCTTGAGCGCCGCGACCTCTTTGGCCATGGCTGCCTTCCATTTCTCACTGTTGGGGCTAGAAAGAGCTTGGCAAACAATGGTGGGCTCCTTTGAGGAGTCGTGGCGAATGGCGACTGCGAGCCCAAGGATGCGGAGACCGGTTTCGTTGGTCTTTTCGTAGTGCAGGCGATCGTAGTCGTGGAAGCTGGTTACTTTGACTACGTCGTCGTCGCTGTCGTTACCGAGACGGCAACCCGGGATCGGCGGGCGTCGCTGTTGAAGTTGTGAGCTTCGCGAGTTATATCGTCGGGATCTAATTGGTGTACACGTATGAAGGTTGGAGTCTGGAGTGGGCTTGTAAGGGGGATGTTGGGTGCGCTGTCAACTTGGGTAACATTTGCTGCGTCCACATCTTCTGCCAGGTCAGCTTCGTCGTGTGAAGTTGCGAAGGTGCGGTGTCCCTCGAAAACCCTTTCCGGTGTCCTGTCAGCTGCCCGGTGTTGATTGAACAATGGCAGAGTCAGTTTCTTGTAGAAGATGAAGTCACGTGATTTCATCACTTCGTTTATTGCGTAGTCCAGCACGATCCAAGCCTTGTATTCCTTTTTTATTCTGAGGTAAATGCCCCAGCGTGCCCGGTCAACAAACTTTCCGGTTCTTGTTGTGTGTGGCCTGTACTGTACCATGCAGCCGAACACCCAAAGCAGACGCGTGTCCGCCTTTCTCCCCGTCCAGGCCCTGTAAGGAGAGTTGCTGTTCTCGAGGCTTCGGGAGGAAAGCAAGTTGTGCAGCCGGACAGCGTGGTTCATCGCGAACAACCAATACTTGGTTGGGATGGCCGACTGCTTCATCAAGGCCCTCATCCTTGTAGCGAGGCTCCTGTTTGTCCATTCTGCTACTCCTTGCTGCTCGTGAGCATAGTGTAGGGACACCAGGTGTTCAATCCCTTTCTGCTTGAAGAGTTTCTTGAACTCGTTTGAGAAGAATTCCAGAGCACCGTCTGTCTGGTAGCTCTTTAGGTTCAGCCCTGATTGTCGTTCAACTCGCTTCATCCACACGATGAAACACTCAAAGGCAAGAGATCGACAGTCAGTGTTAATAGCCCAGACGTAGCGGGTGCTTGCGTTGATGAAGGTAAGCGTGTAGATTTCGCCGTCGAGCCCTCCATGGCTGAGGTTAATGAAGTTGCTGTAGACTTTGTCAAGCAGTTTGTAGCGTTCGTAACCAGGCAGTAAGTCGGGAAAGGGTTTGTGAGCAAGCGACAAAGCTGGGTACTCGGTGCATGGTGGATCTTTTGAGTCCACTGTGTAGGAGCCTCCGCGAGGGAGAAGCAGTGCTCCGTCGTCGAAGACACCAGCTCGGAGAGAGTTCTTGAGTGTCACGTGTGATGGGTGGTCGAGCCGCTGATGCCAGGTTTCTGGTTCCGCACGATAGCCAACAGTCTTCTGATAATACTTGTTTCTTTCTGCTGCATCGTTTTGCTCCTTTCCAGGTTCCGTGTCGGTGGCGGCGTCGGTGTCAGCTGTGAAAGCCCGAATGGATTTTCGTTCCAGAACCGCGCGGGGAATTCTGATGATGTCGTCGGTTTCGCCGGCATCAACTTGGTTGCCGGTGACAAGCAGACACTTATCGGGCCAGTCGGCGACGAGAAGTCCCTTCATGGGAATTCGGAGGTAACTGTACTCGACACCGATAACCTCCATCTGCTGAGGTCCTTATTCTGGTGGCGGCGGCTCCTCGGTAGGTTCCGGTAATTCCGCCGCTCCTTCGAAGAATTCATAAGTTACTTTTTCCTCTGACTCCTCTTGCATTGGTGCTGGTGTATCTGGAGCGTACTGATCTAGAAGAGAGGGTCCACCCCAGCTGGTGCAGCGTGTTGCCCAGTACGGGTCGACTGCCGTAATCTCTGCAGGAGGGAGTCCCGGAGCTTAAGGATAGGGGGGGACTGATTGACCCCAGCCTCCTTCAGGAGTTGAAGCTCCCCAGCCGGCTTCAGCTTCCCAGCCGCCTCCAGCTCCCCAGCCGCCTCCGTGTGGTGTCGAGACAGCGCCCCGTCCGCTAGTGGCTGCTTCCTCCGGCGTCAGGATTTCTCCCAAAGGGCCGACTGCAGGACCGGGACCTCTCAGGCCAGTTGCTGGAGGGTTTGTTGTGGTTTCTTCGACTATTGGTTCTGCATTAGCTGACTTGCCACTATCTTCTTCTTCCATTGATGCAGGTCTAGTGCCTCCTGGATTGGAGGTCGATGCGGTCGGGTCGCTGCGCAACCGTAGAAGACCATTTGAAGCAGTCCGTTCGAGATCCATTTCCTCGGGGTGTGACCAAGCCAGTTGCTCTGTGGGAGCAGAGGATGAGGGCTCCGTGAGGGTGGTTTTTAGAAGAGACCGCTACGAGTCGCCGGTGGTGCCTTGAGCCAAGAAATTAAGGACGAAGACCCCATCATTGTCGTCTGCCTTCCAGATGTAAGTATTCTTGTAGTAGATTTCGAAGGTCTTCTCCTTGCAGTTGCTGCGAATGTCGACTTCGCACCGCATGAGCTGCGCCGAAGAGAGCAGGTTGTACTGTAGGTCAGGAGCAACTAGGACATTGCCGATGTGAATAGTGAAGTGAGTGAAGTCAGCTTCAAGGCAAACTTCTTCGATATCGTAGGCCTTAAGCCGTCCGTTGTTGGCGACAGTGATTTCACACGGTCGCCGCATCTGCCTTGAATTTTTTATGAACGTTGGTGATCCCACCATGTGCTGCCCGCAACAGCTGTCAAGATGCCAGGTGTTGATGTCTTCACGGTTTCGTCATGCAATCCCGGCGATCTTTGGACGACGCGGTCGAATTCGCCGGTGTACGGCAAAAGGTCGATGTATCGCCTCGCGAAAATGCTAGGAGGGGACTCTGGCGTTGGCGGAGGCAACTCGAAATCAAGTGGGTATTTTGATGGTTGATCGATCCAAGTGTAAATAGTGGGGTCGTTGTCTTGACATGGTGCGAGAGGGCTGATGTGTGCGATAGGTGAGAACACTGTTCCGTCGTAGTATCGAATTCCTCTGCGACGGCGCACCATGCAGCTCATGATTGACCCTCTGCCTTTGTCCTTGGCCGTGATACGTGCAGGCATCTGCGAGGTGCTCGCAACGGAAGGAGGCGAAACGGTGGCTGTTGCAGCAGGAGAAGTTGAGGGCGCTGAGGTTTGGCCAGATTAGTTGTTGGGTCTTTCGTCGGCTGCTTTTCGTTCGTAGCACTGATCGATCGTGTGTCCGGGCTTCTTGCAGTATTTGCAAAATGTCCCTTTCTTTCCATGCTGCTCCCCTTCAGTCGCGCCAACATAGAAGACTAACTTCTCCCGCTTGGTGTTCTTCTCATTGTACAGATCGATTTCTTTCTGCTCAGAGAGAAGCGTGGCGCACAAGGCCAATTCAGAGACGGTTGCTCGAGCGCGGAGCAACGACTGACATTGGCGCCAGTCGGGTCCAAGACCAGAGAGAACCATTGAGACGAACATGTCGTCTGGAACAGTTCCCCACACTTCTTAATGTAGTCGCGCAGATTGCGGCACTGGTTGAATATGGTCCCGCCTTCTCCCCTTATTGCATTTTAACCGATGTGAGCTGGCTGAGTAGGCGACTCATTGTGACGGGATCTGTTGCCATCTATGAGTTGCGCAGGTGCTCCCAAGAGGCGTACGCGGGTGCCCACTCTGACTTGTAGGAGCGAATGCTGAGCTGCTCGGAAGGGGAGAGGTTTCAGAGAAGAGTGGTGTACGCGAGAAGAGACTCGTGGTAGTATTGGTTCTTCTCTTGGATGGTGCCTTCCGTCGGAAAAGGTAAGCTTCCATCGTAGTACATCCAGATTTGCGCAGTTGTCGCGAGGAGCTCCAATTCGAAACTCCACGTGTAGAAGTCTTTTCCGTCAAAGGGAACTGATGTTTTCAGCTTCAGGTCAGAACGAACTTTGTCAGCATTGTTGCGATTGTGTCTGAATGTGCGCGTTGTTGACTCTCTTGCACAGGAGCTGAAGCTTGACAGTTGTCAAAGGTGAAAGACCTCTCGGAGTTGACGCGGCGGTCTTCTCCAGGGAGAGGGAGTCCAGCAACTCCACGTGCATAGCTCGAGCCATCGATGCTCATTGCTTGAAGGCTCTCAAGAGCATTGATGCGAGCGACCAGCTGCTCAACGAGAGCGGCGCTGATGGAGGTCACCGCTGATGGTGCAGTGGGTGTTGCTGGGCCCAAAGAATCTGCAGTGGCTTTTCCTTCTGGAGCCTTAGTGGTGCAGAGTATAATGATGTAACGAGTAATTTATAAGGAGGTTGTTCTAGTAAGAACAAGAACTTAGCAAGCCTTATAATTCACTCTAGCTCTCATACCATGATGTTATAACTGAAGGATCACAGTGAATAGGATAAGAGTGCTGAGTATATGAGAGAACTATGAAGTCTCGGTGATGACCTTGTAGATAAATTGAGAGAGAACAAAGATATAAATAGAAATTCTAGCTAGCCATGTACTCTGAGGGGTACATTCCCTTATTAACTGAATTATATTGCTACAGTAACTACGACTATTGCTATCCTCGACAATTACCGTGTTGCATCGCGTAACTACCAAGTGCAGTTACTGGGCAGTCAAGGGTCACGATCATTGATTGTCTTCGAGTGTTGACCTTCAAGTGACCCTCGACCTTCCGCGTGCTCTATATGAGCTATTGTGGTACTAATATAGTCGCTTACTTCGTTATGAAGTGACGCGAGAGTGAAGAGCCTTCGGGAATGCTTACGATAACCTTTCAGTTATTCCAACACCGCTAATACATCATTATTCTAAGACTTATAGTCTTGAAAACGATCCAAGGGCTTTTCTCAATCCAACATGGTATCAGAGCTAGCAAGGGCAAGACTCAACTATTTCCACTTCCCACAACAACAGAAGGCATGGTAATGCAGAAAGAAAGGAGTTCGTCTACTGGATCCCGCGGCACCACTCCTACTCCACCTCCAATCTCTGGATTACAGACAGAAGGAGGCATTGCCCAAGGACCAGCTGTAGAATCCACTGAAGCACGTGCAAATCCGACATCTGGCTTCAACCCAAGCATGATGGAGAAATTCTTCTCCTTCATGTCCTTCTACGAACAACAACAGCAAGCAGCACTTGCGCAGTCAACAACAGCGACAACAGCAACGGAGTTACTCCCATGAGCCTTGGTGGCTCCTCCTTTGCGCGCGGAAATCAGCAGCCTACCTTTGCACCGTATGAGCCCCAACGTGGCTCTGTCAGCTTCAAGCTGAATCGACTTCCACCTGGACAAGAAACGAAGACACTGGACGCACTTCAACTACAGTCACCATTACAACACCATTCGACGGCAAAGTTTTCTATACGTGGTCTTTTGAGTTCGAGCTGATGATGTAGGGCGCCCAAATCCTTGGCTTCTTTGACAGTTTCCTGCCATATCCAACGCACGGGACACAGTATGACAAGCAGCAGTACACGTATCAATCACTAATGGCGTACACCATACTCCTGCGAAACATAACGGCAAACGAGCAGCAGAATATCCGATCTTATCGTGGATAAAGTAACTTCACCGTGCTCGCGTACAACCACCTGAAGAACCTGTACCAAGCAACCGACAGCGGTAATCAAAGTCGTCTCATGGCACAATTGATAACGGTCCAAATGCAACCCGGCGAAAAGGGAATGGCATATATTAGTCGCTGTCGCGGTCTGCGCGACAGACTCCTTCGATGCGGCGGATCAATATCTGAAGAAGCTTTCGTCACTGTCGTCATCACTGGCCTCAGTCCTCAGTGGCACTCCACCCGACCCATTCTCCGAGCCCATAGAATAATTTTCGAAGCAAACCTCTGCGCCGAAATTTACGCCGAGCAACAAGATATGGACCTGCATGAAGAACGTCACAAGAAAAGGGCATCAGTATTAGAGTTTGCCTTTCACACTCAGCGGTGCAACAACTGTCAGAATATTATAGCTTACTTATTTGTGTAGGCTATAGTGGGGTATCCCATAGGGGGTACAACCCAACTAGGGTTTCCTATTTGTACTCACTTCATTCGTAGTCATTTCATTCACGTTCCTTCTTTCACATGGAATCAGAGCAGGTCCCATCCTAGGGACTGTTCTTTAGGGCCCACCGAAGCGCGCCCGAGGCGCGCGCCTTTTTTTTAAGCGACCCTCCGAGTCGCCCTTTTCCTTCGCGGCCCCGCCGCCCTACTTCGCGGCCCGACCGCCGACCTACTCGCGGCCCAGCCGCCGCCCTACCTTAGCGGCCCACCCACCGCCCTTGCTAGCGGCCCTGCCGTCCCGTCGCGGCCCCGCCACCCAGTCGCGGCCCCGCCACTCCGTAGCGGCCCCGCCACCCCTTCGAGCGGCCCCGCCCCTTAGTCGCGGCCCCGCCACTCCGTCGCGGCCCCGCCACTCCGTCGCGGCCCCGCCGCCCCTTCGAGCGGCCCCGCCACTTCGTCGCGGCCCCGCCACCCAGTCGCGGCCCCGCCACTCCTTCGAGCGGCCCCGCCACTCTGTCGCGGCCCACCCGCCGCCCTACCTGCGGCCTCCCCGCCGCCCTACCTGCGGCCGTCCGCCGCCCTATCTGCGGCCGTCCCGCCGCCCTACCTGCGGCCGTCCCGCCGCCCTACCTGCGGCCTACCCGCCGCCCTACCTGCGGCCCGCCCGGCCGCCCTACCTACGCGGCCCAGTAGCAGACGAGCCGCCCGGAGCAGCCGAGCCGCCCAGGAGCCGCCGAGCCGTCCAGCAGCAGCCGAGCCGCCCAGCAGCAGCCGAGCCGCCCAGCAGCAGCCGAGCCGCCCGGAGCCGCCGAGCCGCCCAGCAGCAGCCGAGCCGCCCGGAGCCGCCGAGCCGCCCAGCAGCAGCCGAGCCGCCCGGAGCCGCCGAGCCGCCCAGCAGCAGCCGAGCCGCCCAGCAGCAGCCGAGCCGCCCGGGAGCCGAGCCGCCCTGCAGCCTAGCGGCCGTGTCGCCAGGCGACCTTCCTCCCGAGCCGCCCAACCTGCCCTGCCCGGTGAGCACTGCACTGCTGTCACTACGTACCCTTCCCCTACTGCTTGCACTGCGCCACTATCTTCGTCATGGCTACACCCAGTGTCCTCGCTTTTGACGCTGAGGGTCGAGCCATTGACTTTGAGGGCTGGCTCGACGACCTGAAGCTGTTTTTACAGTGCGACAGGGCCGACAGTCTGTCTCTCTTTGACCTCACCTCTGGCGCCGTCCCTGCCCCTGCTGCTGATGCTGACGCCACTATTCGCTCTCAGTGGGCCACGCGCGATGCTGCTGCACGTCTTGCTGTGCGTCGCCACCTGCCTACCGCTGAGCGCGCGCACTTTAGCCAGTACAAGAGCGCTCAGACCTTGTACGACGCTGTAGTTGCGCGCTACTCCTCCCCTGCCACTGATGCACTGAGCCGCCTCATGCTCCCCTTCCTCTTCCCTGACCTTGCCGCCTTTCCCACTGTCGCTGATCTCATCACGCACCTCCGCACTAGTGACACTCGCTACCGCGCTGCGCTTCCTGCTGAATTCTGCGCCAAGAACCCCCCCCCCCATGTACATCACTCTCTACTTCCTAGTCACTCGCCTCCCTGACTCCCTTCGTGTAGTCCGGGACCACTTCCTCGCGGTCTGTCCCACCACCCTCACAGTCGACAGCCTCGAGAAGGCCCTCCTTGCAGCAGAGAAGGGCATAGTTGCTATAGGAGCCTCTCGAGGTGACCCCCGCGCCCCCATCTTTGAGGGGTGTTCTCCTTCCCCTCTCCTGCCCTCTGTCGCCTCTGCCGCTGCGGCCGACCTCGTTGGTCTTGAGTCGGTCGGTGCGGCGTCTGCCCCTAGCGGGAGACGCCGCTCTGGCAAGGGCAAGGGGGGCAAGGGAGCGGGTGGGGCCAGTGGGGGCGGTGGCGGTGGAGGTGGAGGCGGCGGAGGGAGTGGGGGTGGCGGTGGAGGTGGTAGCGGGGGTGGGGGTGCTAGTGGCGGCAGTGGAGGCGGGAGTGGCGGCGGCGGTGGCGGTGGTAGCGGAGGTGGCGGAGGTGGCGGCGGTGGAGGTGGAGGCAGGGGCGGTGGAGGCGGAGGCGGGGGTGGCGGAGGTGGAGGTGGTCGGAGTGGAGCTTCGCAGCGGAGCGGCACTGGTGGCGGTCAGCGCCAGCAGCAGCAGCAGCAGCAGTAGCGTTCTCTCGACGTCCCCACCTCTCAGCAGCTCCGTGAGTGGTACACGCAGCGTCAGCGCGGTGGAGGTTTTGGTCCCTGCACCTACGTTCTCCGCACTGGCGACCGCACTGGAGAGCAGTGTGGGGGTGCCCACTCCGCCCAGCGCTGCTTTGGCCGCCTGACGGACGCTTGGCGTCAGCAGTTCCCGGAGGCCGCGGGGATCCCCCGCTAGGGAGAGCTGTCTAGGGCTGGTGTAGCTATCTTTGATCTTGATTTTGATGCTATCCTTGCTGCCATGTATGCTGTGACCATTAGTGATGAGGGTGACTGTTACCGGTGTTTCCCGCCCGACCCGGGCATTGGTACTGCTGCTCCAGGTGCCGGTGAGGCTTCTGCTCTAGGTGCCAGTGCGTCTGTGCTCTCAGGTGCTCGTGAGACTGCGCTCTCAGGTACTGCGTCGGCTTCGGCCTCCCACACCTTCACTCTTGACTCTGGAGCGTCTCGCTCTTTCTTTCGGGACCGCACCACACTTACGCCGCTTAGTCGGCCGGTTGCGGTTTCCCTGGCTGACCCCTCTGGGGGTCCTGTCCTGTCGCGCTTCTCCACAGTCCTCCCGTGTCCGGCGGCTCCATCTCGCACCCTGTCTGGCCTCTACCTCCCCTCGTTCTCTACGAACTTGGTGAGTGGTGCTGACCTACAGGATGCGGGAGTCCACCAGTTCACCCCGGCTCGTCAGCGAGTGACGCACTGCACAGAGGCTAGCACGGGTCGTCACCTGGCTACGTTTACACGTCAGCCAGGGTCGAGCCTGTACACACTGACCACTGCTTCTCCTCCAGGTGCTGAGTCTGGTAGAGTCCCTTCGTCTGGTCAGGTGTTTGCTGCAGCGTCCAGGTCTGGTCCTGAGTCTGCCCCCTGTTCGTGTCGCCGTCTGTCTCACGAGACCCTCCTCTGGCACCACCGCCTTGGCCACCCCTCTCTGCTTCGGCTCAGAGGCATGGCCTCCCGTCTTCTTGTGTCTGGTCTCCCCCGGTCTCTACCTCCCCTTCCTCAGGGCCCTGGCCCTGCCTGTGTCCCCTGTGTCGAGGGGCGCCAGCGTGCTGCCCCTCACTCCTCCCAGTTTCCTCCGACAGAGGCTCCGTTGCAGACGCTTCACATGGACGTGTGGGGCCCTGCCCGCGTCCGTGGACTCGGTCACGAGCGCTACTTCCTGTTGGTGGTTGACGACTACTCGCGTTACACCACAGTCTTCCCCTTGCGCAGCAAGGGTGATGTCACTGAGGTGCTGATCGACTGGATCTGCGCAGCTCGTCTCCAGCGCAGGCAGAGCTTTGGCTCGGACTTTCCTGTGTTGCGTCTGCACTCGGACAGAGGCGGAGAGTTCTCCTCTGGCCTTCTGCGTGCCTACTGTCGTGCGCGAGGCATCCGCCAGACCTTCACGCTTCCGGACTCCCCGCAGCAAAATGGGATTGCAGAGCGCCGCATTGGCATGGTCATGGACGTCGCTCGTACGTCCATGATGCATGCTGCTGCCCCCCATTTTCTGTGGCCTTTTGCGGTCAGGTACGCCGCGCATCAGATCAACCTCCACCCCAGGGTCTCCAGGCCGGAGACCTCCCCAGCCCTGCTGTGGACGGGGAAGGTTGGCGATGCGTCGGCGTTCCGGGTCTGGGGATCTCGGGCGTTTGTCCGCGACTTGTCTGCGGACAAGCTGTCCCCTCGCGCTGCTCCCTGCGTCTTCCTGGGGTTCCCCCCTGACGCCCCTGGGTGGCAGTTCTACCACCCCACCTCTCGACGTGTTCTGTCCTCCCAGGACGTCACGTTCGACGAGTCGGTACCCTACTACCGCCTCTTCCCCTACCGCACTCCGTCCCTCCCCCCGCCCCCGCTCTTCTTGGTACCAGGTCCCCCCCAGGTAGACCCCCTCCCCCCTCAGGGTCCTACCCCTTCAGGTGTGTCCCAAGTAGACGCGGTCGAGCCTGTCGAGGTCACTGGTGACTCTGGTGCTGCTGCGGGAGCTGAGCCTGGGGGTGCTGAGCCTGGAGGTACTTCACTTGGGGGTGCTGAGCCTAGGGGTGCGGAGTCTGGGGGTGCTGAGCCTGGGGGTGCTGAGCCTGGGGGTGCTGAGCCTGGGGGTACTGCGTCTGGGGGTGTTGAGCCTGGGGGTGCTGGGCCTGGGGGTGCTGAGACTGGGGGTGCTGAGCCTGGGGGTGCTGAGACTGGGGGTGCTGAGACTGGGGGTGCTCCGCCTGGAGGTACTTCGTCTCGCCGAGAGCCACTCTCCCCACAGGAGCTGCGTGAGTGGTTTGCCCGCCGCTGGAGGCGTGCTGCTGGAGCTGGTGCTGCAGAGGGTGTTGGCGCTGAGAGTACCGCTGGTGGTCCGACTGGCAGTGCTCCTGGTGGTGCTGCTGGAGGTTCTGGAGCTACTGGAGGTGCTGCTGGAGGTGCTGCTGCTGGAGCGGGTACTCCTGCTGGGGGTACTGGTGCTGTCCCTGCTGTTCCTGGCGTCGCCGCGCGGCCCCGATCGTACTTCGTTCCGCTCCTGCAGCAGATTCTTGGTCTTACACCTTCTCCTGGTCCTCCTCCTCCTCCCTTAGAGGTTCCACAGCCTGTCTCGTCACAGTCACAGCTACAGCCTGCCTCCCCTTTGCCTGCTCCTTCTCCCTACGCTGGTCCGACTGGAGGTCTTACCGAGCGTCGTGAGCCTGCGTCTTGTCCTGCGTCGCCTGTTCGTACTGCGCGCGCTAGTGGTCGCGGTTCGCGTCAGCGTCCTCCTCCTGTCCCTGGCACGCACCGGATGTCTCTCCGTCCGTCTTCTGCTCCCCTACGTGCCCCTTTGCCTTCTCCTCCTGCTTCCTCTCTTCCTGCTCTTGCCGACCCGGAGTCGGACTCTCTTCGTGCTGCCAGTCCTACTGTCACGCGTCTCCTTGCTACTGCTCTCACTGACCCTTCTTTCGAGTCTTCTGCTGCGTCTCCCCTTGTCACTGAACTCGTCGACTTTGCTGCGCGCTGTCGTCTAGACTACGCTGCTAGTCTTGTCGCTGAGTCTGAGTCTGTCTGTCCTTTGTCCGTCGGGGGTGAGTGTGCCCTTGGCACGGACGTCCTTGAGGACAGGCAGGAGGAGTTCCAATGTCTGGCCGCCGCTTCACCTCATCTCGCGTCTGTACTGCTAGCCCCTGAGGGAGACCCGGATGCACTAGACATCCCGACTCCGCGCTCTTACGCGGAGGCGATAGAGGGTCCCTACTCCTCTCAGTGGCAGGCAGCTTTGGATGCAGAGATGGCTTCCTGGAGGTCCACAGGCACCTACGTTGACGTTGTCCCCCCTCCTGGGGCGAACATCGTCAGTGGCATGTGGATCTTCAGGGTGAAGCGGCCGCCGGGTTCTCCGCCTGTCTTCAAGGCACGTTACGTGGCTCGTGGCTTCAGTCAGCGGCAGGGGGTCGACTACTTTCAGATCTTCTCTCCTACCCCGAAGATGACCACTCTTCCGGTACTGCTGCACGTTGCTGCTCACCGTGACTACGAGCTGCACTCTCTCGACTTCAGCACAGCTTTCTTGCAGGGCAGCCTGCACGAGGAGATCTGGCTGCGTCGCCCACCTGGCTTCACTGGGTCTTTCCCTCCTGGTACCCAGTGGAGTCTCCGCCAGGCGCCACGTGAGTGGCATGACACACTGAGGACTACACTGGCGGCACTTGGGTTTGCTCCTTCTACTGCCGACCCGTCGCTGTTTCTGCGCACCGACACCTCTCTGCCGCCGTTCTACATCCTCGTGTACGTCGACGACTTTGTCTTTGCCACAGCTGACACTGCTGGACTCGCCTACGTGAAGTCCGAGCTGTAGAAGAGACACACGTGCACTGACCTGGGTGAACTGCGCAGCTACCTTGGCTTGCAGATCACCCGGGACAGAGCACGCCGCACCATTACCCTGACTCAGTCACACATGGTGCAGCAGGTCCTTCAGCGCTTCGGCTTCACGTACTCCTCGCCTCAGGCCACTCCTCTGCCTACTCGCCACTCGCTCTCAGCTCTGCCTTCGGTTGAGTCCGTAGAGTCGAGTGGCCCGTATGCAGAGCTTGTTGGCTGCCTCATGTACCTGATGACCTGCACACGACCTGACCTTGTATACCTTCTTAGCATTCTCGCACGCTATGTTGCTTCTGGGAGACACCGACCAGAGCACATGGCTGCAGCGAAGAGGGTGTTGCGCTACTTGTGCAGTACGTCGGGCATGGGGCTAGTGCTTGGAGGGCGCAGTCCAGTGGTCCTCACTGGGCACGCGGACGCTTCTTGGGCTGACGACCAGGCCATGCAGCGGTCGTCACAGGGTTACACCTTCAGCCTTGGTTCCGGCTCTGTTTCGTGGCGGGCTACCCGCTCGTCTTCTGTTCTCGGCTCCAGTTGTGAGGCTGAGATCTACGCCGGGGCTATGGCTGCACAGGAGTTACACTGGCTCACCTACCTGTTGACCGACCTTGGAGAGCCGCCTCGTTCTCCTCCAGTCCTGTACGTAGACAACAAGGCCATGCTGGCCTTGTGTCGAGAGCAGCGACTGGAGCACAGGACAAAGCACATTGCTCTCCGCTACTTTCTTGCTCGTGAGCTACAGCAGCGTGGATAGTTGCGACTTGCGTACGTGGCATCTGAGGCCAACACTGTTGATGTCTTCACCAAGGCACTTGCGCCTTGTGCTCATCAGCGTTGCTGCACGCAGCTGGGCCTTGTGCCTGTCTTGCCTCACTTGCTCACTTCTTGACCTTGCTTGTACCTTGACCTATATATACTCTTGCTCTTGCTTGCTTGACTCTTGTATATCTTTATATATGGTCTTGCATGTGAACTGGCCTTGTGGCTCTTGAACTTGTGCTCGGAATGTGTGGTGACTTTGTGATCCACCCTGAGCTTTGCTTTGTTTTGCTTGACTGGTCTTGTGACCCCTTGTTCTCCCCCACTTTGCCTATGGGGGTGTGTCAGAATATTATAGCTTACTTATTTGTGTAGGCTATAGTGGGGTATCCCATAGGGGGTACAACCCAACTAGGGTTTCCTATTTGTACTCACTTCATTCGTAGTCATTTCATTCACGTTCCTTCTTTCACAACAACAACAACCGACAACACGAGCACCAAGCACGAAGATACGTACCACCGTTGTGTCATCTCTGCCGTACATCAGGACACTCTATCACCCACTACCCGAACCAACAACAATTGACACCACCATAACGTCAGCTTCGACCTTCAAGTAGTCAAGTGGTCTCCACACAGCCACACCCTTCCAACCAGGCGCCGCCTTCAACGACAACGTCACAACCTGCACGAGAAACAAGAAACATCATAAGCTACATGACAAGAATGGACTCCTTCATCACCGATTCACCACCGACTTACTCACCAGAAGAACTGCTCGATGAAAGCATGCCTCGTCGCGAATCGCTGGAACCAAATCTGGCGTACGCATCTATCGCACAGAGCGAACCGTCCGGTCAAGATACTTGGTTCTTGGACAGCTGCTGTGGCCAACACATGTGCTTGTCAAACCGCTTCATTCAACGGGAACAACGCCTCAACTGGGAAGTCGTGATAACCGTCGCCAACAACCAGAACTTGCGCACATGACGACAAGGAGTAGTTTAACTTCAGTCCCACGAGACTAAGGTCATCTTACAGATGTTGAAGGTTTTGATTGCAGAAGGACTGGGCTATAACTTACTCAGCGTCAGTCAACTCATGACAAAAGGGATTCATCTCAAAGCCGACAACACCACTCAGGAATTCAAGCTGTACAACGACAAGGGTGGACTTTACATTGGGAAAGTGGTCCTGAAAAACAACGTTTTCGTCCTCAATTTTGGCCCAGATCAAGGAACTCCTGACAGCGACGCGATCGTCAACTTCACCACTTGGTCGCACCCACCAGATCTGGACCCAGACTTCAACCCCGGAGGCTTCTGGTACTCACACACTATACCTGAAGAAGAATGGACAAGAAGAACGGAGCGGTAGTTCAATAGACAACAGAGGTAGCAGCAACATCGGCAACAGCAGAGACAGCAGCAGCAACAGTAACATCGGCAGAAGCAAAAGCAACAGCACCAATCGCCAGCTCTTCATCAGTACCGACTCCCGTCACCGATACCACACCGACTCCTGCTCAACAACTGACTCCCGCTCCACGCGACGTCCACAGAAGTGCCAACAGCACCGCAAGCTTCTACTCCAACTCCGACCTGTACAGACGTTCACCGGGACATCGCTGACGAATCACTGTGGCATCAAAGGTTAGGACATCCCAGCAACACGACACTGAACAACACGATAAGAGCAGGAGTTCTCGACAAAGACTCACTACTCTTACCAGACGGCAGAGAACTTCAACGAGTTTGCGGAACTTGCTTTACCTGCCCTGAAGCCGACTTACCCCATCAGCCGTTCGCCTCTCATCACAACCCAATCGCACCAGCATACGCACCACTGGAGAAGGTCTATAGCGACATACTGTATGCCCGCGAAAGCGGACAAGGAGCATACAAATACGTAATCACATTTATCAACGCCGCCACCAGATACGCCTGGCACCTCAACCTCCCGAGTCGCGATATGGCCTTCGAAGCCTTCGTCGCCTGGCTCTCAGTAGCAGAAAGAGAATCAGGATTGAAGCTGAATTTTTTTCAGTCAGACGGGGGAGGAGAATACCAATCACAAAAGTTCATGCAATACCTGGCGGAGAAAGGCATCAAGCGACTCATCTCTCTTCCCTACGCTCATCAAAAGCAAGGCGTGGCAGAAAGGGTGAACAGGTCCTTCCAGAACACCATGCGCAAGCTGCTACGTGGCATGTGACTACCCAACCATCAGTGGCTCGAGGCAATGGACCACGCTGTACTGTTATACAACTTGCTCTCGTCATCCTCGCTTCTGAACAACGCATCACCGCACCTGCTGTGGACAGGAAAACTGGGCAACACCAAAATGTTACGAGTTTTTTGTTGCATGGTACTGTACCGACCCCACACTGCACGAGCCAGGTAATTATCACAACGCACACAGTGGGGGCTACACATGTGCATCGAAAAACATTACGACGCATGGAAGATTTTCGACGTCCACTTGAAGGAAACAGTAGCAGCATGTGACGGGACTCTCTACAAACGACTCACTCTTTAAACATACCTAGACAGTTTGGCAGCAGAACGAGACCTCACGGGCGGCTTCCATGGCAATCAAGCCTTTGCTTCACCAGAAAATGAGGCTGACTGGGATGAGCAAAACGTGGACGGAGCATCGGAGGAAGCCGGACCTCTTCCCTAGTGTTCGGTACCCGTTCCAATGGACGACGATAACCCTCGCAAAAGCATCAATGCCGCAGTCTACTACGACTTCGCCAACAGTGGTTACGTTACGCCCCAGCCAGTCAACACCAACGTTTCATAATGCATATGCCCCAATTTCTTACCTGATCCAGAAGCGGGAGACTAAGCGGTCTATCTTGAGGATCCAAGTCTTCCCCAACGCACAAAGAGTGGAATGCAGATTCTCGGCCTCGTCACCGCAGTCCTTGGAGCATCGCCGCCGCGAGAGCCTACTACAGTTCAGCAAGCTCCAGGGGGGGGAGCACAGGGAGAAATGGCGCAAAGCACGGTGAGTCGTGCGTGGATTTGACCAAGAGCACGGACGAGATTTCACCGAGACTTTCGCGCCGGTCAGCCGACATATCTCTCTGCAAATCCTCCTCGCGATAGCCGCCATGAAGCGGAAGAAGCTCCGCCAAATCGACGTGGCCAATGCGTTCCTCTACGCTATCGACGATGCAGATTTTTTCGTCGAACAGACGCATGGTTTCGTCACATACCCTAATCAAGTCTGTCAACTGCTGAAGTCTGTATATGGCATCAAGCGCTGCAAAATACGACAACACAATCGCCAAACGCTTTGGATTAACGCCAATCGCCATCTCCATACCCTATCGTTACACCGCCGGAAACCACCAGGAAAAGTCTAATCCGTTTGGATCTACTGGACTACGTGACTACCAGCGAAAACTGGGATGCTTGCTCTTCGCAGCCGACACCTGTCGACCGGACTTATCGTACTCAGCGAGTCAACTTCCTACCTACCTCAAACGACCCGAAGCAGAGCATATAGCGGAACTCCATCAAGCACTACACTATCTCGTTAGCATACCAGCGATCGACCTAACCTACCGCAAGACTGGAACCACGACTCCAAACCTAATCGGCTACGTGGGCGCTGATCACGCAGGCGATTCTGACAACAGGCAATTATGTACCGGCTACATCTATCGACTTGAGCCCGCCGGGCCTATCTCGTGGCAGTCGAGCATCTGAACGAGAATGATTGCATTGAGAAGAAACTGAATACAAGTTATAACCCTAATTGGGTTCTACCCCTTATGGGCTACCCCACAACAACCTACACAATATAAACATTATCACAGTTTGACACACCCCCATAGGCAAAGTGGGGGAGAACAAATGATCACAAGACCAATCAAGAAAAGCAAAGCAAGCTCAGGATGGATCACAAAGTCGCCACACACTCTGAGCACAAGCAAATGGCTACAAGGCTAGTCCACAAGCAGAGTTATATAAACGAGAACAAATAGTACAGTGATCATAACCTAGCAAGTGTAAGCATGCAGGTACATATATATATATACATATATATCACAATACAAGCAAAGCCACACAGTGAGCAAGTGAGACAAAGTAGGCACAAGGCCTAAAGAAGTACAACAACGCTGATGATCACCAGGCGGAAGTGCCTTAGAGAATATGTCAGCAGTGTTGGCCCGAGTGGCCACGTAAGCAAGATGAAGATGACCACGCTGCTGCAACTCTCGAGCAAGGAAGTAGCGCAGAGCGATGTGCTTTGTTCTGTGCTCAAGTCTGTGCTCCTTACACAAGGCAATCATGGTCTTGTTGTCTACGTATAGAACTGGAGGAGAACGAGGCCGCTCTCCCAGGTCAGTCAACAGGTAGGTGAGCCAGCGTAACTCCTGTGCAGTCATGGCCCCTGTGTAGATCTCAGCCTCACAATTGGAACTGAGAACAGATAACGAACCGGTAGACTGCAAAGAACCAGATCCGGGGCCATGGCTGAAAGTGTAACCCTGTGACGACCGTTGCGTAGCCAGGTCGTCAACCCAAGACGCGTCTGCGTGTCCAGAGAGGACAACTGGACCTTGTCCTCCAAGCACGAGCCCCATGCCCAGTGTACTGCACAAGTAGCGCAACACCCTCTTAGCAGCCTCCCGGTGCTCTGGTCAGTGTCTCTCGGGCGCAACGTAGCGAGCCAAGATGCTAAGAGGGTAGTCAGGGTCAGGTCGAGTGCAGGTCATCAGGTACATGAGGCAGCCCACAAGCTCTGGATACGGGCCAATCGGCTCTACGGACTCGTCCGAAGGTGGAGCTGAGAGCGAATGACCGTTATGCAGAGGGTGGACTGTGGCGAGGAGTACTGGAAGCCGAAGCGCTGAAGGACCTGGTGCACCATGTGTGGCTGAGTCAGGGTGATGGCGCGTCGTGCTCTGTCTCGGGTGATCTTTAAGCCAAGATAGCTGTGCAGCTCACCCAGATCAACACAGATTTGTTTCTTCTGCAGCTCCGACTTAAAAAGGGTCAGTGCTTCTATGTCAGCAGTGGCAAAAACCAAGTCGTCGACATACACGATGATGTAGAACGGCGGCAGCGAAGTGTCGATGTGCAGAAACAGCGACGGGTCAGCAGTTGAAGGAGCAAACCCAAGGGCCACAAGTGTCTTCTTCAGTGTGTCATGCCATTTACGAGGCGCCTGGCGGAGACCGTAGACTGGCCGTCGAAGGCTCCACTTGGTACCCTCAGGAAACGACCCAGTGAAGCCATGAGGACGGTGCAGCCAGACGAAACCGCCGGACACGGGAGAACAGTGGAGGAACGCGCAAGAACCGGTCCCCCAGAGGGGTCAGCCAGAGAGACTGCAATCGGTGCAGGGAGTGGTGTGACTGTGTTATTGTCATGAAAGAAACAGTGGGAAGCACCTGAGTCAAGAGTGAAGGTGTGCAAGGCCTCAGCAAGCGCAATATCAGAGAGAGCAAACTCACTAGCACCTAGAGCTGTAGCCTCTACACCAGGGTCGGGCAGCACACACAGGTAACAGTCACCCTTAGCACTAACAGTCAAAGCATACATGCCAGCAAGGATAGCATCATAGTCAAGAGCAAATACATCCACATCTTTCCTAAGCAGGTTTAGCCAGTGGGGGAGCTCAGCCTCGTCGCCAAACTCTGCGCACCAGGCGTCGACAAGATGGGAGAAGCAGCGGTACTGTGTGTGACCAACCTTCCCGCATGTCTGACCAGCGCAGTCACCTGTGCGAATGACGTACGAGCAGCGAACACTAGCCCTAGACGCCCCACTCTGAGCAAACCACTCACGAAGCTGCTGGGGCGTAGGGGTCTCGCGCGAACGCTGCTGCTGCTGCCTCTGACCACCGCCAAAACCTCCCCTCTGAACGGCTCCACCCCGACCACCACCACTGCCGCCGCCACCACTCCCACTGCCGCCACCACTGCCGCCACCACTCCCACTGCTACCACCACCACCACCACCACCAACGCCCCCACTCCCACCACCACTCCCACCGCCACCACCACCACCTCCACCACCTCCACCGCCTCCACCACCGCCTCCACCGCTGCCACCCCCACCACCCTTGCCTCCCTTGCCCGTGCTGGTATGGCGCCTACCACTAGGAGCAGACGCAGCCCCGTCCTCTTCAGCACGAAGGAAGTCAACAGCAGCACTAGAAGCGAAAGATGGGGCAAAGGGGGAGGGGGAACACCCCTAAAAAAAGAGAGTGCGAGGAGTGCCACGAGTAGCACCTACAACGACTATGCAAGCCTCGGCTGCAAGGAGGTGCTTCTCGAGCAGGTCGACAATGAGGTCCGTGGGGTACATGAGGTCCATGGCGAGAAAGAGGTCCCTGACTGCGCTAAGAGAGTCAAGGAGGCGGGTGACGATGAAGTAGAGAGTGATATACATGGGGGGAGGGTTCTCATCTAAAAACTTGGCTTTAAGCGCGACACGATAGCGAGTGTCGCTAGTGCGAAGGTGGGTGATGTGGCCGTCGACTGTGGCAAAGGCTGACAGCTCGGGAAAAAGGTAGGGCAGTATAAGGCGGCCGAGAGAGGCAGAGGAGGAGTAACGAGCGACTACAGCGTCGAACAGTGCTTTGGCTATCTTGTGCTGGCCAATTGCACGCGTTCGGCTAACGGCAGGTGGTTTCGAACGGCTAGGCAAGCAGTAGCGTCACGGGTAAGCCACTGTGAGCAAGTCGCACTGTCAGTTGTCTTGAGAGGAGCGAGAGAGGTCCCAGACGTGTGGTCAAACAGGGAGACGCCGTCTTTTGACTCGCTCTGTAGGTACAGCTGTAAGTCGTCTACCCAAGTCTCAAACTGGATTTAACGGCCCTCAGGATCGAGCGTGGGAACACTGAGAGAAGCCATAGCGAGCATAGCAGAGTGGCGCGCGACCAGCAGGCCAGCACGCAGGGCAAGGCAGGGCATGTGCGTGGCGAGCAGGGCAGCGCGTGCGGGGCAGCGCGACCGCGCTGGGCAGGGCACGGCAGCGCGCGACGGGCATGGCAGCGCGTGCGGAACAGCGGCGCAGCAGCGCAGGACAACGCATGGCAGCTCAAGGCAGCGCGGGCAGCAGCGCAGCACGCGCGGCAGCAGGGCAGCGTGCGGCGGGGCAGTGTGGGGCAGCGCGATCGCAGGGCAGGGCACGTACGCGGGAAGCAGGTAGCACAACAGCGCGCGGCTTTGGGCAGGGCAGCGCGACAGCGCGCTGGGCAGGGCAGGGCAGCGCGATAGTGCAGGGCAGGGCAGGAACGAATGGTGGGCCTTAAAAAAAAAGGTCCTACGGAGTGAACTGCTCTGAAACCATGTCAAGTAAATGAACAAGAATGATTGCATTGAGAAGAAATCGAGTACACGTACTAACCCTAACTGAGTTATACCCCTTATAGCATACCCCACAACAGCTTACACAATATATATATATATATATATCTTTGAAGTGTGTAACACTTTCCAAAAATGCATATTGTGAAAGCGCAGCTAACTATATCGCAGCAAGGCAACGACGAATTACAATTTGTCGAGTACATAACGAGGGTTGGAGGCCATTTGGAACTTGCAGTTCCATTCCCCACCCAGCCACCCCTAGTTGTATACGAAAATTGAATAATCTATAGTTGGACGAGAATGTTGTAATTACTGCTATTGTAATGAAGCACGATGCCTTTATAAGAACAGAATGCAAGCTTTCTCAATATAAACATTACAGCAGTTTGACACGGGCTTATCGTACTCAGCGAGTCAACTTGCTGCCTAGCGGAACTCGATCGAGCACTACACTATCTCGTCAGCACACCAATGATCGGCCTAACCTACCACAAGACCGGAACACGACTCCAAAGCTAAACGGCTACGTGGACGCTGACCACGCAGACGATTCTGACAACAGGCAATCACGTACCGGCTACATCTATCGACTTGAGCCTGTCAGAATCCCAGCCACTAACCACTGGGATAAAAGGGCTTGTTTGTGTAGCGGGTGAGTGCGCCCATAACCCCTCAGGCCGGCGCGCGTGTAACCCTTCCCTAGGATCAATCGGGGATCACCAGTGGACCTCTGACACCCGCCCGCACTGGGATGCCCGAAGTGCACACACAGGGATTCAAACCCGAGACTTTTGCTCTTATACCATGTCAGAATCCCAGCCACTAACCACTGGGATAAAAGGGCTTGTTTGTGTAGCGGGTGAGTGCGCCCATAACCCCCCAGGCCGACGTGCCTGTAACCCTTCCCTAGGATCAATCGGGGATCAACAGTGGACCTCTAACAGAACCCGTCGGTCCTATCTCGTGGCAGTCGAGCAAGCAAGAGCTAATTGCTCTCTCCTCAGCTGATGCAGAATACATTGCACTCTGCTCAACCACCAAGGAAGGACTATACCTTCGCGAACTACTGGAAGAAGCAAAGGTGGCCCAGTTACCCAGCTTCTCCTGCTCCTATGAGAACCAATCTGCAATACACATAGCGAACAAGAGCGGGTTCGCGAACCGAACGAATCACATCGCCTTGCGCTACTTCTTCGTGAAGGACGAGATCGAGAAAGCGATACTCGAGCTATCCTACTGCCCCACGTCCGAGATGGCCGGAGATTACTTGACCAAGAAACTCGGAAAGCAGAAGTTCGAGTACTGCATGCTGCTGAATGGACAAAGCCACGTCACCAGCAACGAATGTGATGACACTCCAGAAGCGAAGGGGAGTGTTGGAAACATATAGTTCGCGCTTCTGATGTGTCGAGCACTACAATGTAAGCGAAGCGAACTACAGCGAAGTAACAGCGAGTCAATCAAAGCGGTTGACAAAAAGGAACAGCAAGAGGTGTCAGAGGTCCAATGGTGATCTCCAATTGATCCTAGGGAAGGGTTACAGGCATGTTGGCCTGGGGAGTTATGGGTGCACTCACCCACTACACAAACAAGCCCTTTTATCCTAGTGGTTAGTGGTTGGGATTCTGACACGGCATCAGAGCGAAGGTCTCGGGTCCGAATCCCAGCGTGTGCACTTCGGGCATCCCAGTGCGGGGGGGTGTTAGAGGTCCAATGGTGATCCCCGATTGATCATACGGAAGGGTTACAGGCACGTTGGCCTGGGGGGGTTATGGGCGCTCTCACCCGCTACACAAACAAGTCTTTTTATCCCAATGATTAGTGGCTGGGATTCTAACAAGAGGTTAAGAGAAGGTCAAAGGTCAGCGACCTTTGGCTCGCCGAAAGCAGCGCGACAGTAAAGACACATAACTGACTCACTATTGAGCAGTTACCAGAGTCGTCGCTGTATCGAACCGCAACAACAGTTAGAATTAGTTAAACCTTTCATATTCCTTGTAATCATATAAAGCCCTGTATCTCTTTGCTATCAACTTATCTTGTTCTCATTGTCAGACTTATATTACTTAGCCTATGTAGGCTATAGTGGGGTAGCACATATGGGGTACAACACATTTCTAGGGTTTGTACTTGTACCCAACTTTCACTTAGTCATTCTCATTCCTCGTTTCTTATCATGGTATCGAGCAGGTTCCCTAGTGAGAACGCTTTCTAGGGCCCACCACGATTTTTTTTTTTTTCCTGCCCGGAGCGCGCTTCGCTCCTGCCCGAGTCGCTCTCTGTGTGCCCTCCCTACCGTCGCGCCCTCTCACGGCCCCTTCAAGACGCCCTTACGGCCCCTCGCGCTGCCCTTTACGGCCCCTCGCGCCGCCCTCTACGGCCCCTCGCGCCGCCCTTACGGCCCCTTACGGCCCCTCGCGACGCCCGTCGGCCCCCTCGCGGCGCCCTTACGGCCCCGTCGCGGCCCCGTCTAGGCCCCTTACGGTCCCGTCGCCGCCCCGTCTAGGCCCCTTACGTCCCCGTCGCCGCCCCGTCTAGGCCCCTTGCGGCCCCGTCGCCGCCCCGTCTAGGCCCCTTACGGCCTAGTCGCCGCCCCGTCTAGGCCCCTTGCGGCCCCGTCGCCGTCCCGTCTAGGCCCCTTGCGGCCCCGTCGCCCCCACCTGCGGCCCCGTCGCCGTCACCTGCGGCCCCGTCGCCCTCCCCTAGCGGCCACGTTGCCGCCTCTACCGGCCCCGTCACCGCTCAGCCGCCCAGCGACCGAGCCGCCAAGCAGCACAGCAGCCGAGCCGCCCACCAGCCGTCGCCGCCGAGCCGCCCAGCAGCCGAGCCGCCCAGCAGCCGAGCCGCCCTGCAGCCGAGCCGCCGAGCCGCCGAGCCGCCCAGCAGCCGAGCCGCCGAGCAACCGAGCCGCCGAGCCGCCGAATCGCCCTACTATCGAGCCGCTGCTTTTCCTGCCGGTGCGCCCCGGCCCTACTTACTCGGACTGGTGAGATCACTCCCTACTAGGCCACTGCAGTCATGGCTACCCCCAGTGTCCTTACCTTTGATGCTGAGGGCCGTGCCGTTGACTTTGAGGTCTGGGTCGATGACCTCCAGCTGTTTCTCCAGTGCGATAGGGCAGACGGACTCTCTCTGTTCGATCTCACCTCTGGTGTTTCTCCCGCCCCACCTGCTACTGCTGACAGCACTGTTCGCTCACAGTGGGCCACACGCGATGCTGCTGCTCGCCTTGCTGTGCGTCGCCACTTACCGACCGCTGAGCGTGCGCACTTTAGCCAGTACAAGAGTGCTAAGACCTTGTACGACGCTGTAGTTGCACGCTACTCCTCCCCTGCCACTGCTGCTCTTAACCGCCTCATGCTGCCGTACCTGTTCCCTGACCTTGCTGCTTTTCCCACAGTCGCTGACCTTGTCACTCACCTTCGCACTAGTGACATTCGCTACCGCGCTGCGCTTCCTGCTGAGTTCTGTGCCCAGAACCCCCTCCCCATTTACATCACCCTCTACTACATAGTCACCCGCCTCCCTGACTCCCTTCGCTTAGTCAGGGACCACTTCCTCTCAGTTTGCCCCACCACACTCACCGTCGACCTCCTCGAGGAGCGCCTCCTAGCAGCAGAGAAGAGCATATTCGCTGTAGGAGCCTCTCGTGGTGACCCTCGCACCCCCGTCTTTGAGGGGTGTTCCCCCTCCCCCCTCTTGCCCTCTGTTGCTTCTGCTGCTGCAGCCGACCTCGTTGGTTTCGAGTCGGTCGGCGCTGCGTCTGCCCCGAGCGGGAGACGCCGCACCGGCAAGGGCAAGGGGGGCAAGGGCGCTGGAGGGGCTGGCGGGGGCGGTGGAGATGGTGGTGGAGGCAGTGGAGGGGGTGGGGGTGGTGGTGGTAGTGG
Organism: Closterium sp. NIES-65; assembly: GCA_948144175.1. NCBI lineage: Eukaryota > Viridiplantae > Streptophyta > Zygnematophyceae > Desmidiales > Closteriaceae > Closterium > Closterium sp. NIES-65. The sequence goes on from CANXME010000532.1 coordinate 1,805,207, forward strand.
TGGCGGGGGTGGAGGTGTCGGTGGCAGCAGTGGAGGCGGAGGAGGCAGCGGTGGTGGCGGAGGGAGCGGAGGCGGTGGAGGCGGTGGAGGCGGCGGAGGCGGCGGAGGTGGCCGAGGCCCTGGCGGCAGCAGTGGACCTGGTCGCGGCTCTGCGCAGAGGAATGGCTCCGGTGGTGGTCCGCGCCAGCAGCAGCAGAGCAGTCGTGAGACCCTGTCCCCTCAGCAGCTTTGTGAGTGGTACGCTGCGCGTTAGCGCGGTGGGGATACTATGTCAGAATCCCAACCACTAGACCATTGGGATAAAAGGGCTTGTTTCAGTAGCGGGTCAGTGCGCCCATAACCCCCCAGGCTAACATGCCTGTAATCCCCTAAGGATCAATCGGGGATCTCACAGTGCAGCTCTGCTGACACCCCCCCATACTGGGAGGCCCAGGACTGAGCACAGCGGTAACGGCCTGCATGTGCATACACCGGGATTCGAACCCGAGACCGCTCTGATACCATGTCAGAATCCCAACCACTAGACCATTGGGATAAAAGGGCTTGTTTCAGTAGCGGGTCAGTGCGCCCATAACCCCCCAGGCTAACATGCCTGTAACCCCCCAAGGATCAATCGGGGATCTCACAGTGCAGCTCTACTGACATACTGGTCCCTGCACCTACGTTCTCCGTACCAGCGACCGCGCTGGTGAGCAGTGCGGGGGCCCGCACTCCACCAAGCGCTGCTTCGGCCGCCTGACGGACGCGTGGCGTCACCAGTTCCCTGAGGCCTCTGAGATCCCTCGCTGGGGAGAGCTGTCTAGGGCGGGGGTTGCTATCTTTGATCTTGATTTTGATGCTATTCTTGCTGCCATGTATGTTGTTTCTAATAGTGTTGTGGGTGACTGTTACCTGTGTGTTCCGCCTGACCCGGGCATTGAGACTGCTGCTCTAGGTGCTGGTGAGGCTGCTGCTCTAGGTGCTAGCGCGTCTGCTGCCCCAGGTGCTGGTAAGTCTGCTCTCTCAGGTACCACGTTGGCTCAGGCCTTACACACCTTCACCCTTGACTCGGGTGCTTCCCGCTCCTTCTTTCGAGACCGCACCACACTTACGCCGCTTAGTCGACCGGTTGCGGTCTCCCTGGCGGACCCCTCTGGGGGTCCTGTCCTTGCTCGCTTCTCCACTTACTTACCGTGTCCGGCAGCCCCCTCTGGCACCCTGTCAGGTCTCTACCTCCCCTCGTTCTCTACGAACTTGGTGAGTGGAGCTGATCTTCAGGATAGGGGGGTTGACGAGTTCACTCCTACGAGTCAGCGGGTGACCCACTGCACGTGTGCTCAGACAGGCCGACACTTGGCCACGTTCACCCGTCGGCCGGGGTCGAGCCTGTACACCCTCACTACTGAGCCTCCTCTGGCTGCTGAGCCTGGTGAGGTCGCTGCGTCGAGTCAGGTGTTTGCTGCAGCGTCCAGGTCTAGTCCTGTGTCTGCTCCCTGCTCGTGTCATCTCCAGTCTCACCAGACTCTCCTTTGGCACCACCGCCTTGGTCACCCCTCTCTGCCTTGTCTCCGAGGCATGGCCTCCCGTGTCCTTGTCTCTGGTCTCCCCTTGTCTCTCCCTCCCCTACCTTCCGGGCCTACCCCTACCTGCGTCCCCTGCGTTGAGGGGCGACAGCGCGCCGCCCCTCACTCCTCCGAGTTTCCACCGACAGAGGCTCTGTTGCAGACTCTTCATATGGACGTGTGGGGCCCCGCTCGCGTCCGTGGCCAGGGGCACGAGCGTTACTTCCTGTTGGTGGTTGACGACTACTCGCGTTACACCACGGTCTTCCCCTTGCGCAGCAAGGGCGACGTCACTGAGGTGTCGATCGACTGGATCCGCGCAGCTCGTCTCCAGCTCAGAGAGATTTTCCCATCCGACTTTCCTGTTCTGCGTCTGCACTCTGACAGAGGCGCGGAGTTTTCCTCTGCCCGTCTGGGAGCCTTCTGTCGGACACAGGGCATACGCCAGACCTTCACGCTTCCGGCCTCTCCACAGCAAAATGGGATTGCTGAGCGCCGCATTGGTATGGTCATGGACGTCGCTCGTACATCCATGATCCATGCGGCTGCCCCCCATTTTCTGTGGCCGTTTGCGGTTCAGTACGCGGCGCATCAGCTCAACCTTCAGCCCCGGGTCTCCTTACCAGAGACCTCCCCCACCCTACGGTGGACGAGGAAGGTTGGCGATGCGTCTGCGTTTCGGGTCTGGGGATCTCGGGCGTTTGTCCGCGACTTGCCTGCGGACAAGGTGTCCCCCCGTGCTGTTCCCTGCGTCTTCCTTGGCTTCCCCCCTGACGCGCCTGGTTGGCAGTTTTACCACCCCACCTCGCGCCGTGTTTTGTCCTCCCAGGACGTCAGCTTTGACGAGTCGGTGCCTTACTACCGTCTCTTCCCCTACCGCGCTGCGACCCTTCCCCCGCCGCCGCTCTTCCTTGTGCCAGGTCCTCCCCCGGTAGACCCCCTCCCCCCTCACGGTCCTTCCCCGTCAGGTGTGTCCCAGGTAGACGCAGTCGAGCCTGTCGAGGTAGCTTTTGACTCTGGTGCTGCTAGAGGTGCTGAGCCTGCGGGTGCCGGGTCTGGAGGTGCTGAGTCTGGGGGTGCTGAGCCTGGGGGTGCTGAGACTGGGGGTGCTGAGCATGGGGGTGCTGAGCCTGGAGGTGCTGAGCCTGGGGGTGCTGCGTCAGAGGGTGCGGAGCCTTGGGGTACGGAGCCTGGGGGTGCGGAGCCGGGGGGCGCTGGGTCTGCTCGTGTGGCCGCCGGCGGTGCTTCGTCGAGGCGGGAGCCATTCTCTCCACTGGAGCTGCGCGAGTGGTTTGCCCGGCGCTGGAGCCGTGCTGCTCAAGCTGGAGGTACTACTGTTGCTGGTGGTCCCGGAGGTGCTCGTACTGGCGATACTGGAGCTGCTGGGACTTGGGGTGCTGCTGGGGCTGTTGGAGTTGGTCCTGCTGGAGCTGCTGGCGGTACTGGAGCTGCCGGTCCTGCTGGAGTTGGTGCTGCTGGAGCTGCTGGAGCTAAAGCTGTTGGGGGTGTTGGCAAAAATGTTTCTGCTGGCTGGTGCGTCTAAGGGTGTTGGAGTTGGCGCTGTTGGAGCTGGAGGTGCTGCTGGCGCTGGTGCTGCCGCTGGGGGTACTGGTGCTGTCCCTGCTGGTTCTGGAGGCGCTGCGCGGCCGAGGCCGTACTTCATTCCGCTCCTTGAGCAGGTTCTTGGTCTCCCGCCCTCTACTGGTCCTGCTCCTCCCTTAGAGTGTCCACAGTCTGACCAGTCGCCGTCACAGTTACAGCCCGCCTCCCCCCTACCTGCTCCTTCTCCCTACACTGGTCCTACTGGAGGTCTTGCTGAGCATCGTGAGCCTGCGTCTCGTCCTGCGTCGCCTGTTCGTGCTGCTCGCGCTAGTCGTCGTGCTCCGCGTTCGCGTCCTCCTGCGGTCCCAGGCACACACCAGATGGCACTGCATCCTTCCACTGCTCCTCTGCGTGTCCCGTTGCCGTCTCCTCCAGAGTCCTCTCTTCCTGTCCTTGCTGACCCTGAGTTTGACTCTCTTCGTGCTGCCAGTCCTACTGTCACGCGTCTCCTGGCCACTGTTGTCACTGACCCTTCCTTTGAGTCCACTGTTGCATCTGCCTTAGTGGCTGAGCTTGTCGACTTCGCTGCTCGCTGTCGTCTAGACTACGCCACTAGTCTTGTTGCTGAGTCTGAGTCTGTCTGTCCTCCGTCCGTCGGGGGTGAGTGTGCTCTTAGCACGGACGTCCTTGAGGACAGGCAGGAGGAGTTCCAGTGTTTTGCTGCTGCTTTGCCTCATCTCGTGTCCACGCTGATTGCCCCTTAGGGAGACCCGGATGCACCAGACATCCCGACTCCTCGATTGTACGCTGAGGCGATCGAGGGTCCCTACTCCTCTCGGTGGCAGTCAGCCATGGACGCAGAGATGGCTTCCTGGAAGTCCACAGGCACCTACGTCGACGAGGTTCCCCCACCTGGGGCGAACATCGTCAGTGGCATGTGGATCTTCAGGGTGAAGCGGCCGCCGGGTTCTCCACCTGTCTTTAAGGCGCGGTACGTGGCTCGTGGCTTCAGTCAGCGGCAGGGAGTTGACTACTTTCATACCTTCTCTCCCACCCCGAAGATGACCACTCTTCGGGTGCTGCTGCACATAGCCGCTCAGCGCGACTACGAGCTTCACTCTCTTGACTTCAGCACAGCTTTCCTGCAGGGCAGCCTGCACGAGGAGATCTGGCTGCGCCGCTCACCTGGCTTCACTGGGTCGTTTCCTCCTGGTACCCAGTGGAGCCTCCGGCGGCCAGTCTACGGTCTCCGCCAGGCGCCCCGTGAGTGGCACGACACACTGAGGACTACACTTGCGGCTCTTGGGTTTGCTCCTTCTATAGCCGACCCGTCGCTGTTTCTGCGCACCGACACCTCTTTGCCGCCGTTCTACATCCTTGTGTACGTTGACAACTTGGTCTTTGCCACTGCTGACACTGCTGGACTCGCCCACGTGAAGTCTGAGCCGCAAAAGAGACACACGTGCACAGACCTGGGTGAAGTGCGCAGCTACCTTGGCTTGTAGATCACCCGGGACAGAGCACAGCGCACCATTACCCTAACTCAGTCACACATGGTGCAGCAGGTCCTTCAGCACTTCAACTTCACGTACTCCTCGCCTCAGGCCACTCCTCTGTCTACTCGCCACTTGCTCTCAGCTCTGCCTTCGGATGAGTCCGTAGAGCCGAGTGGCCCGTACCGAGAGCTTGTTGGCTGCCTCATGTACCTGATGACCTGCACTCGACCTGACCTTGCATACCCTCTTAGCATCTTGGCACGCTATGTTGCTCCTGGGAGACACCGACCTGAGCACATGGCTGCAGCGAAGAGGGTGTTGCGCTACTTGTGCAGTACGTCGGGCATGGGGCTAGTGCTTGGAGGGCGACGTCGAATGGTCCTCACAGGTCACGCAGACGCTTCTTGGGCTGACGACCAGGCTACGCAGCGGTCGTCACAGGGTTACACCTTCAGCCTTGGCTCCGGCTCTGTTTTGTGGCGGTCTACCTGCTCGTCTTCTGTTCTCACCTCCAGCTGTGAGGCTGAGATCTACGCGGGGGCCATGGCTGCACAGGAGCTACGCTGGCTCACCTACCTGCTGACTGACCTAGGAGAGCCGCCTCGTTCTCCTCCAGTTCTGTACGTAGACAACAAGGCCATGCTGGCCTTGTGTCGGGAGCACAGACTGGAGCACAGAACGAAGCACATTGCACTTCGCTACTTCCTTGCTCGTGAGCTGCAGCAGCGTGGTCAGCTGCGCCTTGCTTACGTGGCCTCTAAGGCCAACACTACTGATATCTTTACCAAGGCACTTCAGCCTTGTGATCATCAGCGCTTCTGTACGATGCTAGGTCTTGTGTCTACTTGGCCTCACTTGCTCACTTCTTGACCTTGTTTGTACTGTGATCTTTCTATACCTGCACTTGCTTGTTTACCTCTCTATATATATGATCTTGCATGTGAACTGGCCTTGTGGCCTTGCTCTTGTGCTCGGACTGTGTGGTGACTTTGTGATCCACCCTGAGCTTGCTTTGCTTTGCTTGACTGGTCTTGTGACCCCTTGTTCTCCCCCACTTTGCCTATGGGGGTGTGTCAGACTTAATTTACTTAGCCTATGTAGGCTATAGTGGGGTAGCACATATGGGGTACAACACATTTCTAGGGTTTGTACTTGTACCCAACTCTCACTTAGTCATTCTTGTGAAAGATGGAAGAGAGAAGAGGGCTGCACTAGCAAGAATGAGGATACAAATAGCAAACCCTAGAAGGGTTTTACTCGCTATAGAGAACCCCACTACAGGCTGGAGCATAAGATAACATTCTGACACACCCCCATAGCCAAAGTGGGGTGTAATCAGCAGAGCAAGCAAAGCAGTACAAGCTCAGGGTGGATCACAATGTCACCACACATTCTGAGCACAAGTTCAAGAAGCAATAGTTTAAAGTTCACAATTATGAGCAAAGCTAGTGGTAGTCACAACGGGCAAGTGAGGAGGAGGAGAGAGAGTGAGAGGAGAGGAGATAGGAGGCGACGGATGAAGCTGCAGACACACGGGCAACAGGAGGCACACTGGCACAGCAGCTACCGGAACAACGCTCCGGAATACTGGAGTAACTGGCCCCGCGGCTAAAGTAGCGGCAGACGAGCAACGGACCCACGGGCGGCTGGCACAGCTGGCTACGACTGGGCTACCGGACGAAGTCCCGGGAATACAGGTGCTGCTGGCGACACGACGGCAACCTCCATTCAGCTTCCTTAAACTATCCCACTCCCCCTGGCATACACCCACTGCTACACCGCTAGCTCCACTCCCCCTTCACCCCCCCTTAGTACCACTCCACCGGCTCCAACACGTCCACCCCCCCTCAGCGGCAGCTGCAGCACAAGGAGACGGAGGAGGAGGAGGAGCAGGGAACGGTACAGAGTGAAGTCACCCCCATACCCCTCACCCCCAAACCCTAATTCAGAAGAATGGGGAGTAGGAGGGGTGGGGCGCTAGTAGAAGCACTGGGGGACAGCGGGGAGGGCAGGGGCAGCGAGGAACGGGCCCACCACGGGCCTGGTAGAGACGCCCGAGCCACGCGCAGGTGGCCCGAGCCGCGCGCGGGCCTGGCGCCGTCCATACGGGCCGCGCGCGGGCCTAGCGCCGCCCGTACGGGTCGCGCGCGGGCCTGGCGCAGCCCGTACGGGCCGCGCACGGGCCTGGCGCAGTCCGTACGGGCCGCGCGCGGGCCTGGCGCAGCCCGTACGGGCCGCGCGCTGCCTGTACGGGCCGCGCGCAGGCCACGACGGGCGACGGGGGGCGACGCGCGGGTCCCCGTCGCCCGTCGCGGCGCCTCCAGAGGGCGACGCGGCGAACGACGGGGCAGAAGCCCGCCGCGCGCCTCGGGGCGCACAGCGGGCAGAGAACCGCCGCGCGCCTCGGGGCGCATGGCGAGCAGAAAACCGCCGCGCGCCTCGGGGCGCACGGCGGGAAGGAAAACTGCCGCACGCCACGGGGCGCGCGGCTCAGAGAGTAGTGGTAGTAGTTGCAGCGGAAGCTAGGAGGTGGTAAGCCCACCCACAGGATCGATCCAAGGGGATCGACCTGCTCTGATAGCATGTGAAAGATGGAAGAGAGAAGGGGGCTGCACTAGCAAGAATGAGGATACAAATAGCAAACCCTAGAAGGGTTGTACTCGCTATAGAGCACCCCACTACAGGCTAGAGCATAAGATAACATTCCGACAATTCTCATTCCTCGTTTCTTATTACTCACACACCAGTGCAAGGCAGTTCAATCAGCATGTGTTACAACGCTTCTGCTAATACATAATTATTTGTCAGAATCCCAACCACTAGACCATTGGGATAAAAGGGCTTGTTTTAGTAGCGGGTCAGTGCGCCCATAACCCTCCAGGCAAACGCGCCTGTAACCCCCCCTAGGATCGATCGGGGAGCTCACAGTGTAGCTCTACTGACATTATTCTGAGTCTTAGGGTGCATTTTTGTGGGGACACTTGTGTCTCAATCACTTTGTGACACCCAAAAACAACATAAAATATGTTGTGTCCCAAATGCGAGTCGCCTTTCAGCGACTTGTACTGTATTTTTTATTGGTCAGCGTGAAACGCGCTTACATCGCTGACGAATTACGAAACGACCCGTCATTGTTAAAGAATCGCACGCGACTCGAAATGCCCGACACGACCACATGCACATGGACACCCGAAAATGCCAATTTTGCGAGGGAAAAGAATTCGCGCATCGAAACCACGCCCCTACTCGGAGGTTGAAAATACGGGTGTACTGTCACCCAGTCAAATGCACGCAACTGTACATTTCTTTTTTATCGCAGCCAATGAAATGTGTCCAAGTGAACCTGCCAATCTCCCGCCCTACGCCGCGGTACATTCGATGTTGGTGACGCGACATTGGGTATTTTTAACAGGCGCGACTTGGGAAAACGGGGATTGAGACACAAGTGTCCCCACAGGAATGTACCTTGAGGGAACGTTTCTGTGGAGACACTTGTATCTCAATCCCCTTTTTTCCGAGTCGCGTCTACACATTTTTGCAATCTCGCGTCACAAAAAATGAGTGTAACACGAAACTGTGCGACCAGGCGAAATTTACAGCTGTGCTCATTTGATTGGATTTCAAACTTCACTGTGCACCTGTTTCTTCAACTGTCTAGTTCGGGTGGGGTTTTGACGAGCGAAACTTCTCACCCCGCGCAAGATTTTCACTATGGGATGTCCAGGTGCATTGACATTTCGAACCGCGTACAGAGTTGTTGATAGTGATGTCAGGCATATATGCTATAGTCTGTGTAGGCTGTAGTGGGGCAATTCATATGGGGTACAACACTTTAGGGTTTACTACTTGTACTCCTCATTCTGCTCAATGCATTCATTCCTCGATTCTAATCATGGTATCGAGCAGGTTCCCTAGTGGGAACGCTACCTAGGGCCCACCACGATTTTTTTCCTGCCCGGAGCGCGCTTCACTCATGCCCGAGTCGCGCTCTGTGTGCCCTCCCTACCTTCGCGCCGCCCTTAGTGGCCCCTCTCACGGCCCCTTACGCCGCCCTTACGGCCCCTAGCGCCGCCCTCTACGGCCCCTCGCGCCGCCCTTACGGCCCCTTACGGCCCCTCGCGCTGCCCTTACGGCCCCTTACGGCCCCTCGCGCCGCCCTTACGGCCCTCGCGCGGCCCCCTTTCGGCCCCTCGCGGCGCCCTTTCCGGCCCCTTACAGCCCCGTCGCCGCCCCGTTTCGGCCCCTTGCGGCCCCTCTGCGGCCCCGTCTAGGCCCCTTGCGGCCCCTCTGCGGCCCCTCTGAGACCCCGTCGCCGCCACCTACGGCCCCGTCGCCGCCACCTGCGGCCCCGTCGCCGTCACCTGCGGCCCCATCGCCGCCACCTGCGGCCCCGTCGCCGCCACCTGTGGCCCCGTCTCCGTCACCTGCGGCCCCGTCGCCGCCACCTGCGGCCCCGTTGCCGCCACCTGCGGCCCCGTCGCCGCCCCCTGCGGCCCCGTCGCCGCCCCCTGCGGCCCCGTCGCCGCCACCTACGGCCACGCAGCTGCCACCTGCGGCCCCGCCGCCACCTGCGGCCCCGTCGCCGCCACCTGCGGCCCCGTCGCCGTCACCTGCGGCCCCGTCGCCCTCCCCTAGCGGCCCTGTCGCCGCTCAGACGCCCAGCGACCGAGCCGCCAAGCAACCTAGCAGCCGAGCCGCCCACCTGCCGAGCAGCCGAGCCGCCCAGCAGCGGAGCCGCCCAGGAGCTGAGCCGCCTAGCAGCCGAGCCGCCGAGCCGCCGAGCCGTCCAACAGCCGAGCCGCCCAGACGCCGAGCCGCCCAGAAGTCGAGCCGCCTAGCAGCCGAGCCGCCCTGCCGCCGAGCCGCCGAGCCGCCCTACTGTCGAGCGGCTGCTGTTCCTACCGGTGCGCCCTAGCCCTCCTTCTTCCGACTGGTAAGCTCACTCCCTCCTAGGCCACTGCAGTCATGGCTACCCCCAGTGCCCTTAGTTTTGATGCGGAGGGACGTGGCGTTGACTTTGAGGTCTGGGTCGATGACCTCCACCTGTTTCTCCAGTGCGATAGGGCAGACGGACTCTCTCTGTTCGATCTCACCTCTGGTGCCTCTCCTCCCCCGCCTGCTACTGCTGACAGCAGTGTTCGCTCACAGTGGGCCACACGCGATGCTGCTGCTCGCCTTGCTGTGCGTCGCCACTTGCCGACCACTGAGCGTGCACACTTTAGCCACTACAAGAGTGCTCAGACCTTGTACGACGTTGTAGTTGCACGCTACTCTTCCCCTGCCACTGCTGCACTGAGCCGCCTAATGCTACCGTACCTCTTCCCTAACCTTGCTGCCTTCCCCACAGTCGCTGACCTCATTACGCACCTCCGCACTAGTGACACTCGCTACCGCGCTGCGCTTCCTGCTGAGTTCTGCGCCAAGAACCCCCCTCCCCATGTACATCACCCTCTACTACTTAGTCACCTGGCTCCCTGACTCTCTCCGTGTAGTCAGGGACCACTTCCTCTCAGTTTGCCCCACCACTCTCACCGTTGACCCTCGAGAAGAGCCTCCTAGCAGCAGAGAAGAGAATAGCCGCTCTAGGAGCCTCTCGTGGTGACCCTTGCACCCCCGTCTTTGAGGGGTGTTCCCCCTCCCCCCTCTTGCCCTCTGTTGCCTCTGCAGCTGCGGCCGACCTCGTTGGTTTCGAGTCGATCGGCGCTGCGTCTGCCCCGAGCGGGATACGCCGCACCAGCAAGGGCAAGGGGGGCAAGGGCGCTGGAGGGGCTGGCGAGGGCGGTGGAGGTGGTGGTGGAGGACGTGGAGGGGGTGGGGGTGGTGGTGGGAGTGGTGGCGGGGGTGGAGGTGTCGGTGGCAGCAGTGGAGGCGGAGGAGACGGCGGCGGTGGCGGAGGGAGCGGAGGCGGCGGAGGTGGTGGAGGCGGCGGAGGCGGCGGAGGTGGCGGAGGCGGCGGCGGCAGCAGCGGACCTGGTCGCAGCTCTGCGCAGAGGAGTGGCTCCGGTGGTGGTACGCGCCAGCAGCAGCAGCACACTCGTGAGACTCTATCCCCTCAGCAGCTTCGTGAGTGGTACGCTGCGCGTCAGCGCGGTGGGGGTACGGGTCCCTGCACCTACGTTCTCCGCACCGGCGACCGCGCTGGTGAGCAGTGCAGGGGCCCGCACTCCACCCAGCGCTGCTTCGGCCGCCTGACGGACGCGTGGCGTCACCAGTTCTCTGAGGCCTCTGAGATCCCTCGCTGGGGAGAGCTGTCTAGGGCGGGGGTCGCTATCTTTGATCTTGATTTTGATGCTATTCTTGCTGCCCTGTATGCTCTTGCTGATAGTGTTGAGGGTGACTGTTACCTGTATGTTCCGCCTGACCCGGGCATTGAGCCTGTTGCTCTAGGCGCTGGTGAGTCTGCTGCTCTAGGTGCTAGCGTGTCTGCTGCCCCAGGTGCTGGTGAGTCTGCCCTCTCAGGTACCACGTCGGCTCAGGCCTTACACACCTTCACCCTTGACTCGGTTGCTTCCCGCTCCTTCTTTCGAGACCGCACCACACTTACGCCGCTTAGTCGGCTGGTTGCGGTCTCCCTGGCGGACCCCTCTGGGGGTCCTGTCCTTGCTCGCTTCTCCACTGACTTACCGTGTCCGGCAGCCCCTTCTGGCACCCTGTCAGGTCTCTACCTCCCCTCGTTCTCTACGAACTTGGTGAGTGGAGCTGATCTACAGGATAGGGGGGTTGACCAGTTCACTCCTGCGAGACAGCGGGTGACCCACTGCATGTGTGCTCTGACAGGGCGACACTTGGCCACGTTCACCCGTCCGCCAGGGTCGAGCTTGTACACCCTCACTACTGAGTCTCCTCCGGCTGCTGAGCCTGGTCAGGTCGCTGCGTCGAGTCAGGTGTTTGCTGCAGAGTCCAGGTCTAGTCCTGAGTCTGCTCCCTGCTCGTGTCGTCTCCTGTCTCACTAGACTCTCCTTTGGCACCACCGCCTTTGTCACCCCTCTCTGCCTCGTCTCCGAGGCATGGCCTCCCGCTTCTTTGTCTCTGGTCTCCCCCGGTCTCTCCCTCCCCTACCTCCAGAGCCTGCCCCTACCTGCGTCCCCTGCGTCGAGGGGCGACATCGCGCCGCCCCTCACTCCTCCGAGTTTCCTCCGACAGAGGCTCCGTTGCAGACTCTTCACATGGACGTGTGGGGCCCCGCCCGCGTCTGTGGCCAGGGTCACGAGCGTTACTTCCTGTTGGTGGTTGACGACTACTCGCGTTACACCACGGTCTTCCCCTTGCGCAGCAAGGGTGAAGTCACTGAGGTGTTGATCGACTGGATCCGCGCAGAGAGAGATTCGGCTCGGACTTTCCTGTTCTGCGTCTGCACTCTGACAGAGGCGGGGAGTTTACCTCTGCCTGTCTGGGAGCCTTCTGTCGTGCACAGGGCATCCGCCAAACCTTCACGCTTCCGGCCTCTCCACAGTAAAATGGGATTGCTGAGCGCCGCATTGGTATGGTCATGGACGTCGCTCGTACGTCCATGATTCATGCGGCTGCCCCCCATTTTCTGTGGCCGTTTGCGGTTCAGTACGCGGCGCATCAGCTCAACCTTCAGCCCCGGGTCTCCTAGCCAGAGACCTCCCCCACCTTGCGGTGGACGGGGAAGGTTGGCGATGCGTCTGCGTTTCGGGTCTGGGGATCTCGGGCGTTTGTCCACGACTTGTGTGCGGACAAGCTGTCTCCCCGTGCTGTTCCCTGCGTCTTCCTTGGCTTCCCCCCTGACGCGCCTGGTTGGCAGTTTTACCACCCCACCTCGCGTCGTGTTCTGTCCTCCCAGGACGTCAGCTTTGACGAGTCGGTGCCTTACTACCGTCTCTTCCCCTACCGCGCTGCGCCCCTTCCCCCGCCGCCGCTCTTCCTTGTGCCAGGTCCTCCCCCGGTAGACCCCCTCCCCCCTCAAGGTCCTGCCCCGTCAGGTGTGTCCCAGGTAGACGCAGTCGAGCCTGTCAAGGTAGCTGTGAACTCTGGTGCTGCTAGAGGTGCTGAGCCTGCGGGTGCCGGGTCTAGAGGTGCTGAGCTTGCGGGTGCTGAGTTTGGGGGTGCTGAGCCTGGGGGTGCTGAGCCTGGGGGTGCTGAGCCTGGGGGTGCTGACTCTGGAGGTGCGGAGCCTGGGGGTGTGGAGCCTGGGGGTGCGGAGCCTGGGGGCACTGGGTCTGCTCGTGTGACCGCCGGCGGTGCCTTGTCGAGGCGGGAGCCACTCTCTCCGCAGGAGCTGCGCGACTGGTTTGCCCGGCGCTGGAGCCGTGCTGCTGGAGCTGGAGGTACTACTGTTGCTGCTGGTTCCGGAGGTGCTCGTACTGGCGGTGCTGGAGCTGCTAGGCCTGGGGGTGCTGCTGGGGCTGCTGGAGTTGGTCCTACTGGAGCTGCTGGCGGTACTGGAGCTGCCGGTCCTGCTATAGTTGGTGCTGCTGGAGTTGCTGGAGCTGGAGCTGCTGGGGGTGTTGGCGCTGGTAGTTCTGCTGGCGCTGGTGCGTCTGAGGGTGCTGGAGTTGACGCTGTTGGAGCTGGAGGTGCTGTTGGCGCTGGTGCTGCCGCTAGGGGTACTGGTGTTGTCCCTGCTGGTTCTAGAGGCGCTGCGCGGCCGCAGCCGTACTTCGTTCCGCTCCTTGAGCAGGTTTTTGGTCTCCCGCCTTCTACTGGTCCTGCTCCTCCCTTAGAGTGTCCACGGCCTGTCTAGTCGCAGTCACAGTTATAGCCCGCCTCCCCTCTACCTGCTCCTTCTCCCTACACTGGTCCTACTGAAGGTCTTGCTGAGCTTCGTGAGCCTACGTCTCGTCCTGCGTCGCATGTTCGTGCTGCTCGCGCTAGTCGTCGTGCTCCGCGTCCTCGTGCGGTCCCAGACACACACCAGATGGCACTGCGTCCTTCCACTGCTCCTCTGCGTGTCCCGTTGCCGTCTCCTCCAGAGTCCTCTCTTCCTGTTCTCCCTGACCCGGCCTCTGACTCTCTTCGTGCTGCCAGTCCTACTATCACGCATCTCCTGGCCACTGTTGTCACTGACCCTTCCTTTGAGTCCACTGCTGCGTCTACCTTAGTGGCTGAGCTTGTCGACTTCGCTGCTCGCTGTCGTCTAGACTACGCCACTAGTCTTGTTGCTGAGTCCGAGTCTGTCTGTCCTCCGTCCGTCGGGGGTGAGTGTGCTCTTAGCACGGACGTCCTTGAGGACAGGCAGGAGGAGTTCCAGTGTTTTGCTGCTGCTTTGCCTCATCTCGTGTCCACGCTAATTGCCCCTGAGGGAGACCCGGATGCACCAGACATCCTGACTCCTCGATCGTACGCTGAGGCGATCGAGGGTCCCTACTCCTCTCAGTGGCAGTCAGCCATGGACGTAGAGATGGCTTCCTGGAAGTCCACAGGCATCTACGTCGACGAGGTTCCCCCACCTGGGGCGAACATCGTCAGTGGCATGTGGATTTTCAGGGTGAAGCGGCCGCCGGGTTCTCGGCCTGTCTTCAAGGCGCGTTACGTGGCTCGAGGCTTCAGTCAGCGGCAGGGAGTTGACTACTTTCATACCTTCTCTCCCGCCCCGAAGATGACCACTCTTCGGGTGCTGCTGCACATAGCCGCTCAGCGCGACTACGAGCTTCACTCTCTTGACTTTAGCATAGCTTTCCTGCAGGGCAGCCTGCACGAGGAGATCTGGCTGCGCCGCCCACCTGGCTTCACTGGGTCGTTTCCTCCTGGTACCCAGTGGAGCCTCAAGCGGACAGTCTACGGTCTCCGCCGGGCGCCCCGTGAGTGGCACGACACACTGAGGACCACACTTGCGGCTCTTGGGTTTGCTCCTTCTATAGCCGACCCGTCGCTGTTTCTGCGCACCGACACCTCTTTGCCGCCGTTCTACATCCTCGTGTACGTCGACGACTTGGTCTTTGCCACTGCTGACACTGCTGGACTCGCCCACGTGAAGTTCGAGCTGCAGAAGAGACACACGTGCACAGACCTGGGTGAACTGCGCAGCTACCTTGGCTTGCAGATCACCCGGGACAGAGCACAGCGCACCATTACCTTGACTCAGTCACACATGGTGCAGCAGGTCCTTCAGCGCTTCGGCTTCACGTACTCCTCGCCTCAGGCCACTCCTCTGTCTACTCGCCACTCGCTCTCAGCTCTGCCTTCGGATGAGTCCGTAGAGCCGAGTGGCCCGTACCCAGAGCTTGTTGGCTGCCTCATGTACCTGATGACCTGCACACGACCAGACCTTGCATACCCTCTTAGCATCTTGGCACGCTATGTTGCTCCTGGGAGACACCGACCCGAGCACATGGCTGCAGCGAAGAGGGTGTTGCGCTACGTATGCAGTACGTCGGGCATGGGGCTAGTGCTTGGAGGGCGACGTCGAGTGGTCCTCACAGGTCACGCTGACGCTTCTTGGGCTGATGACCAGCCGACACAGCGGTCGTCACAGGGTTACACCTTCAGCCTTGGCTCCGGCTCTGTTTCGTGGCGGTCTACCCGCTCGTCTTCTGTTCTCACCTCCAGCTGTGAGGCTGAGATCTACGCGGGGGCCATGGCTGCACAGGAGCTACGCTGGCTCACCTACCTGCTGACTGACCTAGGAGAGCCGCCTCGTTCTGCTTCAGTTCTGTACGTAGACAACAAGGCCATGCTGGCCTTGTGTCGGGAGCACAGACTGGAGCACAGAACGAAGCACATCGCTCTTCGCTACTTCCTGGCTCGTGAGCTGCAGCAGCGTGGTCAGCTGCGCCTTGCTTACGTGGCCTCTGAAGCCAACACTGCTGATATCTTCACCAAGGCCCTTCCGCCTTGTGATCATTAGCGCTTCTGTGCTATGCTAGGTCTTGTGCCTACTTGGCCTCACTTGCTCACTTCGTGATCTTGTTTGTACTGTACTCTTTCTATACCTGCACTTGCTTGTTTACCTTTATATATATGATCTTGCATGTGAACTGGCCTTGTGGCCTTGCTCTTGTGCTCGGACTGTGTGGTGACGTTGTGATCCACCCTGAGCTTGCTTTGCTTTGCTTGACTGGTCTTGTGACCCCTTGTTCTCCCCCACTTTGCCTATGGGGGTGTGTCAGGCATATACCGTCATCACCCGGATATAAGACAGTGTTGAATAGTAGACTGGGGTTGTCTATTATACGGGTGTCTCTTATAAACGGGGTAGCCTCATTATAAGACACCTATTTGTGTGTAGGGGCAAATGGCAAATGTATAACGAGGAAGTATCTTCTAAACGGATTTTTGTCCATTTATAAGACTGATTTTCTTAATGTATGAGATAAGACATACATGTCTTATATCCGGGCGATGACGGTATGCTATAGTCTGTGTAGGCTGTAGTGGGGCAGTTCATATGGGGTACAACACTTTAGGGTTTACTACTTGTACTCCTCATTCTGCTCAATGCATTCATTCCTCGTTTCTTATCAAGTGACGGGTCAATATGCAACTCGTCCGCGACATTAGCGCGTTTCATGCTGACAAATAAAAATAGAGTAAAAGTCGCACAGGGGCGACACGCGTTTGTGACATTTTATGTTTTAAGCTGTTTTTACGCGCCACAAAAGGATTGAGACACAAGTGTCTCCACAGGAACGTCCCCTTGTCTTGAAAACGATTCCAAGAGCTTTACTCTGCCTAACAGAATAAACTGAAGGATCTATTGGACACGATAAGGTGCTAGAGATTTTAAAACCAGGGTCTCAAGTAAGAGATTTTGCCATCAATTGCAAAACATTTGAGACTTGCTTTACCTTGTGTTTGTAGGCGAAATGGACTGGTTGGCTAGGGAAGTTGGCGTGAGACACTCCCCCTATTTTGCCTCAGCACCAATTGCAAAACAAATTTCGGGTACATGAGACTCTCGACCATTCTTGACATTTCACTGGCACTGTAGCTTCGGCTCCGAGCCTGTTTCCATACCTAGAAGGTTTGGAACACAGCAAGCGATTTAGTTCCCTTCGCATCCCTCGCTCCACCCCTTCTCGTTTTCTAGGGCTCGTCAACCAATGGGAAACGGGTATTTCCCATCAACTGCAAAACAAATGATCTACATGAGACCCTGGTTTTAAGATAGCAGAAGCCTTGTATTGGCCCCGCTCATACGGTAGTGGATGCGTATGACACCATACGTACCGTATTTCATTCCATTCATAATATTTCAGAATTAGTACCGGTACATAGGAAAATGGGGCAACACTCATACAACATGCAAGAAGACAGACTCCTCCCTACTTGTCTCCCTATCCCCCCTGCTTACTTTATGGGCTGAACGGCTATAGGAGACCGCACTATGTGCCCCTGGTCATCTGTCCATGTGAGACTGCCATAGACAAAGTTTGGATTCTTTCTTTGAACTGTAAATGTAACTGTGTAGGCCACAGTTTGCCCTGGCTCGATCATGAAACTCTTAGGGGCCACAACCACGCTTACACCGGCTGGAGATTCCACCGACGATTCGTACGTTGAAGCCTCACTGGCGACGTTGGTAACCCGTCGCGTTACCGTCAGTGTTCTCTGAAGTTTCGACACACTAATTGACGCACGGTTGAGATTGCACGCGCGGATGGCCTTCACTGTCATCGAACGGAACTCCTTCTTCGCTTGATTCATATTCACGCCCGCGAGGAAATTCCTGTATTCCGTCTCATTGGAGTCGTACGTCAGGCCGGGGTCGAGAACACTCATAGGGTTCACGTGCCCCGCGCCGATCTCCCACGGGTTCGCGACGCGGTCGCCTGTTGGAGGCGACTGGCGCCCTTTCGCCATCGTCCGAATCAGCGCTTCCTTGTTGTTTGTCACGCTTGCCGTGGTCATCATTGCTGACATGACCTGAGCTGGAGTCCACGAAGGCTTCTGCTGGATTATAAGCGCCGCGATTCCCGCAACATGCGGTGTAGCCATCGACGTCCCCGAGAGTCTCTTAAAATAGTCGTCATAGTCGGTTAGTGAGGGGCTGGGCGCGGCGCCCCAGAGCTGAACGCCAGGAGCGATGATGTCGGGTTTAAGGATGTCGTTAGTGGGCCGCCCGGGCGCCGGGGCAGCGGCTGGCGCGGCTACAGGGCCGGTGGAAGAGAAAGGCGCGAGAATAGGCGCCTCGTCGGGGGTGTCAGGGGACTCAGTGAAGCTGAGAAGAGGGGGGAAGGGGAGATGGGGAGAGGGTTGGGGACAAGGGAGAATGGGAGAGGAATGCGTGAGAGAGTTGGGCGTGTGATGGGTGAGGAATTGGTGAGGATAGGAGGAAGAGAATGATGGGATGTTGGTCTAGGCTTTGTAAGGAAGCACAAGGGAAGCAGCAGGGGTGAGAAAGAGAAGGCTGTGCGAAGGATGAAGGAGGGGAAAGCATGGCACTACGAGGAACAGGGAACATGGCAGATCGGGAGGGGAGAAGTGGGAACTGTAAAGTACGGGCAATGGGTAAGGGGGTTGAGAAAGGGGAGGGGCTATACATCAAGCCTTTGAGTTCCTTGGAAGAGACTGTGACGGGCCCGTCAGACTTGGTGGCCACACCAGACCCAGCATCGGCATCAGCGTCAGCATCAGCATCAGCACCAGCACCAGCATCAGTATCGGCAGCACCACTGCTGCTGCCGCTGCTGGAGGTTCCAGACGTGGCCAGTGAGTCGGCGCTGTCAGCGCCGGCATTGGGATCGGAGCTGGGAGCCTTTTTGGTCAGGGCCGTGATTTCTTCGCCTGCCATGTCTGTGTAGATGCTTATCGTGCTGATGCGGGGACGAGGGGGGAGGGGACAAGGGGACGGGGGAGGGGGAGGGGAAGAGAAGGCGGACGATAGAGGAGGGAAAGGTGAGTGGTGTTTTGCGCTGGTCGTGTGTAGTGGCTCTCGTGGTGCTGCGCGCCGAGAAAAGAACCAAGCGAGGGAGGCGTTGCAGATGCACGAGTAGATGACGAGGGAATACCACGGAGAGCGGGGAGAGCGGGAAGCGGGGAGCGGGGAGTGTACCTGGCTCCCACGGAGAGATACCACGGCGCGAAGTTGTCAATAAGGCGGTACTCCCCCCTGGCCGGGTGCACACTGCCTGCATTGCCCGCTGCGAACGCCACCACCACGCCCGCCTGGCGAAAGGGAGGAGGAAAGGGGAGGAGGGAAGGGGAGGAGGGAAGGGGATGTGAGAGGGAGGAAAGGAAGTGGAAGGAAAACTGACTTTCTGGCACACCTCAAGGCCAGCAAAAATGGAGCTCGCGGAAAACTTGCATCATGCATCTTGCAACTAGTAAATGGAGCTTGAAACGTGCAGGTTGGAGGTGGGAAGGAGTCATGAGGTTGCAACGATGTACAACGAGCAGCAGACGTACGGCGTGCGCGTTGAGAAACGGCAGGTCGTCGAAGTACGTGGCGCGCGTATCCACGCCTCCGAACGACAGGCTGAGCACATCCACGCCATCCGCCACGGCGGCATTCACGGCAGCGTTGACGTCCGCGGAGTTGGCCCACATGCTGCCCGCGTGCGTCCAGAAGATCTTGTACACCGCGAGGCGCGCGCGCGGCGCCATGCCGCTCGCCGTGAGGTCGCCTATGGCGACGCCGTTGTTGCCCGCCGCCGCGCTGGCAGGGGGAGTGAGGGGAAGGAAGGAAGGCGTGAGTGAGCGGGTGGGACGGAAGGGAATAGAGACGGGGTGGTGTACGAAGACGTGTAGCAGACGACGGGGGAGAGGGATGGTAGGAGGAGGAAGAGGAAGAGAAGGGAAGGGAAGGGAAGGTATGGGAGTGGGAAGAGAGAGAGAGAGAGACAGCCACGTGACGCAGCAGGGCAGCGAAGCGCGTACCTGGCACACCACGTGCCATGGCCGTCGGTGTCGCGCGGCGAGTTGAAGTCCTTAGAGAAGTCGATCTTGCCCTTGACCTCCTTGTTAAACGCCGCGTTGAAGAAGCGCGCGCCCACGACCTTGCCGTTGCACGCGGGGAAGTCCGCCGTCGTCTGGCACTCCCCCTTGAACGACGCCGGCGGGTCGCCGTACGGGTTCACGTCCTGCTTGCGGTTGCGCAGAAGGGGATGCGCGGGGAGCGGGGAGATGGGGGGCGGTGGGGGTGTGGGGTGTGAGAGGGGCTGACGAGGCTGGAAAACTAGGAGGGCGCATGTTCACTCCGCACATTCTTCTGCTGTCGCAGCATTCTCCGGACTTCACTCAAACGGCGCACGTGTGCGCCACGCGCCGTGTTGGCGAACGACGCGCGCTCGGACCAGATCTCCAAATTTCTCCGGACACTCGAACGCCGCAGGCACCGTATATTCTGAGGCGCCTAAAAAATACGCACCGTGTTGGCGAACGACGCGTGCTCGGGCCAGATCCCCGAGTCGATCACGCCCACCACCACGTCTTCCCCCGCCGACGTCTCCCCGCCCGCGGAGGCCCAGAGCGACTGCGGAAGGCGCAGGAACTGCGGGGAGTGCGTGGTGGAGGGCGCCAGGCGCACGCTCTGCGTGACGGCCGCGACGTCCGGGTGGGTCTGCAGACTGCGGACCTGCTTCGGCGAGAGCACCGCCGCGAACCCGTTCTCCACGTGGGTGTAGCTGATAGGGGGAGCGAGTTAGGGAAGGAGAAAGAGGGAGGGAGAAAGTGGGAGGAGAGTGAGTGAGAGAGAGAGGCTGCCGGACGACGGACAGGCCGACGGGTTCAGTTAGTCAGGCACTTGTGCAAGAGAGACGACTTGACATCCCCGTTGCTCACCTGTGAATGAGCTTGTTAGTGGCAACACCCACGTCCTGCGCAATCTTCTTCTGCTGGTTCTTGAGAAACTTCACAAACGCCTTCACGTTCGGCGCGCGAGCGTTCAGCTTCGTCCGCTTCTTCCACAGCTGCTTCGCCGATTTCGCTAGCCTGCCGAGCGCGTTCGCGGCGGTGGTGGCCGGCGAGGTGGCCGGGTAGCCGGCGATTCCGCCGGAATATGCGGTGACGGGTGGGTCTTTAAGGCGGACTATGTAGACTGGGTCGAATTCGCCTGGCGGAACATGAAAGGGTTAGAGAGGCAGGGAGAAAGAGAAAGGCGGAGGAATGGCGGGAGGGAGACAGGCGGGGAAGAGGGTTACGGCACGAGAGAAGTGGTGAGGGAGAAGGTGGGAAAACGAGGGAAAGAAAGAGCGGGTATAACACGGGGGAGTGACTGGACAGGTGCTTGCTGCTGATTCTTCCCGTGCAATCTCGGTCAATGCGCATCCCACGGCCCGTCGACCATCCACCGTTAGTGCAGCAATAAGGAGCACGCGCGGTAAACGGCCCGACGCGGTAAGCAGCACGCAGTCGGACGGCCAGCTCCACCCCCGAGAAGGATTGCGCCCCCCGCCCTGCAACGCACGCGCTCATCCCATAACGGCTACGTCCCCCGTGCGCGCTACATTCCTGTGCGCGGGCGCTACATTCCGCCGTCCAGCGTCAATGAATGCGGGGGTGTGGCGTACCTTGATCGGCGAGGCACGGCGCGACGAGAGAGAGCAGCAGCAGGAGCGGAGGCAGCGCCACGAGTGATGCGCGCGCAAGGGGCGCGGAAGGCGCCATGTGCGCGGTCCTGGGGGTCCTAAGCGCGGAAGATCAGTGCGCGGAGGGCCAGTGGTGCGGAGGATGCTGAAGCTCAGAACCCGGAACGCGACACGAGACTTTCTAGTCGAGCTCAAAGGCACGCGTGAACTTAGGCAGTGGAAAGCTGCGCAGTGTCAGGAAGGTTGTGCAGGTGGGTAGTCGTGGGACGGCTGGTCCAACTATCTAAGATTCTTATGGTCGAAGCGTCACGCGGCACTGGGTTTGTTGACCTGGCGAGGCATGTGTGGTGGCTGGAGCGTAGACTCCAAGGAATACGCTCCGACTGATGAAGTAGCTGGCCCGTGCTACAAATTAGTAGTCACTAAGTAGGTTCAATGCACGTTCATGTATACTAAAGATAAATGAAGTGGGAAACGGGAAACAACGCAAGCGGTTAGGGAAACTACGCATCAGTCGAGTGCTATCGTTTATCGTTTGTGGAAAGGCGAGGTGAGAAATATTCTTGATCTCTTGACCCAGCGAGTTTGGTTCGGGTTGCAATTTTCGGTTTCAGAGAGTCATGACATGACTCAAGCCCACAAGGTCGTCGTATCGCTTTCAAGCGTTGTGTCTGGCGGCATGTGAGGAAATTCGCTTGCGTGATAGGGGAAGGAGCGGGCATTGCGGTGGAATTCATCAATGGGGAAATGGAGAAATGCGAGGGAGGAAGGAAGTGGGAAGGGGGTTCCATCGGTTGGCGGGAGGGACGCAGGGAGGCAAGGCAGAAAGGCTGGAGGGAGGGAGGTAGAGAAAGAACAGTACCGCACTGTTCCAGTTTCGATACACCTCAGGTGACGCGGTTCAGTTGCGTCCGAAGCCAGGGTGGTGACGCCCTGCATGCCGTAAAACACGGTCCACACCAAGGGGCAGATTGTTGCAGGATAGGTGTTTGTTTGTCGGACACGGTGCTTACGATTTCTCTCAAATTCCTACTCGAGCTTCTCCATCAGTTCTGTTTCCCTCCACTCCACTTCGAGTCATTATGGCAGCGTCAACGCAGGGTTCGATCATAAGCACCCGCTAGTAGGGTTAATACAGCAAATGTTTCTGGATGCCCGAGGCAATCTGCTCTGCTGGTTCAGGTGTAGTACAAACAACAGCTCACGTACTGCACGGCGGCTCGATGGCGGCGCTGCAAAGAGGCGGCTCAGGTTGGAAAAAACACATCTGAACCGAACTTAGACTTCATTCAGATGAGATGGGGGAGTCTGGTTGCTTGTTGGCAAGACTGTCTGTTCCCTACTGCTGCCACTAGCTAGCGTGTGGCATGAGCGCGCTGCGTAGGAGGAAAAAAATTGGAAGTTAGGGCTCGACATGTAGGTATATCGTTATGAGTACGCGAAATAATGAATAACAAAGCTGAAGATGTGACAAAAACATTTACGGTATTCACTCAGATTGGTTCATCTCAACGGGAAGGATTGTGTGAGAGGGAACCACCTGGCCCCCCTTGGGACCAACAACGGAGAGCAACGGAACGGGTTGCAAACTGGGCTCGACATGCAGGGGCCAGCGACGGGAGCGACGGATGCGAAATCCGTTGAGACAACCCCGAGAGAACTGTTAAATATGTTGGAAACAATAAGTCCTAAGTGCGCTTCTGTCGTATCAAAATCCAAGGCACCAAGCGAAGCAGTCCCAATCGAAGCATCGAGTCAACCTCGGAGGTTAGGGTAACCGCCTGGAGGTTACGAGAAAGTCAAAGGTCGCTGACCTTTGACTCGACAATTACAGCGCGACAGTTAAGGACACACAACTGACTCGTTACAGAGCAGTTGCCCGAGTCGCACTATATCGAACCGCAACAGCAATACAGTTATCTATCTATCTATTCGTATTCCCTGTACTCGTATATAAATCCTTGTATTTGCTTGTTTAATTTAATCTACTTTGCTCTCACACACCAGTGCAAGGTCGGTTCACAATCCTCATTAAACGCTTCCGCTATTACAAGTTTCTACCCAAGAGTTCTCCTCTGCAAAGATCCTAAGGGCTATTTTTTTTCAGCCCAACATGGTATGAGAGCTGACAGGGGAAAACTCTAACTTTTTGATCATTACAAGACATGGCAACAAACAAGGAAAGGAGCTCCCCTAATGGCTCCTCGGGCACTACTCCTACTCCACCGCCAGCCTCTGGCCTGCAGACAGAGGAAGGCACGGCAGCAAGACCAAGGGGAACGTCAACCGAGACCCCCACGAACCATCCTTCTGACTTCGACCAGAGCATGATGGAGAAATTTTTCTCCTTCATGTCCTTCTACGAGCAACACCAGCAGTCGGGACCTGCACAGACACACAACAGCAACAACGGAGCGACACCCATGAGCCTTGACGGGTCGTCATACGCGCGAGGGAATCAACAGCAGCAACCCACCTTCGCCCCGTACGAACGCGGGTCGATCAGCTTCCTGCCTCAACCTCCACCTGCGCAAGACAAACCAAGGGATGCCTTACAAGTACAGTCGCAGTTCGCGCACGTTCTGAAACTACAGACGTCAAGACCTTTCGACGGAAAGGACTTCTTTACCTGGTCCTTTGAATTCGAGTTGATGATGGAGGGCGCGCAGATACTCGGCTTCTTCGACGGATCCCTGCAGTATCCAGCAAACGGGACACAGTATGAAAAGCAGCAGTATACGTATCAATCCATGATGGCGTATACTATTCTACTGAGAAACATCACACCAACCCAGTAGCAGAACATTCGCTCTTACCGGAACTTCGGCAACTCGGCGGAACTCGCGTACGGCCATCTGAAGAACCTGTACTAGGCAACAGACAGTGTAAACCAGAGCAGGTTAATGGCGCAACTGACAACAGTTGAAATGAAACCAGGAGAAAAAGGGTTGGCGTATATCAGCCGATGTCGCGAATTGCGCGACAAGCTTCTTCGATGTGGAGGGTCAATCTCTGAAGACGCCTTCGTAACAGTCGTCATCGGTGGCCTCGGTCCTCAGTGGCGCGCCACCAAAGCAATTCTTCGAGCACACGGGAGGATCTCCGAAGCGGCACTTTGCGCAGAAATTCACGCCGAGCAGCATGATATGGACCTGCAAGAAGAAAGACACAAGAAAAGGACATTAGCACCGGAGTTTGCTTTCCATACTCAGCGACGACACAACAACTACAACAATCGACAGCAGCAGCCGAAGCTAGTACCTCCATTTTGTCACATCTGCAAGACATCAGGACACCCACGCACGCACTGCCCGTCTCGACAGACAACACCACAGCGACAACTGCGGCCTTCAAGCACCCAAGTTGCTTCGACACAAGCAAGCTCGACAACCACGATTCAAGCTTCAACGACCTCAACTGGACAACCTGCGCAAGGAGCAAGACATATAGTCAACTGCATGGTCAAGATAAACGACTCTTGCATAACAGAGTCACCACCCCATTACTCACCGGAAGAGGAGCTCGACAACAGGACGCCTCGTCGCGAATCACTCCATCCAAATCCGACTTACGCCGCTATCGCTCAAAGTGAACCGTCCGGCCAAGACACCTGGTTCTTGGACAGTTGCTGCGGGCAACACATGTGCTCGTCCGGGCGTTTCGTACAACGCGAACATCGACTCCAACGGGAAGTAATCATCACGGTTGCCAACAACCAAAACCTGCGCACACGAAGACAAGGAGTGGTACAGCTTCAGTCAAGAGAAACAAATGTCATACTGCACATGTCTAAGGTACTCATCGCTGAAGGACTCGGCTACAACTTACTGAGCGTTAGCCAGTTGATGGCGAAAGGAATTCATCTGGAAGCCGACAGCACGACCCAGGAGTTCAAGCTTTACCACGGGAGAGGCGGTCTCTACATCGGGAAAGCAGTGCTGAAGAACAACGTCTTCGTCCTCGACTTCGCTCCCGACCTCGGCACTGCAGACAGCGACGCCATTGTGAACTTTGCTGATTGGACACACCCTCCGGATCTCGACCCCGACTTCAGCCCGGGAGGTTTCTGGTACTCCCACACTATCCCTGAAGCAGAGCGAACAAGAGCGTTAGCAACGATTCAACAAGAAGCAGAGACGACAACATCGGCAGCAGCGACAACATCGGCAGCAGCGACAACATCGGCAGCAGCAACAACATCAGCAGCAGCAGGAACAACGACACCAGTCACAGTCGACGAAGCACCACCAACACCCGCGCAACAGCTGAATCCGACTCAACGTGAAGTCCACCGAAGCGCCAACCTCGTCGCCAGCTTTTACTCCAACTCCGACGCATATCAGCGTTCACCTGGACACCGCGCCTCTGAAGAGATCTGGCACGCACGCACAGGGCATCCAAGCAACACGGTTTTGAATAACACGATAAGAGCAGGAGTCCTCGACAAAGACTCTCTACTTCTACCCAATGGCAGAGAACTCCAGAAGGCACGAGGGACTTGCCTTATATGTCCCGAAGCTGACTTACCTCATCGACCGTTTGCTTCACATCACAACCCGAGCGCTCCAGCGTACGCACCACTCGAAAAAGTCTACAGCGACATCCTCTACAATCGCGAACCAGGACAAGTCAACTACAACTACACCATCACCTTCATCGACGCCGCCACTCGATACGTCTGGCATCGCAACCTACCCAGCCGCGACATGGCGCTCGCAGCATTCGCCGCCTGGCTACCGATAGCAGAGAGAGAGTCTGGAACACAACTGAAAAATTTCCAGTCAGACGGAGGTGGCGAGTACACCTCTCAGCGCTTCAAGCAGTTCTTGGCGGAAAGGGGGATCAAGCAACTCCTCTCCCTTCCCTACGCACATCAGCAGCAAGGTGTTGCAGAACGACTGAACAGGACCCTGCAGAACAGCATGCGCAAACTGTTACGTGGCATGCGGCTACCTAACCACCAGTGGCCAGCAGCAATGGACCACGCTGTCATGCTGCACAACTTGTTGTCGTCGTCGTCACTCCCGAACAACGCATCACCGCATCTGCTGTGGACAGGGAAGCATGGCAGCACGAAAATGTTACGAGTTTTTGGGTGCATGGTACAGTACAGACCCCCAGAAGCACGAGCGGGAAGATTTTCACAACGGGCACAGTGGGGACTACACCTCGGCATCGAGAAAAATTACAACGCATGGAGAATCTTCGACGTCCACACAAAGGAAACAGTAGCAGCACGTGACGTGATCTTCTACGAAAGACTCACCCTTCAGACGTACCTCGCCAACTTGCACGAGAATCGGGACCTCACCAGTGGTTTTCGTGGTGACCGAGCCTTCGCGTCAGCAGTGGACGAAGCAGACTGGGATGAACAGAACGTCGACAACGCCTCGGAAGAAGCCGGACCTCTCCCATACTGCTCCGCCGACGTGCCCATGGATGAGGATAATCCTCGCGACAGTAACAACGCCGAAATCTTCTACCGTTTCGCCGACGATGGTTACGTAACACCTGTGACAGTCAACACCAACGAAGCAGAAAGGGTAGGGCCAAATTTCATGCCCGACCCAGAAACGGGAGACGAAGTAGCTTATCCCGAGGATCCAGAACTCCCTCGATACTCACAGACTGGGCTGCAAATCCTTGGTCTCGTCACCGCAGTCCATGGCGCCGGCATTCCTAAGGAGCCTGCGACGGTTCAGCACGCTCTGGGGGGGGAACACAGGGAGAAATGGCGTGAAGCTATGGACAAAGAGCTGAAGGCACTGGAGGAGCGCAACACCTGGAAAATTGTTCCCATCGGCGTAACTCAAAATAAAAACATTCTTACCGGGAAATGGGTCTTCCGTGTGAAGACGAAAGCTGATGGCACTATCGACAAATTCAAAGCCCGCTGGGTCGTACGTGGCTTCGACCAGGAGCACGGAAGAGATTACACCGAAACCTTCGCTCCGGTCAGTCGCCACACCTCACTCCGAATTCTCATCGCCGTCGCCGCCATGAAGAAAAAGAAATTGCGACAAATCGACGTTGCGAACGCATTTCTCTACGCACCTGTGGATGCAGAAATCTTCGTCGAACTCCCGCACGGCTCCCACGGCGAACCCAACCGAGTGTGTCAACTACTCAAATCACTCTATGGGATCAAGCAGGCACCGCGACTGTGGCAGCAGTACCTACACGCCCGCCTCATCCGCATCGGCTTCAAACAACTCCCGCATGACCAGGGCATGTATCGCCTCACAAAAGGAGGCGATTACGTCCTACTAATCGTCTATGTGGACGATCTCCTCTACATTGGGTCAACCGACGACATCGCCACGTGGTTCGAAGGGGAGCTCCAGAAAGACCTCACGCTCACGGTCTCTTCTACGGTTACGCAATACCTCGGGCTCAACATCCGTGAGGAAGAAAACGCAATCTACCTAAGCGCCGAGAAGTACGCCGACACTATCGCGAAACGCTTTCGTCTCACACCAAGCGCCATCTCCACGCCTTATCGCTACGCGTCAGGAACCGAAAAGGGGCAATCTACTCTACTTAAACCCGCCGGCATACCAAACTATCAGAAGAAGCTTGGATGCCTTCTTTTCGCAGCAGTCACATGCCGTCCCGACCTATCCTACTCCGCGAGTCAGCTCGCTACCTATCTCAAGAGACCTGAAGCAGAGCATCTGGCGGAACTCGATCGTGCTCTCCACTACTTCGTCAGCACCGCGACGATCGGACTAACTTATCACAAAAACGTGACTACACCGACCAAACTAATCGGCTACGTCGACGCCGATCACGCCGGCGACACCGACAACAGGCGCTCACGCACCGGCTATGTCTACCGCCTTGAGCCTATCGGTCCTATCTCCTGGCAGTCGAGCAAGCAGGAGTTAATCGCACTATCTTCAGCAGAAGCAGAATATATTGCACTCTGCTCAGCCACCAAGGAGGGACTTTACCTTCGCGAACTACTGGAAGAAGCGAAGCTAGCCAAGTTACCCGGCTTCACCGTGTTCTGCGACAACCAGTCGGCAATTCGCATCGCCAACAAAAACGGCTTCGCAAACAGGACGAAACACATCGCCCTGCGCTATTTCTTCGTGAAGGACGAGATAGAAAAAGGGAAACTCGATCTGTCATACTGTCCAACATCCGAGATGGCAGCCGATTACTTGACCAAGAAACTCGGAAAGCAGAAGTTCGAATACTGCATGATGCTGACTGGACAAGGCCACGTCACCAGCAGCGACACTCCAGAAGCGAAGGGGAGTGTTGGAAACAATAAGTCCTAAGTGCGCTTCTGTCGTATCAAAATCCAAGGCACCAAGCGAAGCAGTCCCAATCGAAGCATCGAGTCAACCTCGGAGGTTAGGGTAACCGCCTGGAGGTTACGAGAAAGTCAAAGGTCGCTGACCTTTGACTCGACAATTACAGCGCGACAGTTAAGTGTCAGAACATTATAGCTTACTCATTTGTGTAGGCTATAGTGGGGTATCCCATAGGGGGTACAACCCAGTTAGGGTTTCCTATTTGTACTCACTTCGTTCATAGTTCACTCATTCTCTCGTTCACTTCTTGTCATGGAATCAGAGCAGGTTCCCCTGTGGGAACTGTGCTTCGGGCCCACCACCTAGAACTTTTTTTTCTGCCCTGGCGCCCGCCCTAGCGCCCGCCCTAGCGCCCGCCCTAGCGCCCGCCCTTTCGAGCCGCCCGTTAGCGCCGCCCGTTCGCGCCGCCCGTTAGCGCCGCCCGTGCGGCTGCCCGTTCGCGCCGCCCTTTGCGCAGCCAGTAGCACCGCCCGTGCGGCCGCCCGTTAGCGCCGCCCGTGCGGCCGCCCGTAGCGCCGCCCGTGAGCCGCCGCCCGTGAGCCGCCGCCCGTCGCGCCACCCTTTAGCGCCGCCCGTGCACCGCCGCCCGTGAGCGCCGCCCGTGACGCAGCCGCCCGTGAACCGCCGCCCGTGACGCAGCCGCCCGTGACGCCGCCGCCCGTGACGCCGCCGCCCGTCACGTCGCCTCCCCCCCCCCCCCCCCACGTGACGCCGCCGACCGTCCCGCCGCCCGCCCGTCACGCCGCCCGCCCGTGAGCCGGCGCTGCCCGCGAACCGCCCACCCGTGGGCCTTCAGCCCGCCCGTGAGCTGCCGACGCCGCCCGTGAGCAGCCGACGCCGCCGACGCCGCCCGTGAGCCGCCGACGCCGCCCGTGAGCCGCCGACGCCGCTGCCGCTGCCGTCGCCCGTGAGCCGCCGACGCCGCCGCTGCCGCCCGTGAGCCGCCCTGGCCGCCCGCCCAGCCGCCCGTGCGCTCCCCGCGCGCCGTCCCAGCCGCCCGTGAGCCGCCACCGAGCCGCCCCAGCCGCCCGTGCCGCCGCCCGAGCCGCCTGAGCCGCCCGAGCCGCCCGGGCCGCCCGCGCCGCCCTAGCCACCCGAGCCGCCCGAGCCGCCCGAGCCGCCCGAGCCGCCCGCGCCGCCCGAGCCGCCCGAGCCGCCCGAGCCGCCCGAGCTGCCCGAGCCACCAGAGGAGCTGCACTCCTGCTCCTGTCGGGCTACTGCTGCTCCTGGGCTGTGCACCTGCGCCGCTGACCTACCCGACTCTTCCTGCCCGGTGAGACTGTCAGCTGCTGTCATGGCCACCCCCAATGTCCTAGCTTTTGACGCTGAGGGTAGAGCCATTGACTTTGAAGTCTGGATTGAGGACCTGCAGCTGTACTTACTGTGTGATGCAGTCGATGAGGTCTCTCTCTTTGACTTTGTCTCTGGCGCTGTCCCTGCCCCTCCTCCTGATGCTGATTCCGCCGTTCGCTCCAAGTGGGTGACCCGCGATGCTGCTGCACGTCTTGCTGTGCGTCGCCACCTCCCTTCCTCCGAGCGTGCCCACTTTAGTCAGTGCAAGACCGCTCAGGCCTTGTACGACGCTGTAGTTGCACGCTACTCCTCCCCTTCTTCCGCTACGCTGAGTCGCCTCATGCTACCTTTTCTCTTCCCTGACCTCGCTTCCTTTCCCACTGTCGCTGACCTCATTACCCACCTCCGCGCTAGTGACGCTCGCTACCGCGCTGCCCTTCCTGCTGAGTTCCGCGCCGCCAACCCTCCTCCCATGTACATCACTCTCTACTTCCTTGTCACCCGTCTCCCTGAGTCCCTTCGTGTCGTTAGGGACCAGTTTCTCTCTGTCTGTCCCACCACCCTCACTGTCGACCTCCTTGAGGAGTCCCTGCTAGCGGCTGAGAAGAGCATAGTCGCTGTAGGGGCCTCTCGGGGTGACCCTCGCACCCCCATCTTTGAGGGGTGTTCTCCTTCCCCCCTGCTGCCCTCTGTCGCCTCTGCCGCTGCGGCCGACCTCGCTGGTTTTGAGTCGGTCGGTGCGGCGTCTGCCCCCAGCGGTAGACGCCGCTCTGGCAAGGGCAAGGGGGGCAAGGGAGCGGGTGGAGCTAGAGGAGGCAGTGGCGGAGGAGGTGGGGGTGGCGGGGGGAGTGGGGGTGGCGGTGGAGGTGGTGGCGGGAGTGGAGGTACTGGTGGAGGCGGTGGAGGCGGAGGTGGCGGCGGAGGCGGTAGCGGAGGCGGCGGGGGCGAGGGTACCAGTGGGGGCGGTGGTGGTGGAGACGGGGGCGGTGGTGGAGGCGGGAGTGGCGGTGGCGGCGGGGGTCGGAGTGTCTCGTCCCAGCGCAGCAGCTCTGGGGGTGGTCAGCGCCAGCAGCAGTAGCAGCAGCAGCAGCATCAGCAGCAGCAGCAGCGCTCTCGCACCGTCCCCGCCCCTCAGCAGCTCCGTGAGTGGTACTTGCAGCGTCAGCGTGGTGGTGCGTTTGGTCCCTGCCCCTACGTTCTTCGCACCGGCGACCGTGCGGGGGAGAGGTGTGGAGGCACCCACACAGCCCGCCGCTGCTTTGGCCGCCTGACCGACGCCTGGCGTCAGCAGTTTCCGGAGGCCGCTGAGATTCCCCGCTGGGGGGAGCTGTCTAGGGCTGGTGTAGCCATTTATGATCTTGACTTTGATGCTATTCTTTCTGCTATGTATGTTGTGACTGGTAGTGATGAGGATGACTGTTACCGGTGTTTCCCGCCCGACCCGGGCATTGGTACTACTGCGTCAGGTACTAGTGAGGCTGCTGCTCTAGGTGCCAGTGCGTCTGTGCTCTCAAGTACTGGTGAGTCTGCCCTCTCAGGTACTGTGTCGGCTTCGGCCTCTCACACCTTCACATTTGACTCTGGAGCGTCTCGCTCCTTCTTTCGGGACCGCACTACTCTCACGCCGCTGAGTCGGCCGGTTGCGGTGTCCCTGGCTGACCCCTCTGGGGGGCCTGTCCTGTCTCGCTTCTCCACGGTACTTCCGTGTCCGGCGGCCCCCTCTGGCACCCTGTCTGGTCTCTACCTCCCCTCGTTCTCGACGAACCTGGTGAGTGGTGCTGACCTACAGGATGCGGGTGTCCACCAGTTCACTCCTGCTCGTCAGCGGGTGACCCACTGCACGGAGGCTAGCACGGGACGCCACCTGGCTACGTTTACACGTCGGCCAGGGTCGAGCCTGTACACACTGACCACTGCTTCTCCTCCAGGTACTGAGTCTGGTAGGGTCCCTTCGTCTGGTCAGGTGTTTGCCGCAGCGTCCAGGTCTGGTCCTGAGTCTTCCCCCTGTTCGTGTCGTCGTCTGTCTCACGAGACCCTCCTCTGGCACCACCGCCTTGGCCACCCCTCTCTGCTTCGGCTCAAAGGCATGGCCTCCCGTCTTCTTGTGTCTGGTCTCCCCCGGTCTCTACCTCCCCTTCCTCAGGGCCCTGGCCCTGCCTGTGTCCCCTGTGTCGAGGGGCGCCAGCGTGCTGCCCCTCACTCCTCCCAGTTTCCTCCGACAGAGGCCCCACTGCAGACACTTCACATGGACGTGTGGGGCCCAGCCCGCGTCCGTGGACAGGGTCAGGAGCGCTACTTCCTGCTCGTTGTTGACGACTACTCGCGTTACACCACAGTCTTCCCCTTGCGCAGCAAGGGTGAGGTTACTGAGGTGCTGATCGACTGGATCCGCGCAGCTCGTCTTCAGCTCAGGCAGAGCTTTGGCTCCGACTTTCCTGTGTTGCGTCTGCACTCTGACAGAGGCGGAGAGTTCTCCTCTGGCCTTCTACGTGCCTACTGTCGGGCGCGAGGCATCCGCCAGTCCTTCACGCTTCCGGACTCCCCACAGCAAAATGGGATTGCTGAGCGCCGCATTGGCATGGTCATGGACGTCGCCCGTACGTCCATGATGCATGCGGCTGCCCCCCATTTTCTGTGGCCGTTTGCGGTCAGGTACGCAGCGCATCAGATCAACCTCCACCCCAGGGTCTCCAGGCCGGAGACCTCCCCAGCCCTGCTGTGGACGGGGAAGGTTGGCGATGCGTCGGCGTTCCGGGTCTGGGGATCTCGGGCGTTTGTCCGCGACTTGTCTGCGGACAAGCTGTCCCCTCGCGCTGCTCCCTGCGTCTTCCTGGGGTTTCCCCCCGACGCCCCTGGGTGGCAGTTCTACCACCCCACCTCTCGACGTGTTCTGTCCTCCCAGGACGTCACGTTCGACGAGTCGGTACCCTACTACCGCCTCTTCCCCTACCGCACTCCGTCCCTCCCCCCACCCCCGCTCTTCTTGGTACCAGGTCCCCCCCCGGTAGACCCCCTCCCCCCTCAGGGTCCTGCCCCTTCAGGTGTGTCCCAGGTAGACGCGGTCGAGCCTGTCGAGGTCACTGGTGACTCTGGTGCTGCTGCGGGAGCTGAGCCTGGGGGTGCGGAGTCTGGGGGTGCTGAGCCTGGGGGTGCGGAGCCTGGGGGTGCTGAGCCTGGGGGTGCGGAGTCTGGGGGTGCTGAGCCTGGGGGTGCTGAGCCTGGGGGTGCTGAGCCTGGAGGTGCTGAGCCTGGGGGTGCTGTGCCTGGGGGTGCTGAGCCTGGAGGTGCCGAGCCTGGGGGTGCTGTGCCTGGGAGTGCTGTGCCTAGGGGTGCTGAGCCTGGGGGTGCTGAGCCTGGGGGTGCTTCGTCTCGCCGGGAGCCACTCTCCCCACAGGAGCTGCGTGAGTGGTTTGCTAGGCGCTGGAGGCGTGCTGCTGGTGCTGGTGGTTCTTCGGCTGCAGAGGACACTGCTGCCGCGCGTCCCGGCGGTGCTCGTCCTGTGGGTGCTGAAGCTGCTGGGTCTGCGAGTTCTCCTGGAGCTGGTGCTGCTGAGGGGGTTGGCGCTGAGCCTGCCGCTGGCGGTCCGACTGACAGTGCTCCTGGTGCTGCTGCTGGAGGTTCTGGAGCTTCTGGTGGTGCTGCTGGAGGTGCTACTGGAGTGGGTGCTCCTGCCGGGGGTGCTGGTGCTGTTCCTGCTATTTCTGGCGTCTCCGCGCGGCCCCGACCGTACTTCGTTCCGCTCCTGCAGCAGGTTCTTGGTCTTACACCTCCTCCTCCTCCCTTAGAGGGTCCACAGCCTGTCCAGTCACAGCCACAGCTACAGCCTGCCTCCCCTTTGCCTGCTCCTTCTCCCTACGCTGGTCCGACTGGAGGTCTTACTGAGCGTCGTGAGCCTGCGTCTCGTCCTGCGTCGCCTGTTCGTACTGAGCGCACTAGTGGTCGCGGGTCGCGTCAGCGTCCTCCTCCTGTCCCTGGCACGCACCGGATGTCACTGCGTCCGTCCACTGCTCCTCTGCGTGCCCCTTTGCCTTCTCCTCCTGCTTCCTCTCTTCCTTCTCTTGCCGACCCGGAGTCGGACTCTCTTCGTGCTGCCAGTCCTACTGTCATGCGTCTCCTTGCTACTGCTGTCACTGACCCTTCCTTCGAGTCGTCTGCTGCGTCTGCCCTTGTCACTGAGCTTGTCGACTTTGCTGCGCGCTGTCGTCTCGACTACGCTGCCAGTCTTGTCGCTGAGTCTGAGTCTGCCTGTCCTCCGTCCGTCGGGGGTGAGTGTGCCCTCGGCACGGACGTCCTTGAGGACAGGCAGGAGGAGTTCCAGTGTCTGGCCGCCGCTTCACCTCATCTCGCGTCTGTACTGCTAGCCCCTGAGGGAGACCCGGATGCACCAGACATCCCGACTCCGCGCTCTTACGCGGAGGCGATAGAGGGTCCCTACTCCTCTCAATGCCAGGCAGCTATGGATGCAGAGATGGCTTCCTGGAAGTCCACAGGCACCTACGTCGACGCTGTTCCCCCTCCTGGGGCGAACATCGTCAGTGGCATGTGGATTTTCAGGGTGAAGCGGCCGCCGGGTTCTCCGCCTGTCTTCAAGGCGCGTTACGTGGCTCGTGGCTTCAGTCAGCGGCAAGGGGTTGACTACTTTCAGACCTTCTCCCCCACCCCGAAGATGACCACTCTTCGGGTTTTGCTGCACGTTGCTGCTCACCGTGACTACGAGCTGCACTCTCTCGACTTCAGCACAGCTTTCTTACAGGGCAGCCTGCACGAGGAGATCTGGCTGCGTCGCCCACCTGGCTTCACTGGGTCTTTCCCTCCTGGTACCCAGTGGAGTCTCCGGCGTCCAGTCTACGGTCTCCGCCAGGCGCCACGTGAGTGGCACGACACACTGAGGACTACGCTCGCGGCACTTGGGTTTGCTCCGTCTACTGCTGACCCGTCGCTGTTTCTGCGCACCGACACCTCTCTGCCGCCGTTCTACATCCTCGTGTACGTCGACGACTTGGTCTTTGCCACAGCTGACACTGCTGGACTCGCCTACGTGAAGTCCGAGCTGCAGAAGAGACATACGTGCACTGACCTGGGTGAACTGCGTAGCTACCTTGGCTTGCAGATCACCCGGGACAGAGCGCGCCGCACCATTACCCTGACTCAGTCACACATGGTGCAGCAGGTCCTTCAGCGCTTCGGCTTCACGTACTCCTCGCCTCAGGCCACTCCTCTGCCTACTCGCCACTCGCTCTC
The DNA here is from genome assembly GCA_948144175.1 of Closterium sp. NIES-65. Lineage (NCBI taxonomy): Eukaryota > Viridiplantae > Streptophyta > Zygnematophyceae > Desmidiales > Closteriaceae > Closterium > Closterium sp. NIES-65. The sequence goes on from CANXME010000532.1 coordinate 1,840,072, forward strand.
AGCTCTGCCTTCGGATGAGTCCGTAGAGTCGAGTGGCCCGTTTGCAGAGCTTGTTGGCTGCCTCATGTACTTGATGACCTGCACACGTCCTGACCTTGCATACCCTCTTAGCATTCTCGCACGCTATGTTGCTCCTGGGAGACACCGACCAGAGCACATGGCTGCAGCGAAGAGGGTGTTGCGCTACTTGTGCAGTACGTCGGGCATGGGGCTGGTGCTTGGAGGGCGCAGTCCAGTGGTCCTCACTGGGCACGCAGACGCTTCTTGGGCTGACGACCAGGCTACGCAGCGGTCGTCACAGGGTTACACCTTCAGCCTTGGTTCCGGCTCTGTTTCGTGGCGGGCTACCCGCTCGTCTTCTGTTCTCGGCTCCAGTTGTGAGGCTGAGATCTACGCTGGGGCTATGGCTGCACACGAGTTACGCTGGCTCACCTACCTGCTGACCGACCTTGGAGAGCAGCCTCGTTCTCCTCCAGTCCTGTACGTAGACAACAAGGCCATGCTGGCCTTGTGTCGAGAGCAGCGACTGGAGCACAGAACGAAGCACATTGCCCTCCGCTACTTTCTTGCTCGTGAGCTGCAGCAGCGTGGACAGTTGCGACTTGCGTACGTGGCCTCTGAGGCCAACACTGCTGATGTCTTCACTAAGGCACTTGCGCCTTGTGATCATCAGCGTTGTTGCACGCAGTTGGGTCTTGTGTCTGTCTTACCTCACTTGCTCACTTCTTGACCTTGCTTGTACCTTCACCTATATATACTCTTGCTCTTACTTGCTTGACTCTTGTATATCTTTATATATGATCTTGCATGTGAACTGGCCTTCTGGCCTTTTTGAACTTGTGCTCGGAATGTGTGGTGACTTTGTGATCCACCCTGAGCTTTGCTTTGCTTTACTTGACTGGTCTTGTGACCCCTTGTTCTCCCCCACTTTGCCTATGGGGGTGTGTCAGAACATTATAGCTTACTCATTTGTGTAGGCTATAGTGGGGTATCCCATAGGGGGTACAACCCAGTTAGGGTTTCCTATTTGTACTCACTTCGTTCATAGTTCACTCATTCTCTCGTTCACTTCTTGTCATTAAGGACACACAACTGACTCGTTACAGAGCAGTTGCCCGAGTCGCACTATATCGAACCGCAACAGCAATACAGTTATCTATCTATCTATTCGTATTCCCTGTACTCTTATATAAATCCTTGTATTTGCTTGTTTAATTTAATCTACTTTGCTCTCACACACCAGTGCAAGGTCGGTTCACAATCCTCATTAAACGCTTCCGCTATTACAAGTTTCTACCCAAGAGTTCTCCTCTGCAAAGATCCTAAGGGCTATTTTTTTTCAGCCCAACAAAATACACAAAAATAAGATAATACAAATGCTGTTAGATTTTACTGTAGTGTTCCTTTATAAGTCTCCCAGCCTTCCAATAATTGTACTATTATTGGAGGGCCAGAACAAATTGAAGTCTAGAATTATTGGAGGGTAAGGATTATTGGCGGGTAGAATTATTGGTGTGGGATTATTGGTGTGGATGAAGCCACCATGAAAGGGGTTAGCTGCTTAGATAAATACTCTGCTCTGCCAATTCGTAGTCAATCCATTGTTATAAATCCATTCAGTTGCAAGTTTCTCTTGCTACTTTTCTACAATCAAGGCTTCCGCTATGACGGCACTATGCCTTCCTAGCATGGTATCAGAGCTACTCTAGGGGGCATGCTGCCGAAATTCAGTCAGGAACTTATTATCAACAACGTTTGACAAGGATATCAGCAAGTTAGCATAAGTACCAGCAACTTTCTGGATCAACGGTATGGCTCAGTTTGATGAGGAAGTTGACGCAGGATACGCGGCGTTTGAAGAGGCCATCATGGCTCAACATGAGCATCTGGAGAACATGATCGCAAGGGCACCACCAAGACTTCAAGCGTCATTAAGAGCCAAGTTCAACATGCCAAGTCAAACACAAAACCCATCCACCCGTGGACAGTCACATAAAAACACTCCACGTACCGAGCAAACCCACGCTGCGCATGCTGAAGTTGGAGGTGAAGAGGAGGGAGACGTACCAGCCTCACTGGCACCTAGAGCAGCAGCCTCACCAGTATCTAGAGCAGCAGTCTCAATGCCCGGGTCGGGCGGGAAACACCGGTAACAGTCACCCTCATCACCAATAGTCACAACATACATGGCAGCAAGAATAGCATAAAAGTCAAGATCAAAGATAGCTACACCCGCCCTAGACAGCTCACCCCAGCGGGGGATCTCAGTGGCCTCCGGGAACTTGTGACGCCAAGCGTCCGTCAGGCGGCCAAAGCAGCGCTGGGTGGGGTGTGCACCCCCACACTGCTCACCCGCGCAGTCGCCGGTGCGTAGGACGTAGGTGCACGAACTGGTACCCCCACCACGCTGACGTGCAGCGTACCACTCACGGAGTTGCTGAGGGGGGGGGGAAGTCCCGAGAACGCTGCTGCCGCTGCTGCTGCTACTGCTGGCGCTGACCACCACCGGAGCCGCCCCGCTGCGTAGCGTCACCCCGACCAGCTCCACTTCCTCCACCACCGCCTCCTCCACCTCCGCCACCACCGCCGCCTCCGCTCCCACCGCTACTGCCTCCGCCGCCTCCGCCGCCTCCGCCTCCACTGCCGCCACCGACACCTCCACCCCCGCCACCACTCCCACCGCCACCCCCACTCCCTCCGCCGCCTCCACCGCCGCCTCCACCACCCCCGCTAGCTCCTCCAGCGCCCCTGCCTCCCTTGCCCTTGCCAGAGCGGCGTCTCCCGCTGGGGGTAGACGCCGCACCGACCGACTCAAGACCAACGAGGTCGGTCGCAGCGGCAGAGGCGACAGAGGGCAAAAGGGGGGAGGGGGAACACCCCTCAAAGATGGGGGTGCGAGGGTCACCACGAGAGGCTCCTACAGCGACTATGCTCTTCTCCGCTGCTAAGAGGGCCTTCTCTAGGAGGTCAACAGTGAGAGTGGTGGGACAGACTGAGAGGAAGTGGTCTCTGACTACACGAAGGGAGTCAGGGAGGCGGGTGACTATGTAGTAGAGAGTGATGTACATGGGGGGGGGGGTTCCTGGCGCAGAACTCAGCAGAAAGCGCAGCGCGGTAGCGAGTGTCACTAGTGCGGAGGTGCGTAATGAGGTCAGCAATTGTGGGAAAGGCAGCAAGGTCAGGGAAGAGGTACGGTAGCATGAGGCGGCTCAGTGCAGCAGTGGCAGGGGAAGAGTAGCGCGCAACTACAGCGTCGTACAAGGTCTGAGCACTCTTGTACTGACTAAAGTTCGCGCGCTCAGTGGTAGGCAGGTGGCGACGCACAGCAAGACGTGCAGCAGCATCGCGAGTGGCCCACTGTGAGCGAACAGTGGCGTCGGCATCGGCAGCAGGGGCAGGGGAAGCACCAGAGGTGAGGTCAAAGAGGGAGAGACCGTCTGCCCTATCGCAGTGCAGGAAAAGTTGGAGGTCATCTACCCAGACGTCAAAGTCAATGGCCCGACCCTTAGCGTCAAAAGTGAGAACACTGGGGGTAGCCATGACAGTAGTAGACTAGCAGCGCTAACTGTAGAGCAGGGGCAGTGCAGTGACAGAGGCGCTGCTCTCACCAGACAGGGCGGTTCGGGCAGCTCGGGCGACTCGGCAGCAACTGCGGCTCGGCGGCACCCGCAGCTCGGCTCCTCAGCTGCTCAGGCGGCTCGGGCTGCTTAGCGGCGCGGGCGGCTCGGGCGGTAGGGAACGAGGCCGGGACCGCAGGTAGTGCGCCGGGGCCGCAGGTAGGGCGGCGGGGCCGTTGGTAGGGCAGCGGGGCTGCAGGTAGGGCGTCGGGGCCGCAGGTAGGGCGGCTGGGCCGCGGGTAGGGCGGCTGGGCCGCAGGTAGGGCGGCTGGGCCGTAGGTAGGGCGGCGGGGCCACAGGTAGGGCGGCTGGGCCGCAGGTAGGGCGGCGGGGCGGGGCCGTAGGTAGGGCGACGGGGCCGGGTCGAAGGTAGGGCGACGGGGCCGGTACGCAGGTAGGGCGACGGGGCCGGGGCCGGGGCGCAGGTAGGGCGACGGGGCCGGGGTCGGAGGTGGGGCGACGGGGCCGGGGTCGCAAGCAGGGCGACGGGGCCGGGGCCGGGGCGCAGGTAGGGCGACGGGGCTAGGGCCGGGGCCGCAGGTATGGCTACGGGGCCAGGGTCGCAGGTGGGGCGACGGGGCCGGGGTCGCAGGTAGGGCGACGGGGCCGGGGCGCAGGTAGGGCGACGGGGCCGGGGCGCAGGTAGGGCGACGGGGCCGGGGCGCAGGTAGGGCGACGGGGCCGAGGCGCTGGTAGGGCGACGGGGCCGGGGCCGTAGGTAGGGCGACGGGGTCGCTAGGGCGACGAATCAGGGGCCGCTAAGGCGGCTCGACGAAGTCAGAGAGGGGAGCGTGACTCGGGCTGAGCGCGCTCCGGGCAGGAAAAAAACTTTCGACTTGGTGGGCCCTAGGCACAGTTCCCACGAGGGAACCTTCTTTGATACCATGAGAAAACTGAAACGAGAATGGATGCACTAAGGAATGGAATGTGGTACAAATATGCAACCCTAGAAATGTGTACCCCATGTAGGCTACCCCACTACAGCCTATAGAACATTATGATTTGACACCAGCACCCGTAGCAGCTCCAAAACCTCCATCTCCAGCGCCAGCAGCGCCCGCACCTCCAACAGCTCTAAAACCTCCAGCGTCAGCACCCGCAGCAGCTCCAGAACCTCCAGCTCTAGCGCTACCAGCGCCAGCGCCTCCAACAGCTCCAGAACCTCTAGCGCCGGCACCCGCAGTAGCTCCAGAACCTCTGGCTCCAGCACCACCAGTAGGAGCACCCCCAGAATCCGCACCTACAGCTCCAGGGCCTCCAACCTTAGAGTCTACAGCAGCACCTCCAGGTCGAGCAGAACCTCCAGTCCCAGCACCTCCAGTATCTCCAGTACGAGCACCTCTGTGACCAGCTGCTCCAGGAACTCCAGTAGAAACAACTCCAGTAGCAGAGTCACCAGCTCCAGCGCCTCCCACAGCAGGGCCCCTAGCTCCAGCAGCGCGACCCTGACGGCTAACGTACCACTCACGCAGCTGCTGTAAGGAGAGAGGGACAGCGCCGGCTCCAGTGCCTCCAATACCCGCGCCTCTTGCAGCAGGGCCCCCAACTCCAGCAGCTCGACCCTGACGGCTAACGTACCACTCACCCAGCTGCTATGGGGAGAGAGGGAGATGACGACGAGAGTGCAGCGGTGAGGCACCAGCAGAGCAACTACGGAGACGGCGGCTCCAGGGTGACTGCTCACCAGACGCCTCAGCGCCCCCAGGTGCACCCCCAGACTCAGTACCCCCAGGCTCAGCACCCCCAGACTCCTCACGCCCAGGCTCAGCACCTCCAGGCTTCACACGCCCAGGCTCAGCACCCCCAGGCTCCGCACCCCCAAGCTTAGCAACCCCAGAAGTAGCACCCCGAGCAGGACCACCCGCAGCAGGACCTGAGTCATCAGTGACCTCAACCGGCGCAGTCAAGGGAGGAGGGTCTACCTAAGACACACCTGAAGGAGCAGGACCGAGAGCGGGGAGGGGGTCTACCTGGGGAGCACTTGGAGCGAGGAAGAGCGGTGAGGGGGGGAGAGGGGCAGTGCGGTAGGGGAAGAGAAGGTAAAAGGGAACCGACTCGTCGAACGTGACGTCCTGAGAGGGGAAGACACGGCGCGAGGTGGGGTGGTAAAACTGCTAGCCAGACGCGTCAGGGAAAAAGCCAAGGAAGACACAAGGAACGGCGTGGGAGGAGAGCTTGTCCGCGGACGTATCGCGGACAAAGGCACGAGAACCCCAGACCCGGAACACCGACGCATCGCCAACCTCCCCCGTCCACCGCAGTGTGGGCGAGGTCTCTGGCTAGGAGACACGGGGCTAGAGGCTGAGCTGATGCGCGACGTAGCGGACCGCAAACGGCCACAGAAAATGGGGGGCAGCGACATGGACCATGGAGGTACGCGTGACCTCCATGACCAAGCCAATGCGACGCTCAGCAACCCCATTCTGTTGCGGAGAGGCCGGAAGTGTGAACGTGTGGCGAATGCCCTCCCCACGACAAAAGCTCTGCAGAAGGTCGGAGGAAAACTCCCCACCTCTGTCAGAGTGCAGACGCAAGACGAGAAACTCCGTCCCGAACCGCTCGCGGAGCTGGAGACGGGCAGCGCGGATCCAAGGGATCAAAACATCAAGGACCTCACCCTTGGTGCTGTTGGTGCAACCCTACGGTTTGCACTCGGCTTGTTGTCCGTGTGCGTGCATGTGTGTATGTATGGAATGGTATGAGGGCATGGGATAATATATATTTCATGCTTATAATTGTGTGTGAATGTTGAGTCATGATGTCGAGTGTGTGTGTCGAGTCTATAGCGAGTTATCGCTAGACGCGTGTTACGCGGTCGTTTGTGTCTCGCGCGCGGTTTTTATTTTTGTCGTGCGCGGTTTCTATTTTGTCCTGTGTCGAACGTTCGGTATGTCGCAGGTGTGTGCAGCAGACCCATCAAGAACTCAAGGATGAGTTTGTGATGAAGAGCCCGAGCCTTGGTGTCAAGCCTCAAGTGATTTCGAAGCTCGCCAAAAGGGTACACCTCAAGATATTGAAGATAGTTACATTACTTTGTGTAGTGTAACATTTCACTTGGTGTAGGCCCTAGTGAAGGGTAGTTTCGAGACCCTTCGTGGTTGGGGACAGTGTGGCACTGTTCCACATCACTGTACCTCGGCTCTTGGGGTTTGTAGGAGCTGGGAGTCATTCCCAACTCGTAACTCTTCATATCTCTTCCTATTTTGTGTTCTAAGACTATAGTGGCTACCATAGTGCTGTCGTTCAAACCAACACTGTGTCGTCAATACTTGGTGAAATTGTGCGATCTAAATTGCCTATTGTAGGTGACGTTCAGACGCTCTAGATCCAAGTTGAATCAGGTAATTTGAAGTTGTGACCGGAGCGCTATGAACGTTTGAAGCCGCTGTGCAGAAATCCGGCTGTGCACTCTATCTTTCGTTTTAGGCACATTGGAGCCTATTGTGACTATAACAAGTGGTATCAGAGCCCCTTGGAGCAGTTTCGACAATGGGTGGACCTGAGGAAAGGGGTGGCAGAGGTGCTGGTGGCAGAGGAGAAGCCCAAGCTCAAGGCCAACCCCGTAATTCAGCCATGGCGCCTGTGCAATCAAGTGTTGGCCCATCTAGGGATGAGCCTAGAGTGTTTGGCCTTGACAAGTTCAATGGTGACAACTTTGCTGAGTGGTCCTTCAGAATGGAGAACATATTTGACCACTATGACCTGCTGGAGGTAATGGAAGGAACGGAGAAGCGTCCCGAGAACGACCCGGAGAAGAGCCCGTGGGTGCGGAAGAGCGCACAAGGCTACCTCCTAGTTGGGCAAGCGTTGGGGAGCAGCCAAATCCGTCACAGCAAGCCTTTCCAGCGTGAACCAGAGAAGGGACCAAAGGCATGGGCTGCTCTCAAGGGTGTACACGCTTCTGCAACAGCGGCGGTAGCTGTGGTGTTGGAACGGGCAAATGGCGACACTACGAATTGAAGAGGATGAAGCGGTTGAAGAAGGGGTGCAGAAATTCTTCGACTTGTTGACGCGGCTTGAGGGAGTCGATTTGAACTATAGTGAGCTCCAAAAGAAGACCAAGTTGCTGGCCCTACTCCCTGAGTCATGGTCCTCGCTCATCATCAACCTTAATCGCGACTTGCCCCGCCTCTCGCTTGAAGACGTGAAGCGAGCTATCCTTCAAGAGGATTTCCGCCGCCGTGAGTTGGCGAGTGCGGATGGCGCTGAGGCAGCGAGCATCGGCCGTGGATATGGTCAAGGAAGAGGTAGAGGACGAGGGGGAGGAAGGTTTGGTGGCAGCAACTTCGGCGGAGGCCGCGGGAGTGGCGGTTACGGCAGCGACGACAAGAGCTACGGATGCGGTCGCGGCCGATTCGACGACGAGTGTCACTATTGCCACAAGAGCGGACACATGTGGCGCGACTGCTACAAACTCCCTGATGGTTGGACCCCTGCTCAAGGCCAAGAGGTTAGAGGAGCAGGAGGAGGGAGAGGAAGAGGCCGTGGAGGCCGTGGCGGTCGCGGTGGCGGAGCTGCAAACATGAAGAGCGGAGACAACGACAAGGACCCGAGCAACGATCGGTACCAGGGTCTATTCTACTTCGTGTCGACGCAAGTACTGACTGGTCCAGAGAAGGATGAAGGCTTTGAGGAGCCAGCAGCTGTGGGGAAGGTGACTCTACACCCTCTGGACTATTGGGTGATCGATAGTGGCGCTACCTATAGCATGACACCTCGCCCGGACTTGCTCACCGAACTCGAACCGTCACCGGTGAAGCATGTCACATCAGCTTTGGGGCAGCGAGCGGAGGTGAAAGGCATGGGCAAGGCCATGTTTAAGGGTGCTGATGGGAAGATGGTGGGCCTCAAGAATGTTCTTTGGGTGCCCAGCCTTGCTGCCGACCTGATTTCCGTGCGGCGGTTGGCAAAGGCCGGCATGGACACGAACTCAAAGGGAGCCAAGACCTACACCGCAAGGCTTGGCGATCGGATTCTTTGGGACCTTCATGAGGACAGAGATGTCTACAACGAGATGTGGCAGATCCCTGTGGTCCCAATGCCTAAGGAGAGGCAAGTGGCAGCAAGCGTCAGCACCAAAGGTGGAGCGGTTGGTAGCGGCGATTGCGCGGACGGTCGCGCTAAGGAGAAGGAGTCCAAGAAGTGCAATCTTGGAGGGACCAGCAAGCTTGGTGAACCTATGGAGAGAGGTGCAGCAGCCAAGGAGCAGCAAAAGGCTGAGGAGAACCCCGAGGCAGCAACGGAGGAGGACTACGGAGAGAGTATGTGGGGCGCTATTGCGAGCGCGGCATTCTCCAATCCAACTTCGGCTACGGGGGAGTGTGATTGGCTCACCTTGCATCGGCGCATGGGGCATGTGGCCGTGCCCATCTTGCAGCAGCTAGTAAAGAATGAGATGGTTGCTGGCATACGTGTGAAGGGGGAGCCCGATGAGGTACTTGGCTGCCCGACGTGCATGCAAGCCAAGTTCACCCGTTTCCCATTCTCTAGTTCGGAGGCAACGGCTAAGGCACCACTTGATGAGGTGGTGATGGACGTGGTGGGCCCCCTGAAGCTTGGAGCTGCTGGAGCTGAGTACTTCCTCACTATTGTGGACGTCTACACCCGTATGACTTGGGTGTACGTGCTGGCCAAGAAGAGCGACGTGGCTGAAACGTTGAAGGCGGATTGGTTCCCGATGGTGGAGCGGCAACAAGACCGTCTAGTCAAGTCAATCCGCACCGATCGAGGGGGAGAGTTCCTGAGCAAGGAGTTTGGGTTGTGGCTGAAGAAGAATGGTATTCGGCACTCCCTCACCATGCCATACTCCCCTGCAATGAACGGCATCGCCGAGCGAGCGAACCGCACAATCACGGAGGCGGCACGCGGGTTGCTCATTGAAGCCGGGCTACCCGACTATTTCTGGCCTGATGCGGTGCGGAGCGCGTGTGTGGCCAAGAACCGAGCCTTGAATCATGTGGGAGCAGACAAATGGGTGCCCTATGTGGAGTGGCTAGGAAGGAAGCCAAAGGTGGATATGCTTCGGGTGTTCGGGTGCATGTGCATGGCGCTCGTGCCTAAGCATCTTTGGCACAACAAGCTTGGTGCCAAGGCGGTGTGGGCCGTGCACTTGGGCATGGCTCAAAACAGCAAGGGATGGCTTCTTTGGGACCCATTCACCAAGAAGTTCTTGGTGAGCAGGGACTGCAAGTTCATGGAGAACTTCATGTACAAAGATTGGAAGGCGGAGAATGAGGCGAAGTTAGGCGTGCGGTTTGGGGAGGTGAAGAGTTCCGGTTTGGAGCATGTGGAGCTGCCTTTGGAGCTGAGCAGCGGCAGCACAACCACAAGGCAATCCTCCCTTGTGAATGGGGGAGAGGAGGCCAATGATGCAGAGGAAGAAGAGGAGGAGGTGCAGCAAGTGAGCGAGCGTGCACCGTCACTCCCTTCCCGTACTACGAGTGCTCCACGGATTCGAGCCACACTGCAGCAACGCCAAGGCCTTCAAGTCCCTGCAGCTGAGGAGGAAGGAAGGGGGAAGAGGAGAGTTCAACCCCCTAATAGGCTGACCTATGATGCGCTGGGAAAGCAGGGCAAGACAGCCCTGGCCGGAGCGGCAATGATGGTCGGAGACGACGAGGAGAGTGACTACGAGGAGTGTGCCTTCGCGTTCTTCTCTCCGGTGGAGATGCCGGGAGAACCAGCAACTCTCAAGGAGGCTTTGGAGAGTAGTGATGCTGAGGAGTGGAAGAAGGCCATGGAGAGTGAGCTGAAGAGCATCAAGGAGAATGACACGTTTGAATTGGTGGAGCTACCGGAGGGGCGTACGGCGATAACGTCCAAGTGGCTCTTCAAAATCAAGTCGGATGCCGACGGCAAGATCGAGCGCTACAAGTCTAGGCTTGTAGCCAAGGGGTACCAGCAGAAGGAGAAGGTGGACTTCAAGGAGCTGTTTGCCCCTGTGGTGAAGCCGACGACGCTGCGAACCCTATTCGCGGGAGCCGCCATCAAAGGATGGGTAGTAAAACAAATGGACATCGTAACGGCATTCCTTAACGGCATCCTTGAGGAGGAGATTTTTATGGCGCAGCCAGAGGGGTTTGATGATGGTAGTGGTAGAGTGTGGAAGCTGAAGAAGGCCCTCTATGGGCTGAAGCAGGCCCCTAGGCAATGGTACATGAAGCTGCGCGAATTGTTGGAGGGGATCAGCTTCACTCCCTCAACGGCCGATCACTCCTTGTTCATGCTTGGCGAGGGGGAGCAGAGGAGATTCATGGTGGTTTATGTGGATGACATTCTTATATTCTCACCCTCCTCTGACCTTGTGAAGGAGGTGATGCTGAAGCTGCAAGAAAAGTTCAAGTGCAAGTCCCTTGGTGACGTGAACTTCTACCTTGGGCTCCACATCGAACGAGACGTGGAGAAGCGGAGCATGCGAGTGCACCAACGGAAGTACCTGGAGGCGTTGGCTGCCAACTTCGGCCAGAGTGAAGGTCATGTGGCTACTCCCTTTCCCTCTGGGTTCAAGTGTGTGAAGGGACCAGAGGAGGAGAGCGTTAGTGAAGAGGAGAGGCGCCGTTTTCACTCGTTGGTGGGCAGCCTCATGTATGCGGCGGTAAACACCCGACCGGACGTCGCGTTTGCTACCGGGCAGCTGGCTAGGGTTGTGCAATGCCCTAATGAGGAGCAGGTAGCAGCTGGAATGAGGGTGGCCAAGTATCTTGGCCAAACACCGACCGTTGGGCTGCAATACTCGGCGGCGGCACAAAGGCGCCAAAAGGGCGCGGATGGTGTTGAACCCGGGCGTTTGTTCCTCACCGCCTACTCGGATGCTTCATATGCATCGGAAACAGAGGACATGACAAGTGTGGGAGGCTTCATATGCTGTGTTGGTGGAGGCCCAACTGCTTGGGAGAGCAAGAAGCAGGTTGACCAAGCTTTGAGCTCGGTGGAGTCCGAGTACATGGCACTCTTCTGTGCGGTACGGGAGATTGTGTGGCAGCGGCGTTTGTTGGCTGAATTGGGGGAGGAGCAGCAAGGACCTACCCCACTCTACTGTAACAGCCAGGGTGCCATTGCTCTTGCTAAGAACCCTAAGTTGCATGGACTCACAAAGCACATGAGGGTGAAGTGGCATTGGACGAGGAGCATGGTGACCGCGGGTGAAGTTGAGTTGCGGTACGTGAAGACCACCGGGCAGCCGGCTGACATGATGACTAAGAGGCTGGTGGAGCAGCAGCATTGGAAGTGTTGCAAGCTGGCTGGGATGGCTCTGAACTGAGAGAGCAACATATCCTAAGGCCAACAATCCGAGGGGGAGTTTGTTGGTGCAACCCTACGGTTTGCACTCGGCTTGTTGTCCGTGTGCCTGCATGTGTGTGTGTATGGAATGGTATGAGGGCATGTGATAATATACATTTCATGATTATAATTGTGTGTGAATGTTGAGTCATGATGTCGAGTGTGTGTGTCGAGTCAATAGCGAGTTATCGCTAGACACGTGTTACGCGGTCGTTTGTGTCTCGCGCGCGGTTTCTATTTTTGTCGTGCGCGGTTTCTATTTTGTCCTGTGTCGAACGTTCGGTGTGTCGCAGGTGTGTGCAGCAGACCCATCAAGTGTCAGAACATATAGCTTATACATTTGTGTAGGCTGTAGTGGGGTAACCCATATGGGGTTCAACCCAATTAGGGTTAGTACTTGTACCCAACTCTTTCATAGTTGAATCATTCTCGTTTCAATATTCACATGGTATCGAGCAGGTTCCCTCGTGGGAACTGTTCCTAAGGCCCTACTACTGCTTCCGCTGCTACTCGATCTGTCGCACGCCCCGCGGCGTGCGACCTATTTTGCGCGCGGCGATTTTCTTTCTGGCGCGCGCCCCGAGGCGCGCGGCCCCGCTACCCCGTCGCGCCGCCCTAGCGGCCGCGTCGCGCCGCCCTCGCGGCCCCGATCCGCCGCCCTAGTGGCCCCGTCACCTACCCCTGCGGCCTCAGCGCCGCCCTTCCTGGCCCCGGCTCCGCCCTTCCCGGCCCCGGCGCCACCTCGTCTGGCCCCGTCGCCTACCCCGTGTGAAAAGACGAACAGGCGACGCGGGACGAGACGCAGGCTCACGACGCTCAGCAAGACCTCCAGTAGGACCAGTGTAAGGAGAGGGAGCAGGCAGTGGAGAGGAAGGCTCCAGCAGGGACTGCGACTGGACAGGCGGTGGACCCTCTACTAGAGGAGAAAGACCAAGAACCTGCTGCAGGAGCGGAACGAAGTACGGCCGAGGCCGCGCGGCAGCTCCAGACTCAGCAGGGACAGCACCACCACCCTCAGCGACAGCACCAGCGCCACCCACACCTCCAGTGGCAGGACCAACAGCAGGAGGCTCAGCACCAACGCCCTCAGCAGCTCCAGCTCCAGGAGGACCCGCAGGTCCAGCAGCTCCGGGACCGGCAGCACCCGCACCCTCGACTGTCGAAGAAGCTCCAGCTCCAGCTCCAGCAGCACCTCCAGACTCAGCAGCACGCCTCCAGCGGCGAGCGAACCACTCGCGCAGCTCCTGTGGAGAGAGGGGCTCCCGGCGAGACGCAGCAGCAGGAGAAACCCCAGGCTCAGCAGCTCCAGACGCAGCACCCCCAGGCTCAGCAGCTCCAGACGCAGCACCCCCAGGCTCAGCAGCTCTCAGCTCAGCACCCCCAGGCTCAGCAGCTCCCGACTCAGCACCCCCAGACCCAGCACCTCCAGGCACAGCACCCCCAGGCTCAGCACCCCCAGGCTCCGCAACCTCCGCAGTAGCACCCTCAGGCCCAGCACCCCCAGCAGAAGTACCCCCAGGCTCAGCACCCCCGCGCACAGCACCCCAAGAGTCAGCACCCCCAGGCTCAGCACCCGCAGCAGCACCAGAGTCACCAGTAACCTCGACCGGGTCAACGGCGTCTACCTGGGATACACCTGAGGGGGCAGGAACCTGAGGGGGGAGGGGGTCTACCGGGGGGGGAACCGGCACAAGGAAGTCCGGGGGAGGGGGGAGGGAAGGAGTGCGGTAGGGGAAGAGACGGTAGAAGGGGACCGACTCGTCGAACGTGACGTCCTGGGAGGACAGAACACGACGAGAGGAGGGGTGGTAAAACTGCCACCCTGGGGCGTCAGTGGGGAAGCCAAGGAAGACACAGGGAGCAGCACGAGGGGACAGCTTGTCCGCAGACAAGTCGCGGACAAACGCCCGAGATCCCGAGACACGGAACACAGACGCATCGCCAACCTTCCCCGTCCACAGCAAGGCTGGGGACATCGCAGGCCGAGAGACCCGGGGGTGAAGGTTGAGCTGATGCGCCGCGTACCTCACCGCAAACGGCCACAGAAAATGGGGGGCAGCCGCATGCATCATGGACGTACGAGCGACATCCATGACCATGCCAATGCGGCGCTCAGCAATCCCATTTTGCTGTGGTGAGTCCGAAAGCGTGAAGGTCTGGCGAATCCCCCGTGCACGACAGTAGTCCCGCAGAAGGCAAGAAGAGAACTCTCCGCCTCTGTCCGAGTGCAGACGCAGAACAGGAAAGTCCGAGCCGAAGCTCTTCCTGAGCTGGAGACGAGCCTCGCGGATCCAGTCGATCAGCACCTCAGTGACCGCACCCTTGCTGCGCAAGGGGAGGACTGTGGTGTAACGCGAGTAGTCGTCAACCACCAACAGGAAGTAGCGCTCGTAACCCTGCCCACTGACGGGGGCTGGGCCCCACACATCCATGTGAAGCGTCTGCAGGGGAGCCTCTGTCGGGGGGAAGTGGGAGGAGTGAGGAGTAGCCCGGAGGCGACCCTCGACACAGGGGACACAGGAAGGTCCTGGCCCGGAGGGGAGAGGAGGGAGAGACTGGGGAAGACCAGAGACAAGGACACGGGAAGCCATGCTCCGAAGACGGGGCAAGGAGGTTTGGCCAAGACGGTGGTGCCACAGGAGAGTCTCGTGAGACAGGAGGCGACAAGAACAGGGGGCAGACTCAGGACCTGACCGGGACGCAGCAGCAAGCACCTGACCCGACGCAGCCACCTGACCAGACGCAGGGACAGGAGGAGACTCAACGGTCAGGGTGTAGAGACTCGACCCCGGCCGACGCGAGAACGTGGCCAGGTGTCGGCCTGTGCGTGCCTCCGTGCAGTGGGTCACCCGCTGACTCGCAGGAGTGAACTGGTGAACCCCCACATCCTGCAGGTCCGCTCCACTCACCAAGTTCGTAGAGAACGAGGGAAGGTACAGACCAGACAGGGTGCCCGAAGGGGCAGCCGGACACGGGAGGACAGTGGAGAAGTGAGAAAGGACAGGACCCCCAGAGGGGTCAGCAAGGGAGACCGCAACCGGCCGGTCGAGCGGCGTAAGGGTAGTGCGGTCTCGAAAGAAGGAGCGAGAAGCCCCGGAGTCAAGTGTGAAAGTGAGGGAGGACGAGGACGACGCAGTAACTGAGAGCGCAGTCTCACTAGTACCTGAGAGCGCAGTCGCACTGGCACCTAGAGCAGCAGCCTCACAAGCACCTAGCGCAGCAGTACCAATGCCCGGGTCGGGCTGGAAACACCGGTAACCTTCATTCTCCTCACTATAATCCACAGCATACATAGCAGCAAGGATAGCATCAAAATCAAGATCAAAGATCGCTACACCAGCCCTTAGAAGCTCATCCCAGCGAGGGATCTCACTAGCCCCAGGGAACTGCTGACGCCAAGCGTCCGTCAGGGGGCCAAAGCAGCGCTGGGCGGCGTGGGCACCCCCACACTGCTCACCCGCGCGGTCGCCGGAACGAAGAACGTAGGTGCAGGGACCAGTACCCCCACCCCTCTGACGCCCAGCGTACCACTCACGAAGCTGCTGAGGCGGAGGGATGTCCCGCGAGCGCTGCTGCTGCTGCCACTGCGAGCGCTGGCCACCACCACCGCCGCTACGCTGCTGGGTACCACCCCGACCAGCTCCACCTCCTCCACCACCACCGCCTCCTCCGCTGCCGCCTCCACCCCCTCCACCTCCGCCGCCTCCACCCCCGCCGCTGCCTCCACCACCACCGCTGGTACCACCACCACTGTCTCCGCTGCTGCTGCCACCACCACCACCACCCCCGCCACTAGTCCCGCCGCCACCCCCACTCCCTCCGCCGCCACCGCCGCCACCGCCACCGCTTCCTCCAGCTCCACCCGTGCCCTTGCCCCCCTTGCCCTTGCTGGAGCGACGTCTCCCACTAGGGGTAGACGCCGCGCCGACCGACTCAAGACCAAGCAGGTCGGCAGCAGCAGCAGAGGCAACAGAAGGCAGCAAGGGGGAAGGAGAGCACCCCTCAAAGATGGGGGTGCGAGGGTCACCACGAGAAGCACCTACAGCGACTATGCTCTTCTCCGCTGCGAGGAGGGCCTTCTCGAGGAGGTCGACGGTGAGGGTGGTGGGACAGACTGCGAGAAAGTGGTCCCTGACGACGCGAAGGGAGTCAGGGAGGCGCGCAACTACGTAGTAGAGAGCGATGTACATGGGGGGTGGGTTCTTAGCGCAGAACTCAGCAGGAAGGGCGGCGCGGTAGCGAGTGTCGCTAGTGCGGAGGTGCGTAATGAGGTCAGCGACAGTGGGAAAGGCAGAGAGGTCAGGAAAGAGGTAGGGAAGCATGAGACGGCTCAGTGCAGCAGTGGCAGGGGAGGAGTAGCGCGCAACTACAGCGTCGTACAAGGTCTGAGCACTCTTGTACTGACTAAAGTGCGCACGCTCAGAGGTAGGGAGGTGGCGACGCCCAGCAAGACGTGCAGCAGCATCGCGGGTGGCCCACTGAGAGCGGACAGTGGGATCAGCATCAGCAGCAGGAGCAGGAGAGGCGCCAGAGGTGAGGTGAAAGAGAGAAAGGCTGTCAGCCCTGTCGCACTGTAAGAACAGCTGCAGGTCATCTAACCAGACCTCAAAATCAATGGCGCGACCCTCAGCGTCAAAAGCTAGGACACTAGGGGTAGCCATGACGACGACAGCGAAGCAGTGCAAGCAGTAGGGGAAGAGCACGCAGTGACAGTGCGACTGTGCTCACCAGGCAGGGCAGGCCGGGAAACTCTGCAGAAGGGCGGCTCGGCGACTCAGCGACTCGGCTGCTGGGCGGCTCGGCTCCCGGGCGGCTCGGCGGCAGGGCGGCTCGGGTGCAGGGCGGCTCGGCGCCCGGGCGGCTCGGCGGCAGGGCGGCTCGGGTGCAGGGCGGCTCGGCTCCCGGGCTGCTCGGCGGCAGGGCGGCTCGGGTGCAGAACGGGGCCGGGACAGGGGATGGCGGGGCCGTCAGGGTGCAGCGGCGGGGCCGGCAAGGTGCAGCGGCGGGGCCGTGACAGGGGACGGCGGGGCCGTCAGGGTGCAGCGGCGGGGCCGGCAGGGTGCAGCGGCGGGGCCGGGACAGGGGACGGCGGGGCCGTCACGGTGCAGCGGCGGGGCCGGCAGGGTGCAGCGGCGGGGCCGGGACAGGGGACGGCGGGGCCGTCAGGGTGCAGCGGCGGGGCCGACTGGTGCAGTGGCGGGGCCGTCAGGGTGCAGCAGCGGGGCCGTGACAGAGGACGGCAGGGCCGTGACAGGGGACGGCGGGGCCTTTAGGGTGCAGCGGCGGGGCCGACAGAGGTGCAGCGGCGGGGCCGACAGGGTGCAGCGGCGGGGCCGGGAGTAGGACGGCGGGGCCGTGAGGTGACGGGGCCCGCTGCAGCGACGAAAAGGCCGCGCGACCGGCGTGAGGGCGGCGCGGCGCGGCAGAGCCGAGAGGGCGGCGCGGCGCGGCCGTAAGGCCAGCGCTACGTGGGGCCCGGGCCGCGCGCGCGAAAAAAAAAGGGAGTCGCGCGCGCGACTCTCGGGGCGCCACAAGGGCAGCGCGACAAGCACTAGGGGGAGCGCGCCTCGGGGAGAATAGGGCGCGCTCCGGGCAGAAAAAAAAAATCGTGGGTGGGCCCTAAAAAAAACGGTCCTTAGGAGGGACCCGCTCTATACCATGTGAAAAGAATGAACAGGAATGGAATGACTAAGGAAAGATTGGGTACAAATACAACCCTAGAAACCCTGTACCCCATATGTGCTACCCCACTATAGCCTACAAACATGCATCAGCTATAATGCTCTGACACCCCGGCGACCCCGACGCCGACCTTCCCGATCCGGCCCTGCCTCTGCTGGCCCCGTCAACTACCCCTGCGGCCCCGGCGCCGCCCTTCCCAGCCCCGGCGCCACCTCACCCGGCCCCGTCGCCGCTCCACCCAGCCCCGCCGCCGTCCCCAAGCGGCCCCGCCGTCACCACCGAGCCGCCGGCGTCGCCGAGCTAGTGCCGAGCCACCCGAGCCGCCCGAGCCGCAGCGCCACCTCAGCCGCCCGAGCCGCCGGGTCGCCGAGCCACCGAGCTGCAGTTGCTGCCGAGCAGCCGTACCGCCGAGCCGCCGAGCCGCCCGAGAGCCGCCCGAGTCGCCCGAGCCGCCGAGCCGCCCGAGTCGCCCGAGCCGCCGAGCCGCAGTTGCAGCAGTGCCGCCGTGCCGCCGAGTCGCCGAGTCGTCGAGCCTGCTATTCCCACCACTGGTGAGCCCCTGCCTTACTAGCGCGCTGCCTGCCGCTTGCTTGGCTGCCTGCCTTACTGCTGCTACTCCTGCTCCTGCTTCTACTGGCGGAGCCAGATGCAGCCCCGGCGACGTCAGCGTGAGTCCCTCACGCCCCAGCAGCTGCGTGAGTGGTACGCTGGTTGGGGTTGTAAGGGTGGCGCCGCTACTACTGCTACTACTACTGGCGGCGGCCAGATGCAGCTCCAGCGACGCCCACGCGTGTCTCTCACGCCCCAGCAGCTTCTTGAGTGGTACGCTCAGAGTAGAGGGTCTCTCAGTTCTGTTCGCTGCTCTTACGTGATTCACACTGGTGCTCAGACTGGTCAGCCTTGTGGGACGCCTAGTCACACACCGTCCCGCTGCTTCGCCCGTCTGAGCGACGCTTGGCGTACCGAGTTTGGCGACGAGGCTGAGCTCATCGACTGGGTGGAGTTGCTTAGTCAAAGGGTAGATATATTTGCTCTTGACTATGATGCTATTCTCACTGCCATGTATGCATTGCCTACTAGTGCTGACCGTGCCGGTCACCTGTGCGTACCGCCTGACCCGGGTGGTGAGGCTGCTGCTCTGGGTGCTAGTGTGTCTCATGCTCCAGGTACAGGTGCGGCTGCTGCTCTAGGTGCTAGTGAGTCTGCTTCCTCAGGTGCGGGTGAGTCTGGTCTCTCAGGTACCACGTCGGCTCCGGCCTCTCACACCTTCACCCTTGACTCGGGGGCTTCCCGCTCCTTCTTTCGAGACCGCACCACACTCACGCCGCTTGGTCGGCCAGTTGCAGTCTCTCTGGCAAACCCCTCTGGGGGCCCTGTCCTTGCTCACTTCTCCACTGTCCTCCCGTGTCCGGCGGCCCCCTCTGGCACCCTGTCTGGTCTTTACCTCCCCTCGTTCTCTATGAACTTGGTGAGTGGTGCTGACCTGCAGGATGCGGGGGTTCACCAGTTCACTCCTGCGAGTCAGCGGGTGACCCACTGCACAGACGCTCGGACAGGCCGACACCTGGCCACGTTTACTCGTCGAGCGGGGTCGAGCCTGTACACACTTACCACTGCGTCTCCTCCAGTCCCTGCGTCTGGTAGGGTAGCTACGTCGGGTCAGGTGTTTGCTGCAGCGTCCAGGTCTGGTCCTGAGTCTGCCCCCTGTTCGTGTCGTCTCCTGTCTCACGAGACTCTCCTCTGGCACCACCGCCTTGGTCAACCCTCTCTGCTTCGGCCCAGAGGCATGGCCTCTCGTCTTCTTGTTTCAAGTCTCCCCCGGTCCCTCCCTCCCCTTCCTCAGGGCCCTGGCCCTACCTGTGTCCCCTGTGTCGAGGGGCGCCAGCGTGCTGCCCCTCACTCCTCCCAGTTTCCTCCGACAGAGGCCCCGTTGCAGACGCTTCACATGGACGTGTGGGGCCCAGCTTGCGTCCGTGGACAGGGTCACGAGCGCTACTTCCTGCTCGTTGTTGACGACTACTCGCGTTACACCGCAGTCTTCCCCTTGCGCAGCAAGGGTGATGTCACTGAGGTGCTGATCGACTGGATCCGCGCAGCTCGTCTCCAGCTCAGGTAGAGCTTTGGCTCGGACTTTCCTGTTCTGCGTCTGCACTCGGACAGAGGCGGAGAGTTTTCCTCTGGCCTTCTGAGAGCCTACTGTTGCGCACGGGGCATCCGTCAGACCTTCACGCTTCCGGACTCTCCGCAGCAAAATAGGATTGCTGAGCGCCGCATTGGCATGGTCATGGACGTCGCTCGTACGTCTATGATGCATGCAGCTGCCCCCCATTTTCTGTGGCAGTTTGCGGTGAGGTACGCGGCGCATCAGATCAACCTTCACCCCAGTGTCTCCAGGCCAGAGACCTCCCCAGCCTTGCTGTGGACGGGGAAGGTTGGCGATGCGTCGGCGTTCCGGGTCCGGGGATCTTGGGCGCTTGTCCGCGACTTGTCTGCGGACAAGCTGTCCCCTCGTGCTGCTCCTTGCGTCTTCCTGGGGTTCCCCCTTGACGCGCCTGGGTGGCAGTTCTACCACCCCACCTCTCGCCGTGTTTTGTCCTCCCAGGACGTCACGTTTGACGAGTCGGTCCCCTACTACCGCCTCTTCCCCTACCGCACTCCGTCCCCCCCCCCCGCCCCCGCTCTTCCTTGTACCAGGTCCCCCCCAGGTAGACCCCCTCCCCCCTCAGGGTCCTGCCCCTTCAGGTGTGTCCCAGGTAGACGCAGTCGAGCCTGTCGAGGTCATTGGTGACTCTGGTGCTGCTGAGGGTGCTGAGCCTGGGGGTGCTGAGCCTGGGGGTGCTGGGCCTGGGGGCGCTGAGCCTGGAGGTGCTCCGCTTGGAGGTTCTCCGGGTGCTTCGTCTCGCCAGGAGCCACTCTATCCACAGGAGCTGCGCGAGTGGTTTGCCCGGCGCTGGAGCCGTGCTGCTGGTGCTGGAGGTTCTTCGGCTACTGGGGGTGCTGAGCCTAGGGGTGCTGAGCCTGAGGGTGCTGAGCCTGGGGGTGCTACGCCTGGGGGTGCTGAGCCTGGGGGTGCTGAGCCTAGGGGTGCTGAGCCTGGGGGTGCTACGCCTGGGGGTGCTTTCCCTGGGGGTGCTGGGCCTGGGGGTGCTGAGCCTGGAGGTGCTCCGCCTGGAGGTTCTCCGGGTGCTTCGTCTCGCCGGGAGCCACTCTCTCCACAGGAGCTGCGCGAGTGGTTTGCCCGGCGCTGGAGCCGTGCTGCTGGTGCTGGAGGTTCGTCAGCTACTGAGGGTGCTGCTGTCGCAGGTCCCGGAGGTGCTCATCCTGGGAGTACTGGAGCTGCTGGGCCTGCAGGTTCGACTGGAGCTGGTGCTGCTGAGGGTGTTGGCGCTGAGACTACCACTGGCGGTCCTGCTGGGGGTGCTCCTGGTGCTGCTGGAGGTTCTGGAGTTGGCGGAGGTGCTGCTGGCGCGGGTGCTCCTGCTGGAGGTACTGGTGCTGTCCCTGCTGTTTCTGGCCTCGCCACGAGGCCTCGACCGTACTTCGTTCCACTCCTGCAGCAGGTTCTTGGTCTTCCACCTTCTACTGGTCCTCCTCCTACCTTAGAGTGTCCACAGCCTGTCCCGTCACAGTTACGGTTGCAGCCTACCTCCCCTTTGCCTGCTCCTTCTCCCTACACTGGTCCTACTGGAGGTCTTGCTGAGCGTCGTGAGCCTGCGTCTCGCCCTACATCGCCTGTCCGTGCTGCTCGCGCTAGTGGTCGTGGTTCGCGTCCGCGTCCTCCTCCGGTCCCTGGCACGCACAGGATGTCTCTGCGTCCGTCCACTGCTCCTCTGCGTGCCCCTTTGCCTTCTCCTCCTGAGTCCTCTCTTCCTGCTCTTGCCGAATTAGAGTCGGACTCTCTTCGTGCTGCCAGTCCTACTGTCACGCGTCTCCTGGCTACTGTCGTCACTGACCCTTCTTTCGAGTCCACTGCTGCGTCTGCCCTAGTTGCTGAGCTCGTCGACTTTGCTGCTCGCTGTCGCCTAGACTACGCTGCTAGTCTTTTCGCTGAGTCTGAGTCTGTCTGTCCTCCGTCCGTCGGGGGTGAGTGTGCCCTTGGCACGGACGTCCTTGAGGACAGGCAGGAGGAGTTCCAGTGCCTGGCAGCTGCTTCACCTCATCTCGTGTCCGTACTACTTACCCCTAAGGGAGACCCGGATGCACTTGACATCCCGACTCCGCGCTCTTACGCGGAGGCGATAGAGGGTCCCTACTCCTCTCAGTGGCAGGCAGCTATGGATGCAGAGATGGCTTCCTGGAAGTCCACAGGCACATACGTTGACGCCGTCCCCCCTCCTGGGGCGAACATTGTCAGTGGCATGTGGATTTTCAGGGTGAAGCGGCCGCCGGGTTCTCCGCCTGTCTTCAAGGCGCGTTACGTGGCTCGTGGCTTCAGTCAGCGGCAGGGAGTTGACTACTTTCAGACCTTCTCCCCCATCCCGAAGATGACCACCCTTCGGGTACTGCTGCACGTTGCTGCTCACCGTGACTACGAGCTGCACTCTCTCGACTTCAGCACAGCTTTCTTGCAGGGCAGCCTGCACGAGGAGATCTGGCTGCGCCGCCCACCTGGCTTCACTGGGTCTTTCCCTCCTGGTACCCAGTGGAGTCTCCGGCGTCCAGTCTACGGTCTCCGCCAGGCGCCACGTGAGTGGCACGACACGCTGAGGACTACACTTGCGGCTCTTGGGTTTGCTCCTTCTACTGCCGACCCGTCGCTGTTTCTGCGCACCGACACCTCTCTGCCGCCGTTCTACATCCTCGTGTACGTCGACAACTTGGTCTTTGCCACAGCTGACACTGCTCGACTCGCCTACGTGAAGTCTGAGCTGCAGAAGAGACACACGTGCACTGACCTGGGTGAACTGCGCAGCTACCTTGGCTTGCAGATCACCCGAGACAGAGCACACCGCACCATTACCTTGACTCAGTCACACATGGTGCAGCAGGTCCTTCAGCGCTTCGGCTTCACGTACTCCTTGCCTCAGGCCACTCCTCTGCCTACTCGCCACTCGCTCTCAGCTCTGCCTTCGGATGAGTCCGTAGAGTCGAGTGGCCCGTATCCAGAGCTTGTTGGCTGCCTCATGTACCTGATGACCTGCACACGACCTGACCTTGCATACCCTCTTAGCATTCTTGCACGCTATGTTGCTCCTGGGAGACACCGACCAGAGCACATGGCTGCAGCGAAGAGGGTGTTGCGCTACTTGTGCAGTACGTCGGGCATGGGGCTAGTGCTTGGAGGGCGGAGTCCAGTGGTCCTCACTGGGCACGCAGACGCTTCTTGGGCTGACGACCAGGCTACGCAGCGGTCGTCACAGGGTTACACCTTCAGCCTTGGTTCCGGCTCTGTTTTGTGGCTGGCTACTCGCTCGTCTTCTGTTCTCGGCTCCAGTTGTGAGGCTGAGATCTACGCCGGGGCCATGGCTGCACAGGAGCTTCGCTGGCTCACCTACCTGCTGACCGACCTTGGAGAGCCGCCTCGTTCTCCTCCAGTCCTGTACGTAGACAACAAGGCCATGCTGGCCTTGTGTCGAGAGCAGAGACTGGAGCACAGAACAAAGCACATTGCTCTCCGCTACTTCCTTGCTCGTGAGCTACAGCAGCGTGGTCAGTTGCGGCTTGCGTACGTGGCCTCTGAGGCCAACACTGCTGATGTTTTCACCAAGGCACTTCCGCCTTGTGATCATCAGCGCTTCTGCACTCAGCTGGGTCTTGTCCCTGTCTTGCCTCACTTGCTCACCCCTTGACCTTGTTTGTACTGTTACATATATATATATATATACCTGCTCTTGCTTGTCTAGCCTTATATATATATATATATGTAATCCTGCATGTGAAATGGCCTTGAACTTGTGCTCGGAATGTGTGGTGACTTTGTGATTCACCCTGGGCTTGCTTTGCTTTGCTTTGCTTGACTGGTCTTGTGACCCCTTGTTCTCCCCCACTTTGCCTATGGGGGTGTGTCAGAACATATAGCTTATACATTTGTGTAGGCTGTAGTGGGGTAGCCCATATGGGGTACAACCCAATAAGGGTTAGTACTTGTACCCAACTCTTTCATAGTTGAATCATTCTCGTTTCAGTATTCACATCAAGAACTCAAGGATGAGTTTGTGATGAAGAGCCCGAGCCTTGGTGTCAAGCCTCAAGTGATTTCGAAGCTCGCCAAAAGGGTACACCTCAAGATATTGAAGATAGTTACATTACTTTGTGTAGTGTAACATTTCACTTTGTGTAGGCCCTAGTGAAGGGTAGTTTCGAGACCCTTCGTGGTTGGGGACAGTGTGGCACTGTTCCACATTACTGTACCTCGGCTCTTGGGGTTTGAAGGAGCTGGGAGTCATTCCCAACTCGTAACTCTTCATATCTCTTCCTATTTTGTGTTCTAAGACTATAGTGGCTGCCATAGTGCCGTTCGTTCAAACCGACACTGTGTTGTCAATACTTGGTGAAATTGTGCGATCTAAATTGCCTATTGTAGGCGATGTTCAGACGCTCCAGATCCAAGTTGAATCAGGTCATTTGAAGCTGTGACCAGAGCGCTATGAACGTTTGAAGCCGCTGTGCAGAAAACCGGCTGTGCACTCTATCTTTCGTTTTAAGCACATTGGAGCCTATTGTGACTATAACAGGTGCGCAAGGGGAAGACCGTGGTGTAACGCGAGTAGTCGTCAACAACCAGCAGAAAGTACCGCTCGCGGTCCTTCCCACTGACGCGGGCTGGGCCCCACAGGTCCATGTGTAGGGTCTGCAGGGGAGCAGTCTTCGGGAGAAACGAGGAAGAGTGAGGAGCGGCGCGCTGCCGCCCCTTGACACAGGGAAGAGAGGGAGGAGCAGGCGAGGGTGGGAGGGGAGGGAGAACCCTGGGAAGGCGAGAGACAAGGACACGGCGGTGCATGCTACGAAGGCGCTGCACTGAGGGGTGACCAAGACGGTGGTGCCAAAGGAGGGTCTGGTGCGACAAAGCGCGACACGAGCAGGGGGCCGCTAGTTGAACTGACGCAGACGCAGACGCAGTGACTTGAGGGGACACAGTAGTCAGTGTGTACAGACTCGAGCCAGGCGCACGGGTAAACGTGGCTAGGTGCCGGCTCGTCCGGGAGCACGTATAGTGGGTTACGCGCTGACCTCCAGGAGTGAATTGGTCAACCCACTGGTCCTGGAGGTCAGCACCACTTACCAAGTTCGTAGAGAACAAGGGGAGGTGAAGACCTTACAGGGAGCCAGACGGGACCGCCGGACACGGCAGGACCGTGGAGGAGTGTGCAAGGACTGGACCCCCAGAGGGGTCTGCCAGGGAAACTGCAACCGGCCGACTGAGCGGCATGAGGGTGGTGCAGTCGCGAAAGGTTTGGGAAGCACCTGAGTCAAGTGTGAAGGTGTACAAGGCCTCAGTAGGCGCTGTACCATAGAGAGCAGACTCACCAGCACCTGGAGCAGCAGCCTCACCGCCACCTAGAGCAGGAGACGCACTAGCACCAAGAGCAGCAGCCTCACGAGCACCTAGAGCAGCAGGCTCTATACCTGGGTCAGGCGGTACGCACTGGTAACAGGCACCGTCAACACTAGTAGGCAGTGCATACATGGCAATGAGAATAGCATCATAGTCAAGATCAAAGATATCTACCCTCTACCTAAGCAGCTCCAGCCAGGTGGAAAGCTCAGCCTCGTCGCCAAACTCGGTACGCCAGGCGTCGCTCAGACGAGAAAAACAGCGGGACTGTGTGTGACCAAGCGTCCCGCAAGCTTGACCAGCCCGATCACCTGTGCGAATGACGTACGGGCAGCGAACGGTACACCGAGACCCTCTACTCTGAGCGTACCACTCATGAAGCTGGTGGGGCATGAGAGACTCGCGCGGACGTCGTTGGAGCTGCATCTGGCCACCGCTAGTAGCAGCAGTAGCAGCCTAGCAGCAGTAATAGAAGTAGCAGTAGTAGCAGCAGTAGCAGCGCGGGTGGGGCAGGCGCGGCAGGCCGGCAGGTAGGTAGATGGCGCGGCAGCGCGCTAACAAGGCAGGCGCGTGGGAAGCGCGGGTAGGGCAGGTGCTCACCAGTGGCAGGAAGGGCAGGCGCTCGCCGGGCGAGCAGGGCCGGCGCTCGGCGGGCGGCGGCAGGGTAGGCGCACGACGGCGGCGACGGCGGGGCCGCAACAGCGGCTGCAGAGTAGGGCCGCGTCAGCTGCAGGGCTGGGGCCACGACAGCGGCAGGGCAAGGCTGCGGCAGCTGCTGCAGGGCGGGGCCGTGTCGGCGGTAGGGCGGGGCCAAGCGGCGCCACGTCGGTGCCAGGGCAGGGCTGCGATAGCGGCAGGGCGGGGCCGCGTCGGCCGCAGGGCGGGGCCGCGACAGCGGCAGGGCGGGGCTGCGTCGGCGGCAGGGCGGGGCCGCGACAGCGGTAGGGCGGGGCCGCGTAAGCGGCAGGGCGGGGCCGCGACAGCGACCTGGCAAGGCCACGTCGGCGACAGGGTGGGGCCGCGACAGCGGCAGGGCGGGGCCGCGTCGGCGGCAGGGCGGGGCCGCGACAGCAGCAAGGCGGGGCCGCATCAACGGCAGGGCGGGGCCACGTCAGCGGCAGGGCGGGGCCGCGACAGCGGCCTGGCGGGGCCGCATCGGCTGCAGGTTGGGGCGGCGCTCTGGCCTGACGGGCCTGCAGGGGCGGCTCGTGGGCCTGACGGGCCTGCAGGGGCGGCGCACGGGCCTTACGGGCCTGCAGGGGCGACGCGCGGGCCTTATGGGCCTGCAGGGGCGGCGCACTGGCCTTACGGGCCTGTAGGGGCAGCGTGCTGGCCTTACGGGTCTGCAAGGCGGTGCGCGCGTAGCTAGGGCAACAGTAGGCGGCGCGAGGGCTGCAGGACGGCGCGCGCAGGGCAGCACGTCACAAGGCAAGGCTGGAGAAGGCGCGCGCAGGACAACACGTGGGGTAGCACTGTAACCGCAACGGTAGGTGGGCCCGGAAAAAAAAGGACGGTCCTACAGACCTAGTGCTCTGAAACCATGTTAGAATCTAGTAGCAGGAATGAATTGACTAGATCAGGGTTTGGTACAAATATGAAACCCTAATGGGGTTGTACCCCATATTGGCTACCCCACTACAGCCTACACATATATAACATTGAGAAGAAGTGAACGAGAATGAATGAACTATGAATGAAGTGAGTACAAATATGAAACCCTAATTGGGTTGTACCCCCTATGGGATACCCCACTATAGCCTACACAAATAAGTAAGCTATAATGTTCTGACACACCCCCATAGGCAAAGTGGGGGAGAACAAAGGGTCACAAGACCAGTCAAGCAAAGCAAAGCAAAGCTCAGGGTGGATCACAAAGTCACCACACATTCCGAGCGCAAGGTCAAGGGCCACAAGGCCAGTTCGCATGCAAGATCATATATAGAGATATACAAGAGTCAAGCAAGCAAGAGCAAGAGTATATATAGGTTAAGGTACAAGCAAGGTCAAGAAGTGAGCAAGTGAGGCAAGACAGGCACAAGACCCAGCTGCGTGCAGCAACGCTGATGATCACAAGGCGCAAGTGCCTTGGTGAAGACATCAGCAGTGTTGGCCTCAGAGGCCACGTACGCAAGTCGCAACTGTCCACGCTGCTGTAGCTCACGAGCAAGAAAGTAGCGGAGAGCAATGTGCTTTGTCCTGTGCTCCAGTCGCTGCTCTCGACACAAGGCCAGCATGGCCTTGTTGTCTACGTACAGGACTGGAGGAGAACGAGGCGGCTCTCCAAGGTCGGTCAGCAGGTAGGTGAGCCAGCGAAGCTCCTGAGCAGCCATAGCCCCGGCGTAGATCTCAGCCTCACAACTGGAGCCGAGAACAGAAGACGAGCGAGTAGCCCGCCACGAGACAGAGCCGGAACCAAGGCCGAAGGTGTAACCCTATGACGACCGCTGCGTAGCCTGGTCGTCAGCCCAAGAAGCGTCGGTGTGCCCAGTGAGGACCACTGGACTGCGCCCTCCAAGCACTAGCCCCATGCCCGACGTACTGCACAAGTAGCGCAACACCCTCTTCGCTGCAGCCATGTGCTCTGGTCGGTGTCTCCCAGGAGCAACATAGCGTGCGAGAATGCTGAGAGGGTATGCAAGGTCAGATCGTGTGCAGGTCATCAGGTACATGAGGCAGCCAACAAGCTCTGCATACGGGCCACTCGACTCTACGGACTCATCCGAAGGCAGAGCTGAGAGCGAGTGGCGAGTAGGCAGAGGAGTGGCCTGAGGCGAGGAGTACGTGAAGCCAAAGCGCTGAAGGACCTGCTGCACCATGTGTGACTGAGTCAGGGTAATGGTGCGGCGTGCTCTGTCCCGGGTGATCTGCAAGCCAAGGTAGCTGCGCAGTTCACCCAGGTCAGTGCACGTGTGTCTCTTCTGCAGCTCGGACTTCACGTAGGCGAGTCCAGCAGTGTCCGCTGTGGCAAAGACCAAGTCGTCGACGTACACGAGGATGTAGAACGGCGGCAGAGAGGTGTCGGTGCGCAGAAAAAGCGACGGATCGGCAGTAGAAGGAGCAAACCCAAGTGCCGCAAGCGTAGTCCTCAGTGTGTCGTGCCACTCACGTGGCGCCTGGCGGAGACCGTAGACTGGACGCCGGAGACTCCACTGGGTACCAGGAGGGAAAGACCCAGTGAAGCCAGGTGGGCGACGCAGCCAGATCTCCTCGTGCAGGCTGCCCTGCAAGAAAGCTGTGCTGAAGTCGAGAGAGTGCAGCTCGTAGTCCCGGTGAGCAGCAACGTGCAGCAGTACCCGAAGAGTGGTCATCTTCGGGGTGGGGGAGAAGGTCTGAAAGTAGTCAACTCCCTGTCGCTGACTGAAGCCACGAGCCACGTAACGAGCCTTGAAGACAGGCGGAGAACCCGGCGGCCGCTTCACCCTGAAGATCCACATGCCCCTGACGATGTACGCCCCAGGAGGGGGAACAGCGTCAACGTAGGTGCCTGTGGACTTCCAGGAAGCCATCTCTGCATCCATAGCTGCCTGCCACTGAGAGGAGTAGGGACCCTCTATCGCCTCCGCGTAAGAGCGCAGAGTCGGGATGTCTAGTGCATCCGGGTCTCCCTCAGGGGCGAGCAGTACAGACACGAGATGAGGTGAAGCGGCGGCCAGACACTGGAACTCCTCCTGCCTGTCCTCAAGGACGTCCGTGCCTAGGGCACACTCACCCCCGACGGACGGAGGACAGGCAGACTCAGACTCAGCGACAAGACTAGCAGCGTAGTCTAGACGACAGCGCGCAGCAAAGTCGACAAGCTCAGTGACAAGGGCAGACGCAGCAGAAGACTCGATGGAAGGGTCAGTGACAGCAGTAGCAAGGAGACGCGTGACAGTGGGACTGGCAGCACGAAGAGAGTCCGACTCCGGATCGGCAAGAGCAGGAAGAGAGGAAGCAGGAGGAGAAGGCAAAGGGGCACGCAGAGGAGCAGTGGACGGACGCAGAGACATCCGGTGCGTGCCAGGGACAGGAGGAGGACGCTGACGTGAACCGCGACCACTAGTGAGTGCAGTGCGAACAGGCAACGCAGGACGAGACGCAGGTTCACGACGCTCAGTAAGACCTCCAGTTGGACCAGCGTAGGGAGAAGGAGCAGGCAAAGGGGAGGCAGGCTGTAGCTGTAACTGTGACGGGACTGGCTGTGGACCCTCTAAGGGAGGAGGAGGAGGACCAGGAGAAGGTGTCAGACCAAGAACGTGCTGCAGGAGCGGAACGAAGTACGGTCGGGGCCGCGTGGCGACGCCAGAAACAGCAGGGACAGCACCAGTACCCCCAGCAGGAGTACCCGCTCCAGCACCACCTCCAGCAGCACCTCCAGCACTCCAGCAGCACCAGGAGCACTGCCAGTTGAACCGCCAGCAGTAGTCTCAGCGCCAACACCCCCAGCAGGACCAGCTCCAGGAGATCCCTCAGGCCCAGCAGCTCCAGCACCCACAGCACGAGCACCTCCGGGACGCGCCGCAGCAGCAACCTCTGCAGCCGAAGAACCTCCAGCACCAGCAGCACGCCTCCAGCGCCGGGCAAACCACTCACGCAGCTCTTGTGGGGAGAGTGGCTCTCGGCGAGACGAAGCTCCTCTAGGCGGAGAACCTCCAGGCTCAGCACCCTCAGGCAAAACACCTCCAGGCGGAGCACCCCCAGTCTCAGCACCCCCAGGCTCAGCACCCCCAGGCTCAGCACCCCCAGGCTCAGTACCCCCAGGCTCAGCACCCCCAGGCTCAGCACCCCCAGGCTCAGCACCCCCAGGCTCAGCACCCCCAGGCTCAGCACCCCCAGACTCCGCACCCCCAGTCTCAGCACCCCCAGGCTCAGCACCCCCAAGCTCAGCACCCCCAGACTCCGCACCCCCAGGCTCAGCACCCCCAGGCACAGCTCCCGCAGCAGCACCAGAGTCACCTGTGACCTCGACAGGCTCGACCGCGTCTACCTGGGACACACTTGAAGGGGCAGGACCCTGAGGGGGGAGGGGGTCTACCGGGGGGGGACCTGGTACCAAGAAGAGCGGGTGCGGGGGAAGGGAAGGAGTGCGGTAGGGGAAGAGGCGGTAGTAGGGTACCGACTCATCGAACGTGACGTCCTGGGAGGACAGAACACGTCGAGAGGTGGGGTGGTAGAACTGCCACCCAGGGGCGTCAGGGGGGAACCCCAGGAAGACGCAGGGAGCAGCGCGAGGGGACAGCTTGTCCGCAGACAAGTCGCGGACAAACGCCCGAGATCCCCAGACCCGGAACGCCGACGCATCGCCAACCTTCCCCGTCCACAGCAGGGCTGGGGAGGTCTCCGGCCTGGAGACCCTAGGGTGGAGGTTGATTTGATGCGCCGCGTACCTGACCGCAAACGGCCACAGAAAATGGGGGGCAGCCGCATGCATCATAGACGTACGAGCGACGTCCATGACCATGCCAATGCGGCGCTCTGCAATCCCATTTTGCTGCGGTGAGTCCGAAAGCGTGAAGGACTGGCGGATGCCTCGCGCACAACAGAAGGCACGCAGAAGGCCAGAGGAGAACTCTCCGCCTCTGTCCGAGTGCAGACGCAACACAGGAAAGTCCGAGCCAAAGCTCTGCCTGAGCTGGAGACGAGCTGCGCGGATCCAGTCGATCAGCACCTCAGTGACATAACCCTTACTGCGCAAGGGGAAGACTGTGGTGTAACGCGAGTAGTCGTCAACCACCAACAGGAAGTAGCGCTCGTGACCTAGTCCACGGACGCGGGCAGGGCCCCACACGTCCATGTGAAGTGTCTGCAACGGAGCCTCTGTCGGAGGAAACTGGGAGGAGTGAGGGGCAGCACGCTGGCGCCCCTCGACACAGGGGACACAGGCAGGGCCAGGGCCCTGAGGAAGGGGAGGGAGGGACCGGGGGAGACCAGACACAAGAAGACGGGAGGCCATGCCTCTGAGCCGAAGCAGAGAGGGGTGGCCAAGGCGGTGGTGCCAGAGGAGAGTCTCGTGAGACAGACGGCGACACGAACAGGGGGCAGACTCAGGACCAGACCTGGACGCTGCAGCAAACACCTGACCAGACGAAGGGACTCTACCAGACTCAGCACCGGGAGGGAAAGCAGTGGTCAGTGTGTACAGGCTCGACCCTGGCTGACGTCTAAACGTAGCCAGGTGGCGACCTGTGCTCGCCTCTGTGCAGTGTGTCACCCGCTGACGAGCAGGAGTGAACTGGTGGACCCCTACATCCTGTAGGTCAGCACCACTCACCAGGTTCGTAGAGAACGAGGGGAGGTAAAGACCAGTCAGGGTGCCAGAGGGAGCCGCCGGACACGGGAGGACTGTGGAGAAACGAGACAGGACAGGACCCCCAGAGGGGTCAGCCAGGGACACCGCAACCGGCCGACTAAGCGGCGTGAGAGTGGTGCGGTCCCGAAAGAAGGAGCGAGACGCTCCAGAGTCAAGGGTGACGGTGTGGGAGGCACAAGCCGACACAGTACCTGAGAGGGCAGACTCACTAGCACTTGAGAGCACAGACGCACTGGCACCTAGAGCAGCAGCCTCACTGGCACCTGACACAGCAGTACCAATGCCCGGGTCGGGCGGAAAGCACCGGTAACAGTCACCATCATCACTAACACTCACAGCATACATGGCAGCAAGGATAGCATCAAAGTCAAGATCAAACACAGCTACACCAGCCCTAGACAGCTCTCCCCAGCGGGGGATCTCAGAGGCCTCC
Organism: Closterium sp. NIES-65; assembly: GCA_948144175.1. NCBI lineage: Eukaryota > Viridiplantae > Streptophyta > Zygnematophyceae > Desmidiales > Closteriaceae > Closterium > Closterium sp. NIES-65. Next base: position 1,871,868 of record CANXME010000532.1, read on the forward strand.
GGAAACTGCTGGCGCCAAGCGTCGGTCAGGCGGGCAAAGCAGCGGCGAGCGGTGTGGGTGCCCCCACACTGCTCACCCGGGCGGTCGCCGATGCGAAGGACGTAGGTGCAGGGACCGAACTCCCCACCACGCTAACACTGCGAGTACCACTCACGGAGCTGCTGAGGGGCGGGGACGTCGCGAGAGCGCTGCTGCTGCTGCTGCTGCTGCTTCTGCTGCTGCTGCTGCTGCTGCTGCTGCTGCTGGCGCTGACCACCCCCAGTGCCGCTCCTCTGGGACGAGCCACTCCGACCACCTCCACCACCGCCACCCCCGCCTCCGCCGCCACCGCCGCCACCGCCACCCTCGCCCCCGCCGCTCCCACTGCCTCCTCCGCCACCACCTCCGCCGCCACCTCCGCCTCCACCTCCACCTCCACCGCCGCCACCAGGACCTCCACCCCCGCCTCCACCCCCACCGCCACCCCCACTCCCCCCGCCGCCCCCACCTCCTCCGCCACCGCCCCCGCTAGCTCCACCCGCTCCCTTGCCCCCCTTGCTCCTGCCAGAGCGGCGCCTACCGCTGGGGGCAGACGCCGCACCGACCGACTCTAAACCAACGAGGTCGGCCGCAGCAGCAGAGGCGACAGAGGGTAGCAGGGGGGAAGGAGAACACCCCTCAAAGATGGGGGTGCGCGGGTCACCACGAGAGGCCCCTACAGCGACTATGCTCTTCTCCGCCGCTAGCAGGGACTTCTCAAGGAGGTCGACAGTGAGGGTGGTGGGACAGACAGAGAGAAACTGGTCCCTAACAGCACGAAGGGACTCAGGGAGACGGGTGACTAGAAAGTAGAGGGTGATGTACATGGGAGGGGGGTTTTCAGCGAGGAAGGCAGCAGGAAGCGCAGCTCGGTAGCGAGTGTCACTAGCGCGAAGGTGGGTAAAGAGGTCAGTGACTGTGGGAAAGGCAGCAAGGTCAGGGAAGAGGTACGGTAGCATGAGGCGGCTCAATGTAGCAGTGGAAGGGGAGGAGTAGCGCGCAACTACAGCGTCGTACAAGGCCTGAGCGGTCTTGCACTGACTAAAGTGTGCACGCTCGGAGGAAGGGAGGTGGCGACGCACAGCAAGACGTGCAGCAGCATCGCGTGTGGCCCACTTGGAGCAAACAGTGGGGTCAGCATCAGCAGGAGGGGCAGGGACAGCGCCAGAGACAAAGTCAAAGAGAGAAACCTCATCGATCGCATCGCACAGTAAGTACAGCTGCAGGTCCTCAATCCAGACAGCAAAGTCAATGGCGCGACCCTCAGCGTCAAAAGTCAGGACACTGGGGGTGGCCATTGTAGCAGCTGACAGTCTCACCGGGCAGGAAGAGTCGGGTAGCAGAACGACACAGCAACACGGCAGCACAGCAGCTGCGCCGGCCCAGGAGCCCCACAGGAGCAGAAGATCGGCTCCTCGGGCGGCTCGGGCGGCTCGGGCGGCTCGGGCGGCTCGGGCGGCTCGGGCGGCTCGGGTGACTCGGGCGGCTCGAGCGGCTCGGGCGGCTCGGGCGTCGTGGGCGGCTCGGGCGGCTCGGGCGGCGTGGGCGTCTCGCGGGCAGCTCGCGGGCGGCTCGCGGGCGGCTCACAGGCGACAGCACGGGCGGCTGGTGCGGCTCGTGGACAGCTGCACGGGCGGCTGGGGCGGCGAGCGGGCGGCTCACGGGCGGCTGGGGCGGCTGCACGGGCTGCTGGGGCGGCTGGCAGGCTGCTCACGGGCGGCTGCACTGGCGGCCGCACGGGTAGGTGCACGGGCGGGTGCACGGGCGGCCGCACGGGTAGGTGTACGGGCAGGTGCACGGGCGGGTACACGGGCGGGTGCACGGGCGGGCACACGGGCGGCTGCACGGGCTGCTCGTCGGGCGGCGCTAGGGCGGCGCGTGGGCGGCGCGTTGGGCAGCGCGACGGGCGGCGTTAGGGCGGGCAGCGGGCAGCGCTACGGGCGGCGCGTTGGGCAGCGCGACGGGCGGCGCTAGGGCGGCTGCACAGGCAGCGCGACGGGCTGCGCTAGGGCGGCGCGTTGGGCGGCGCTAGGGCGGCGCGTCGGGCAGCGCGTCGGGCGGCGCTAGGCTGGCGCGTCGAGCGGCGCTAGGGCAGCGCTAGGGCAGCGCGTCGGGCAGCACTGTGGGCGGCGCGTCGGGCGGCTAGCGCTAGAGCAGGCAGCGGACGGGCGCTAGGGCGCTAGGGGCGGCGCTCACGTTCGAGGGCGGGCGGTGCGCTAGCGGCTAGGGCAGAAAAAAAAGACGTTTCGAGATGGTGGGCCCTAAGCACAGGTCCCACAGGGGAACCTGCTCGATACCATGAGAAGAAGTGAACGAGAATGAATGAACTATGAATGAAGTGAGTACAAATATGAAACCCTAATTGGGTTGTACCCCCTATGGGATACCCCACTATAGCCTACACAAATAAGTAAGCTATAATGTTCTGACAAACATGCATATAATTTGACAACGCATGTGCTAGCCCAACAAGCAAGCAAGCCAACAGCAGCAACAGTGCTTGGAATTCAAAGAGTGTTCAAGTACTTACACAATACTGCAGACGTGCGGCTAGTCTATGGAGGAGGGGACTTAGTGCTCCAGGGATACACGGACTCGGATTATGTGAACGAAGTGGGGTGTCATTCAGCTGGAGGCTACGTGTTTACCTTGGGAGGAGCTGCTGTCAGTTGGAGGACAAAGTGACAAACGGTCATTGCAACGTCAACAGCTGAAGCAGAGTACATTGCACTGTTCGAAGGGGCAAGGGAAGCTACATAATTTCGACACTTCTGTGGAGACCTCGGTTTTCTACAGCAAGAACCTACCGTCATCTTTGTGGACAACCAAAGCGCAATTGCGCTTGCAACAGGGGAGCAGATGAGTTGACGCATCAAGCACATGGACGTACGTTACCATTGGACGAGGAAGGCCGTTCGTGATGGAGTTGTGCAACTGGAGTATTGCCCGACAGCTCAGCAAGCTGCGGATTATCTCACCAAGCCTCTCATAGCAATGCAACATCTCACATGCAGCCTCTTGTGCGGTCTCCAACCGATTCCACCTGAAGCAGGGCTGACTTTATCAGACTAAAATAGTCTGATTGTCTGAAATCTCAGGGTATTTTCCTACGGATCCTGATTTTACAGACTTGTAAGATTTTGAAACATGAGTACCTCAGACTTACTTGTTTTTCGATACTGAGATTTTCAGAGTTGTGACTTTGCCGATAATGGGTCTTCATACTACAGGGAGTACGGATCCTGAAATGCGGATCTGTAATTTCTACATACATTCCGCTACGTCATATGTTGCCAGTGTATGAACACACTTCATGGCGCTGTCACGCGCAGAATCTGTCCTTGACAACTTTTGCCACCCTTTTCCCTTTGAAATCTGCCATCTTGGCTCACTCTTTCACTCACGCGGGACCATCACTGTAGCTACGCGGTGTCAGCGAGGGAAACTCTGTGCTGGCGCAGCAAAGTCGGTTAGCGCTGCGCCCCACGTGCTACATTCGTGGCAATGCCGTATTGCAGTGGTTGTAGTGTGTTGTGAGTACTTCAAACTTGTGTTTTTGCGGAACCTGAAAAATCAGAGTAGCCATTCTCTAGGAAATATGCCTCAGACGAAAAATTTTCAGAGCCCCCAGAACATCAGACTGGATTTTTTTGAATAGTCAGCCCTGACCTGAAGCATCGTCTACAACCAGTCAGCAGATTGAAGGTGCGGGAGCTGCGCTCTCATGTCCGGGCTTCTCAAGGGGTGCTGGACAACAAGGCATCATGTAACTCCACACATCTCACTCATGTGTTTGGTGCTATGTGCGTTCTCACGCATGTGCATGACTACAAACACGCAAGCGAGAGGGGGAGTGGGGTGTGGAGTATCTTGGGGTGCAACCAACTAGGATTTGATCTCACAACCATCTTTCAATTTCGCCATCACAAGAGTCAGCACATATGCATCATGAGAAGACCTACTGCAATCAGTAACAAGAGCAGCCATCAAATATTCTGCTGGACAGTCGTTGCTGCTGGTCAGTCACAACCACTCGCCAACTGCAGCGATCGTTCCTGAATACTTCATATGCCAGCTGGTTTCAGGGGGAGAAGAAACAAGACAGCAGGAGTCAAGAAAATTGTCCAAAACAAAAGGCAAACAGACAGAGGGAATCACAAGAAGAGGCTCGCAAAGTCCTATTAAATATAAAAACATAATTTCAATGTGAGGCAGGGGGATTCAGCTAGAGACAGGCGCTACTAGTACTGCTCACCAAGGTGATACAGGTGCTGCTGATACCGCTGCCACTCGTAGCTGGTGCTGCACCAGTGCAAGCGGCCAGCGCATCAGGGGGAGCTGCTCCAGGCCCGGTGCTGCAGGCCTTCAGGTGCTGCAGGGCGTCAGGGGGAGTTTCTGCAGGCGACCAGGTGATGCTGCCACCACTAGTCAGGTGGTGCTGCTGGCAGACGTTTGCAGAAGCAGCCCGCCAGGTGCGGGAGCAGCCGCCAAGTGCACAAGCAGTCCGCCAGGTGCAGGAGCAGCCCGCCAGGTGCAGGAGCAGCCGCCAGGTGCAGGAGCAGCCTGCCAGGTGCAGGAGCAGCCGCCAGGTGCAGGAGCAGCCGCTAGGTGCGGGACGCCGCCAAGTGCTTGTGTACCACTCGCAACTGCTTTCGTGCGCCACCTGGTATAGGGGGAGCAGCACAGGGTAATATGGAGTTGCACAGGGTAACATGAAGCAGCACAGGGTAGCATGGAGCAGCACAGGGTAACATGGAGCAGGGCAACATGGAGCAGCACAGGGCAACATGGAGCAGCACAGGGTACCAGGGTAACATGGGTGAAACAGCTAGGTTCGACTAAGCATTCTCGCCTCGGCAGGAAGGAGAAAGCCAGGCGCCAGGAATTACAGCGGGTAGTTAGGTTATGCAGCAGCCATGGGCCGCCAGGAATAGCAGCCGTGCGCCGCCAGGAGTAGCAGCCGTGCGCCACCAGCAGCAGCAGCCATGCGCCATTTACTGCAGCTGTCGCTGCGGGTGCCTTTGCGCCTGCTATCATTATCATCTGCCACCGTTGTCATAGGTCGCAGCTCCTACGATACACACGCTACTGCAGATCCGTGCACGTAGGAGAAGCAGCCGTTGTCGTCGCGCATCGGCACCTGCAGCTGCACCATCTCCAAAATGGAATGTCCCGAAACTATCCCAAAATATTCTTTTTGAATACTTTCAGGACAGGTTGAAAAGTGTCTCGAAAGACACTTTCGAGACTAAGTGAAATGTCCTGAAAGTGGATCGCCCAGCTGGCCCGAAAGTGTCTTTCGAGACACTTTTGGGACACATTCGAGACCTCTCTTCCTGTAGCATTGAGGACTCTCCCACGGACAGATTCGGGACGTCTCTGGGTTTGCTTGCATTGCAACTGCCTCTCTTGCGTTTGGCCTTAAAGCCCCATTGTATTTAAAACAGGACATTACTACAATGTTTATTCAAGAAAACACTAGAAACGCTAATGCATAATTCTTGCACCATGATGTATACAAATTGCCACAACTTCCAAAACCATAAGGCTCAAATATATTATCTGGCATAACACAAAAACACCGCAACATCTAAGTAGTGGCTTCAATTGAGCCATAATAAATGTTGTGCAGACATGAAGTAATCAAATATTGCCCTTGAACCGACGAAGTTGTTAGAAGACAATTACAAAAATGAATTGATCCAAGTATAATATATTGAACCGCAACATAGGCATATAGTATGCTGGAAAACATCATTTGTCAGTCATTGAGGTTAGAAAACAAAGCTCCAGAACAGAATGAAAAAACTTACCGTCGACGAAAACATTGACATCTCCTTATAGCAAATTCTGTTCAGACAGATCTTACAATCAAACAACAACGTTGACACACCAAACATTTTTGTTTACAATAAAATAACAATGTTCAAGAAAATGAAATTGCAAGAAAACGTACAAGTGAAGTAGATGATTCATCGTGTTGAATCGTACGAAACGCCATGATTCCTTTCCAACGTCATTGAGAAGATGTCACTTGCTATCCTGATTCAATGCCACGGGAAAAAGGATGAACGGATGGGAAAGCCAGTTTGAAATGTGACGCGGTAACATAGTAGGGGACGTAAGCAGTGACGCGAGATGAGAGAGACTTCAAGGAACTAAACAAATAATCGTCAAAATCATGGTTCTAGTTACGAAAGACGAGTTAGAACAAGAGTGTAATTAATGACAAACGAAGACTGCCGGGTAATATAGTGATTTAAGGGCGTAAATGTTAGTTGAAGTGTTGAACAGAATTAACAAGTCGAGCCTCGTTACTCGGAGCCACAAGAGCAGAGCAGCAAATAACAAAGTGAAGAACAAAAGGTGACGAGAGAACAACGCCTTCTACTAGCAACAAGTTTGGATCGTTTTAAGGTATGGATGGGTTATAGTAGTTTCGTATCGGTGATCGAGATGGGGTTCACACCATGAAGTGGACCTCACAGGTGGTTGAATATTTTAGTTCTGTGGTGGACCTTTGGCAGTGACGCGAATTCTTTTAGTGCACGTGGACGATTTCGGCACTGCTGGCAGGTGCCACGTATTTCCTTTCGCGACACGTGGCGCGAAATTTTGGTTTACTGAATTTATATTAAAATTGGAGATAATAAATTCACGTTAGCTCCTAGCGCAGTGGTCTTGTACTTCGGATAATTTTTGAAGGTGTTGATTTCGATTCCCAATGAGGTTCTTAACGCTAAACACAAAAGCAATATTTTGTTTTGTTGTACTTGTTTTGAGTGCCAATTTTTGTAACAGACAACTACTGGTAACATTGTGGGATTATGATTACCACCAACATTGTGGTGTACTTATATTTCGTGATGAAATATTCAAGAAGGGTACAACACGAACGAAAATCATAAACAAAATCTACCCCCAACGCAATGGAACTGACATCGACGGGCATCGAACCTGCGTCTTCTGATCGCTTTGCAGTTCTAACCTTCCCAGGCCTGGGCAGATTACGGCACAAGTCACTTTTGAGACATGTTGAAATGTAGCGCAAAACCGCCTGAAGACGAAAATGTCCCGAAAGTGTCTTTCAAGATAGTTTCGGGACGGATTTGTGTCTGTTCTGGGACAGAATGGTTTCGGGACAGATTGGGGACCACGCAATTTTGGTGACGACGCCACGAGCTGCAACCGCCGTCAGTGTGTGAGCCATTGAAATTGCGAGCCGCTACTGCAGGTGGTTGCGCCATACAGCAGCAATAGGGCCAGCAGCATCAGCCACGTGCCCGCAAAGCTAGGCGCGGGTCGCGATATGCTGCAAAAGGGTCGCGACACTTCTGCAGCAACATCACGATCAGCAAGATTGGTTCGCCACGCAGTTAATCACCAGTGGCGGCTATTCTGAGACTAAGGAAAGGATTTTGTTTGACAGCTACAGATCGCGCTGACCTAAACTGTCAGTTCACCGTGAAAAGTGCCAGCGCTAGCAGCAGCCATGGCTGGGAAAGCCCCCATTCTGCTAGGAAAACCCTCGATCTAAAGATTGCCGCACTGAACGAGAGATTGGGACCGACGAGGAGCAGGAGGAGAATGTCGAGCTTGGGGAGGACCCCTGCGGGGTGTGGAGAGGCAAGAGCTATGAAAAGCGACAAACTGAAAGGAGAGCTTGACAGGGGAGCGTACAGTGCACGGGAGGTTGAGAAGCAGGGACGAGAATCAGGGCGTATCCAGGTTCGGGTCATGAGCACTGTTCTGGCTACTGTTTGGGTCATGCGGAATTTGCGTATGACCCGAAGTGGGCTGCCGAGCCGCACGCGGCCCCAGCTTTGGGTCAATGTGTAGGTGTTGTGCGACTGACGTGCACGACCCACCCACAGCCAATCACCTGGTTGCACGATTGTGGTGTTACTGCCAACCTTTTGTCGATCGGTAGTCGAGTGTCACACGTGGGCAATTTCCCACGTCTGACACCTTTGCACCCAACCACTCGGCAAATCGACCCGGAGTGTGTCTAAAATTTCTTGCGTCGAGCTCCCAACATTTGGGAATTCGCTCCGGGAATTTTGGGGGTTGTGTTTTCTCAGTGAGTGTCACGTGGTTTTGCGTGGGTCTCGCTAATAACCTTTCGAAATGTTCAGGCATCCCTCCATTGGATGCGTCTGTTGTTGTGAGCTGGATTTTGGCGCGAAAACCCTCGCGGCTATATGGGGGTCGCATGACCCAAACATGCGTTTTATGTTGTTTGGGTCATCCGCAAATCGCGCATGCCCGGAATAGTGCTCATGACCCGAACCTGGATACGCCCTCACAAACCCTAGGAGGAACTTGTGTCGCGACAAAACAAGCAAGGTCGCCAACTTGGGAGGAACGTGCACCAGCACGTCGTCACAACTGCTACAGAGCTTTCCAACCATCTCGATTTCCCACCAATGCAGTTTTTGACCACCAAATGGTTAACGCAAATCAAACCGCTGCAATCCCCGTCGGAACAGAAATCACTTCCGCAATCAACTTCACTCAATCAATCCTGCCGCAATCAACACCAGTTATAGGTATCCTCCAAGACAAAACCCAGTAAAACCTACAGCAAGGGGGAGTGTTAAATATACAAAAAAAAGATAGTACAAATGCCATTATATTTTACTGTAGTGTTCCTTTATAAGACTCCCAGCCCTCCAATAATTGTACAATTATTGGAGGGCCAGAATTATTGGAGTCCATAATTATTGGAGGGTAAGAATTATTGGTGGGTATAATTATTGGTGTGAGATTGTTGGTGTGGATGAAGCCACCATGAAAGGGTTAGCTGCTTTGATAAATACCCTGCTTTGCAATTCATAGTCAATCCATTGTTCCGAATCCATTCAATTGCAAGTTTCTTTTGCTACTTTTCTACAATCAAGGCTTCCGCTACGACGGCACTATGCCTTTCTAGCAAGAACATCTTAACGGGGTTAGGGTTTTTCGACGTCTGGCGAGTAATCGTGCGTCCACGCGAGCTACGAAAACTTCTCGCCACGAGATTGCGATAGGTGTTACGTTTGCCCTGTTTGCCGAAACTCTATAAGCGCAACATAACACACTTTATGAACACTCGTCTACAAGTCACGGTCAGTATTCCTATCACTAATTATGATAAAACAATTACGATACAAAGCATGAGTGCGCATGCTGACCGAGGAAAAAAAAACATTCCCATGTGGTTGTGTTCCCATGCACAGGATGCATCTGTACACGAATCCTTGTCAGCATGCACGAAGGATGAAACATCTTGTGCGAGACGAGGGTGTTTTGTTCATACTTATAAACGAAGGAGCTTCGTCACGGAGAAGCTGATCGCGTGCTGACCGAGGAAAAAGGAAAAACATCTTGTGCGAGACGAGAGTGTACTGTACATACCCACGCACACCCATGTATGCCAGCGTGCAAACGACAAATCAAAATTATGTGCATACCTACACATGAATGGTTTATTCGTTGCATGACCGAAAATTAACTTGCCCACAACAAAGGTTCTCACGGGGCGTGGATATCTTTAAGCTTGCATACTGACGACAAAATGAGGTCGTATGCATAGCTACACCTTGTCAGAGGTGTTATCGGTTGGATGACAAACTTCTACTAGCCCATAACAAGAAAGTTCACTCATGCAGACGTTGATATTTTGGAATTTGCACGCAGACGACAAAGTACATCATGTGCATACGTACACCTCGTTTCAAGCGTGATAATCATAGACATGATTGGTTGCATGCGGACGCTTAACAATTTGTTAGTCCCACGTGCAAGCTCTGTCGCCACCTATAACGTGTTGGAAAAAGCCTCTGCGCGTGCATCTGGCCATGCTGGTCTTGCCTTTCCCCGTGCACGTCCACGCCACCCGTCAACGCCTCTTTACTCGACCCACCGCCAGCCCTCGTTATACACATTGCACGTTCCGCATGAGTACAAAATGCGTCACACATACTTTGATTGTTTGTGTAGCGATGGTGCAGAAGCGACCGACACATCAGGCACATTGGTCATTTTCCTTCTGCATAAGCATTTTTTTTTTCAGAATGGTGGGGAAGTTGTAGTTACTATCTCAATATCCGCACACGCAAAGTTTTATAGCTTATGTGTCGCATGAAGAAAGGTGAACAACAGAAAAGGAGAAACTTGACCATGTACGTGAGTGTCGTTGTGCGTTATACTCTTGCGCATAGGGCACCTTTTGCAGGCTCACATATATTTATGTCTTCACACCGCAACATTTTTTGTTTCTAGCGTGGTGCAAAAGGTAAATGTACATGCGCATGTGCATGTGAGAACATATTCTCATTCAGACAATACGTTCATATGCATACCGTATTATAGGGCATGTCTAATAATGTTCCAGATGCGCACACTATTCATATAGAAAATTTGTGCACCAGTACTGTAATGTGCCATGGTGCAAATCGGTGGTGAGCGGTTGCGAGCCGTCAAGGCCCTTTCTGTACGGTGCGGAGGCGTTTCGCACATTGTCGGATCACGCCAACGCAACGGATGAAAACGAACATTTGTAAACGTACAAATGACAAAATGAATTCTTGTGCAGACTGTACACACTGTCAGAATCAAGAAGAGTGAATGTGAGAGGAGGAGTGACTGTGAGAGGAGAGGAGTGTCAGAACATTATAGCTTATGCTTTTGTGTAGGCTATAGTGGGGTATCCCATAGGGGGTACAACCCAATTAGGGTTAGTACTTGTACCCACTTCATTCATAGTTCATTCATTTTCGCGTTCACTATTTCACATGGAATCAGAGCAGGTCCCCTCCTAGGGACTGTTCCCAGGGCCCACCGAAGCGCGCCCCGAGGCGCGCGTTCCTTTTTTTTAGCGACCCTCCGTGTCGCCCCTAGCGGCCCGTTACGCCGCCCTTACCTACGCGGCCCCGCCGCCCTTACCTACGCGGCCCCGACGCCCTTACCTTCGGGGCCCCGCCGCCCTCACGTCGCGGCCCCGCCGCCCTCACGTCGCGGCCCCGCCGCCCTCACGTCGCGGCCCCGCCGCCCTCACGTCGCGGCCCCGCCGCCCTCACGTTGCGGCCCCGCCGCCCTTACGTCGCGGCCCCGCCGCCCTCACGTCGCGGCCCCGCCGCCTCACCTTCGCGGCCTCGCCGCCCTCACCTTCGCGGCCCCGCCGCCCTCACCTTCGCGGCCCCGCCGCCCTTACCTACGCGGCCCCGCCGCCCTTACCTACGCGGCCCCGCCGCCCTTACGTCGCGGCCCCGCCGCCCTCACATAGCGGCCCCGCCGCCTCACCTTCGCGGCCCCGCCGCCCTCACGTAGCGGCCCCGCCGCCTCACCTTCGCGGCCCCGCCGCCCTCACCTACGCGGCCCCGCCGCCCACACCTTCGCGGCCCCGCCGGTCTCCCCTCCTGCCGAGCCGCCCGAGGAGCCGCCCGCCACGCCGCCCGGTACCGGAGCAGCCGAGCCGCCCAGCAGCAGCCGCCGGGCCGCCTGGCCGCCGAGCTGCAGTTCAGCCGAGCCGCCCAGCAGCAGCCGCCGAGCCGCCGGGCCGCCGAGCCGCAGTACAGCCGAGCCGCCCAGCAGCCGCTGCCGAGCCGCCGGGCCGCCGAGCCGCAGTACCGCCGAGCCGCCCCGCAGCCGAGCCGCACTACTGCCGAGCCACCCGACCTGCCCTGTCTGGTGAGCACAGCCCCACTGCTACTGCGTGCCCTTCCCCCACTGCTTGCACTGCTAGTCTGTCGTCATGGATACCCCTAGTGTCCTCGCTTTTGACGCTGAGGGTCGAGCCATTGACTTTGAGGTCTGGGTCGACGACCTGCAGCTGTTTTTACAGTGCGATAGGGCGGACGGTCTTTCTCTCTTTGACCTCACCTCTGGCGCCTCCCCTGCTCCTGCTGCTGATGCTGACCCCACTGTTCGCTCTCAGTGGGCCACCCGCGATGCTGCTGCACGTCTTGCTGTGCGTCGCCACCTGCCTACCACTAAGCGCGCGCACTTTTGTCAGTACAAGAGTGCTCAGACCTTGTACGACGCTGTAGTTGCGCGCTACTCTTCCCCTGCCACTGCTGCACTGAGCCGCATCATGCTACCGTACCTCTTTCCTGACCTTGCTGCCTTTCCTACAGTCGCTGACCTCATCACGCACCTCCGCACTTCTGACACTCGCTACTGCGCCGCACTTCCTGCTGAGTTCCGCGCCAAGAACCCCCCCCCCCATGTACATCGCTCTCTATTACATAGTCACTCGTCTCCCTGACTCCCTTCGCGTAGTCAGGGACCACTTCCTCTCAGTCTGTCCCACCACCCTCACTGTCGACCTCCTCAAGAAGGCCCTCCTAGCGGCGGAGAAGAGCATAGACGCTGTAGGAGCCTCTCGTGGTGACCCGCGCACCCCCATCTTTGAGGGGTGTTCTCCTTCCCCCCTGCTGCCCTCTGTTGCCTTTGCTGCTGCTGCCGACCTGCTTGGTCTTGAGTCGGTCTGCGCGGCGTCTGCCCCTAGCGGGAGACACCGCCCTGGCAAGGGCAAGGGGGGCAAGGGCGCGGGTGGAGCTGGCGGGGGCGGTGGAGGTGGCAGTGGCGGTGGCGGAGGGAGTGGGGGTGGCGTTGGGAGTGGTGGTGGGGGTGGTGGTGGTGGTGGCGGCAGCGGAGGCGGCGGCGGTGGCGGCGGCGGCGGTGGGAGCGGAGGCGGCGGTGGTGGCGGAGGTGGAGGCGGCGGTGGCGGAGGAGGTGGAGCCGGTCGGGGCAGTGCCCCGCAGCGGAGCGGCTTTGGTAGTGGTCAGCGCCAGCAGCAGCAGCAGCAGCAGCGTTCTCGGGACATCCCCCCGCCTCAGCAGCTCCGTGAGTGGTACACGCAGCGTCAGCGTGGTGGGGGTCTTGGCCCGTGCACCTACGTTCTTCGTTTCGGCGACCGCGCGGGTGAGCAGTGTGGGGGTGCCCACTCCACCCAGCGCTGCTTTGGCCGCCTGACGGACGCTTGGCGTCAGCAGTTCCCCGAGGCTAGTGAGATTCCCCGCTGGGGAGAGCTCTCTAGGGCTGGCGTAGCGATCTTTGATCTTGACTTTGATGCTATCCTTGCTGCCATGTATGCTGTGACTATTAGTGATGAGGGTGACTGTTACCGGTGTTTCCCGCCCGACCCGGGCATTGGTACTGCTGCGCTAGGTGCTTGTGAGGCTACTGCTCTAGGTGCCAGTGCGTTTGCACTCTCAGGTACTGGTGAGGCTGCGCTCTCAGGTACTGCGTCGGCTTCGGCCTCCCTCACCTTCACACTTGACTCAGGGGCTTCTCGCTCCTTCTTTCGAGACCGCACCACACTCACGCCGCTTGGTCGGCCGGTTGCAGTCTCCCTGGCTAACCCCTCTAGGGGTCCTGTCCTCGCTCACTTCTCCACTGTCCTCCCGTGTCCGGCTGCCCCCTCGGGCACCCTGTCGGATCTGTACCTCCCCTCGTTCTCGACGAACTTGGTGAGTGGTGCTGACCTGCAGGATGCGAGGGTTCACCAGTTTACTCCTGCGAGTCAGCGGGGGACCCACTGCTCGGACGCCCGCACAGGCCGACACCTAGCCACGTTTTCGCGTCGGCCCGGGTCGAGTCTCTACACCCTGACCACTGAGTCTCCTCCAGTCCCTGCGTCTGGCAAGGTAGCTGCGTCGGGTTAGGTGGTTGCTGCTGCGTCCAGGTCTGGTCCTGAGTCTGCCCCCTGCTCGTGTCGCCTTCTGTCTCACGAGACTCTCTTGTGGCACCACCGTCTTGGCCACCCCTCCTTGCCTCGTCTTCGGGGCATGGCTTCCCGTGTCCTTGTCTCTGGTCTCCCCCGGTCTCTCCCTCTCCTTCCTTCAGGGCCAGGACCTTCCTGTGTCCTCTGTGTCAAGGGGCGGCTCCGGGCTGCCCCTCACTCCTCCCAGTTTCCCCCGACAGAGGCTCCTCTGCAGACGCTTCACATGGACGTGTGGGGCCCGGCCCGCGTCCGTGGACAGGGTCACGAGCGCTACTTCCTACTGGTGGTTGACGACTACTCGCGTTACACCACGGTCTTCCCCTTGCGCAGCAAGGGTGATGTCACTGAGGTGTTGATCGACTGGATCCGCGCAGCTCGTCTCCAGCTCAGGAGGAGCTTCGGCTCGGACTTTCCTGTTCTGCGTCTGCACTCTGACCGAGGCGGAGAGTTTTCTTCTGGCCTTCTACGAGCCTACTGTCGTACACGAGGCATCCGCCAGACCTTCACGCTTCCGGACTCTCCACAGCAAAATGGGATTGCTGAGCGCCGCATTGGCATGGTCATGGACGTCGCTCGTACGTCCATGATGCATGCGGCTGCCCCCCATTTTCTGTGGCCGTTTGCGGTTCGGTACGCGGCGCATCAGCTCAACCTCCACCCCAGGGTCTCCCGGCCGGAGACCTCCCGAGCTCTGCTGTGGACGGGGAAGGTCGGCGATGCGTCTGCGTTCCGTGTCTGGGGATCTCGGGCGTTTGTCCGCGACTTGTCTGCGGACAAGCTGTCCCCTCGTGCTGCTCCCTGTGTCTTCCTAGGCTCCCCCCCTTACGCCCCAGGGTGGCAGTTCTACCACCCCTCCACTCGTCGTGTTCTGTCCTCCCAGGACGTCACATTCAACGAGTCCGTCCCCTTCTACCGCCTCTTCCCCTACCGCACTCCTTCCCTCCCCCCGCCACCGCACTTCCTTGTGCCAGGTCCCCCCCCGGTAGACCCCCCTCCCCCTTAGGGTCCTGCCCCTTCAGGTGTGTCCCAGGTAGATGCAGTCGAGCCGGTCGAGGTTGCTGGTGACTCAGGTACTGCTGGGGGTGCTGAGCCTGGGGGTGCTGAGCCTGGGGGTGCTGACTCTGGGGGTGCTGAGTCTGGGGGTGCGGACTCTGGGGGTGCTGCGCGCGTGGGTGCTGAGCCTGGGGGTGCTGAGCCTGGGGGTGCTGCGTCTGGAGCTGCTGAGCCTGGAGGTGTGGAGCCTGCGGCCAGTGGACCTCCCCTTGTGGCGTCTGGCGGTGCTGGGCCTGGAGGTTCTCCGGGTGTTTCGTCTCGGTGGGAGCCACTCTCTCCACAGGAGCTGCGTGAGTGGTTTGCTCACCGCTGGAGGCGTACTGCTGGAGCTGGCGCTTCTTCGGCCGCTGAGGGTGCTGGTGCCGCCGGTCCCGGAGCTGCTGGGCCTGCGGGTCCGCCTGGAGCTGGAGCTGCTGAGGGTGTTGGTTCTGAGACTACTACTGTCCGTCCTGGTGGTGGTCTTGCTGCGGGTGCTGCTGGTGCTGCTGGAGGTCCTGCGGCTGGAGGTGCTGTTGGCGCTGGTGCTGCCGGAGGTGCTGAGGGTGCTGGTGCTGTCCCTGCTGTGTCTGGTGCCGCCGCGCGGCCTCGGCCGTACTTTGTTCCGCTCCTTCAGCAGGTGCTTGGTCTTCCTCCTCTCTTAGAGTGTCCACCGCCTGTCCATTCGCAGTCAGAGTTACCGCCGGCCTCCTCCTTATCTGTACACTGGTCCTACTGGAGGTCTTGCTGAGCGTCGTGAGCCTGCGTCTCGTCCTGCGTCGCCTGTTCGTGCTGCACGCACTAGTGGTCGCAGTTCGCGTCAGCGTCCTCCTCCTGTCCCTGGCACGCACCGGATGTCTCTGCGTCCGTCCACTGCTCCTCTGCGTGCCCCTTTGCCCTCTCCTCCTGAGTCCTCTCTTCCTGCGCTTGCCGACCCTGAGTCGGACTCTCTTCGTGCTGCCAGTCCTACTGTCACGCGTCTCCTTGCTAGTGCTGTCACTGACCCCTCTTTTGAGTCCACTGCTGCGTCTGCTCTTGTTGCTGAGCTCGTCGACTTTGCTGCTCGCTGTCGTCTAGACTACGCTGCTAGTCTTGTTACTGAGTCTGCGTCTGTCTGTCCTCCGTCCGTCGGGGGTGAGTGTGCTCTTGGCACGGACGTCCTTGAGGACAGGCAGGAGAAGTGTCAGTGTCTGGCTGCTGCTTCACCTCATCTCGCGTCTGTACTGCTTGCCCCTGAGGGAGACCCGGATGCACTAGACATCCCGACTCCGCGCTCTTACGCGGAGGCCGTAGAGGGTCCCTACTCGTCTTAGTGGCAGACAGCTATGGATGCAGAGATGGCTTCCTGGAAGTCCACAGGCACCTACGTTGACGCGGTTCCCCCTCCTGGGGCGAACATCGTCAGTGGGATGTGGATCTTCAGGGTGAAGCGGCCGCCGGGCTCTCCACCTATCTTCAAGGCGCGGTACGTGGCTCGTGGCTTCAGTCAGCGGTAGGGAGTTGACTACTTTCAGACCTTCTCTCCCACCCCAAAGATGACCACTCTTCGGGTGATGCTGCACATAGCCGCTCAGCGCGACTAGAGCTCCACTCTCTTGACTTCAGCACTGCTTTCTTGCAGGGTAGCCTGCACGAGGAGATCTGGCTGCGCCGTCCACCTGGCTTCACTGGGACTTTCCCTCCTGGCACCCACTGGAGCCTCCGACAGCCAGTCTACGGTCTCCGCCAGGCACCGCGTGAGTGGCACGACACACTGAGGACTACGCTTGCGGCTCTTGGGTTTGCTCCCTCTACTGCTGACCCGTCGTTGTTTCTGCGCACCGACACTTCTCTGCCGCCGTTCTACATCCTCGTGTACGTCGACGACTTGGTCTTTGCCACAGCGGACACTGCTGGACTCGCCTACGTGAAGTCCGAGCTGCAGAAGAGACACACGTGCACAGACCTGGGTGAACTGCGCAGCTACCTTGGCTTGCAGATCACTCGGGACAGAGCACGCCGCACCATTACCCTGACTCAGTCACACATGGTGCAGCAGGTCCTTCAGCGCTTCGGCTTCACGTACTCCTCGCCTCAGGCCACTCCTCTGTCTACTCGCCACTCGCTCTCCGCTCTGCTTTCGGATGAGTCCGTAGAGTCGAGTGGCCCGTACCCAGAGCTTGTTGGCTGCCTCATGTACCTGATGACCTGCACACGACCTGACCTTGCATACCCTCTTAGCATCTTGGCACGCTATGTTGCTCCTGGGAGACACCGACCAGAGCACATGGCTGCAGCGAAGAGGGTGTTGCGCTACTTGTGCAGTACGTCGGGCATGGGGCTAGTGCTTGGAGGGCGGAGTCCAGTGGTCCTCACTGGGCACGCGGACGCTTCTTGGGCTGACGACCAGGCTACTCAGCGGTCGTCACAGGGTTACACCTTCAGTCTTGGTTCCGGCTCTGTTTCGTGGCGGGCTACTCGCTCGTCTTCTGTTCTCGGCTCCAGTTGTGAGGCTGAGATCTACGCCGGGGCCATGGCTGCTCAGGAGCTTCGCTGGCTCACCTACCTGCTGATTGACCTTGGAGAGCCGCCTCGTTCTCCTCCAGTGCTGTACGTAGACAACAAGGCCATGCTGGCCTTGTGTCGAGAGCAGCGCCTGGAGCACAGAACGAAGCACATTGCTCTCCGCTACTTTCTTGCTCGTGAGCTGCAGCAGCGTGGTCAGTTGCGACTTGCGTACGTGGCCTCTGAGGCCAACACTGCTGATGTTTTCACCAAGGCACTTGCGCCTTGTGATCATCAGCGTTTCTGCACTCAGCTGGGACTGGTCCCAGTCTTGCCTCACTTGCTCACCTCTTGACCTTACTTGTACTCTTGCATATATATATACCTGCTCTTGCTTGTTTAGACTTATATATATATGTCTCCTCATGCATGTGAACTGGCCTTGTGGCCTTGACCTTGTGCTCAGACTGTGTGGTGACGTTGTGATCCACCGTGAGCTTGCTTTGCTTTGCTTTGCTTGACTGGTCTTGTGACCCCTTGTTCTCCCCCACTTTGCCTATGGGGGTGTGTCAGAACATCATAGCTTATGCTTTTGTGTAGGCTATAGTGGGGTATCCCATAGGGGGTACAACCCAATTAGGGTTAGTACTTGTACCCACTTCATTCATAGTTCATTCATTTTCGCGTTCACTATTTCACAAGGAGATGGGAGGCGACGGTGGAAGCTGCAGACACACAGGAGCGGCTGGCTCAGTGGCTACCGAAGCAATGGCTCGGACTACAGGAATAACTGGCTCCGCGGAGATTGTAGCCTCCTGACAGGAGCAACTGACCCATAGGCGACTGGCGACTACCGGAGATTGTAGCCTCCGGACTACTGGCGCTGCTGGCGACACGACTGTTGCCTCCGATCGACTTCCCCCAACTGTCCCAAACCCCTTTCACACACCCCTTGCTGTACCCCTAGCTCCCATCCCACGTCACCCCCCTAGTACCACTCCTTCGGCTCCCACACACCCACCCCCCTGAGTGGCAGCTGCAGCAGCGGGAGATGGAGGAGGAGGAGGAGGAGTAGGGGACGGCGCACACAACCTGCAACCCCATAACCGCCACCCCCACACTCCCCACCCCCAAACCCTAAAACGGGTGGCATGGGGTAGGAGCGCGGGGGACGGCGAGGGGGACGGCCTGCGGCTCCCAGGGCGCCACGAAGGAGCAGGGCGCGGGCCCCCCAAAGGCGCCACGGCGGGTGACGGGAGGGGGGCCGCGCACGGGCCCCCAAGGGCGGCTCGACGGGCGACAGAAGGGGCCGCGCGCGGGCCCCTAAGGCGCTGCGACGAGGCGACGGGAGGGGGCGGTCCGCGGGCCACCAAGGCGCCGCGACGAGGCGACGGGAGGGGGCGGTGCGTGGGCCCCCAAGGCGCCGCGACGAGGCGACGGGAGGGGGCGACGTGCGGGCCCCCAAGGCGCCGCGACGAGGCGACGGGAGGGGCCGGCGCGCGGGCCCCCAGGGCGCCGCGATGAGGCGACGAGAGGAGGGCAACGTGCGGGCGCGCCATGCAGAAAACCGCCGCGCGCCCCAGGGCACACGGCGGGCAGAGAACCGCCGCATGCCCCGAGCGCACGGTGGAATGAAAAACGCCGCGCGCCCCGAGCGCACGGCAGGAAGAAAGGGTCGCGCGCCCGGGGCGCGCAACAGCAGTAGAGCAGCGGAAGCATCGGGTGCGGCCCACCCACAGGATCGACCCAGGAGGGTCGACCTGCTCTAATAGCATGTCGAAAGGTAAGCAGAAAGTTTAGAAGCAGAAAGCGTGGTTGCACTAGCAAGCAGTTGAGTACATATAGGAAACCCTAAGTTGGGCTGTACATGCTATAGAGTACCCCACTGCAGGCTAGACAAATACAGCATTCTGACACCCCATAGGTAAAATGGGTGAGAGCAAGGGGTCACAAGACTAGTCAGAAAAGCAAAGCAAGCCCAGGGTGGATCAAAACGTCACCACGCATTCTGAGCACAAGCAGATGGCCACAAGGCCAGTTCACATGCAGAGTTATACAACAGTGATCAAAACCTAGCAAGTGAAAGCATGCAGGCATAGCTATATAGATCACAGTACAAGTAAAGTCAAGAAGTGAGCAAGTGAGGCAAGGTAGGCACAAGGCCTAGAACAGCACAAAAACAGTGAAGATCACAAGGCGGAAGTGCCTTGGTGAAGATATCAGCAGTGTTGGCCCGAGAGGCCACGTAAGCAAGACGAAGCTGACCACGCTACTGCAACTCTCGAGCAAGAAAGAAGCGAAGGGCGATGTGCTTCGTTCTGTGCTCCTAACACAGGCCAACATGGCCTTGTTGTCGACGTACAGAACTGGAGGAGAACGAGGCGCCTCTCCCAAGTCGGTCTGCAGGTAGGTGAGCCAGCGTAACTCCTGTGTAGCCATGGCCCCTGCGTAGATCTCAGCCCCACAGCTGGAGCTGAGAACAGAAGACGAGCGGGTAGACCTCCACGAAACAAAACCGGAGCCAAGGCTGAAGGTGTAACCCTGTGACGACCGCTGCATAGCCAAGTTGTCAACCCGAGAAGTGTCTGCGTGACCAGTGAGGACAACTCGAGCCCATCCTCCAAGCACTAGCCCCATGCCTGATGTACTGCACAGGTAGTGCAACACCCTCTTCGCTGCAGCCATGTGCTCTGGTCCGTGTCTCCCACGAGCAACATAGCGTGCCAAGATGCTAAGAGGGTATGCCAAGTCAGGTAAAGTATAGGTCATCAGGTAAATGAGGCAGCCAACAAGCTCTGGGTACAGGCCACTCGGCTCTACGGACTCATCCAAAGGTAGAGCTGAGAGCGAGTGGCTAGTAGACAGAGGAGTGGCCTGAGGCGAGGAGTACGTGAAGTTGAAGCGCTAAAGGACCTGCTGCACCATGTGTGATTGAGTCAAGGTAATGGTGCGCCGTGCTCTATCCCGGGTGATCTGCAAGCCAAGATAGCTGCGCAATTCACCCAGGTCTATGCATGTGTATCTCTTCTGCAGCTCCGACTTCACGTGGGCAAGTCCCTCAGTGTCAGCAGTGGCAAACACCAAGTCGTCGACTTACACGAGGATGTAGAACGGCGGCAGCGAAATGTCGATGCGCAGAAACAGCGACGGGTCGGCAGTAGAAGGAGCAAACCCAAGACCCGCAAGTGTAGTCCTCAGTGTGTCGTGCCACTCACGGGGCGCCTGGCGGAGACCGTAGACTGGCCGCCGGAGTCTCCACTGGGTACCAGGAGGAAACGACCCAGTGAAGCCAGGTGGGCGGCGCAACCAGATCTCCTCGTGCAGGCTGCCCTGTAGGAAAGCAGTGCTGAAGTCAAGAGAGTGAAGGTCGTAGTCACGCTGAGCAGCGACGTACAGCAGAACCCGAAGAGTGGTCATCTTCGGGGTCGGGGAGAAGTTCTGGAAGAAGTAAACTCCCTGTCGCTGACAGAAGCCTCGAGCAACGTAACGCGCCTTGAAGACAGGCGGAGAACCCGACGGCCGCTTCACCCTAAAAATCCACATGCCACTGACGATGTTCGCCCTAGGTGGGGGAACCTCGTCGACATAGGTGCCTGTGGACTTCTAGGATGCCATCTCTGCGTCCATGGCTGACTCGTCGACAGAGGAGTAGGGACCCTCTATCGCCTCTGCGTAAGAGCGCGGGGTCGGGATGTCTGGTGCATCTGGGTCTCCCTCAGGTGCAATCAGCATGGACACGAGATGAGGTACAGCGGCTGCAAAGCACTCAAAGTCCTCCTGCCTGTCCTCAAGGACGTCCGTGCCAAGAGCACACTCACCCCCGACGAACGGAGGACAGATAGACTCAGACTCAGCAAGAAGACTCGCGGTGTAGTCTAAACGACAGTGAGCAGCAAAGTCGACATGCTCAGCAACAAAGGCAGACGCACCAGTGGACTCAAAGGAAGGGTCAGTGATAATAGTGGCCAGGAGACGCGTGATAGTAGGACTAGCAGCACGAAGAGAGTCAGACTCCTGGTCTGGACCGTCGGCAAGGGAGGACGCAGGACGAGACAGCAGAGGGACACGCTGCGGAGCATTTGAAGGGTGTAGAGCCATCCGGTGCGTGCGAGGGATAGGAGGAGGACGCTGACGCGAACCACGACGACTAGTGCTAGCAGCACGAACAGGCGACGCAGGACGAGACGCAGGCTCACGACGCTCAACAAGACCTTCGATAGGACCAGTGTAAGGAGGAGTAGGCAGTGGGGAGGCGGGTTGCAACTGTGACTGCGACTGGACAGGTGGCGGACACTCAAAGGAAGGAGCAGGACCAGTAGAAGGCGGAAGACCAAGAACCTGCTGAAGGAGCGGAACGTAGTACGGCCTCGGCCGCGCATCGCCTCTAGAGCCCGCAGGGACAGCACCAGCACCCCCAGTGGCAGCTCCAACTCCAGCAGCACCTCCAGCAGCTCAAGAAGCGTCAACTTTAGCACCTACAGGTGTACCAGCTCCTGCAGTACCTCCAGCTCCAGCACCTCCAGCAGCTCCAGCTCCAGCAGGACCACGAGAAGCTCCAGCAGCACCAGTAGTGCCAGGTCCAGCACCTCCAGCAGCACCTCCAGGAGCACCCGCTCCAGTAGCACCAGCACCGCCAGCAGCTCCAGTAGCACCTCCAGTCCCAGCAGCTCCAGTAATGCCAGTACGAGCACCTCCAAGACCATTGGCTCCAGCACCTCCAGCGCCAACCCCACGGTCGGCAGCCACACCAGCACCAGTAGCTCCAGCGCCCTTAGCTCCAGCTCCTGTATCACCCCCAGCTCCCACAGCACCACGTCAGTGACGGTAGTGCCGAGAGTACCACTCACGCAGCTGCTGGGAAGAGAGAGTGCCCCCACGCGCAGGACGGTCAGATGCAGCACCCACAGGTGCAGTACCTCCAGGCTCAGCACCCCCAGTCATAGCACCCCCAGGCTCAGCACCCCCAGTCTCAGCACCCCCAGGCTCAGCACCCCCAGTCTCAGCAGCCCTAGTCTTAGCACCCCCAGTCTCAACACCCCCAGTCTCAGCACCCCCAGGCTCAGTACCTCCAGGCTCAGCACGCTCAGGCTCAGTACCTCGCGCAGGACCAGAGTCGACAGCTACTTCGATAGGCTCGACTGGGTCTACCTAGGAAACACCTGAGGGAGCAGGACCCTGGGGAGGTATGGGGTCTACCGAAGCAGCACCTGGCGTGAGGAAGAGCGGCGGAGGGGGGAGCGGGGCAGTGCAGTAGGGGAAGAGACGGTAGTAAGGAACCGACTCATCGAACGTGACGTCCTTTGAGGGGAAGACACGGCGCGAGGTGGGGTGGTAAAAATGCCAGCGAGGCGCGTCAGGGACAAAGCCAAGGAAGACACAAGGAACGGCGTGGGAGGAGAGCTTGTCCGTGGACGTATCGCGGAGAAAGGCACGAGATCCCTAGATCCGGAACACCGACGCATCGCCAGCCTCT
Organism: Closterium sp. NIES-65; assembly: GCA_948144175.1. Classification (NCBI taxonomy): domain Eukaryota; kingdom Viridiplantae; phylum Streptophyta; class Zygnematophyceae; order Desmidiales; family Closteriaceae; genus Closterium; species Closterium sp. NIES-65. Next base: position 1,894,580 of record CANXME010000532.1, read on the forward strand.
CCCGTCCAACGCTGTGTTGGTGAGGTCTCCGGAACGGAGACACGGGGCCAGAGGTTGAGCTGATGCAAGGCGTACCGGACCGCAAACGGCCACAGAAAATGGGGGGCAGCCGCATGGATCAAGGAGGTACGAGCGACCTCCATGACCAAGCCAATGCAGCGCTCAGCAACCCCATTCTGCCGCGGAGAGGCCGGAAGCATGAACGTCTGCTCAATGCCCTCCCCCAAATTGAAGGCTCTCAAGAGGCCGGAGGAGAACTCACCACCTCTGTCAGAGTGCTGTCGCAGGACGGGAAGGTTCGTGCGAAAGCGCCTCTCCAGCTGGAGACGAGTAGCGCAGATCCAAGGGATCAAGACATCAGGGACCTCACCCTTGGTGCACAAGGGGAAGACCGTGATGTAACGCGTGTAGTCGTCAACTACCAGCAGGAAGTAGCGCTCTCCGCCCTGTCCACGGACGCGGGCTGGGCCCCACACGTCCATGTGAAGGGTCTGCAAAGGAGCCTCCATCGGGGGAAACTCAGAGGAGTGAGGGGCGGCGCGCTGCCGCTCCTCGACACATGGAAGGCAGGTAGGGGCAGGGGACTGTGGCAGGGGAGGCAGTGACCTGGGGAGACCAGAGACAAGGCAACGGGAGTGCATGCCATGAAGGCGCTGCATCGAAGGGTGACCAAGGCGGTGGTGCCAGAGGACTGTCTGGTGCGACAAAGTGCGACACGAGCAGGGGGCGGAAAACTGACCTGACGCAGACGCAGACGCAGCTACCTGAGGGGACTTAGTGGTCAGTGTGTACAGGTCCGACCCTGGCTGCCGAGTGAAGGTAGCCAGGTGACGACCCGTCTGAGCACACGTGCAGTGTGTCACACGCTCTAGGCAGAACCCGCCACCGAGTTCGTAGAGAACGAGGGGAGGTAAAGACCCGACAGTGTGCCGGACGGGACAGTAGGACAAGGGAGGGCAGTGGTGGAGGTCGCAAGGACCGGACCCCCGGAGGGGTCAGCCAGAGAGACAGCAACTGGACGAGGGAGCTGTGCAAGGGCAGTGCGGTCGCGAAAGAAACAGCGGGAAGCAACTAAATCCAGTGTGAAGGTGTGCAGTGCCTTAGTAGACGTAGTACCAATGGGTGCAGACTCACGAGTACCTGAAGCAGCAGACTCACCAGCACCTAGAGTAGCAGCCTCACCAGGACCTGGGGCAGCAGACGCACTAGCACCTAGAGCGGCAGCCTCATTGGTCTCAATGCCCGGGTCGGGCGGGACACACAGGTAACAGTCACCCTCAGCACTATTAGTGAATGCATACATGGCACCAAGGATAGCATCAAAGTCAAGAGCAAAGATATCGATGTTCTTTCTAAGCAGATCAGCCCAGCGGGGCAGCTCGGAGGCATCAGGGAACTGTGCATGCCAGGCATCATCGAGACGAGAGAAGAAGCGCTGCTGTGTGTGGGGCCTCCCACAAATCTGACCTGGGCGGTCACCTGTGCGGATGACATACGGGCAGGTACCTCCACCCGCAGACCCCCCATGCTGAGAGTACCACTCACGAAGCTGCTGGGGCGATGGGGTCTCGCCGAGACGCTGCTGCTGGCGCTGGACACCACCAGAACCTCCACGCTGCGCTGGTCCACCCCGACCACCACCTCTGCCGCCGCCACCACGCCCACTGCCGCCACCACCACCTCCTCCACCCCGGCCTCCTCCACCACTGCTGCCACCACCACCACCGCTGCTGCCACCACCGCTGCCACCACCCCCGCCGCCGCCACTGGCCCCTCCAGCCCCGCTACCACCTCCACCACCGCCCCCACCGCCTCCACCGCCTCCACCACCGCCTCCCCCGCCGTCACCTCCACCATCCTTGCCCCCCTTGCCCCTGCCGCCCTTGCGCCTCCCACTAGGAGCAGACGCAGCCCCGACTTCCTCAGCACCAAGGTAGTCGACAGCGGCAGTAGAGGCGACAGAGGGGAGAAGGGGGGGAGGGGAACACCCCTCAAAGAAAGGCGTGCGAGGGTCGCCACGAGAGGCACCTACAGCGACTATGCTAGACTCAGCTGCAAGCAGGTGCTTCTCGAGCAGGTCAACAGTGATCTCGGTGGGGCAGAGGGCGAGAAAGTGGTCCCTGAATGCGCAAAGAGAGTCAGGGAGACGGGTGACTAGGTGGTAGAGAACGAGGTAGGAAGGGCGGCTCAGTAGCGAGTGTCACTAGTGCGGAGGTGAGTAATAAGGTCAGCGGCTGTAGGAAAGGCGGCCAGATCGGGGAAAAGATGGGGCAGTAAGAGACGGCCGATCGTAGCAGAGGCAGGCGAGGAGTAGCGCGCCACTACAGCATCGTACAGTGCCTTAGCAGTCTTGTGCTGGCCAAAATGCGCGCGCTCATCTAACGGCAGGTGGCTGCGAATGGCTAGGCGAGCGTGAGCGTCACGAGTCTGCGACTGGGAGCGAGCAGTACTATCAGCAGTCTCAGCAGGTGCGGGAGCGGTTCCGGACGCGTGATCGTACAGCGAGATTTCGTCCTTAGCAGTGATCTGTAGGAACAAGTGCAGGTCGTCGAGCCAGGCATCAAACTGAATCGGACGGCCCTCAGCATTGAAAGAGAGAACAGTGAGACTAGCCATGGTGGCAGCAGTAGCAGTAGCAGTTGTAGTAGTAGGAACAGCAGTAGCAGCAGGAACAGGAGCAGCAGTAGCTGCAGGTGGGGCAGTGTTACAGTAGGGCAGCGCGGCTCGGGCAGGCAGGGCGGCGCGACGGCGGGCCTGCGCGCTGTTTGCGGCCGCGCGTAGGCTGCTGCTGTGCGCGGGCCGCGCTTTCGCGTAGGCGGCGGCTGGGCGCGGGCTGCAGCAGCCGGCGTGCGGCAGTCGCGGCGCGCGGGCTGCGGCCTGCGTGCGGGCAGTGGCTGCACGAGGCGGCGGCCTACGTGTGGGCGGCGGCCTACGTGCGGGCGGTGGCCTACGTGCGGGGCGGCGGCCTACGAGCGTGAGGCGGCGGCCTAGCAGGCTGCACGCGGGCGGCTAAAAAACTGCGCGTGCGCGGTTCGAGGGGCGGGGCGCACGAGGGCGCACGAGCAGAGAGAGGCGCACGAGGGCGCGAGGAAGGCAGGGCGCACGAGGGCGCTTCTAGCGGAACGGTGGGCCCGTAGCACTAAGCGGTCCTAGGTGGCTAATCTAGGCTCGTAATACCATGTCAGAATCAAGAAGAGTGAATGCACTAGGAAAGGGGTGGGTACAAGTAGGAAAACCTAAAACTGTTGTACCCCATAGGAACTACCCCACTACAACCTAAACAGACTATAGCATAGAAGTTTGACACACACATCTCCTCCAATAATTTTTGCCTCACCGGATCATGTCAGAATCCCAACCACTAAACCATTGGGATAAAAGGGCTTGTTTCAGTAGCGGGTCAGTGCGCCCATAACCCCCCAGGCAAACGCGCCCTCTAACCCCCCCTAGGATCGATCGGGGATCTCACAGTGTAGCTCTACTGACAGATCATGCTTCAAAGGGCAATCTTTGTGAGCAAAATTGCACGTGTGTAGAAAAGGAAAAGGAGAAACAAGTTTACCTTAGTACAAAGTATGCTTTAGGTGTGCATAGCATTGGGCCAGGAGACAACCTTTGTTAAGCATGGAGTTGGAAAATCTTTTGCAACACTTATGTTTTATTTTTCTACCTTGTGCATAAATTGTATTTGAGTGTGCATAAACTACACACACGGGGTAAAAAAACAAATGTTATGATGGGCTAGAACATCGGGTGCAGAAGCGTGCAGTCGAAATTAGTTCCAGTGAAGTATTTCATTTGGCTAACGAAAACCAAGCGATCCGAGGAGATGTGCTGTCAGACACACTTGCGACGCTCGCTGACGATGTTTTTTTGCCCGCACGAACTTCTTCGCGAAACCCTATGTATTGTCTCTGCAGAACATGGGTATATGCGTCAGCGTCATATGCTTTCTCTTGCTGAAGATGACATTCTTTACACCTCACTGTCAGAATGAACAAGAGTGCAAAAGAAGAATGACGAAAGAGTGGTTTCACTAGCAGCAGTTGGGATACATATAGAAAACCCTAACTGGGTTGTACTCCCTATAGAGCACCCCACTACAGGCTAGATAATAACATTCTGACACACCCCCATAGCTAAAGTGGGGTGTAATCAGCACAATGAGCAGACATAGTAATAGTTCACAATTATAAGCAAAGCTAGAGGCGATCACAGAGGGCAAGTGAGGAGGAGGAGGAATTGTGAAGGGAGAGAAGATGGGAGACGACGGCTGAAGCTGCAGACACACGGGCAACAGGAGGACTAGCACAGTGGCTACCGAGCGCACGAGGGCACCGGACTACGGGAGTATCTGGCTCCGCGGCTACGACGAGCGGCAGGAGCAACGGACCTACAGGCGACTGGCACAGCAAGGTTCTCTGGGCTACCGAGAGCGCGTCAGCTCCAGGCTACAGGCACTGCGCACGACACGACGGCGGCCTCCTCTCAGCCTCCCCAAACAGTCCCACCTCCTTTCCACATACCCCCTGCTGCACCCCTAGCTCCACTCCCACGTCACCCCCACAACTCCACTCCCCGCGGCTCCCACACCTCCACCCCCCTCAGCAGTAGCTGCAGCAGTGGGAGACGAACAAGGAGGAGGGGAACACCCACACCGCACACCCCCATGCTTGCCACCCCACACCCCCCATCACCGCGGAACGCACGGCGGCACGGGAGGAATGGGCAGCACGGGGGGGGGGGGGGGGGGGGGGGGGGGCGCGCTCTTCCTCAGGGCGCCGAAACGGACGGGCGGGGGGTGAGAAAGTTAGAACGAGAATGAAATGACTATGAATGAAGTGAGTACAAATAGGAAACTCTAGTTGGGTTGTACCCCCTATGGGATACCCCACTATAGCCTACACAAATAAGTAAGCTATAATATTCTGACACACCCCCATAGGCAAAGTGGGGGAGAACAAGGGGTCACAAGACCAGTCAAGCAAAACAAAGCAAAGCTCAGGGTGGATCACAAAGTCACCACACATTCCGAGCACAAGTTCAAGGGCCACAAGGCCAGTTCACATGCAAGCCCATATATAGAGATACACAAGAGTCAAGCAAGCAAGAGCAAGAGTATATATATAGGTCGAGGTACAAGCAAGGTCAAGAAGTGAGCAAGTGAGGCAAGACAGGCACAAGACCCAACTGCGTGCAGCAACGCTGATGATCACAAGGCGCAAGTGCCTTGGTGAAGACATCAGCAGTGTTGGCCTCAGAGGCCACGTACGCAAGTCACAACTGTCCACGCTGCTGTAGCTCACGAGCAAGAAAGTAGCGGAGAGCAATGTGCTTTGTCCTGTGCTCCAGTCGCTGCTCTCGACACAAGGCCAGCATGGCCTTGTTGTCTACGTACAGGACTGGAAGAGAACGAGGCGGCTCTCCAAGGTCGGTCAACAGGTAGGTGAGCCAGCGTAACTCCTGTGCAGCCATAGCCCCGGCGTAGATCTCAGCCTCACAACTGGAGCCGAGAACAGAAGACGAGCGGGTAGCCCGCCACGAAACAGAGCCGGAACCAAGGCTGAAGGTGTAACCCTGTGACGACCGCTGCGTAGCCTGGTCGTCAGCCCAAGAAGCGTCCGCGTGCCCAGTGAGGACCACTGGACTGCGCCCTCCAAGCACTAGCCCCATGCCCGACGTACTGCACAAGTAGCGCAACACCCTCTTCGCTGCAGCCATGTGCTCTGGTCGGTGTCTCCGAGGAGCAACATAGCGTGCAAGAATGCTAAGAGGGTATGCAAGGTCAGGTCGTGTGCAGGTCATCAGGTACATGAGGCAGCCAACAAGCTCTGCATACGGGCCACTCGACTCTACGGACTCATCCGAAGGCAGAGCTGAGAGCGAGTGGCGAGTAGGCAGAGGAGTGGCCTGAGGCGAGGAGTACGTGAAGCCGAAGCGCTGAAGGACCTGCTGCACCATGTGTGACTGAGTCAGGGTAATGGTGCGGCGTGCTCTGTCTCGGGTGATCTGCAAGCCAAGGTAGCTGCGCAGTTCATCCAGGTCAGTGCATGTGTGTCTCTTCTGCAGCTCTGACTTCACGTAGGCGAGTCCAGCAGTGTCAGCTGTGGCAAAGACCAAGTCGTCGACGTACACGAGGATGTAGAACGGCGGCAGAGAGGTGTCGGTGCGCAGAAACAGCGACGGATCGGCAGTAGAAGGAGCAAACCCAAGTGCCGCCAGCGTAGTCCTCAGTGTGTCGTGCCACTCACGTGGCGCCTGGTGGAGACCGTAGACTGGACGCCGGAGACTCCACTGGGTACCAGGAGGGAAAGACCCAGTGAAGCCAGGTGGGCGACGCAGCCAGATCTCCTCGTGCAGGCTGCCCTGCAAGAAAGCTGTGCTGAAGTCGAGAGAGTGCAGCTCGTAGTCACGGTGAGCAGCAACGTGCAGCAGTACCCGAAGAGTGGTCATCTTCGGGGTGGGGGAGAAGGTCTGAAAGTAGTCAACCCCCTGCCGCTGACTGAAGCGACGAGCCACGTAACGCACCTTGAAGACAGGCGGAGAACCCGGCGCCCGTTTCACCCTGAAAATCCACATGCCACTGACGATGTTCGCCCCAGGAGGGGGAACAGCGTCGACGTAGGTGCCTGTGGACTTCCAGGAAGCCATCTCTGCATCCATAGCTGCCTGCCACTGAGAGGAGTAGGGACCCTCTATCGCCTCCGCGTAAGAGCGCGGAGTCGGGATGTCTAGTGCATCCGGGTCTCCCTCAGGGGCTAGCAGTACAGACGCGAGATGAGGTGAAGCGGCGGCCAGACACTGGAACTCCTCCTGCCTGTCCTCAAGGACGTCCGTGCCAAGGGCACACTCACCCCCGACGGACGGAGGACAGGCAGACTCAGACTCAGCGACAAGACTAGCAGCGTAGTCTAGACGACAGCGCGCAGCAAAGTCGACAAGCTCAGTGACAAGGGCAGACGCAGCAGAAGACTCGAAGGAAGGGTCAGTGACAACAGTAGCAAGGAGACGCGTGACAGTGGGACTGGCAGCACGAAGAGAGTCCGACTCCGGGTCGGCAAGAGCAGGAAGAGAGGACTCAGGAGGAGAAGGCAAAGGGGCACGCAGAGGAGCAGTGGACGGACGCAGAGACATCCGGTGCGTGCCAGGGACAGGAGGAGGATGCTGACGCGAACCGCGACCACTAGTGCGTGTAGGACGAACAGGCGACGCAGGACGAGACGCAGGCTCACGACGCTCAGTAAGACCTCCAGTCGGACCAGCGTAGGGAGAAGGAGCAGGCAAAGGGGAGGCAGGCTGTAGCTGTGACTGGGACTGGACAGGCTGTGGACCCTCTAAGGGAGGCGGAGGAGGACCAGGAGAAGGTGTCAGACCAAGAACCTGCTGCAGGAGCGGAACGAAGTACGGCCGGGGCCGCGCGGCGACGCCAGAGAGAGCAGGGACAGCACCAGTACCCCCACCAGGAGTACCCGCTCCAGCAGCACCTCCACTAGCTCCAGAACCTCCAGCAGTACCCGCTCCAGCGGCAGTCTCAGCGTCAACACCCTCAGCAGCACCAGCTCCAGGAGAACCCTCAGACCCAGCAGCTCCAGCACCCACAGTACGAGCACCGCCGGGACGCTCGGCAGCAGTACCCTCTGCAGCCGAAGAACCTCCAGCACCAGTAGCACGCCTCCAGCGCCTGGCAAACCACTCACGTAGCTCCTTAGGGGAGAGTGGCTCTCGGCGAGACGAAGCACCTCCAGGCGGAACACCCCCAGTCTCAGCACCCCCAGGCTCAGCACCCCCAGGCTCAGCACCCCCAGGCTCAGCACCCCCAGGCTCAGCACCCCCAGGCACAGCACCCCCAGGCTCAGCACCTCCAGGCACAGCACCCCCAGGCTCAGCACCCCCAGGCTCAGCACCCCCAGGCTCAGCACCCCCATGCTCAGCACCCCCAGGCACAGCACCCCCAGGCTCAGCACCTCCAGACTCCGCACCCCCAGGCTCAGCACTCGCAGGCGTAGCATCTCCAGTCTCAGCACCCCCAGGCTCAGCTCCCGAAGCCGCACCAGAGTCACCAGTGACCTCGACAGGCTCTACCGCGTCTACCTGGGACACACCTGAAGGGGCAGGACCCTGAGGGGGGAGGGGGTCTACCGGGGGGGGACCTGGTACCAAGAAGAGCGGGGGCGGGGGGAGGGACGGGGTGCGGTAGGGGAAGAGGCGGTAGTAGGGTACCGACTCGTCGTACGTGACGTCCTGGGAGGACAGAACACGTCGAGAGGTGGGGTGGTAGAACTGCCACCCAGGGGCGTCGGGGGGGAACCCCAGGAAGACGCAGGGAGCAGCGCGAGGGGACAGCTTGTCCGCAGACAAGTCGCGGACAAACGCCCGAGATCCCCAGACCCGGAACGCCGACACATCGCCAACCTTCCCCGTCCTCAGCAGCGCTGGGGAGGTCTCCGGCCTGGAGACCCTGGGGTGGAGGTTGATCTGATGCGCTGCGTACCTGACCGCAAACGGCCACAGAAAATGGGGGGCAGCCGCATGCATCATGGACGTACGAGCGACGTCCATGACCATGCCAATGCGGCGCTCTGCAATCCCATTCTGCTGCGGGGAGTCCGGAAGCGTGAAGGTCTGGCGGATGCCTCGCGCACGACAGTAGGCACGCAGAAGGCCAGAGGAGAACTCTCCGCCTCTGACCGAGTGCAGACGCAACACAGGAAAGTCCGAGCCAAAGCTCTGCCTGAGCTGGAGACGAGCTGCGCGGATCCAGTCGATCAGCACCTCAGTGACATCACCCTTGCTGCGCAAGGGGAAGACTGTGGTGTAACGCGAGTAGTCGTCAACCACCAGCAGGAAGTAGCGCTCGTGACCGAGTCCACGGACGCGGGCAGGGCCCCACACGTCCATGTGAAGCGTCTGCAACGGAGCCTCTGTCGGAGGAAACTGAGAGGACTGAGGGGCAGCACGCTGGCGCCCCTCGACACAGGGGACACAGGCAGGGCCAGGGCCCTGAGGAAGGGGAGGTAGAGACCGGGGGAGACAAGACACAAGAAGACGGGAGGCCATGCCTCTGAGCCGAAGCAGAGAGGGGTGGCCAAGGCGGTGGTGCCAGAGGAGGGTCTCGTGAGACAGACGACGACACGAACAGGGGGCAGACTCAGGACCAGACCTGGACGCTGCAGCAAACACCTGACCAGACGAAGGGACTCTACCAGACTCAGCACCTGGAGGAGAAGCAGTGGTCAGTGTGTACAGGCTCGACCCTGGCTGACGTGTAAACGTAGCCAGGTGACGACCCGTGCGAGCCTCCGTGCAGTGCGTCACTCGCTGACTAGCAGGGGTGAACTGGTGGACTCCCGCATCCTGTAGGTCAGCACCACTCACCAAGTTTGTAGAGAACGAGGGGAGGTAGAGACCAGACAGGGTGCCAGAGGGAGCCGCCGGACACGGGAGGACTGTGGAGAAGCGAGCCAGGACAGGACCCCCAGAGGGGTCAGCCAGGGAAACCGCAACCGGCCGACTAAGCGGCGTAAGTGTGGTGCGGTCCCGAAAGAAAGAGCGAGACGCTCCAGAGTCAAGGGTGAAGGTGTGGGAGGCCGAAGCCGACGCAGTACCTGAGAGCGCAGACGCACTAGTACCTGAGAGAGCAGTCTCACGAGCACCTGAGAGCACAGACGCACTGGCACCTAGAGCAGAAGCCTCACCGGCACCTGGAGCAGCAGTACCAATGCCCGGGTCGGGCGGGAAACACCGGTAACAGTCACCCTCCTCAGTAATGGTCACAGCATACATGGCAGCAAGGATAGCATCAAAATCAAGATCAAAGATAGCTACACCAGCGCTAGACAGCTCTCCCCAGCGGGGGATCTCCGCGGCCTCCGGGAACTGCTGACGCCAAGCGTCCGTCAGGCGGCCAAAGCAGCGCTGGGCGGAGTGGGCATCCCCACACTGCTCTCCAGTGCGGTCGCCAGTGCGGAGAACGTAGGTGCAGGGACCAAAACCCCCACCGCGCTGACGCTGCGTGTACCACTCACGGAGCTGCTGAGGGGTGGGGACGTCGCGAGAACGCTGCTGCTGCTGCTGCTGGCGCTGACCGCCACCAGTGCCGCTCCGCTGCGAAGCTCCACTCCGACCACCTCCACCTCCGCCACCCCCGCCTCCGCCTCCACCGCCCCCGCCTCCACCTCCACCGCCGCCACCTCTGCCACCTCCGCTACCACCGCCACCGCCGCCGCCACTCCCGCCTCCACTGCTGCCACTAGCACCCCCACCCCCGCTACCACCTCCACCGCCACCCCCACTCCCTCCGCCGCCTCCACCTCCACCGCCACCGCCCCCACCGGCCCCACCCGCTCCCTTGCCCCCCTTGCCCTTGCCAGAGCGGTGTCTCCCGCTAGGGGCAGACGCCGCACCGACCGACTCAAGACCAACGAGGTCGGCCGCAGCGGCAGAGGCGACAGAGGGCAGGAGAGGGGAAGGAGAACACCCCTCAAAGATGGGGGCGCGGGGGTCACCTCGAGAGGCTCCTACAGCAACTATGCTCTTCTCTGCTGCAAGGAGGGCCTTCTCGAGGCTGTCGACTGTGAGGGTGGTGGGACAGACCGCGAGGAAGTGGTCCCGGACTACACGAAGGGAGTCAGGGAGGCGAGTGATTAAGAAGTAGAGAGTGATGTACATGGGGGGGGGGTTCTTGGCGCAGAACTCAGCACGAAGCGCAGCGCGGTAGCGAGTGTCACTAGTGCGGAGGTGCGTGATGAGATCAGCGACAGTGGGAAAGGCGGCAAGGTCAGGGAAGAGGAAGGGGAGCATGAGGCGGCTCAGTGCAGCAGTGGCAGGGGAGGAGTAGCGCGCAACTACAGCGTCGTACAAGGTCTGAGCACTCTTGTACTGGCTAAAGTGCGCGCGCTCAGCGGTAGGCAGGTGGCGACGCACAGCAAGACGTGCAGGAGCATCGCGCGTGGCCCACTGAGAGCGAACAGTGGCGTCAGCATCAGCAGCAGGGGCAGGGACGGCGCCAGAGGTGAGGTCAAAGAGAGACAGACCGTCGGCCCTGTCGCACTGTAAAAACAGCTGCAGGTCGTCGAGCCAGACCTCAAAGTCAATGGCTCGACCCTCAGCGTCAAAAGCGAGGACACTGGGTGTAGCCATGACGACGACAGTGGAGCAGTGCAAGCAGTAGGGGAAGGGTACGCAGTGACAGCAGTGCAGTGCTCACCGGGCAGGGCAGGTCGGGCGGCTCGGGAGGAAGGTCGCCTGGCGACACGGCCGCTAGGCTGCTGGGCGGCTCGGCTCCCGGGCGGCTCGGCTGCTGCGGGGCGGCTCGGCTGCTGCTGGGCGGCTCGGCGGCTGCTGGGCAGCTCGGCGGCTCCGGGCGGCTCGGCTGCTGCTGGGCGGCTCGGCGGCTCCGGGCGGCTCGGCTGCTGCTGGGCGGCTCGGCTGCTGCTGGGCGGCTCGGCGGCTCCTGGGCGGCTCGGCTGCTCCGGGCGGCTCGGCTGCTGCAGTTGGGCAGCTCGGCTGCTGCAGTCGGGCGGCGCGAGAGCAAGGGGCGGCGGGGCCGTTAGTGCTAGGGCGGCGGGGCCGCGAGACCAGGGGCGGCGGAGCCGTGTAGTAGGGGCGGCTGGGGCCGGGAGCGCTTGGGGCGGCGGGGCCGCGAGATCAGGGGCGGCGGGGCCGTGAGCGCTGGGGCGGCGGGGCCGCGAGATCAGGGACGGCGGGGCCGTGAGATCAGGGGCGGCGGGGCTGGGAGCGCTGGGGCGGCGGGGCCGCGTATCAGGGGCGGTGGGGCCGGGAGCGCCGGGGCGACGGGGCCGCGTATCAGAGGCAGCGGGGCCGGAAGCGCTGGGGCGGAGGGGCCGCGAGATCAGGGGCAGAGGGGGGGCCATGAGCGCTGAGGCGGCGGGGCCGTGAGATCAGGGACGGCGGGGCCGCACGCGCATGGGCGGCGGGGCCGCGAGATCAGGGGCGGCGAGGGCCGCGCTTTCAGGGTCAGCGGGGCCACGAGATCAGGGGCGACGGGGCCGCGAGATCAGGGGCGGCGGCGCCGCGTGAGGAAGGGCGGCGAGGGCCGCGAGAGCAGGGCGGCGAGGCCGCTAAGGCGGCGCGAAGGCGGGCAGCGGGGCGTGGGCGTTGAGGCGGCGCTCGGGCTGCTAGGGCGGGCGGCTCGCTAAGGCGGCGCTCGGGCCGTTAGGGCAGATCGAAAAAAAAAAGTAAGAGCAAGGGCCCGGAGCGCGCTCCGGGCAGAAAAAAAAAGGTTCGATGTGGTGGGCCCTAAGCACAGTTCCCACGGGGGAACCTGCTCGATACCATGAGAAAGTTAGAACGAGAATGAAATGACTATGAATGAAGTGAGTACAAATAGGAAACTCTAGTTAGGTTGTACCCCCTATGGGATACCCCACTATAGCCTACACAAATAAGTAAGCTATAATATTCTGACAGGGGGGCGCGCACGGTTCCGCAGGGCGCCACGAGAGACGGGCGGGAGGCGTGCACGGCTCCCCAGGGCGCCACGACGGACGGGCGAGGGCCGCGCGCGACTCCCTAGGGCACCGCGACGGACAGGCGGGGGGCGCATGCAGCTCCCCAGGGCGCCGCGACGGATGGGAGGGGGCCGCACGCTACTCCCCAGGGCGCTGCGACGGACGGGCAGGTGGCGCACGCTGCTCCTCAGGGCGCCGCGACGGACGGGAAGAGGGGCGCGCGCGGCCTGCAGGGCGACGCGACGAGACGGGCGAGGGCTGTGCGCGGGTCCCTACAGCAGAAATCTGCCGCGCGCCCCAAGCGCACGGCAGGAAGAAGAAGTCGCGCGCCCGAGGCGCGCGAGAAATAGAACAGCAGCGAAAGCAGTTAGGTGGCGGGCCCACCCACAGGATCGACCCAAGGGGATCAACCTGCTCTGATAGCATGTCATAATGAACAAGAGTGCAAAAGAAGAATGACGAAAGAGAGGTTTCACTAGCAGCAGTTGGGATACATATAGCAAACCCTAACTGGGTTGTACTCGCTATAGAGCACCCCACTACAGGCTAGATAATAACATTCTGACACTCACTTGTCGTATACAGTCCCTCTGAAGGTGCACGAGGAACAGCCACCACATGGGTACAGAACTGTAGCATGATACAATATTTTCCTGCCTGACGCTGTTGTCCCATCCCGTGCTCATGTTGTTTTTTGGAACATACACATGCTGTAACTGTCCACGAGAAGAAAGTATCTTGTGTGAAAGAACGAGGAATGAATGCACTGGCAAACAGGTGGGTACAAGTAGGAAAACCTAAAAGTGTTGTACCCCATATTGTCTACCCCACTACAGCCTACACAGACTAGAGCATATAAGTTTGACACACCCCCATAGGCAAAGTGGGGGAGAACAAGAGGTCACAAGACCAGTCAGGCAAAGCAAAGCAGGCTCAGGGTGGATCACAACGTCACCACACATTCCGAGCACAACTTCAAGGCCACAAGGCCAGTTCACATGCAAGATCATATATAAAGGTAAACAAGCAAGTGCAGGTATAGATAGATCACAGTACAAGCAAGGTCAAGAAGTGAGCAAGTGAGGCCAAGTAGGCACAAGACCTAGCATCGTACAGCAGCGCTGATGATCACAAGGCGGAAGTGCCTTGGTAAAGATATCAGCAGTGTTGGCCTGAGAGGCCACGTAAGCAAGGCGCAGCTGACCACGCTGCTGCAGCTCACGAGCAAGGAAGTAACGAAGAGCAATATGCTTCGTTCTGTGCTCCAATCTGTGCTCCCGACATAAGGCCAGCATGGCCTTGTTGTCTACGTACAGAACTGCAGCTGAACGAGGCGGCTCTCCCAGGTCGGTCAGCAGGTAGGTGAGCTAGCGTAGCTCCTGTGCAGCCATGGCCCCCGCGTAGATCTCAGCCTCACAGCTGGAGCCGAGAACAGAAGACGAGCGGGTGGAACGCCACGAAACAGAGCCGGAACCAAGGCTGAAGGTGTAACCCTGTGACGACCGCTGCGTAGCCTGGTCGTCAGCCCAAGAAGCGTCTGCGTGACCGGTGAGGACCACTGAACGCCGCCCTCCAAGCACTAGCCCCATGCCTGATGTACTGCACAAGTAGCGCAACACCCTCTTCGCTGCAGCCATGTGCTCTGGTCGGTGTCTCCCAGGAGCAACATAGCGTGCCAAGATGCTAAGAGGGTATGCAAGGTCAGGTCGAGTGCAGGTCATCAGGTACATGAGGCAGCCAACAAGCTCTGGGTACGGGCCACTCGGCTCTACGGACTCATCCGAAGGCAGAGCTGAGAGGGAGTGGCGAGTAGACAGAGGAGTGGCCTGAGGCGAGGAGTACGTGAAGCCGAAGCGCTGAAGGACTTGCTGCACCATGTGTGACTGAGTCAGGGTAATGGTGCGCTGTGCTCTGTCCCGGAGGTAGCTGCGCAGTTCACACAGGTCTGTGCACGTGTGTCTCTTCTGCAGCTCAGACTTCACGTGGGCGAGTCCAGCAGTGTCAGCAGTGGCAAAGACCAAGTCGTCGACGTACACGAGGATGTAGAACGGCGGCAAAGAGGTGTCGGTGCGCAGAAACAGCGACGGGTCGGCAGTAGAAGGAGCAAACCCAAGAGCCGCAAGTGTAGTCCTCAGTGTGTCGTGCCACTCACGGGGCGCCTGGTGGAGACCGTAGACTGGCCGCCGGAGGCTCCACAGGGTACTAGGAGGAAACGACCCAGTGAAGCCAGGTGGGCGGCGCAGCCAGATCTCCTCGTGCAGGCTGCCCTGCAAGAAAGTTGTGCTGAAGTCAAGAGAGTGAAGCTCGTAGTCGCGCTGAGCGGCCATGTGCAGCAGCACCCGAAGAGTGGTCATCTTCGGGGTGGGAGAGAAGGTCTAAACGTAGTCAACTCCCTGCTGCTGACTGAAGACTCGAGCCACGTAACGCGCCTTGAAGACACGCGGAGAACCCGGCGGCCGCTTCACCCTGAAAATCCACATGCCACTGACGATGTTCGCCCCAGGTGGGGGAACCTCGTCGACGTAGGTGCCTGTGGACTTCCAGGAAGCCATCTCTACGTCCATGGCTGACTGCCACTGTGAGGAGTAGGGACCCTTGATTGCCTCAGCGTACGATCGAGGAGTCGGGATGTCTGGTGCATCCGGGTCTCCCTCAGGGGCAATCAGCATGGACACGAGAAGTGGCAAAGCAGCAGCAAAACACTGGAACTCCTCCTGCCTGTCCTCAAGGACGTCCGTGCTCAGAGCACACTCACCCCCGACTGACGGAGGACAGACAGACTCTGACTCAGCAACAAGACTAGCAGCGTAGTCTAGACGACAGCGAGCAGCAAAGTCGACAAGCTCAGCAACTAAGGCAGACGCAGCAGCGGACTCAAAGGAAGGGTTAGTGACAACAGTAGCCAGGAGACGCATGACAGTAGGACTGGCAGCACGAAGAGAGTCAGACTCCGGGTCAGCAAGAGCAGGAAGAGAGGACTCTGGAGGAGACGGCAATGGGACACGCAGAGGAGCAGTGGAAGGACGCAGTGCCATCTGGTGTGTGCCCGGGACCGCAGGAGGACGCAGACGCGGAACACGACCACTAGTGCGAGCAGCACGAACAGGCAACGCAGGACGAGACGCAGGCTCACGACGCTCAGCAAGACCTCCAGTAGGATCAGTGTAGGGAGAAGGAGCAGGCAGGGGGGAGGCGGGCTATAACTGTGACTGCGACTGGACAGGCTGTGGACACCCTAAGGGAGGAGCAGGACCAGGAGAGGGCGAGAGACCAAGAACCTCCTCAAGGAGCGGAACGAAGTACGGCTGCGGCCGTTCAGCGCGTCCTGAAACAGCACAGACAGCACCAGTACCCCCAGCGGCAGCACCAGCGCCAGCAGCACCTCTAGCTCCAGCAGCGCCAACTCCAGCACCCTCAGAAGTACCAGCGCTAGAAGCACCTCCAGTGCCAACACCCCCAGCAGCTCCAGTACCTCTAGCACCACCCGCAGCACCTCCAGCAGGACCAACTCCAGTAGCCCCAACAGCACCCCCAGTCCCAGCAGCTCCAGTACCGCCAATACGAGCACCTCCAGGACCAGGGTCTCCAGTACCTCCAGCGCCGACCCCAGTGTCAGCAGCAACAGTAGCACCTCCAGCTCCAGCAGCACGGCTCCAGCGCCAAGGAAACTAGTCCCGCAGCTCCTGTGGAGAGGGTAGCTCCCGCCGAGACAAAGCACCCGTAGGACCCCAAGACCCAGCACCGCCAGAGGCCACACGAGCAGACCCAGTACCCCCAGGCTCCGCACCCCCAGGCTCAGCACCCCCAGGCTCCGCACCCCCAGGCTCCGCACCCCCAGGCTCAGCACCCCCAGGCTCAGCACCCCCAGGTTCCGCACCCCCAGGCTCAGCACCCCCAGGCTCAGCACCCCCAGGCTCAGCACCCCCAGACTCAGCACCCCAAGGCTCAGCACCCCTAGCAGCACCCCTAGCAGCACTAGTGTCAACAGCTACCTCGACAGGCTCGTCTACGTCTACCTGGGACACACCTGACGGGGCAGGACCCTGAGGGGGGAGAGGGTCTACCGGGGGGGGACCTGGCGCAAGGAAGAGCGGCGGCGGGGGGAGGGGCGCAGTGCGGTAGGGGAAGAGACGGTAGAAAGGAACCGACTCGACAAAGGTGACGTCATGGGAGGACAGAACACGACGCGAGGTGGGGTGGTATAACTGCCAACCAGGCGCGTCAGGGGGGAAGCCAAGGAAGACGCAGGGAACAGCACGGGGGGACAGCTTGTCCGCAGACAAGTCGCGGACAAACGCCCGAGATCCCCAGACACGAAACGCAGACGCATCGCCAACCTTCCCGGTCCACCGCAAGGTGAGGGAGGTCTCCGGCAAGGAGACTCGGGGCTGAAGGTTGATCTAATGCGCTGCGTACCGAACCGCAAACGGCCACAGAAAATGGGGAGCAGCCGCATGGATCATGGACGTAGGAGCGACGTCCATGACCATGCCAATGCGGCGCTCAGCAATCCCATTTTGCTGTGGAGAGGCCGGAAGCGTGAACGTCTGTCGGATGCCCTGTGCACGACAAAAGGCTCCCAGAAGGGCAGAGGAAAACTCCCCGCCTCAATCAGAGTACAGACGGAGAACAGGAAAGTCCGAGCCGAAACTCTCTCTGAGCTGGAGACGAGCCGCGCGGATTCAGTCGATCCACACGTCCATGTGAAGAGTCTGCAGCGGAGCCTCTATCGGAGGAAACTCGGAGGAGTGAGGGGCGGCGCGCTGCCGCCCCTCGACACAGGGAACGCAGGTAGGGGCAGGCCCCGGAGGGAGGGTAGGGAGGGACCGGGGGAGACCAAAGACAAGGTAACGGGAGGCCATGCCTCGGAGACAAAGCAGGGAGGGGTGACCAAGGCGGTGGTGCCAGAGGAGAGTCCGGTGGGACAGGAGATGGCACGAGCAGGGAGCAGACTCAGGACCAGACCTGGACGCCGCAGCAAACACCTTACCCGACGCAGCTACCTGACCAGACTCAGCAACGGGAGGAGACTCAGTAGTCAGTGTGTACAGGCTCGACCCCGGCTGACGGGAAAACGTGGCCAAGTGTCGGCCCGTCCGAGCACACGTACAGTGGGTCACCCGCTGACTCACAGGAGTGAACTGGTCAACCCCCCCATCCTGTAGATCAGCACCACTCACCAAGTTCGTAGAGAACGAGGGGAGGTAGAGACCGGACAGGGTGCCAGAGGGGGCCGTCGAACACGGTAAGACAGTGGAGAAGCGGGCAAGGATAGGAACCCCAGAGGGGTCCGCCAGGGAGACTGCAACTGACCGACTCAGCGGCGTAAGCGTGGTGCGGTCTCGAAAGAAGGAGCGGGAAGCACCCGAGTCAAGGGTGAAGGTGTGCAAGGCCTGAGCCGACGTGGTACCTGAAAGAGCAGACTCACCAGTACCTGGGGCAGCAGACACACTAGCACCTAGAGCAGCAGCCTCACCAGCACCTAGAGCAGCAGCGTCAATGCCCGGATCAGGCAGGACACACAGGTAACAGTCACCCTCATCATTATTAGACACAACATATATGGCAGCAAGAATGGCATCATAATCCAGATCAAAGATAGCAACCCCCGACCTAAGCAGCTCACCCGAGCGGGGGATCTCAGTGGCGTCAGGGAACTGGTGACACCAAGCGTCCGTCAGGTGGCCGAAGCAGCGCTGGGTGGTGTGCGGGCCACCGCACTGCTCACTAGTGCGGTCGCCGGTACGCAGAACGTAGGCACAAGGACCAGCACCCCCACCCCGCTGACGCGCAGCGTACCACTCACGAAGCTGCTGGGGGGGCGGGGTGTCACGAGTGCGCTGGTGCTGCTGGCGCTGACCACCACCGAAGCCGCTCCGCTGCGCAGAGCCACCCCGACCAGCTCCACCTCCGCCGCCGCCACCTCCGCCACCGCCGCCACCGCCTCCTCCGCCGCTCCCACCGCCACCGCCGCCGCCGCCTCCGCCTCCACCGCCGCCACCGAAGCCCCCACCCCCACCACCACTCCCACCGCCACCCCCACTCCCTCCGCCGCCTCCACCGCCACCTCCACCGCCCCCACCAGCCCCTCCAGCTCCCTTGCCCCCCTTGCCCTTGTTGGTGCGGCGTCTCCCGCTAGGGGCAGACGCAGCGCCGACCGACTCGGTGCCAACGAAGTCGACGGCAGCAGCAGAGGCAACAGAGGGCACGAGGGTCACCACGAGAGGCTCCTACAGCGACTATACTCTTCTCAGCTGCCAGGAGGCGCTCCTCGAGGAGGTCAACGGTGAGTGTGGTGGGGCAAACAAAGAGGAAGTGGTCCCTGACCGGGCGAAGGGAGTCAGGGAGCCGGGTGACTATGTAGTAGAGGGTGATGTACATGGGGGGGGTTCTTGGCGCAGAACTCAGCAGGAAGCGCAGCGCGGTAGCAGGTGTCACTAGTGCGAAGGTGCGTAATGAGGTCTGCGACTGTGGGAAAGGCGGCGAGGTCAGGGAACAGGTACGGCAGCATGAGGCGGCTAAGGGCAGCAGTGGCAGGGGAAGGGTACACTTCAAGATATTGAAGATAGTTACATTACTTTGTATAGTGTAACATTTCACTTGGTGCAGGCCCTAGTAAAGGGTAGTTTCGAGACCCTTCGTGGTTGGGGACAGTGTGGCACTATTCCACATCACTGTACCTCGGCTCTTGGGGTTTGTAGGAGCTGGGAGTCATTCCCAACTCGTAACTCTTCCTAACTCTTCCTAACTTGTGTTCTAAGACTATAGTGGCTGCCATAGTGCCGTTCGTTCAAACCGACGCTGTGTTGTCAATACTTATAGAAATCGTGCTATTTAAATTGCCTATTGTAGGCGACGTCAAGAAGCTCTATCGCAGCTATCGCAGCTACCAACCGCTTCACCCTTGGTACTGACGCTTGCTGCCACTTGCCTCTCCTTCGGCATGGGGACCACAGAGATCTGCCACATCTCGTTGTATACATCCCTATCCTCGTGAAGGTCCCATAGAATCCGCTTGCCAAGCCTTGCGGTGTAGGTCTTGGCTCCCTTTGAGTTCGTGTCCATGCCGGCCTTTGCCAACCGCCGCACGGAAATCAGGTTTGCAGCAAGGCTGGGCACCCAAAGCACATTCTTGAGGCCCACCATCTTCCCATCAGCACCCTTGAACATGGCCTTGCCCATTCCTTTCACCTCTGCTCGCTGCCCCAAAGCTGATGTGACATGCTTCACCGGTGACGGTTCGAGTTCGGTGAGTAAGTCCGGGCGAGGTGTCATGCTATAGGTAGCGCCACTATCGATCACCCAATAGTCCAGGGGGTATAGGGCCACCTTCCCCACAGCTGCTGGCTCCTCAAAGCCTTCATCCTCCTCTGGACCAGCTGGTACTTGCGTCGACACGAAGTTGAATAGACCCGGGTACCGATCGTCGCTCTGGTCCTTGTCGTTGTCCCCGTTCTTCATGTTTACAGCTCCACCTCCGCGACCGCCACGGCCTCCACGGCCTCTTCCTCTCCCTCCTCCTGCTCCTCTACCCTCCTGGCCTTGAGCAAGGTCCAACCATCAGGGAGCTTGTAGCAGTCGCGCCACATGTGTCCGGTCTTATGGCAATAATGGCACTCGCCATCGAACCGACCGCGACCGCGTCCATAGCTCTTGTCGTCGCTGCTGTATCCGCCACTCCCGCGGCCTCCACTGAAGTTGCTGCCTCCAAACCTTCCTCCCCCTCGTCCTCTGCCTCTTCCACGGCCATATCCACGGCCAACACTTGCTGCCCCAGCGCCATCCGCACTCGCCAACTCACGGCGGCGGAAATCCTCTTGAAGGATAGCTCGCTTCACGTCTTCAAGCGAGAGGCAGGGCAAGTCGCGATTCAGGTTGATGATGAGCGAGGACCATGACTCGGGGAGTAGGGCCAGCAGATTGGTCTTCTTTTGGAGCTCACTATAGTTCAAATCAGCTCCCTCCAGCCGCGTCAACAAGTCGAAGAATTTCTGCACCCCTTCTTCCACGGGTTCATCTTCTTCAATTCGTAGCGTCGCCGTTTGCCGTTCCAACAACACAGCTACCGCCGCTGTTGCAGGAGCGTGAACATCCTTGAGAGGAGCCCATGCCTTTGGTCCCTTCTCTGGATCACGCTGGAATGGCTTAATGTGACGGATCTGGCTGCTCCCCAACGCTTGCCCAAGTAGGAGGTAGCCTTGTACGCTCTTCCGCACCCACGCGCGCTTCTCCGTTCCTTCCATCACCTCCAGCAGGTCGTAGTGGTCAAACACGTTCTTCATTCTGAAGGACCACTCAGCAAAGTTGTCACCGTTGAACTTGTCAAGGCCAAACACTCTAGGCTCGTCCCTAGATGGGCCAACACTTGGTTGCACGGGCGCCATGGCTGAGTCACGGGGTTGGCCTTTAGCTTGGGCTTCTCCACTGCCACCAGCAACTCTGCCACCCCTTTCCTCAGGTCCACCCATTGTCGAAACTGCTCCAAGGGGCTCTGATACCACTTGTTATAGTCACAGTAGGCTTCAGTGTGCCTTAAACGAAAGATAGAGTGCATAGTCGGATTTCTGCACAGCGGCTTTAAACGTTCATAGCGTTCCGGTCACAACTTCAAATGACCTGATTCAACTTGGATCTGGAGCTTCTTGACGTCGCCTACAATAGGCAATTTAAATAGCACGATTTCTATAAGTATTGACGACACAGCGTCGGTTTGAACGAACGGCACTATGGCAGCCACTATAGTCTTAGAACACAAGTTAGGAAGAGTTAGGAAGAGTTACGAGTTGGGAATGACTCCCAGCTCCTACAAACCCCAAGAGCCGAGGTACAGTGATGTGGAATAGTGCCACACTGTCCCCAACCACGAAGGGTCTCGAAACTACCCTTTACTAGGGCCTGCACCAAGTGAAATGTTACACGTGCAACTACAGCGTCGTACAAGGTCTTAGCACTCTTGTACTGACTAAAGTGCGCGCGCTGAGTTGACGGGAGGTGACTACGCACAGCAAGACGGGCAGCAGCATCGCGTGTGGCCCACTGTGAGCAAACAGTGCTGTTAGCATCAACAGCAGGGGCAGCAGAGGCGCCAGACGTGAGATCGAACAGTGAGAGACCGTCTTTCCTATCGCACTGTAGCAAAAGCTCTAGATCATCGACCCAGACCTCAAAGTCAACAGCCCGACCCTCAGAATCAAAGGCGAGAACGCTAGGGGTAGCCATGACAGCAGTGGCAGCAGGCTAGGGGCAGCAGCAGCAGTAGCAACAGGATGCGCCTCTGCGGCGCATGGCTACCTGCAGGTTCTTGGGGTCTCGCCCTCTCCTGGTCCTGCTCCTCCCTTAGGGTGTCCACAGCCTGTCCAGTCGCAGTCACAGTTATAGCCCGCCTCCCCCCTGCCTGCTCCTTCTCCCTACACTGATCCTACTGGAGGTCTTGCTGAGCGTCGTGAGCCTGCGTCTCGTCCTGCGTTGCCTGTTCGTGCTGCTCGCACTAGTGGTCGTGTTCCGCGTCTGCGTCCTCCTGCGGTCCCGGGCACACACCAGATGGCACTGCGTCCTTCCACTGCTCCTCTGCGTGTCCCATTGCCGTCTCCTCCAGAGTCCTCTCTTCCTGCTCTTGCTGACCCGGAGTCGACTCTCTTCGTGCTGCCAGTCCTACTGTCACGCGTCTCCTGGCTACTGTTGTCACTAACCCTTCCTTTGAGTCCACTGCTGCGTCTGCCTTAGTTGCTGACCTTGTCGACTTTGCTGCTCGCTGTCGTCTAGACTACGCTGCTAGTCTTGTTGCTGAGTCTGAGTCTGTCTGTCCTCCGTCCGTCGGGGGTGAGTGTGCTCTTAGCACGGACGTCCTTGAGGACAGGCAGGAGGAGTTCCAGTGTTTTGCTGCTGCTTTGCCACTTCTCGTGTCCATGCTGATTGCCCCTGAGGGAGACCGAGATGCACAAGACATCCCGACTGCGCGCTTTTACGCAGAGGCGATAGAGGGTCCCTACTCATCTCAGTGGCAGTCAGCCATGGACGCAGAGATGGCTTCCTGGAAGTCCACAGGCACCTACGTTGACGAGGTTCCCCTACCTGGGGCGAACATCGTCAGTGGCATGTGGATTTTCAGCGTGAAGCGGCCGCCGGGTTCTCCGCGTGTCTTCAAGGCGCGTTACGTGGCTCGAGGCTTTAGTCAGCGGCAGGGAGTTGACTACGTTTAGACCTTCTCTCCCACCCCGAAGATGACCACTCTTTGGGTGCTACTGCACATAGCCGCTCAGCGCGACTACGAGCTTCACTCTCTTGACTTCAGCACAGCTTTCTTGCAGGGCAACCTGCACGAGGAGATCTGGCTGCGCCGCCCACCTGGCTTCACTGGGTCGTTTCCTCCTGGTACCCAGTGGAGACTCCGGCGCCCAATCTACGGTCTCCACCAGGCGCCCCGTGAGTGGCACGACACACTGAGGACTACACTTGCGGCTCTTGGGTTTGCTCCTTCTACTGCCGACCCGTCGCTGTTTTCGCGCACCGACACCTCTTTGCCGCCGTTCTACATCCTCGTGTACGTCGACGACTTGGTCTTTGCCACTGCTGACACTGCTGGACTCGCCCACGTGAAGTCCGAGCTGCAGAAGAGACACACGTGCACAGACCTGTGTGAACTGCGCAGCTACCTTGGCTTGCAGATCACCCGAGACAGAGCACAGCGCACCATTACCCTGACTCAGTCACACATGGTGCAGCAGGTTCTTCAGCGCTTCGACTTCACGTACTCCTCGCCTCAGGCCACTCCTCTGTCTACTCGCCACTCGCTCTGAGCTCTGCCTTCGGATGAGTCCGTAGAGCCGAGTGGCCCGTACCCAGAGCTTGTTGGCTGCCTCATGTACCTGATGACCTGCACTCGACCTGACCTTGCATACCCTCTTAGCATCTTGGCACGCTATGTTGCTCCTCGGAGACACCGACCAGACCACATGGCTGCAGCGAAGAGGGTGTTGCGCTACTTGTGCAGTACGTCAGGCATGGGGCTAGTGCTTGGAGGGCGGCGTTCAGTGGTCCTCACAGATCACGCAGACGCTTCTTAGGCTGATGACCAGGCTACGCAGCGGTCGTCACAGGGTTACACCTTCAGCCTTGGTTCCGGCTCTGTTTCGTGGCGGTCCACCAGCTCGTCTTCTGTTCTCGGCTCCAGCTGTGAGGCTGAGATCGACGCGGGGGCCATGGCTGCACAGGAGCTACGCTAGCTCACCTACCTGCTGACCGACCTGGGAGAGCCGCCTCGTTCTGCTCCAGTTCTGTACGTAGACAACAAGGCCATGCTGGCCTTGTGTCGGGAGCACAGACTAGAGCACAGAACAAAGCACATTGCTCTTCGTTACTTCCTTGCTTGTGAGCTGCAGCAGCGTGGTCAGCTGCGCCTTTCTTACGTGGCCTCTCAGGCCAACACTACTGATATCTTTACCAAGGCACTTCCGCCTTGTGATCAGCGCTGCTGTACGATGCTAGGTCTTGTGCCTACTTGGCCTCACTTGCTCACTTCTTGACCTTGCTTGTACTGTGATATATCTATACCTGCACTTGCTTGTTTACCTTAATATATGATCTTGCATGTGAACTGGCCTTGTGGCCTTGAATTTGTGGTCGGAATGTGTGGTGACGTTGTGATCCACCCTGAGCTTGCTTTGCTTTGCTTGACTCGTCTTGTGACCTCTTGTTCTCCCCCACTTTGCCTATGGGGGTATGTCAAGCTTATATGCTATAGTCTGTGTAGGCTGTAGTAGGGTAGACAATATGGGGTACAACACTTTTAGGTTTTCCCACTTGTGCCCACGTGTTTGCCAGTGCATTCATGTAAGAATATTATAGCTTATGCTTTTGTGTAGGCTGTAGTGGGGTAGCCCATATGGGGTACAACCCAATTAGGGTTAGTACTTGTACCCAACTCTTTCATAGTGCATTCATTCTCGTTCTAATTTTCTCATGGTATCGAGCAGGTTCCCTCGTGGGAACTGTTCCTAGGGCCCACCAATTCGATTTTTTTTTTCCTGCCCATAGCGCGCTCAGTTCCTGCCCGAGTCGCGTTCCCCTCTCTCGACTCTCTCGCGCCGCCTTAGCGGTCCCGTCGCGTCGCGCTAGAGGCCCCGTCGCGTCGCCCTCGCGGCCCCATCCCGTCGCGCCGCCCTAGCGGCTGCGTCCCGCCGCCCTAGCGGCCCTGATCCGCCGCCCTCTGCTGGCCCCGTCGGCTAGGCGTGCGGCCCCGGCGCCGCCCTTCCCGGCCCCGACGCCGCCCTTCCCGGCCCCGATCCGCCGCTCTGCGGCCTCGTCGCCTACCCCGCGGCCCCGGCGCCGCCTTTTCTCGGCCCCGACGCCGCCCTTCCCGACCCGGCTCAGCCTCTGCTGTCCCCGTCGCCTACCTTGCGGCCCCGGTGCCGCCCCTTCCCGGCCCCGACGCCGCCCTTCCCGACCCGGCCCCGCCTCTGCTGGCCCCGTCGCCTACCTCTGCGGCCCTGACGCCGCCCTTCTCGGCCCCGGCGCAGCCTCTGCTGGCCCCGTCGCTCGCCGTTCCCGGCCCCGGCCCCGCCTTCACGCGGCCCCGGCGAGCTACTGCCGAGCCGCCAGCGCCACCCGAGCCGCCCGAGCCGCCGCGCCACCTGAGCCGCCCGAGCCGCCTGCGCCAGCCGCCCGAGCCGCCCGCGCCGCCCGAGCCGCCAGCGCCACCCAAGCCGCCCGAGCCGGCGAACCACCTGAGCCGCCCGAGCCGCTGTACCACCGAGCCGCCCGAGCCGCCCGAACCGCCGAGTCGCCGGGCCGCAGTTGCCACCGAGCCGCCCGAGCCGCCCGAGCCGCCGAGTCGCCGAGCCGCCGAGCTACAGTTCTTGCCGAGCCGCCGAGCCGCCGAGCCGCCCGAGCTGCCCTGTCTGGTAAGAGCAGCGCCTCTGTCACTGCACTGCCCTTACCCCACTGTTCGAGCTACTAGTCTACTGCTGTCATGGCTACCCCTAGTGTCCTCGCTTTTGACGTTGAGGGTCGGGCCATTGACTTTGACGTCTGGGTAGATGACCTACAGCTTTTCCTACAGTGCGATAGGGCAGACGGTCTCTCCCTCTTTGACCTCACCCCTGGTGCCTCTCCTGCCCCTGCTGCTGATGCTGACGCCCCTGTTCGCTCACAGTGGGCGACACGCGATGCTGCTGCACGTCTTGCTGTGCGTCGCCACCTGCCTACCTCTGAGCGTGCGCACTTTAGCCAGTACAAGAGTGCTCAGACCCTGTACGACGCTGTAGTTGCACGCTACTCTTCCCCTGCCACTGCTGCACTGAGCCGCCTCATGCTACCATACCTCTTTTCTGACTTTGCTGCCTTTCCCACAGTCGCTGACCTCATTACGCACCTCCGCACTAGTGACACTCGCTACCGCGTTGCGCTTCGTGCTGAGTTCTGCGCCAAGAACCCCCCCCCCCATGTACATCACTCTCTACTACATCGTCACCCGCCTCCCTGACTCCCTTCGCGTAGTCAGGGACCACTTCCTCTCAGTTTGCCCCACCACTCTCACCGTTGACCTCCTCGAGAAGGCCCTCCTAGCAGCGGAGAAGAGCATAGTCGCCGTAGAAGCCTCTCGTGGTGACCCTCGCACCCCCATCTTTGAGGGGTGTTCCCCCTCCCCCATTTTGCCCTCTGTTGCCTCTGCTGCTGCGGCCGACCTCCTTGGGCTTGAGTCGGTCGGTGCGGCGTCTACCCCTAGCGGGAGACGCCGCCCTGGCAAGGGCAAGGGGGGCAGGGGCGCTGGAGGAGCTAGCGGGGGCGGTGGAGGCGGCGGTGGAGGCGGCGGAGGGAGTGGAGGTGGCGGTAGGGGTGGTGGCGGGGGTGGAGGTGTCGGTGGCGGCAGTGGAGGTGGAGGCGGCGGCGGTGGCGGTGGGAGCGGAGGTGGCGGAGGTGGCGGCAGTGGAGGAGGCGGTGGCGGAGGAGGTGGAGCTGGTCGGGGTGGCGCTGCGTAGAGGGTCGGCTCCGGTGGTGGTCAGCGCCAGCAGCAGCAGCAGCAGCAACGCACTCGTGACTTCCCCCCCCCTCAGCAGCTCCGTGAGTGGTACGCTGCACGCCAGCGGGGTGGGGGTACTGGTCCGTGCACCTACGTCCTACGCATCAGCGACCGCGCGGGTGAGCAGTGTGCGGGTGCGCACTCCACCCAGCGCTGCTTTGGCCGCCTGACGGACGCTTGGCGTCACCAGTTCCCAGAGGCCACGGAGATCCCCCGCTGGGGTGAGCTGTCTAGGGCGGGAGTAGCTATCTTTGACCTTGACTTTGATGCTGTTCTTGCTGCCATGTATGCTGTGACTATTAGTGATGAGGGTGACTATTACCGGTGTTTCCCGCCCGACCCGGGCATTGAGACTGCTGCTCTAGGTACTGGTGAGGCTGCTGCTCTAGTTGCTAGTGAGGCTGCTGCTCTAGGTGCCAGTGCGTCTGATTCCTCAGGTGCTGGTGAGTCCGCGCTCTGAGGTACCGAGTCGGCTTCGGCCTCCCTCACCTTCACCCTTGACTCAGGGGCTTCTCGCTCCTTCTTTCGAGACCGCACCACACTCACGCCGCTTGGTCGGTTAGTTGCAGTCTCTCTGGAAGACCCCTCTAGGGATCCTGTCCTTGCTCACTTCTCCACTGTCCTCCCGTGTCCGGCGGCTCCCTCTGTCACCCTGTCTGGTCTTTACCTCCCCTCCTTCTCTACGAACTTGGTGAGTGGTGCTGACCTATAGGATGGGGGAGTTCACCAGTTCACTCCTGCGAGCCATCGGGTGACCCACTGCACGGACGCTCGGACGGGCCGACACTTGGCCACGTTTACTCGTCGGCCGGGGTCGAGCCTGTACACACTGACCACTCCGTCTCCTCCTGTCCCTGCGTCTGGTCAGGTAGCTGCGTCGGGTCACGTGTTTGCTGCAGCGTCCAGGTCTGGTCCTGAGTCTGCCCCCTGCTCGTGTCGCCTCCTGTCTCACGAGACTCTCCTCTGGCACCACCGCCTTGGTCACCCCTCCTTGCTTGGTCTCCGAGGCATGGCCTCCCGTGTCCTTGTCTCTGGTCTTCCCCGGTCCCTCCCTCCCCTTCCTCTGGGGCCTGGCCCTACCTGCGTCCCCTGTGTCTAGGGACGGCAGCGGGTTGCCCCTCACTCTTCCTTGTTTCCTCCGACAGAGGCCCCGCTGCAGACGCTTCACCTGGACGTGTGGGGCCCCGCCCGCGTCCGTGGACTGGGTCACGAGCGCTACTTCCTGCTGGTGGTTGACGACTACTCGCGTTACACCACAGTCTTCCCCTTTCGCAGCAAGGGTGATGTCACTGAGGTGTTGATCGACTGGATCCGCGCAGCACGTCTCCAGCTCAGGCAGAGCTTCGGCTCGGACTTTCCTGTTCTGCGTCTGCACTCGGACAGAGGCGGAGAGTTCTCCTCTGGCCTTCTGCGAGCCTACTGTCGTGCACGAGGCATCCGCCAGACCTTCACGCTTCCGGACTCTCCACAGAAAAATGGGATTGCTGAGCGCCGCATTGGCATGGTCATGGACGTCGCCCGTACGTCCATGATGCATGCGGCTGCCCCCCATTTTCTGTGGCCGTTCGCGGTTCGGTACGCGGCGCATCAGATCAACCTTCACCCCAGGGTCTCCATGCCGGAGACCTCCCCAGCCTTGCTGTGGACGGGGAAGGTTGGCGATGCGTCTGTGTTCTGTGTCTTGGGATCTCGGGCGTTTGTCCGCGACTTGTCTGCGGACAAGCTGTCCCTTCGTGCTGCTCCTTGCGTCTTCCTTGGCTTCCCCCCTGACGCGCCAGGGTGGCAGTTCTACCACCCCACCTCTCGCCGTGTTCTGTCCTCCCAGGACATCACGTTTGACGAGTCGGTCCCCTACTACCGCCTCTTCCCCTACCGCACTCCGTCCCTCCCCCCGCCGCCGCTCTTCGTCGTACCAGGTCCTCCCCCGGTAGACCCCCTCCCCCCTGAGGGTCCAGCCCTTTCACGTGTGTCCCAGGTAGACGCAGTCGAGCCTGTTGAGGTCACTGGTGACTCTGGTGCTGTTGAGGGTGCTGAGCCTGGGGGTGCTAAGCGTGTGGGTGCTACGCCTGGGGGTGCAAAGACTTGGGGTGCTGAGACTGGGGGTGCTGAGACTGGGGGTGCTGAGACTGGGGGTGCTGAGCCTGGGGGTGCTGAGCCTGGGGGTGCTACGCCTTGGGGTGCTGAGCCTGGGGGTGTTACGTCTGGAGGTGCTGAGCCTGGGGGTGTGGAGCCTGAGGGGGCTGGGCCTGCTCGTGTGGCGTCTGGCTATGCTGGGCCTAGAGGTTCTCCGGGTGCTTCGTCTCGGCGGGAGCCACTCTCTCCACAGGAGCTGCGCGAGTGGTTTGCCCGGCGCTGGAGGCGTCCTACTGGAGCTGGAGGGTCTTCGGCTGCTGAGGGTGCTGGTGCCGCGGGTCCCGGAGGTGCTCGTACTGGAGGTACTGGAGCTGCTGGGCCGGCGGGTGCGACTTGAGCTGGAGCTGCTGAGGGTGTTGGTGCTGAGACTACTGCTGTCGGTCCTGGAGGTGGTGCTACTGTAGGTGCTACTGGTGCTGCTGGAGGTACTGGAGCTAAAGTTGCTGCTGGCGCTGGTGCTGTCGCTGGGGGTGCTGGTGCTGTCCCCGCTGTGTCTGGAGTCGCTGAGCGGCCTCGGCCGTACTTCGTTCCGCTCCTTCAGCAGGTTCTTGGTCTCCCGCCTTCTACTGCTACTCCTCCTCCCTTAGAGTGTCCACAGCCTGCTCCGTCACAGTTACAGTTACCGCCGGCCTCCCCACTGCCTGCTCCCTCTCCCTACACAGGTCCTACTAGAGGTTTTGCTGAGCGTCGTGAGCCTGCGTCTCGCCCTGCGTCGCCTGTTCGTGCTGCTCGCACTAGTGGTCGTAGTTCGCGTCAGCGTCCTCCTCCTGTCCCTGGCACGCACCGGATGTCTCTGCGTCCGTCCACTGCTCCTCTGCGTGCCCCTTTGCCTTCTCCTCCTGAGTCCTCTCTTCCTACTCTTGTCGACCCGGAGTCGGACTCTCTTCGTGGTGCCAGTCCTACTGTCACGCGTCTCCTTGCTACTGTCGTCACTGGCCCTTCTTTTGAGTCCACTGCTGCGTCTGAGTCTGTCTGTCCTCCGTCCGTCAGGGGTGAGTGTGCCCTTGGCACGGACGTCCTTGAGGACAGGCAGGAGGAGTTCCAGTGTCTGGCTGCTGCTTCACCTCATCTCGTGTCCGTACTGCTTACCCCTGAGGGAGACCCGGATGCACTTGACATCCCGACTCCGCGCTCTTACGCGGAGGCGATAGAGGGTCCATACTCCTCTCAGTGGCAGGCAGCTATGGACACAGAGATGGCTTCCTGGAAGTCCACAAGCACCTACGTTGACGAGGTTCACCCGCCTGGGGCGAACATCGTCAGTGGCATGTGGATTTTCAGGGTGAAGCGGCCGCCGGGTTCTCCGCGTGTCTTC
This sequence comes from Closterium sp. NIES-65, assembly GCA_948144175.1. Lineage (NCBI taxonomy): Eukaryota > Viridiplantae > Streptophyta > Zygnematophyceae > Desmidiales > Closteriaceae > Closterium > Closterium sp. NIES-65. The sequence continues at coordinate 1,924,515 of CANXME010000532.1, forward strand.
AAGGCGCGTTACGTGGCTCGTGGCTTCAGTCAGTGGCAAGGAGTTGACTACTTTCAGACCTTCTCTCCCACCCCGAAGATGACCACTCTTCAGGTACTGCTGCACATAGCTGCTCACCGTGATTACGAGCTTCACTCTCTTGACTTCAGCACAGCTTTCCTGCAAGACAGCCTGCACGAGGAGATCTGGCTGCGCCGCCCACCTAGCTTCACTGGGTCTTTTCCTCCTGGCACCCAGTGGAGCCTCCGGCGGCCAGTCTACGGTCTCCGCCAGGCACCGCGTGAGTGGCACGACACACTGAGGACTACACTTGCGGCTCTTGGGTTTGCTCCCTCTACTGCCGACCCGTCGCTGTTTCTGTGCACCGACACTTCTTTGCCGCCGTTCTACATCCTCGTGTACGTCGACGACTTGGTCTTTGCCACAGCTGACACTGCTGGACTCGCCCACGTGAAGTCCGAGCTGCAGAAGAGACACACGTGCACAGACCAGTGTGAACTGCGCAGCTACCTTGGCTTGCAGATCACCCGGGTTAGAGCACGCCGCACCATTACCCTGACTCAGTCACACATGGTGCAGCAGGTCCTTCAGCGCTTTGGCTTCACGTACTCCTCGCCTCAGGCCACTCCTCTGCCTACTCGCCACTCGCTCTCAGCTCTGCCTTCGGATGAGTTCGTAGAGTCGAGTGGCCCGTACCCAGAGCTTGTTGGCTGCCTCATGTACCTGACGACCTGCACTCGACCTGACCTTGCATACCCTCTTAGCATTCTCGCACGCTATGTTGCTCCTGGGAGACACAGACCAGAGCACATGGCTGCAGCGAAGAGGGTGTTGCGCTACTTGTGCAGTACGTCGGGCATGGGGCTAGTGCTTGGAGGGCGGAGTCCAGTGGTCTTCATTGGTCACGCAGACGCTTCTTGGGCTTACGACCAGGCTACGCAGCGGTCGTCACAGGGTTACACCTTCAGCCTTGGTTCCGGCTCTGTTTCGTGGCGGGCTACCCACTCGTCTTCTGTTCTCGGCTCCAGTTGTGAGGCTGAGATCTACGCCGGGGCCATGGCTGCACAGGAGCTTCGCTGGCTCACCTACCTGCTGACTGACCTCGGAGAGCCGCCTCGTTCTCCTCCAGTGCTGTACGTAGACAACAAGGCCATGCTGGCCTTGTGTCGAGAGCAGAGATTGGAGCACAGAACAAAGCACATTGCTCTTCGCTACTTCCTTGCTCGTGAGCTGCAGCAGCGTGGTCAGCTGCGTCTTGCGTACGTGGCCTCTGAGGCCAACACTGCTGATATCTTCACCAAGGCACTTGCGCCTTGTGATCATCAGCGCTTCTGTACTCAGCTGGGTCTTGTGCCTGCCTTGCCTCACTTGCTCACCTCTTGACCTTGCTTGTACTGTTACATTTATATATATACACCTGCTCTTGCTTGTCTAGCCTTTTATATATATATGTACTCTTGCATGTGAACTGGCCTTGTGGCCTTGAACTTGTGCTCGGAATGTGTGGTGACTTTGTGATCCACCCTGAGCTTGCTTTGCTTTGCTTTGCTTGACTGGTCTTGTGACCCCTTGTACTCCCCCACTTTGCCTATGGGGGTGTGTCAGAACATTATAGCTTATGCTTTTGTGTAGGCTGTAGTGGGGTAGCCCATATGGTGTACAACCCAATTTGGGTTAGTACTTGTACCCAACTCTTTCATAGTGCATTCATTCTCGTTCTAGTTTTCTCAATTCATTCCTCGTTCTTTCACACTTTGTGAGCGTGCTTGACAAATACTGTTCACGTGCACTCCCTAAGCATCTGTCAAGGCCTTCAACGTGCTGCATTCATCATCGCGTTGGGATGCTGGCACATGAAATTCACAAAAATACTGTATGTTTTTCGGTACTGTACACGGAACTTCTCCTCGACAAGCCCTTTTCCTAAGAACGATGTTTTTTATACCTTTCCACGAGCAGCACCTTCGTCACATGTGTCAGTGGTGTCATTTTCATGTCTGACACCATTGTACACTGTTTGTCACCCCCAAGACAAATAAATTACCTTGCGCGTACACACATTATGTAATCGCAACTTTTCCACAACCAGTGAAATTTCTTACACACGTCCTTTTAACACGCACAAGTGCTTTTTATGGTAGGGACTTTTAACCCTGTGCGAATCGTGTACTGGGTGTGCTAACATGGGTCTAGAAAAACAATTTGATAAGAAGAGGATCCATTGTGCTTCCTTTCTACCTTGTGCACGGGGCGAGTCTGCGTTTGCGCATTCTGTTCTGTTGGGTCCGGAACCCTAAGCAGTAGTTTTAAATGACAAATACAGCGCGTCCAGACCTACACCTCGTCTGAAGCGTGATCTGTCGCATGGCAAAAAAACATACACGTACTTTCCCACAACATAAAAAAAAATCTCGCCAGCATAATTTCATGTTCATTAGAGACATAATTGGTTGCGTGACTAGAACTGTACTTGCCCCCGACAAAAATTCTCTCACGCAGGCGCAATTACTTTTGAGTTCACATGAAGACGACAAGATACTCTCAGAATAGGAATGCAACGGAATGGGAAAAACTAGAAAGTGTGAGAGTACAAATATGCAACCCTAACAACTGTACTCCCTATTGTGCTACTCACTGTAGCCTAAAAGCATAGAATTACATTTGACACACCCCCATAGGCTAAGTGAGGGGCATCAAAGCAAGTAAGGTGAACAAACGGTCACAAGACCAGTCAAAGCAAGAAACAAGGCAAGCTCAGGGTGGATCTCAAGGACACCACACAAATTCCGAGCGCAAGCAAGCGGCCACAAGGCCAGTTCAAGAGTTCACTAGGATATAAATAGAAAGCACAACAAGCAAAGCAAACAACAAGACTACAGCAACCGAGGGCCTACCTCAACAAGCCCCAACTGCACACAGAACCTGTGGTGATCACCAAGCGCCAAGGCCTTGGTGAAGACGTCTGCAGCGCCAAGTATTCGTAGGAGCCGTATCTGGTACGGAACGCCGTCTTGTGGGTCGAGTTGTCCGCCATCTTGATCTGCCAGTAGCTCGACCGTAGGTCCAGCTTCGAGAAGACTGTTGCACCACGTTGTTGGTCCAGTAAGTCGTCGATGCGCGGAATGGGGTACTTGTTTTTAACTGCCTGTTTGTTCAGTGCGCGGTAGTCGATGCACATCCGTAGACTGCCGTCTGGTTTTGGAGTGAAGAGAACTGGTGCACCGTAGGGAGAGGTGGATGGGCGGATCGGTTGTCTGTCCAGTAGATACTCTATCTGTTTTTTCATGTCTGTCAGTTCAGTCGGACTCAGTCGGTATGGTGCACGTGAGACGGGTTTCGCACCTGGTTCCTCCACGATCTCGTGCTCGTGGGTGCGTGCTGGAGGTACGCCTGCAGGTAGGTCGTCGGGCATTATATCCTCGTATTGCTCCAAGACCTCCTTTACTACTGCAGGTAGCTCAGAACTTGGCTTCTCCTCCTCTGCTGCTGCCATAACCAGTGATAGGTAACCCGTGTTACTCTCGTTCACTGTCTGTTCGAACCGTGCCAGTGTCGTTTCAGGAACGTCCCCTGTATCCGTCCAGCTTCGCAGTGCTATCCACTTCCCGTTGTTGTAGATGCACACCTTGCTGTTGACCCAATTGATCTCGGGGTTGAACGGCTTCAGGAAATCTCGCCCCAAGATAAAATCTAATCCTTTGATGTTGGTGACTGGTAGCTTCGGCTTCCACCTCAACGCACCTATATGCAGCTGCAGTGATGCTTCGCCGTGGATAGGAAGCTTCGTACCGTCCACCATGGTTGCTGAAAACTGGGTCTCTTCCGCCTTCTCTCCAATTTTCTCCAATGCTCCGCGGTCACACACCGAGTGAGATGCACCGCTGTCCACCAGTGCCTGGAGGCGTCGCCCATTGCATAACACCTCGAGGAGTAGTGGTTTCTGCTGCGCTGAGTAGCCAAAGAGGGTCTCGTTAATAGGATCATAGGGTACATCAAACTTAATACCTTCCCTTTTTCCTATACCTGACTCAGCGCTTTCCAACTTCACCTAGGGGGTAGGAGGATTTTTCCGAGGCTTGTATAATTTCTCCTGAGCCTGGATGTCTCCTCTAATCCTTGGCAGCTGTGTAGGCTTCACCTGTGGGCAACGGGGAGCCTTAACACTGTGCTGCGGGGAGAGAATATTAACTCCACGGAATGCACGACCCTTTTCTACGCTCCGTAGTACTTTGCCCAACTTCTCAGGTACCTTAAAAATTTCTAAAGGCTTTTTCTTGGCCTCTAGACCTCCCCTGAATTTTTTGAAGGCTTGTAAACCACGAGAAGCAATATTCTTCGTTAGAGCATCTTTATAGGATACTTTTAACGAATTCTTACTTTCGTGGGTGTTCGGCTGGAGTTTCCCGGTCGGTGCAGAGTCTTTTTTCGCGGAGCCTCCATTCGCCTCGGCGATTTCGCCTGATGTCGGCCGGTCGTGACGTTTTTGATTCGCGCCATCATTTTCTCCTTTTTTCACCCGCTCCGAAGTCGCCACGTCGTCGCCTTTTCCTGCTTTTCGGATCTTTACGCGATCGCCAGGTCGATCCGCGGCTACTGGCGATTCTCGTTTTTTTACTTCGGGGGTGCTCCACTGTTTCCGTCCCGGAGTGCCGCACGTGCTTTCTTCATTTTGTAGCACGACAAAAACTGATGTCCTGCTGCGCCGCAAAATTCGCATTTTGTCGGCTGCTGCTTTGCGTCGTATTTGTCGATATCCATCGGTTCGGCGAACGTGGGGGGTGCCGATCGCTCCGTGCCGAATGTACGGTTCGGCGTGAAGCGTCGTGTTTTGGGTTGACCTCGAGTCAGCGCGTCGTATCGCTCGGCAGCACGCACGATGTCTCTGTAGCTGTTGTAATTCGCCGCAATCACCTGCCGCCGAATCTCCATTTTTAACCCTTCGGTGTACGCCTGGATTTTTTCTCCTTCAGTTAGGTCGGTGATGCGGTTGAACAGTAACTCCATCTGCTGCGTATACTGTGTTACACTACTGTATTGCTTGTGTCGGTGTATCTACTGCCACGCCACGTAGGTTGTATTAATTGGTTCAAAACGCTCGATTAAATCTGCCCGAAACTGCTACCACGTTTTCTCCCCGCGGGCTACGTCGGTGTAGTAAATCCATTCGAGAGCCGGTCCACGTAACAGTGTCGCTGCGAGCCGAATCCTTGCTGCGTCGTGTTGCGGGGTCGAACAGCCAATGGCCTCGAAGTAAATTTCGAGGGTGGCCACGAATCGCCGGACGTCGGATCCCTTCGCGCTTGGATCTAACGCCTCCGGGAGCCTCGGTCGTGCTGTTTCGAGGTTCGGCGACAGCGGTGCCATTGGTCCGTGAAATGTCGGTGTCGCCACTGCTGCTGGAGTTGTCGGTGCTGCAGTCGCTGCGGTCGCTACTGCTGTGGTGTCGAACCCTGGTTGGCTTGTCAGAAAAGCCTCGAGTCGACGAAGCGTTGCCTGCGTCTGCTCCATGTCGGTGCGGAGGCTCGCGATGTCGCTCATAGTCGCGTAGTTGTCGCCTTGGCCCTCCATGCCTGACATCAACGCATCCAAAAAACCGAATCGAGGGGGAGCGAAAAACACGGAACCGGTTTTACGTACCCGAAATCGATGTTTGACTGCGTCGCCCCCGCGGTTTTTGAAGACTGGTTTTTAGCGGTCGAAACAACTTCGCGTACAAACGGGCTCTGATTACCAAGTGTGAGGATCTAGGATCGAGCTCAGAAAAGAGAATGAGAATTGAGTCGAATTGAATGATCACCTGGGTACAACACGAGGCTATATATAGGCTCGACTAAAGGCCCCGTAACCAGGTGTTACGCGAAGGTTCCGCGGGCCGCGTAGCGTCCCGAACGGATCCTTACCGAATTCGGTAGAAGGCAATTCGGTGGCAACCGAAAAGGCCAGAATTCGGTGCACGCAACCTAGCTCGGTGCTATAACTAAAATAAAATATAGGAAAGCACCTAGCCTAGGAAATCAAGCAATTCATGCATGCATATGATTATCCTATGCTAGAAATAGCATGATAAAGTAAAGGCAAGCAAGCATAGCTGGCATAAGCCGTCGTACTCTCACACGCGGTAAGTGCGAGGAGTCGGTATGTCAAGGGCGTGGGGGTCTCCCTCAGGGGAGAGCAGCATGGCACACACAGAGGGAGAAGCGGCTGCCCAGTACTCTAGCTCAGACTCTCTGTCCTCTAGGACGTCACAGCCAAGGGCAAACCCACCCCCGACGGACAGAGGACGGTAGGGAGGAGCTGGCACCACACCGGTTGCGTAGTCAAGGCGGCTAGCGGCAGCAAACTCAGCGACAGCGGCAGTAAGAGCCGAGACAGACGACGGAGGGAAACGAGAGTCGGTGACAAGAGTAGCGAGGACACGTGCGGCAACAGGACAAACAGCGCGGTAGTAGTTAGAGATAGGAGTGGGGAGGGTTGGGAGAGAGGACGGAGGAGGAGACGGGAGAACGGACACAGGAGAACGACGACGAGACGAACAAAGGAGGGCTGTGTGAAGGTCAGTAACAGGGGACGAGTGATGGGCACATGGATTGATCAAGTCGTGACCGACAGAAGGAGGAGGAGACTGAAGAGGAGGAGAAGACCAGACCGCCGTGTTGAAATGAATGAATAGGAATGAATGAACTAACAGTGAAAACAGTACAAGTACCTAACCCTAGAATTGTGTACCCCCTATAGGCTAACCCACTGTAGCCTAAACAAGCAAAACATATATAATGTTTGACACACCCCCATAGGCGAAGTGGGGAGAACTGGGGGTCACAAGACCAGTCAAGGCAAAGCAAGGCAAAACAAGCTCAGGGTGGATCTCAAGGATACCACACAAATTCTGAGCACAAGCAAGTGGTCACAAGACCAGTTCACATGCAGGTTTATAATAGAATAAGAGGTACAATGATTACAACCTAGCAAGAGTAAACATGCAGGTATATATATATATATATAGAGATCACAGTACAAACAAACTCAAGAAGTAAGCAAGTGAGGTCCAGTAGGCACAAGGCCTAGAAGAGTGCAAAAGCGCTGATGGTCACAAGGCTGAAGCGCCTTGGTAAACACATCAGCAGTGTTGGCCTCAGAGGCCACGTAACGCAGACGAAGCTGACCACGCTGCTGCAGCTCTCGAGCAAGGAAGTAACGCAGAGCAATGTGCTTCGTTCTGTGCTCCAGTCTGTGCTCCTGACACAAGGCAATGGCTGCCTTGTTGTCGACGTACAGCACTGGAGGAGAACGGGGCCGCTCTCCAAGGTTGGTCAGCAAGTAGGTGAGCCAGCGTAGCTCCTGGGCCGCCATGGCTGTGGTGTAGATCTTAGCCTTTCATCTGGAGCTGAGAACAGAAGAAGAGCGAGTAGAACGCCAAGAAACTGAACCAGAGCCAAGACTGAAGGTGTTACCCTGAGACGACCGCTGAGTAGCCTGGTCGTCTGCCCAAGAAGCGTCTGAGTGCCCAGTGAGAACAACTGGGACTCGCCCTCCAAGCACTAGCCCCATGCCCGACGTACTGCACAAGTAGCGCAACACCCTCTTAGATGCATCCATGTGCTCCTTCCGGTGACGGCCGGGAGCGACATAGCGTGCAAGAATGCTAAGAGGGTATGCAAGGTCAGGTCGAATGCAGGTCATCAGGTACATGAGGCAACCCACAAGCTCTAGATACGGGCCACTCGGCTCTACGGACTCATCAGAAGGCAGAGCTGAGAGTGAGTGACCGGTAGGCAGAGGAGTGGGCTGAGGCGAGGAGTACGTGAAGCGGAAGCGCTGAAGGACCTGCTGCAGCATGTGTGACTAAGTCAAGGTGATGGTGCGGCGTGCTCTTTCTCGGGTGATCCGCAAGCCAAGATAGCTTGTCAGTTCACCCAGGTCTGTGCACGTGTGTCTCTTCTGCAGCTCCGACTTCACGTGGGCGAGTGCCGCAGTGCCAGCAGTGGCAAAGACCAAGTCGTCGACGTACACGAGGATGTAGAACGGCGGCAGTAAGGCGTCGGTGCGTAGAAACAGCGACGGGTCAGCAGTAGAAGGCGCGAACCCAAGGGCCGCAAGTGTAGTCCTCAGTGTGTCGTGCCACTCACGTGGCGCCTGGCGGAGACCGTAGACTGGCCGTCGGAGGCTCCACTGGGTACCAGGAGGGAACGACCCAGTGAAGCCAGGTGGGCGGGGCAGCCAGATCTCCTCGTGCAAGCTGCCCTGCAGGAAAGCTGTGCTGAAGTCAAGAGAGTGGAGCTCGTAGTCACGCTGAGCGGCGACGTGCAGCAGAACCCGAAGAGTGGACATCTTCGGGGTCGGGGAGAAGGTCTGGAAGAAGTCAACTCCCTCTCGCTGACTGAAGCCTCGTGCAACGTAACGCGCCTTGAAGACAGGTGGAGAGCCCGGCGGCCGCTTCACCCCTAAAATCCACATGCCACTGACGATGTTCGCCCCAGGCGGGGGAACCTTGTCAACGTAGGTGCCTGTGGACTTCCAGGAAGCCATCTCTGTCTCCATGGCTGACTGCCACTGAGAGGAGTAGGGACCGGCCATCGCCTCTGCGTAAGAGCGTGGGGTCGGGATGTCTGGTGCATCCGGGTCTCCCTCAGGGGCAACAAGCATGGACACGAGATGGGGCAAAGCGGCTGCAAATCACTCAAACTCCTCCTGCCTGTCCTCAAGGACGTCAGTGCCAAGAGCACACTCACCCCCAACGTACGGAGGACAGACAGACTCAGACTCAGCAACTAGGCTAGCGGCGTAGTCTAGACGACAGGTGGCAGCAAAGTCGACAAGCTCAGCAACTAAGGCAGACGCAGCAGCGGACTCAAAGGAAGGGTCAGTGACAACAGTAGCCAGGAGACGCGTGACAGTAGGACTGGCAGCACGAAGGGAGTCTGACCCCGGGTCAGCAAGAGCAGGAAGAGAGGACGCAGGAGGAGACGGCAATGGGACACGCTGTGGAGCAGTGGAGGGACGAAGCGCCATTCGGTGAGTTCCTGGGACAGCAGGAAGAAGCTGACGCGGGACACGACTACCAGTGAGAGCTGCACGGACAGGCGACGCACGACGAGACTCAGGCGACGTAGGACGAGACTCAGGCTCACGACGCTCAGTAAGACCTTCAGTCGGACCAGTGTAAGGAGTAGGACCAGGGAGAGAGGAGGCAGACGGTAGTTGCGACTGCAGCTGGACAGATGGAGGACACCCTAAGGAGGGAGGAGGACAAGGAGGAGGGAGCTGACCAAGAACCTGCTGAAGGAGCGGAACGAAGTACGGCCGCGACCATGCAGTGACTCCAGATCCAGGGTCCTCAGCAACAGCAGCAGCTCCAACTTTCGGGTCCTCAGCACCAGCCGCAGCCCCAACGCCCGGGTCCGCAGCACCAGCAGCAGCACCAACGTCCGGGTCCTCAGCACCAGCCGCAGCTCCAACGCCCGGGTCCTCAGCACCAGCAGCAGCACCAGCGTCCGGGTCCTCAGCACCAGCCGCAGCTCCAACGCCCGGGTCCTCAGCACCAGCAGCAGCACCAGCGTCCGGGTCCTCAGCACCAGCCGCAGTTCCAACGCCTGGGTCCTCAGCACCAGCAGCAGCTCCAACGCCCGGGTCCGCAGCACCACCAGCAACACCAGCAGCAGCGGGGTCCGCAACACGAGGCGCACCACTCCGAAGAGTGCAGCGCCGCTCGTACCACTCACGGATCCGCTCACGGGAGGGGAGCTCCCGACTAGGAGGAGAAGCACTAGCACCAGTCCTCGTAGTACGCCTCGCTCCAGAGGTACCTCTCCTGAGGGTGCAGTACTGTAAGTACCACTCACCCAGCTGCTCCGAGGAGAGGGCTCCTCCAGGTGTAGGACTACGAGGCTCAGCACCACCAGACTCAGAACCCCCAGACTCCGGACACTGCAGCTCAGCACCCCCAGGCTCAGCACCTATAGGCTCAGCACCCCGAGGCTCAGTACCCCCAAGCTCCGCACCCCCAGGCTCCGCACCCCCAGGCTCAGCACCCCCAGGCTCCGCACCCCCAGGCTCAGCACCCCCAGGCTCCGAACCCCCAGGCTCAGCACCCCCAGGCTCAGTACCCCCAGGCTCCGCACCCGCAGCAGGACGAGAGTCGACAGCTACCTCAACAGGCTCAACCGGGTCTACCTGAGACACACCTGAGGGAGCGGCACCCTGAGGGGGGAGGGGGTCTACGACAGCAGCACCTGGCACGAGGAAGAGAGGCGGGGGGGGGAGCGGGGCAGTGCGGTAGGGGAAGAGGCGGTAGTAGGGGACGGACTCGTCAAAAGTGACGTCCTGAGGGGGCAAGAATCGGCGCGAGGTGGCATGGTAAAACTGCCAACCAGGCGCGTCCGGGACAAAGCCGAGGAAGACGCAGGGAACAGCACGGGAGGAGAGCTTGTCCGCAGACGTATCGCGGACAAAAACTCAAGATCCCCAGACCCGGAAACGCGACGCATCGCCAACCTCCCCCGTCCACAGCAGTGTGGGCGAGGTCTCCGGCAAGGAGACACGGGGCCAGAGGTTGAGCTGATGCGCAGCGTACCCGACCGCAAACGGCCACAGAAAGTGGGGGGCAGCCGCATGGATCAAGGAGGTACGGGCGACCTCCATGACCAGGCCAATGCGGCGCTCAGCAACCCCATTCTGTTGTGGTGAGGCCGGAAGCGTGAACGACTGCTCAATGCCGTGCTCAGCACAGTAGGCTGCCAAGAGGTCGGAGGAGAACTCACCACCTCTGTCAGAGTGCAAGCGCAGGACAGGAAAGTCCGAGTGGAAACGCTCGCTGAGCTGGAGACGGGCTCTGCGGATCCAAGGGATCAAGACATCAGGGACCTCACCCTTGGTGCGCAAGGGGAAGACCGTGGTGTAGCGCGAGTAGTCGTCAACAACTATCAGGAAGTACCTCTCCTGACCCTGACCACGGACGCGGGCTGGGCCCCACACGTCCATGTGGAGCGTCTGCAAGGGAGCAGTCGTCGGGGGAAACGAGGAGGAGTGAGGAGCGGCGCGCTGCCGCCCCTCGACACAGGGAAGACAGGGAGGAGCAGGTGAGGGAGGGAGGGGAGGAAGGACCCTGGGAAGGCCAGAGACAAGGTACCGGGAGTGCATGGCACGAAGCCGCTGCACAGATGGGTGACCAAGGCGGTGGTGCCAGAGGACAGTCTCGTGTGCCAGAGAGCAACACGAGCAGGGGGCCGACAGCTGACCTAACGCGGACGCAGACGCAGACGCAGCGACCTGAGGGGACTTAGTGGTCAGTGTGTACAGGTCCGACCCCGGCTGCCAAGTGAAGGTAGCCAAGTGACGGCCTGTACGAGCACACGTGCAGTGTGTCACGCGCTCGTAGGCAGGGGTGAACTGGTGAACACCCCCGTCCTGGAGCGCACATCCTGCCACCAGGTTCGTAGAGAACGAGGGGAGGTGGAGACCTGACAGTGTGCCCGACGGGACCGCAGGACAGGGAAGGAAAGTGGAGGAGGTCGCAATGACCGGACCCCCAGAGGGGTCAGCGAGGGAGACAGCAACTGGCCGAGCAAGCGGCTCAAGGGCAGTGCGGTCACGAAAGAAGCAGCGAGAAGCACCTGAGTCCAGTGTGAAGGTGTGTATTGCTGCAGTCGACTCAGTACCAGGGGGGGCAGACGCATAAGCACCTAGAGCGGTAGCCTCACCAGCACCTGGGGTAGCAGACACGCGAGTACCTGGAGCGGCAGACGCTCTAGACCTAATGCCCGGGTCGGGCGGCACACACAGGTACTCAGCACCCTCTCCACTAGTAGACATCACATACATAGCAGATAGAATAGCATCAAAGTCTAGAGCATAGATATCGATCCCCTTCTTCAGGAGATCAACCCAGCGGGGCAGCGCAGTGGCCTGAGGGAACTGAACACGCCAAGCATCGTTGAGACGAGCGAAGCAGCGCTGTGTGGCGTGCGGTCCCCCACACGGCTGACCAGTGCGGTCACCCGTGCGAATGACGTACGTGAAGCTAAAGCCACCCCCCCCCCCCCCCCCGTGCTGTGAGTACCACTCACGGACCTCCTGGGGCGACGGAGTGTGCTGCTGGCCCTGGCCACCGCCAGCGCCTCCACGACCACCACCGCCGCCGCCACCTCCTCGACCACCCCAACCCCTGCCGCCGCCGCGTCCACTGCCACCCCCACCACCGCATCCGCCCCTGCCACCTCCCCCGCCGCTGCCGCCACCACCCCCACCGCTACCGCTAGCCCCACCAGTCCCACCACCACCCCAACCGCCGCCACCACCCCCACCACCGCCTCCCCCGCCGTCACCACCTCCTCCCTTGCCCCCTTTGCCCTTGCCGCTGCGGCGCCCGCTCGAAGCAGACGCAGTACCGACCTTCTCAGCACCAAGGAGGCCGACAACAGCAGCAGAGGCGACAGAGGGAAGAAGGGGGGAAGGAGAACACCCCTCAAAGAACGGGGTACGGGGTTCGCCACGAGAGGCACCTACAGCTATGATGCTAGCCTCAGCTGCAAGCAGTTCCTTCTCGAGGAGGGCAATGGTGAGCTCAGTGGGGCAGTGAGCTAGGAAGTGATCCCTGATAGCACGCAGAGTGTCAGGGAGGCGGGTGACTAGGTGGTAGAGAGTGAGCCAGAGTGGGGGGGGTGCGTGGCAAGGAACTCATCAGGCATGGCGGCATGGAAGCGGGCCTCACTAGTACGGAGGTGCGTGATGAGGTCAGCGACTGTGTGGAACGAGGCCAGGTCGGGAAACAGGTAGGGGAGGGAGAGACGGCCTAGCGTGGCAGAGGCAGGTGAGGAGTAGCGAGCAACGACAGCTGTGTACAGTGCCTGTGCAGTCTTATGCTGGCCAAAGTGCTCGCGCTCGTCTATCGGCAGGGAGTTGCGAATAGCGAAGCGAGCGTGGGCATCACGAGTCTGCCACTGTGAGCGGGCAGTGCTGTTAGCAGTAGCAGCAGGGGCAGTGACATGGCCTAGGGCGTGGTCGTACAGTGAGATGTCGTCCTTGGCTGTGAGCTGTAGATAGAGGTGCAGGTCGTCTAGCCAGGTGTCAAACTTCACTAGGTGGCCCTCAGCATCGAAAACTAGCACCTGTGGGCTAGCCATAGGAGCAGTAGGAGTAGCAGAAGGAGTAGGAGGATGAAGCAGGTAGGGCGGCTCGGTTTAGGTAGGGCGGCGCGGCTCGGGTGGGGCGGCGCGGTTCGGTTCTGGTCGCGCGGCTCGGCTCGGGTCGCGCGGCTCGGCTCGGGTCGCGCGGCTCGGTTCGGTCCTGGGCGGCTCGGTTCGATTCTGGGCTGTGGCGGTCACGGGCCGTTCGGGGCCTCTAGGGGCGGTGAGCGCGGGGCCGACGGGGCCGTTCGGGGCCTCTAGGTGCCGACGGGGCCGTTCGGGGCCTCTAGGGAGGTGAGCGCGGGGCCGACGGGGCCGTAAGGGGCCTCTAGGGAGGTGAGCGCGGGGCCGACGGGGCCGTTAGGGGCGATTGCGGGGCCGACAGGGGCCGCTAGGGGCGAGCGCGTGGGCCGTTCGGGGCCTCTAGGGGCGAGCGCGGGGCCGTAAAGGGGCGAGTGCGGGGCCGTAAGGGGCAAGCGCGTTGGCCGACGGGGCCTTAAGGGGCGGGTCGCGGGTCGCTAAGGGGCGGGTCGCGGGTTGCGGGGCCTTAGAGGGCCGTGATAACCGAGGCGCCCTAGGGCGCAGGTAGGTAGGTAGGTAGTGGTGGGCCCTAAAAAATCGGTCCTAGGAAGGACCTGCTCTGATACCATGTTGAAATGAATGAACAGGAATGAATGAACTAACAGTGAAAACAGTACAAGTACCTAACCCTAGAATTGTGTAACCCCTATAGGCTAACCCACTGTAGCCTAAACAAGCAGAACATATATAATGTTTGACACGCCGGACGGTCGTCAGGAGGAGGCAACGGAGGGACAAACACAAGAGGAGACAGGGAGCGGACAGGAGGAGAGGAGGTAAGGCCAAGGGCCCGCAGGCCACTCACAGGTGGGAACAACCGCCGCTCCAGAGGAAGCTGCGGTGGCGGCTGCGGCTGCTGCTACTGCTGCGGCTGCTGCTGCTGCGGCTGCGGCTGCTGCTGCTGCGGCTGCTGCTGCTGCTGCTGCTGCTGCTGCTGCTGCTACTGCTGCCGCTGCTACTCCAGAAGGTCCAGCACCCGCAGCTCCTGCCGCTCCCTCTCTAACCGCTCCTGCTCCTCACGCTCATGCCGACGGGCAGCCTGGAGACGCGTGTCATGGCGGTGGGGAGGCGGAGTGGACTCCGCAGAACCAGGGTCTCCAGCGTCAGTCTCCTCAGACTTAGCACCCCCAGAACCAGCACCTCCAGTGCCAGGACCTCCAACTCCAGCACCCCCAGAACTAGCACCTCCAGTGCCAGCACCTCCAGCTCCAGCACCCCCAGAGCTAGCGCCACCTGCGCCAGCACCTCCAGCTCCAGCACCCCCAGAGCTAGTGCCGCCTGTGTCAAAATAGTTAGAAGCTTAAGAACTAGGTTTAGGGCCTAGGCTTAGGAGCCTAGGCCAAAACGGGTGTCAAGGAGTTTTGTGCAAGGAGAAAAGTGGTTCACTAATGAGCAAACATACAAGATATAGTGCAGGGGACAAGGGAATGAGGTGCACCACCAATGTAACACTACACTAACCGCTGCTACAAGCAGTTTATATAAGAAATATATTTCAACACACCCCCTAAACTGCTTGCAGCAGGAAGCTAATGCAGAGACACCCTTGCAGGGGTACACCAAGCGCAGCAGGAGAGGGCAAGTGAGGAGGAGGGACAGTGAGAGGAGTGGAGATGGGAGGCGACGGGTGAAGCCGCGGACACACGGGCAACAGGAACGGCGCGCACGGTGGCTATCGGAGCACTCAACCTCCGGACTACAGGAGTAACTGGCTCCGCGCTAAGACGAGCAGCAGGAGCAACTAACCCACGGGCGACTGGCGCAGCAGGCTCGCTGGGCTACCGGAGCTCTCAACCCCCGGACTACTGGCGCTGCTGGCAAGACGACAGCGACCTACGCTCAACCTCCCCTAACAGTCCCACACCCCCTTCTCACACACCCCCTTGCTAGCGCCACTCCCCAACCTCACCCACTCCATCCCCCCCCCTCAGCGGCAGCTGCAGCAGTGGGAGAGAGAGGAGGAGGAGGGGCAGCTGGTCACACATTCCCACCACCCCCATACCCCCCTTTACCCCCGCCACCCCCATACCCTCCACACGACTGCACGCGCAGCAGGAAATCGAAGGAGGAGGGGGGAAAGCGGGCGGCATCGCGACGTGCACGGCGCGGGCGGGCAGTGGGGCACCCGCAATGGGCAGGGCGCGGGCGGTAGGTGGGTCCAGGAGGGGCGGCACGCGGGTCCAGCGGGGGCAGCGCGCTGGTCCAGCAGGGGTGGCGCGTGAGTCCCGCGGGGCAGCGCGCGAGCCCCGCAGGTTGTTGCACAGGTCCAGCGGGGGCGACGCGCGGGTCCCGCATGGCGTCGCGCGGGTCCAGCGGGGCAGCGCGCGAGCCCCGCAGGGCGTCGCGCGGGTCCAGCGGGGGCGACGCGCGGGTCCCGCGGGGGAGCGCGCGGGTCCTGCGGGGCGGGGCGCCGAGCAGAAAACCGCCGCGCGCTAAAACGCTGTGCGCGCCCCGAACGCGCGGCAAGCAGAAAACGCCTCGAGCCCGGGACACACGATAGGCAGGACAGTCAAGCAGCGGAAGCATGGGCCCACAAGCCAGGATCTAACAAGCTCTGATAACATGTCAAAATAGTTAGAAGCTTAAGAACTAGGTTTAGGGCCTAGGCTTAGGAGCCTAGGCCAAAACGGGTGTCAAGGAGTTTTGTGCAAGGAGAAAAGTGGTTCACTAATGAGCAAACATACAAGATATAGTGCAGGGGACAAGGGAATGAGGTGCACCACCAATGTAACACTACACTAACTGTCAGAATGTTATCTTATGCTCTAGCCTGTAGTGGGGTGCCCTATAGCGAGTACAACCCTTCTAGGGTTTGCTATTTGTATCCTCATTCTTGCTAGTGCAGCCCTCTTCTCTCTTCTAACTTTCACATGCTATCTGAGCAGGTCGATCCCCTTGGATCGATCCAGTGGGTGGGCTTACCACCTCCTTGCTTCCGCTGCAACTACTACCACTACTCTCTGAGCCGCACGCCCCCTAGCGTGCGGCAGTTTTTTCTTCCCGCCGTGCGCTCCGAGGCGCGCGGCGGTTTTCTGCTCGCTGTGCGCCCCGAGGCGCGCGGCGGTTCTCTGCCCGCTGTGCGCCCCGAGGCGCGCGGCGGGCTTCTGCCGCGTCGTTCGGCGTGTCGCCCTCTGGAGGCGCCGCGACGGGCGACGGGGACCCGCGCATCGCCCCCCGTCGCCAGTCGTGGCCTGCGCGCGGCCCGTATGGGCTGCGCCAGGCCCGCGCGCGACCTGTACGAGCGGCGCCAGGCCCGCGCGCGGCCCGTACGGACGGCGCCAGGCCCGCGCGCAGCTCAGGCCGCCTGCGCGCGGCTCGGGCGTCTGTACCAGGCCCGTGGTGGGCCCGTTCCTCGCTGCCCCTGCCCTCCCCGTTGTCCCCCAGTGCTTCTACTGGCGCCCCACCCCTCCTACTCCCCATTCTTCTGAATTAGGGTTTGGGGGTGAGGGGTACGGGGGTGACTTTACTTTGTACCGTTCCCTGCTCCTCCTCCTCCTCCGTCTCGTGCTGCAGCTGCCGCTGAGGGGGGGTGGACGTGTTGGAGCCGGTGGAGTGGTACTAAGGGGGGGTGAAGGGGGAGTGGAGCTAGCCGTGTAGCAACGGGTGTGTGCTAGGGGGAGTGGGATAGTTTGGGGGAAGCTGAATGGAGGTTGCCGTCGTGTCGCCAGCAGCACCTGTAGTCCAGGGAGTTGCCCCGGTAGCCCAGTCGTAGCCAGCTGTGCCAGCCGCCCGTGGGTCCGTTGCTCGTCTGCCGCTACTTTAGCCGCGGGGCCAGTTACTCCAGTATTCCGGAGCGTTGTTCCAGTAGCCGCTGTGCCAGTGTGCCTCCTGTTGCCCGTGTGTCTGCAGCTTCATCCGTCGCCTCCTATCTCCTCTCCTCTCACTCTCTCTCCTCCTCCTCACTTGCCCGTTGTGACTACTACTAGCTTTGCTCATAATTGTGAACTTTAAACTATTGCTTCTTGAACTTGTGCTCAGAATGTGTGGTGACATTGTGATCCACCGTGAGCTTGTACTACTTTGCGTGCTCTGCTGATTACACCCCACTTTGGCTATGGGGGTGTGTCAGAATGTTATCTTATGCTCTAGCCTGTAGTGGGGTGCCCTATAGCGAGTACAACCCTTCTAGGGTTTGCTATTTGTATCCTCATTCTTGCTAGTGCAGCCCTCTTCTCTCTTCTAACTTTCACACTAACCACTGCTACAAGCAGTTTATATAAGAAATATATTTCAACAGCCTGCGCCAGCACCTCCAGCTCCAGCACCCCGCGACCGAGCACCCCCAGACCGAGCACCGCCAGTGGCTGCACCTCCAGCTCCAACACCAACCGAGTCCATAGTAACCTGTCGCGGAAGTGCCGAAGGCTGCTGAGGGGACTATGAGGAGGACTGCGGGGAGGGAGACGCTACCTGACGCGCGACCGAGGGTAGAGGGGTAGCGTGGGACACACCAGACGGGGCAGGACCAGGGGGGGGCGGGGGTACCGGAGGAGCGGGAGCAGGAGGAGGAGAGGGTGCGAGGAAAAGAGGGGGAGGGGGTACCGGGAGACCTCGACAGGGGTACCGGGTGTAGTAGGAACCGGACTCGTCAAACCGGACGTCACGGGAGTCTAGGAACTGGAGGAGGAGAGGGTGGTAAAAGGACCAGTCGGCAGAGTCCACTGGGAAACCAAGGAAGACACAGGGGACGGGGCGTGCTGAGAGCTTGTCCGCGGAGGTGTCGCGAACAAGCGCAAGGCAGCCCCAGACTCGAAAGGCCGACCCGACACCAGGGGAACCAGTCCAAAGACTGGTCGGTGAAGCCTCGGGCCACGAGACACGCGGCTGGAGGTTCAGCTAGTGTGCGGCGTAGCGAACCGCGTGGGGCCACAGAAAATGGGGCGCACGGGCATGGATCATGGACGTGCGGACGATGTCCATGACCAAGCCTATGCGGCGCTCAGCAACCCCATTCTGCTGTGGGGACTCTGGCAGTGTCCAGGACTGGGTGATGCCCTGTTCGCCGCAGAATCCGCCGAGAATGCCGGAGCGAAACTCGCCCCCACGGTCGGAGTGGAGACAACTGACTCGAGGACCACGAGTGCCCTCAGTGGCTAGAAGCCACCTGATCAGCGTAGTAGTCACCTCGGACTTCTTCACAAGAGGGAACACTGTGGTGTACCTGGAGAAGTCGTCGACGACCACCAGAAAGTAACGCTCCCTCCCAGACCCCTGCGTCGGGGCAGGGCCCCAGACGTCCAAGTGGAGAGTCTCGAAGGGAGTGGTGGCCGGACGAAGGGAGGAGGAGTGGGGAGTGGCGCGTAAGCGACCGGCGACGCACGGAGAGCAAGGAGGGGCAAGCGAGAGAGGGGGCGACGGGAAGGTGCGTGGGGGACCTGTGACTAGTCCCTGACTGAGCATGCCACGAAGGCGAGGGATCGACAGGTGGCCAAGACGGTGGTGCCACAGGACGGTGCGGTGGGCGAGAGAGCGACAGAAGCAAGACGCAGCGACTGGACTAGACACAGCGACCGGACTGGACACGACTACTTGGCTAGACACAGCAACTGGACTGGGGACCTGGGCCGGAGGGGACGCAACGACCTGAGGGGAGGACGCGACCGGGGAGCGCTCGGTGTGGAGAACGTAGAGACCGGAGCGGGGATCCCTGGTGAACGTAGCCAGAACAGCACCTGTGGTAGTGTCAGTACAGACTGCAGTCCGCCCACCCCCCACGAAGGTAACCGTGTTCCCCCTGTCCTGGAGGTATCCAACACCCACCAAGTTCCGAGTGAACGAGGGGATGTGGAGGCCGCGCAGGACACCAGAGGGGACCACAGGGCACGGGAGGGTGGTGGAGCTACGCGCAACGGCTGGTCCAGAGGTAGGATCAGCCAGAGCCACTGACACAGGAGTGAGGAGTGGCGTAAGGGTCGTGTGGTCGTGGAAGAAGCACTGAGACGCGCCCGAGTCCAGCGTGAACGACAGAGAGGCCTCAGCCGGAGGGTCACCTAACCCAGTCGCTACACAAGCACCTAGAGCAGCAACACAAGCACCTAAGCTAGACAGGCACAAGGCTACACTAGCAGGAGGCAAGCAGGCTAAACTACGAACACGCGAGCACACAGATCCCTCAGCATTAAAGTCAGCATCAACATACAAAGCATGCTGACGCGCATCGTCCATGGACAAATCAAAGACATCAATCTTACGGGTTAACAGACGAGACCAGCGAGGCGTGACCGCCAGGGGGCCCCAACGAGCCCGGTAGAGGTCGTCGAGGCGGCGGAAGCACCGCGCGGCAGAGTGGTCGTCGCGACCACAGAGACAGGGGCTGCCCGGCCCGGTGAGGCACCAGTGGGTGCAGGGGCCAGCGTCACGGCGAGGGGGGCGAGGGGCCCAACTCGAAGAGCTGCTGCTGCGGCTGGTGCTCCCAGGGCCTCCCGGACCCCACTGCGGCGGGGGACCCCAGTGCTACTGCGGACCCTACTGCAGCGGGGGCCCCCACTGCTGGAACTGCTGCGGTGCCTGCTGCTGTTGCTGTCCCTGCTGCTGCTGCTGCTGTCCTTGCTGTGGCTGGTGCTGCTGTGACTACTGCTGCTGGGGGGCAGCACCCCCACCGGTCAGGCCACCACCTGTGAGTGGACCTGTCTGTCCTGCGCCTCCTCCAAGGCCCCCTCCCCCTGGTGCACCACCGCCGTCGCCGCCGCCGCCTCCACCACCACCGCCGCTCCCACCTCCACCGCCTGTCAGAATCCCAACCACTAGACCATTGGGATAAAAGGGCTTGTTTCAGTAGCGGGTAAGTGCGCCCATAACCCCCCAGGCGAACGCGTCTGTAACCCTCTCCAGGATCAATCGGGCATCCACAGTGCAGATCTACTGACACCCCCCCACACAAGGAGGCCCAGGACTAAGCACAGCAGCAACGGCCTACATGTGCATACACCGGGAATCGAACCCGAGACCGCTCTGATACCATGTCAGAATCCCAACCACTAGACCATTGGGATAAAAGGGCTTGTTTCAGTAGCGGGTAAGTGCGCCCATAACCCCCCAGGCGAACGCGCCTGTAACCCTCTCCAGGATGAATCGGGCATCCACAGTGCAGATCTACTGACACCGCCCCCTCCACCGCCACCTCCTCCGCCCCCACCTCCCCCCTTCCCACCCTTCTTGCCACTCTTGCCCCATTTCTGCCAGTATGCGGCAGAAACGGCAGCGGTGTCCGCAGAGACCGACACAGCAACAGAAGCGCGGGTAGCGGTGAAAGTGGGAAGCTGAGGGGCGGCACACCCCGCAAAGAGACGGGGGGCCACTGCATCAGTGGCGGAGGCAACGGTGAGGAGGCTGCTCCCGATGGTCCCGAGAGCAGTCTGAAGGAGGTCTATAGTGAGTTCAGTGGGGTGCTTCTGAAGAAGCGCGTCGCGGGCAGTGGCAAGACGGTCAGGGAGGCGGGTGACTAACCAGTGCACAGTGAGCCACATGGTGGGGGGAGCAACAAGGAGTTGTGCGTCGGTACAGGCCGAACGAAAACCGGCGTCAAGCGAGCGGAGGTGAGTCACTAGGTCGGAAACAGTCGCAAACGAGCTTAGGTCGGGAAACACGAACGGCATGAGGAGGCGACTGAGGGAGGCGGAGGAGGGGGTGGAAGAGCGAGCCACAAAAGCATCCCAAACCCCCTTGGCTGTCTCCACCTGGTCAAAGTGAGCGGCCTCAATCGGGGGGAGAAGCTCCGATAGCGTGAGGGCGGCGGCCGCGTCACAAGAGAGCCACACGTCCCGAGCCAGGACCCGACGGTCGTAGTCCGCCTGGGCCGTAGGAGTCGGCTCCGGGGCGGTCGGCAGGGCGGCGGAGGACGGGGGTGCCGCGAGAGCACCCGACGCGTGGGCCCACAGAGTGGCGCCGTCCTGACGCTGGCTGGTGAGGAAACGTGTGGTCTGGCGCTGCGAGGTACCGAACTCGATCGGGCGTCCCTCAGCATCGAAACGGAGGCGACGGCCCTCCATAGCGGAGCCCATGCTAGAGGCGACTGGAGCATGTCAGAACATTATAGCTTATACATCTGTGTAGGCTGTAGTGGGGTAGCACATAAGGGGTACAACCCAATTAGGGTTAGTACTTGTACCCAACTGTTTCATAGTTCAATCATTCTCTCGTTCTAAACTACACAGAGCACGGCGGAGGCGGAGCTAAGAACGAGGAGGAAAACTACGGAGGGCTAGGGACGCCAGCGGGGAAACGGGCGAGAGACAGTCGGCGAGAAAATAGTCGTGGGGCGGGGCTCTAACCAAACCTAGGTGGCGCTACCGGAGGGAAGAGCGGCTGCCAGCCGCTGAGCCAGGAGCCAAGTGTAGTATGAATGGTGTGGGACCGGTGCACAGGTCAAGGGGAGAGAGATGCAGTAAGCGCACAGAGTGATGCGGTAAGTGTACGCAGGTGTGCGGTAAGCGCACGCAGGTGTGCGGTAAGTGTACGCAGGTGTGCGGTAAGCGCATGCAGGTGTGTGGTAAGTGCACGCAGGTGTGCGGGAAACGCACGCAGGTGTGCGGGAAGCGCACACAGAGTGATGCGGTAACTGCACGCAGGTGTGCGGTAAGCGCACGCAGGTGTGCGGTAAGTGCACGCAGGTGTGCGGCAAGCATTGACGGAGGAGGGCGCGTGACAGGCGGAGGGGAGGGCACGCGACGGTCTAAGGAGGGCGCGCGACGGTTGAAGAGGGCGCGCGGCGGTCTAAGGAGGGTGCACGACGGTTTTGGAGGGCGCGCAACGGTGGGGGAGGGCGCGCGGAGGTCTAAGGAGGGCGCGCGACAGGTTGGACAGCGCGGGAGTGCGCGGGCTAGGCGCGAGGAGGGCGCGGAGGGCGCGAGAGCACGGAGGGCGCGTAGGGCGCGGAGGCTAGCTAAAAACGAACGAGGATCTAACCTACTCGTGATACCATCTCAGAATAGGAATGCAACGGAATGGGCGAAACTAGAAAGTGTGAGAGTACAAATATGCAACCCTAATACCTGTACTCCCTATTGTGCTACTCACTGTAGCATACAAGCATAGAATTACATTTGACAGATACAACCGTATGAACACCTCACCTTGTCGTTAGATGCATGATCTGTTGCATGACGACAACTGTGCAAACAAAGTTATCTCACATGCATTCTCATGTTTGCCAGGTCTGGCCATCTTCGTATGCAGAACTTGTTCGTGGGCAGAGTTAGGTGTGCATCCTTTGCGTTAAGTGTCAGAATCCCAACCACTAGACCATTGGGATAAAAAGGCTTGTTTCAGTAGCGGGTCAGTGCGCCCATAACGCCCCAGGCGAACGCGCCTGTAACCCTCTCCAGGATCAATCAGGCATCCACAGTGCAGATCTACTGACATTAAGTGTGGTTATATGTGTACGAGAGGTGTTTTATGGGTTGCGAAGAAACCTATTACAATCGTTATGTACAATTTTTTTTTTTCATCATCCGAAAAAAAAAAAAAAAAAACTTGTGTACGATAGTAGACCAACTTCTTCTACCGGCATGTATTTGTCATGGCAACTTAGCTACTAATCTTTTAAATGCTTAATTTGCCATGACTAGTTTTACCCTAACTCTTAGTATATGGATGATTATTGTGAATGCGTGGCTGTTTACCGGTATGTCATAATGAATAGGTGGTCGTGCATGAATGAAGTTCGAATACATGCATAATGATGGATATAATGACCCAAACATTGAATGATAATGCTTAAATATGATGCATATGCTCTGTAATGGTATGTGCAATATAATGTCTGAGGTCCACTGGTGATCCCCGATTGATCCTAGGGAAGGGTTACAGGCACGTTGGCCTGGGGGGTTATGGGCGCACTGACCCGCTACTTAACAAGCCCTTTTATCCCAATGGTCTAGTGGTTGGGATTCTAAGATGGTATCAGAGCGAAGGTCTCGGGTTCGAATCCCGGTGTATGCACTTCGGGCATCCCAGTGCGGGGGGGTGTCTGAGGTCCACTGGTGATCCCCGATTGATCCTAGGGAAGGGTTACAGGCACGTTGGCCTGGGGGGTTATGGGCGCACTGACCCGCTACTTAACAAGCCCTTTTATCCCAATGGTCTAGTGGTTGGGATTCTGAGATATAAATGCGTGATAGTTAACTGACCCATACACTAGGCTACCGCATCCCCTGCCTAGCATGGGGGGGAAGTCAATAGCCCAGCGTTTGAATCATCCAATTGTCACATGAAACAACACAATCTGTGTGGTCTAAAAAAAAGGTCAATTCTATCAAATCCAGTTCAAATGAACACATTCACTGAGTGGGCAATGAACCTTCTCGGAAATGATGGTTTGATCCTAATTTTTAAAAACCCAAAGACATGCATTGTTAATGCAATGATAAATGCATGCACTCACATAGACACACGCGCCCCACAAACACACACACGCAGTCAAACGCATGCACGACGACATACCCAGCAAAAAACCCACAATAACTAATCAAAACTGCAATACAATGAACCCTATAAATAATCGCTACAATATTTTCATATAGAAATCGACTTCCTGAAGAAAAGAGCAAGGGTCTTGCAGACAAGAAATGTCAGAACATTATAGCTTATGCTATTGTGTAGGCTATAGTGGGGTATCCCATAGGGGGTACAACCCAACTAGGGTTTCATATTTGTACTCGCTTCATTCATAGTTCACAGCATTCTCGTTCTAATCTTCTCATGGTATCGAGCAGGTTCCCCCTTGGGAACTGTGCTTAGGGCCCACCACATCGAGTTTTTTTTTTTCCTGCCCGAAGCGCGCTCAGCCCGAGTCGCGCTCCGGGCCCTCACTTCGTAGAGCCGCCCTAGCGGCCCTTCACTGCGGCCCCGCCGCCTGTCTCAGCGGCCTCGCCGCCCTTTTCTGCGGCCCCGCCACCTCTCTCGTTGCGGCCCCGCCGCCCTTCACGGCGGCCCCGCCACCCGTCTCAGCGGCCCAGCCGCCCGTCTTCGCGGCCCCGCCGCCTCTCTCGCTGCGGCCCCGCCGCCTCTCACTGCGGCCCCGCCGCCCGTCTCAGCGGCCCCGCCGCCCGTCTTCGCGGCCCCGCCGCCTCTCTCGCTGCGGCCCCGCCGCCTCTCACTTCGGCCCCGCCGCCCGTCTCTGTGGCCCCGCCGCCCGTCTCCGCGGCCCCGCCGCCTCTCTAGCTGCGGCCCCGCCGCCTCTCCCTGCGGCCCCGCCGCCCGTCTCAACGGCCCCGCCGCCCGTCTTCGCGGCCCCGCCGCCTCTCTCGCTGCGGCCCCGCCGCCTCTCACTGCGGCCCCGCCGCCCGTCTCAGCGGCCCCGCCGCCCGTCTTCGCGACCCCGCCGCCTCTCACTTCGGCCCCACCGCCCGTCTCTGCGGCCCCGCCGCCCGTCTCCGCGGCCCCGCCGCCTCTCTAGCTGCGGCCCCGCCGCCTCTCACTGCGGCCCCGCCGCCCGTCTCTGCGGCCCCGCCGCCCCTCTCGCTGCGGCCCCGAGCCCTACCAGCGGCCCTACGGCCCTACACCGCCCGCGCCACCCGAGCTGCCCAACCCGCCCGAGCCGCCCGAGCCGCCCGAGCTGCCCGACCTGCCCGAGCCGCCCGAGCCGCCTGAGCTGCTGAGGGGCCGAGCCGCCCGACCCGCCCAAGCCGCCCGAGTCGCCCGAGCCCCCTGAGCCGCTGAGGAGCCGAGCCGCCCGACCCGCCCGAGCCGCCCGAGCCGCCTGAGCCGCTGTGGAGCCGAGCCGCCCGAGCCGCCCGAACCGCAGTTGCTGCTGAGCCGTCCGAGCAGCCGCGTTGCTGTGCTGCTGAGCTGCCCGACCCGCCCTGTCTGGTGAGAGCAGCGCTCCTGTCACTGCACTGCCCCTGTCCTACAGGTAGTACTGCTAGGCTACTGTCGTCATGGCTACCCCTAGTGTCCTCGCTTTTGACGCTGAGGGTCGGGCCATTGACTTTGAGGTCTGGGTAGACGACCTGCAGCTGTTCTTACAGTGCGATAGGGCAGACGGCCTCTCTCTCTTTGACCTTACCTCTGGCGCTTCCCCTGCCCCTGCTGCTGATGCTGACGCTACTGTTCGCTCCCAGTGGGCCACGCGCGACGCTGCTGCACGTCTTGCTGTGCGTCGCCACCTCCCTACCTCCGAGCGTGCGCACTTTAGTCAGTACAAGAGTGCTCAGGCCTTGTACGACGCTGTAGTCGCGCGCTACTCCTCCCCTGCCACTGCTGCACTGAGCCGTCTCATGCTACCGTACCTCTTCCCTGACCTTGCTGCCTTTCCCACCATGGCTGACCTCATTACGCACCCCCGCACTAGTGACACTCGCTACCGCGCTGCACTCCCTGCTAACTTCTGCGCCAAGAACCCCCCCCCCCCATGTACATCACTCTGTACTTCCTAGTCACTCGCCTTCCTGACTCCGTTCGTGTAGTCAGGGACCACTTTCTCTCAGTCTGTCCCACCACACTCACTGTCGATCTCCTCGAGAAGGCCCTCTTAGCAGCGGAGAAGAGTATAGTCGCTGTAGGAGCCTCTCGAGGTGACCCGCGCACCCCCATCTTTGAGGGGTGTTCCCCCTCCCCCCTTCTGCCCTCTGTTGCCTCTACTGCTACGGCCGACCTCCTTGGTCTTGAGTCGGTCGGTGCGGCGTCTGCCCCTAGCGGGAGACGCCGCCCTGGCAAGGGCAAGGGAGCTGGAGGAGCGGGCGGTGGAGGTGGAGGTAGAGGCGGTGGGGGTAGTGGGGGTGACGGTGGGAGTGGAGGTGCGGGGGGGGGGGGGGTCGGTGGCGGCGGTGGAGGCGGAGGCGGCGGCGGCGGTGGCGGTGGGAGCGGAGGTGGCGGAGGAGGCGGCGGTGGAGGCGGCGGTGGAGGCGGCGGCAGTAGCGGAGGCGGCGGAGGCGGTGGGGGTGGCGGTGGAGCTGGTCGCGGGCCTTCGCAGAGGAGTGGCTCCGGTAGTGGCGCGCGCCAGCAGCAGCAGCGCGGTCGTGAGACCCTGTCCCCTCAGCAGCTCCGTGAGTGGTACACTGCACGCCATCGGGGTGGGGGTTTTGGTCCGTGCACCTACGTCCTGCGCACCGCCGACCTTGCGGGTGAGCGGTGTGGGGGTCCGCACCCCACCCAGCGCTACTTTGGCCGCCTGACGGACGCGTGGCGTCACCAGTTCCCGGAGGCCTCAGAGATTCCTCGCTGGGGCGAGCTGTCTAGGGCGGGTGTTGCCATCTTTGATCTTGACTTTGATGCTATTCTCTCTGCCATGTATGCTGTGTCTCATAGTGATGAGGGTGACTGCTACCGCTGTTTCCCGCCCGATCCGGGCATTGAGGCTGCTGCCCTAGGTGCTTGCGACGCTGCTGCTCTAGGTGCTAGTGTGTCTGCGTCCTCAGGTACTGGTGAGTCTGCGCTCTCAGGTACTACGTCGGCTTCGGCCTCCCTCACCTTCACTCTTGACTCTGGGGCGTCTCGCTCCTTCTTTCGGGACCGCACCACACTCACGCCGCTTAGTCGGCCGGTTGCGGTGTCTCTGGCTGACCCCTCCGGGGGTCCTGTACTGTCTTGCTTCTCCACAGTCCTTGCGTGTCCGGCAGCTCCCTCTGGCACCCTGTCTGGTCTCTACCTCCCCTCGTTCTCGACGAACCTGGTGAGTGGTGCTGACCTACAGGATGGGGGAGTACACCAGTTCACTCCTGCGCGTCAGCGGGTGACGCACTGTACAGAGGCTAGCACAGGCCGGCACCTGGCTACGTTTACCCGTCAGCCGGGGTCGAGCCTGTACACACTGACCACTGCGTCTCCTCCCGTTACTGAGTCTGGTAGAGTCGCTTCGTCCGGTCAGGTGTTTGCTGCAGCGTCTAGGTCTGGTCCTGAGTCTGCCCCCTGTTCGTGTCGTCTCTTGTCTCATGAGACTCTCCTCTGGCACCACCGTCTTGGTCACCCCATCCAGCTTCGGCTCAGAGGCATGGCCTCCCGTCTTCTTGTGTCTGGTCTCCCCCGGTCCCTCCCTCCCCTTCCTCAGGACCCTGGCCCTGCCTGTGTCCCCTGTGTCGAGGGGCGCCAGCGGGCTGCCCCTCACTCCTCCCAGTTTCCTCCGACAGAGGCCCCGTTGCAGGCGCTTCACATGGACGTGTGGGGCCCGGCCCGCGTCCGTGGACAGGGTCACGAGCGCTACTTCCTGCTCGTTGTTGACGACTACTCGCGTTACACCACGGTCTTCCCCTTGCGCAGCAAGGGTGATGTCACTGAGGTGCTGATCGACTGGATCCGCGCAGCTCGTCTCCAGCTCAGGCGGAGCTTTGGCTCGGACTTCCCAGTTCTGCGTCTGCACTCGGACAGAGGCAGAGAGTTTTCCTCTGGCCTACTGCGAGCCTACTGTCCGGCACGAGGCATCGGTCAGACCTTCACGCTTCCGGATTCACCGCAGCAAAATGGGATTGCTGAGCGCCGCATTGGCATGGTCATGGACGTCGCTCGTACGTCTATGATGCATGCGGCTGCCCCCCATTTTCTGTGGCCGTTTGCGGTCAGGTACGCGGCACATCAGATCAACCTCCACCTTAGGGTCTCCAGGCCGGAGACCTCCCCAGCCTTACTATGGACGGGGAAGGTTGGCGATGCGTCGGCGTTCCGGGTCTGGGGATCTCGGGCGTTTGTCCGCGACTTGTCTGCGGACAAGCTGTCCCCTCGTGCTGCTCCTTGCGTCTTCCTGGGGTTCCCCCCTGACGCGCCTGGGTGGCAGTTCTACCACCCCACCTCTCGACGTGTTCTGTCCTCCCAGGACGTCACATTTGACGAGTTGGTCCCCTACTACCGCCTCTTCCCCTACCGCACTCCGTCCCTTCCCCCACCCCCGCTCTTCCATGTACCAGGTCCCCCCCAGGTAGACTCCCTCCCCCCTCAGGGTCCTGCCTCATCAGGTGTGTCCCAGGTAGACGCAGTCGAGCTTGTCGAGGCCACTGGTGACTCTGGTGCTGCTGGGGGTGCTGAGCCTGGGGGTGCTGGACCTGGGGGTACGGAGTCTGGGGGTGATGAGCCTAGGGGTACTGCGTCTAGGGGTGCTGAGCCTTGGGGTACTCAGCCTGGGGGTGCTGAGCCTGGGGATGCTGAGCTTGGGGGTGCTACGCCTGGGGGTGCTGAGCCTGGAGGTGCTACGCCTGGGGGTGCTGAGCCTGGAGGTGCTACGCCTGGGGGTGCTGGGAGTGGAGGTGCTCCGCCTGGAGGTTCTCCGGGTGCTTCTTCTCGCCGGGAGCCACTCTCTCCACAGGAGCTTCGCGAGTGGTTTGCCCGGCGCTGGCGCCGTACTGCTGGTGCTGGAGGTTCTTCGGCTGCTGAGGGTGCTGCGGTCGCGGGTCTCGGAGGTGCTCGTACTGGGAGTACTGGAGCTGCTGGGCCTACGGGTTCGACTGGAGCTGGTGCTGCTGAGGGTGTTGGCGCTGAGACTACCGCTGGCGGTCCTACTGGGGGTGCTCCTGGTGCTGCTGGAGGTGTTGCTGGAGCTGGTGCTCCTGCTGAGGGTACTGGTGCTGTCCCTGCTGCTTCTGGCGTCGTCACGCGGCCTCGTCCGTACTTTGTTCCACTCCTGCAGCAGGTATTTGGTCTTCCTCCTTCTACTGGTCCTCCTCCTCCCTTAGAGTGTCCACAGCCTGTCCCGTCACAGTCACAGCTACAGCCTGCCTCCCCTCTGCCTGCTCCTTCTCCCTACGCTGGTCCTACTGGAGGTCTTACTGAGCGTCGTGAGCCTACGTCTCGTCCTGCGTCGCCTGTTAGAGCTGCTCGCGCTAGTGGTTGCAATTCGCGCCAGCGTCCTCTTTCTGTCCCTAGCACGCACCGGATGTCTCTGCATCCGTCTACTGCTCCTCTGCGTGCCCCTTTGCCTTCCCCTCCTGAGTCCTCTCTTCCTGCACTTGCCGACCTTGAGTCGGACTCTCTTCGTGCTGCCAGTCCTACTGTCACGCGTCTCCTTGCTACTGTTGTCACTGACCCTTCTTTCGAGTCTACTGCTGCGTCTGCTCTTGTTACTGAGCTCGTTGACTTTGCTGCTCGCTGTCTCTTAGACTACGCTGCTAGTCTTGTCGCTGAGTCTGAGTCTGTCTGTCCTCCGTCCGTCGGGGGTGAGTGTGCCCTTGACACGGACGTCCTTGAGGACAGGCAGGAGAAGTTCTAGTGTCTGGCAGCTGCTTCACCTCATCTCGTGTCCGTACTGTTTACCCCTGAGGGAGACCCGGATGCACTTGACATCCCGACTCCGCGCTCTTACGCGGAGGCGATAGAGGGTCCCTACTCCTCTCAGTGGCAGGCAGCTATGGATGCAGAGATGGCTTCCTGGAAGTCCACAGGCACCTACGTTGACGCTGTCCCCCCTCCTGGGGCGAACATCGTCAGTGGCATGTGGATCTTCAGGGTGAAGCGGCCGCCGGGTTCTCCGCCTGTCTTCAAGGCGTGTTACGTGGCTCGTGGCTTCAGTCAGCGGCAGGGAGTTGACTACTTTCAGACCTTCTCCTCCACCCCGAAGATGACCACTCTTCGGGTACTGCTGCACATTGCTGCTCACCGCTACTACGAGCTGCACTCTCTCGACTTCAGCACAGCTTTCTTGCAGGGCAGCCTGCACGAGGAGATCTGGCTGCGCCGCCCACCTGGCTTCACTGGGTCTTTCCCTCCTGGTACCCAGTGGAGTCTCCGGCGTCCAGTCTACGGTCTCCGCCAGGCGCCACGTGAGTGGCACGACACACTGAGGACTACGCTTGCGGCTCTTGGGTTTGCTCCTTCTACTGCCGACCCCTCGCTGTTTCTGCGCACCGACACCTCTCTGCCGCCTTTCTACATCCTCGTGTACGTCGACGACTTGGTCTTTGCCACAGCTGGCACTGCTGGACTCGCCTACGTGAAGTCCGGGCTGCAGAAGCGACACACGTGCACAGACCTGGGTGAACCGCGCAGCTACCTTGGCTTGCAGATCACCCGGGACAGAGCACGCCGCACCATTACCCTGACTCAGTCACACATGGTGCAGCAGGTCGTTCAGCGCTTTGGCTTCACGTACTCCTCGCCTCAGGCCACTCCTCTGCCTACTCGCCACTCACTCTCAGCTCTGCCTTCGGATGAGTCCGTAGAGTCGAGTGGCCCGTATCCAGAGCTTGTTGGCTGCCTCATGTGCCTGATGACCTGCACACGACCTGACCTTGCATACCCTCTTAGCATTCTTGCACGCTATGTTGCTCCTGCGAGACACCGACCAGAGCACATGGCTGCAGCGAAGAGGGTGTTGCGCTACTTGTGGAGTACGTCGGGCATGGGGCTAGTGCTTGGAGGGCGGAGTCCAGTGGTCCTCACTGGGCACGCGGACGCTTCTTGGGCTGACGGCCAGGCTACGCAGCGGTCGTCACAGGGTTACACCTTTAGTCTTGGTTCCGGCTCTGTTTCGTGGCGGGCTACCCGCTCGTCTTCTGTTCTCGGCTCCAGTTGTGAGGCTGAGATCTACGCCGGGGCTATGGCTGCCCAGGAGCTTCGCTGGCTCACCTACCTGCTGACCGACCTTGGAGAGCCGCCTCGTTCTCCTCCAGTCCTGTACGTAGACAACAAGGCCATGCTGGCCTTGTGTCGAGAGCAGCGACTGGAGCACAGGACAAAGCACATTGCTCTCCGCTACTTTCTTGCTCGTGAGCTACAGCAGCGTGGACAGTTGCGGCTTGCGTACGTGGCCTCTGAGGCCAACATTGCTGATGTTTTCACCAAGGCACTTGCGCCTTGTGATCATCAGCGCTTCTGCACTCAGCTGGGTCTTGTGCCTGTCTTGCCTCACTTGCTCACTTCTTGACCTTGCTTGTACCGTAACATATATATACTCCTGCTCTTGCTTGCTTAGCCTCTTATATATATATATATATATATATATGTGCTCTTGCATGTGAACTGGCCTTTTGGCCTTTGAACTTGTGCTCGGAATGTGTGTTGACTTCGTGATCCACCCTGAGCTTTGCTTTGCTTTGCTTGACTGGTCTTGTGACCCCTTGTTCTCCCCCACTTTGCCTATGGGGGTGTGTTAGAACATTATAGCTTATGCTATTGTGTAGGCTATAGTGGGGTATCCCATAGGGGGTACAACCCAACTAGGGTTTCATATTTGTACTCGCTTCATTCATAGTTCACAGCATTCTCGTTCTAATCTTCTCAAGAAAATAGTACAGATAAAAGGGAAAATTGACAAGAGACGGAAAAACGGAGGGAAGATGGTAAATATAAAAGAAACAGAACGATGCATTTATACCGATTCTGAAAATGGGCGAACGTAGAATCACGAAATTGAAGATATGGAAGGAAATGCACCGACGGAACGAGAAGCGAAGGAACGGCATCCATATAAAAGGATGTTTTGAAGGAACAGTTAAATCGATGAAAGATGAATCGAGGAAGTATAAGGGACTAATGGAAGGAACGAGACCAACACAACACTTGAAGTTGTTTAAAGTATGAGAATAAGGAGTGATGAAAAAAACAGGAAACCAACCATCTCAAAAAGACTACATGTCTTAGACGAAAAGTAAAAAACAAGAAAGTCTAATCTGATACCGGAACAAAGTGAAATTCCCGTTGCTTTATCAATTGAGAAGCAAAAAGAAGGAACGAAAGAAGAAACGGGGAAGAAAGAAAGAGAAGAGAACAAGAGGAAACCAAGAAGATACGTAGTCAGAGGTATGAGAAAGTTACGAGACATCTTACATTATGAACAAGCATAAAGTTGATTTGAGAAGCAACAGATAAACATTTGAACTTGACTTGATGACCTGCGAGCAAAGGGAGGTAAGAATTGAAGTTGAAACAAGACTCCTAAAACATTTTCACAACAATTTACAAGCTGTGCACAAAACTGCTGCAACATTTAGACTATCCTAAGGAGAAGGACTATCTGAAGAAGACAATGCTAGAGGAATGGGAAACTGGAACTATGGAAACCAAGGAAGAGATGACGGACTGGATGAAGCTAGGTCGAAATTACCTGCAGTCCTTGATGGTTGACATGGCCTACAGGACTTAATTCAACATCATTATCTAGGTCGAAACGACATGGAAGTCCTAATTCGGCCAACTAAGCTTGGTCGAAATGGCGTGCACGGGATAATTCGACCTAATATGCCAGCTCGATGACATGCAGGTGCTAATTCGACATAATACAAGCTCTCACATAGATAGTGGTGAGTTACCTAACTGAAAATATGTTGGAAAACTAAATAATAAAGGAGGGAAACGAAGAGGAAAGAAACTAGATTTAGAAAAACTAGTGCAAAGGCTTAGAATACATACATTGAAGAGCTGGACTAGGGTGGGTAGCAGGATCCACGGTAGCTGTGAAGCAGAGCCAGAGAAACGAGACACAATTCAGAGAGTTACCTAACTGAAAAGAGAAAGAGAAAGAGACCACGAAAACCTAACCACAATTCAGTCGTTGCAAGAACAGGAATATACGTTTCGATGAATGTCAGCGTCAGAGGCTTTGTCGTAGACGGTAAGAAACGACCATATCGGTTGGAAGGTTGAAGGTTCGAATCAATAAGGTGGGACAATTGATGTGACTCTTACAAGTCGCTACTTTAACAGCTTTGTTAGCTCAGTTGATAGAATCTGAGGAACACAACTTTTGGGATACTACTGTGAAGAAATGAGGAATGAAAGAAGAGAGAGGGGTTCACTAGCAAACATTGGAATACATATAGCAAACCCTAAAAGGGTTGTACTCACTATAGAGTACCCCACTGCGGACTAGAGAAACATAATATTCTGACAACTACCAGCTGATGGAGCATATACTCTAGGTTGCATAAACGTGTTAATGTTATATAATCTAAATCAAGTTATGCACCGGTAATGTACATAAAAAGCTTCGCAACCCTACGAGGACTTCGTCGCCTCTTGTTTTTTTTTTTTTTTTTTTTTCTTTAAGATTCGGTGGAAAAAATCCTATGTGTCAGAATATGTTAATTGTGTAGCCTACAGTGGGGCACTCAATAGTGAGTACAGCCCCTTAGGGTTTCCTATTTGTATCCTACTGCTTGCTAATACAATCATTCCTTCTCAATTCTGTTCCTGCACACAATCCTAGCTCGTACTTGGTGCCTCCTTTCGTAGTCCTACTGTGGCCTAGGCTACTAAGCCTAGGCCGTACTCCTACTACATTTGACATGGTATCAGAGGGTGGCATGTCTGCCGCCTTCCTGTGTATGGGCCCACCACCCGCTTCCGCTGCCGTACTATCCGCCGCGCACCACGGGGTGCGCGGCGGCGAAACCCTAATTTCTGCCCGCCGCGCGCTCGGGGCGCCTGGCGGTTTTCCCTTCCGTGGCGCCCGTCGTGGTGCCCTTGGGGGGGCCTCCGCGGTCCCCTCCCGTCGAAGCGCCCGTCGAGGCGCTCTCGAGGACCTCCGCGGCCTCCCCTCCCGTCGACCGTCGAGGCGACCTCGGGGACCCGCACGGCCTCCCCTCCCTTCGCCCGTCCAGGCGACCTTGGGGGCCCGCGCGGCCTCCCCACCAGTCGCCCGTCGTGGCGACCACGGGGGCCGCGCGCGGTCCCCTCTCGTCGCCCGTCGAGGCGACTTCGGGGGGTCGTGCGCGGCCCTCCCCGTTGCCCGTCGAGGCGACTTCGGGGGGCCAGCGCGGCGCCCTCCCCGTCGCCTGTCGAGGCGACTTCGGGGGGCCCGCGCGGCGCCCTCCCCGTCGCCCGTCGAGGCGGCTCTGGGGGCCCGTCGCGGCGCCCTCCCTGGTGCCCGTTGCGGCGCCCTCCCTGGTGCCCGTCGCGGCGCCCCGGGGGGGGGGGGGGGGGGGCGCGCGGCTCCCTTCTCGTCGCCCCTCGGGGCGCCCTGGGGGCCGTGCGTTCCCCCCCCCCCCCCCCCCCCCCCCCTCCCTCCTCCTACCTTTCACCTGCAGGCCGCCCCTGGAGCCGCCCGCCACTGCAGCAGCCGCCCCTGGAGCAGCCCGCACCTGCAGCAGCCGCCCCTGGAGCAGCCCGCACCTGCAGCAGCCGCCTCTGGAGCAGCCCGCACCTGCAGCAGCCGTCCCTGGAGCAGCCCGTGCCTGCAGCAGCCGCCCCAGGACCCGCGCGAGCCGCGCCTGCAGAAGCCCGTCCCGTCCCCCCCCCCCCCCCCCCCCCCCCCCCCCCCGTGCTGCCCATTGCTCCCATTCCGCCGTGCGTTACGCGGTGGTGGGGGTGTGGGGTGGCAAGCATGGGGGTGAGAGGTGTGGGTTCTCCCCTCCTCCTTTTTCGTCTCCCACTGCTGCAGCTGCCGCTGAGGGGGGTGGAGGTGTGGGAGTCGTGGGGAGGGGCACTAGGGGGGTGATGTGGGAGTGGAGCTAGGGGTGAAGCAGGGGGTGTGTGTCAGGGGGGGTGGGACTGTTTGGGGAGGCTGAGAGGAGGTTGCCGTCTTGTCGTCCGCAGCACTTGTAGTCCGGGGCGCTGTCCTGGTAGCCCAGAGAGCCTGCTGCGCCTGTCGCCCGTGGGTCCGTTGCTCCTGTAGCTCCTTGTAGCCCGTGAGCCAGTTACTCCAGTAGTCCGGGGCGCTGTCCCGGTAGCCACTGTGCCAGCCGCTCCTGTTGCCCGTGTGTCTGCAGCTTCAGCCGTCGTCTCCCATCTTCTCTCCTCTCACATTCCCTCCTCCTCCTCACTTGCCCACTGTGACTACCACTAGCTTTGCTCATAATTGTGAACTACTGCTATGCTTGCTCATTGTGCTGATTACACCCCACTTCGGCTATGGGGGTGTATCAGAATATGTTATTTGTGTAGCCTGCAGTGGGCCACTCAATAGTGAGTACAGCCCCTTAGGGTTTCCTATTTGTATCCTACTGCTTGCTAGTACAATCATTCCTTCTCAATTCTGTTCCTGCACACAATCCTAGCTCATACTTGGTGCCTCCTTTCGTAGTCCTACTGTGGCCTAGGCTACTAAGCCTAGGCCGTACTCCTACTATATTTGACACTATGTTAAGCATTGGGTGCTTGGGCTGGATAAATGCCTTGCAGCATTATGTTATAGATTGTGCATGGGTAATTCTTGCCTAAGCACGTCCTGTTTTGATGTAACACATTTAGTTAAGCATAGGCTCTACCTGTTTTCTTTTCTATTTTTTTGCGTGTGCGATCGCTTTGATGGTAGGGGGTGTTGGGTCTACGCAATGTCAGTGTAGCTTGCTGACGGAGGACCATTTCATGTTGGGAAGGAACGGCCAAACCAGTGCATCTCGATTCGAGGTGCACATGGCACTAGGGCAGAGGTCGTGGTGTTCACCTCGTGCATGGTTCCACGTCCAGCTCACGCCTTGCTCATGCCTAACGAGTGACGACGTTGACAAAGCCAGCGACACGCGTCACATGCCCCTCGCAGGATGATATGTTTCGTCCAGGTGAGTCGCAAACGTGTCGCAATGTTCGCACGTTATGATTTTGGTAGGGTTTGTTCTTCAGGCATGTATATTTGTGTTCGCATATAGTTTCGCGAGCTGATTCTCCTAAAAAATTTCTTTCGCGGAACCAGGTTGGTTTCCGCGTCCCCGATAGGGAACATGCATAAGGGGTGCGGTACTCAGGTAGGACGGGGAACTGGTTCGCGTGCTATGGGCCCCGACAAGCCCCAGCTGGAGGGGTTATAGTTCCGCCGACCCGTCGCTGGGAGAGCGACGGATCCGTCGTTCCCACGGGCAAAACGGGAGCGACGGAACCATTTTTGGATTGCGTAGCAACCCTATACATTTGGTAGCACTTTTCGGTCGACTCGAATGAACTGTGCAGTTTTTGTCATTTTCCCAATGTTTAAAGCCCTCATTTAACGTTTTCAAAACGAGTGCTCCAAAGTCATGGACATGACCAGGGCTCTTGCTAATTTTTTTTTTTTGTCTGACCATCATATGAGGGATTCTGGGTGATCTCATTTTCAGATGAAATATTTAAGGCCGTGTGTGAAAACGTATAAATAAAGTTTAACGTGCGATTATATTTGTCTGGATGGCGGAGTTGGTCTGATTTTAAACGCGGACTCCGGCGGTAGTGGGATCGACTCTTGCGAGGGGGTCCTCGAGCTTCTTTGTTTTCCCTTAGGTTATCAGACAAATGTATCCTCGTTGTCTGGAAACTCATACGAAATATCATCTGTGTTCTGAAAAAACATACGAGTATAAACAGCTTATCTGGGCTCTCATATGAGCCGCATTTTTTTGTCTGCGAGAACATATGAACAACAAAAAATGCGACTGAAATCTAGACCAACAGACTAAATTAGTCTGATAACGAGAGCCCTGATGCAGACCCGACACACTTAACATCACACATCAGTTGCATACAAGAGGCACTTTTGCACACGCCTCAAGACAGACACGTGCAAACAGACTGTTGGGCTGAAAAAGCCCTTAGGATCTTTGCAGGGGTGAACTCTGGGTAGAGTTGGTGTAGTAGCGGAAGCGTTAATAAAGAGTTGTGAACCACCTTGCGCTAGTATGTGAGGGCAAAGTAAGTTGATTAAAACAAAGAGATACAGGATTATATAAGAGTACAAGGAATATGAAAGGATACGGTTATAACTGTTTTACTTGTTGCTGTTGCGGTTCGATACAGTGACGACTCGGGCAACTGCTCTGTAGCGAGTCAGTTGTGTGTCCTTGCTGTCGCGCTATATTTGTCAGGTCAAAGGTCGCTGACCTTTGACTTTCGCGTAACCTCCAGCGGTTACTTCAACCTCCGAGGGTTGACTCGCTGGTGCCTCGATATGCTTTGCTTCGCTTGTGCCTTAGTGTTTCGACACGACAGAGGCGCTTAGGACCGATTGTTTCCAACACTCCCCTTCACTTTTGGAGTGTCACTGACGTGGCTCTGTCCAGTCAGCAGCATGCAATATTCGAACTTCTGCTTTCCGAGCTTCTTGGTCAGGTAGTCAGCTGCCATCTCGGACGTGGGACAGTATGACAGCTTGAGCCTTCCCTTCTCGATCTCGTCTTTCACGAAGAAATATCGTAGGGCGATGTGTTTCGTCCTGTTCGCGAAGCCGTTCTTGTTGGCGATGCGAATTGCCGACTGGTTGTCGCAGAACAGGGTAAAGTTGGGTAACTCGGCTAACTTCGCTTCTTCCAGCAGCTCGCGAAGATAGAGTCCTTCCTCGGTGGCTGAGCAGAGTGCAATATATTCTGCTTCAGCTGACGAGAGAGCAATTAGTTCCTGCTTGCTGGATTGCCAGAAGATAGTTCCGATAGGTTCGAAGCGGTAGATGTAGCCGGTGCGCGATCGTCTGTTGTCGGAGTCGCCCGCGTGATCTGCGTCGACGTAACAGATTAGCTTAGGCGTTGTAGTTGCGTTCTTATGGTAAGTCAGGCTGACCGTCGGGGTACTGACAAGGTAGTGAAGAGCGCGGTCGAGCTCCGCCAGATGTTCCGCTTCAGGCTTCTTGAGGTGAGTGGCGAGCTGGCTTGCAGAGTAGGATAGATCTGGGCGGCAGGTGACAGCTGCGAAGAGAAGGCAGCCCAGCTTTCTCTGGTAGTCGCGTATGCCGGCGGGCTTGAGTAGAGCGGAGCCTTCCTTATTGTTTGCTGTCGTGTAGCGGTACGGTATGTAGATGACAGTCGGTGTGAGTGCGAAACGCTTGGCGATGGTGTCGGCGTATTTTGCGGCGCTGAGGTAGATAGCGTCTTCCTCTTCCCGGATGTTGAGGCCGAGGTACTGTGTGACGGTAGATGAGACCGTGAATGTGAGGTCTTGCTGTAGCTCCCCTTCGAACCAGGTTGTAATGCCGTCAGTTGAGCCGATGTAGAGCAGATCGTCTACATAGACGATTAGCAGGATGTAGTCGGTACCCTTCGTGAGCCGGTACATGCCCTGGTCGTGCGGCAATTGCTTGAAGCCGATGCGAATGAGGCGAGCGTGTAGGTATTGTTGCTATAGTCGCGGAGCTTGCTTGATGCCGTAGAGCGACTTGAGTAGTTGACAGACGTGGTTCGAGTCCGTGCTGGAGCCGTGTGGTAGCTCGACGAAGATCTCTGCGTCAACAGGTGCGTAGAGGAATGCGTTAGCGACGTCGATTTGCCGCAGCTTCTTCTTCTTCATGGCGGCGATCGCGAGAAGGATGCGTAGCGAGGTGTGTCGGCTGACCGGAGCGAATGTTTCGGTGAAATTGCGTCCATGCTCTTGGTTGAAGCCGCGTACGACCCAGCGTGCCTTAAATTTGTCGATGGTGCCGTCAGCCTTTGTCTTCACACGGAAGACCCACTTCCCGGTGAGTACTGTCTTGTTCCGTGCCACGCCGATAGGAACCACTTTCCACGTGTTGCGTTCCTCCAGTGCCTTCAGCTCCTTGTCCATGGCTTCGCGCCATTTTTCCTTATGTTCCCCCCCCAGAGCCTACTGAACCGTCGCAGGCTCTTTAGGAGTGGCGGTGTCGTGGACTGCGGTGACGAGTCCGAGAATCTGCAGTCCACTCTGTGAGTTGCGGGGAAGATTTACATCCTCGGGATAAGCTGCTTCATCTCCCGCTTCTGGATCAGGTATGAAGTTTGGTCCTACTCGTTCTGCTTCGTTGGTGTTGACTGTCGCAGGTGTTACGTAACCGTTGTCGGCGAAATGGTAGAAGGTTTTGGCGTTGGCACTTTCGCGAGGGTTGTCTTCGTCCATGGGAACGTCGACGGAGCAGAACGGAAGAGGTCCGGCTTCTTCTGATGCGTTGTCCACATTCTGCTCGTCCCAGTCAGCTTCGTCCGCTGCTGAGGCGAAGGCTCGGTCACCACGAAAACCGCCTGTGGGATCTTCGTCTTCTTGCAGGTTGGCAAGGTATGTCTGGAGCGTGAGTCGTTCGTAGAAAATTACGTCACGTGCTGCTACTGTTTCCTTGGAGTGGACGTCGAAGATTTTCCACGCGTTGTAGTTCTTTTCGATTCCCGGGTGTAGTCCCCACTGTGCTCGTTGAGAAAATCGGCCTGCTCGTGCTGCTGGGGGTCGGTACTGTACCATGCATCCGAATACTCGTAACATTTTTGTGCTGCCCTGTTTCCCTATCCATAGCAGATGCGGTGATGCGTTGTTCGGAAGCGATGATGACGACAGCAAGTTGTGCAGCATGGCAGCGTGGTCCATTGCTGCAGGCCACTGGTGGTTGGGTAGCCGCATGCCACGTAACAGTTTGCGCATGCTGTTCTGCAAGGTCCTGTTCATTCTTTCTGCTACACCTTGGTGCTGATGGGCGTAGGGAAGGGAGATGAGCTGCTTGATTCCCCTTTCCGCCAGGTACTGCTTGAATCGCTGAGAGGTGTATTCTCCTCCTCCATCTGAATGGAAGCTTTTCAGTTGCACGCCCGATTCTCTCTCTGCTACTGGTAGCCAGGCAACGAAGGCTGCGAATGCCATGTCGCGGCTAGGGAGGTTTAGGTGCCAGACGTAACGGGTGGCGGCGTCGATGAAGGTGATCTTGTAGTTGTATGTTACTTGTCCTGGTTCCCGATTGAACAGGATGTCGCTATACACCTTCTCGAGTGGTGCGTACGCGGGAGCGCTCGGGTTGTGGTGAGACGCAAACGGTCGATGTGGTAAGTCACCTTCAGGGCAGGTGAGGCACGTTCTGCGTACTCGTCGAAGTTCTCGTCCGTCGGTCAGTAGGAGTGAGTCCTTGTCGAGTACTCCTGCTCTTATCGTATTGTTTAATACTGTATTGCTTGGGTGTCCCATCCTTGCGTGCCAGGTGCTTTCGTCGGCGCGATGTCCGGGTGATCGTCAGTACATATCGGAGTTGGAGAAGAAGTTGGCGGTGAAGTTGGCGCTACGATGAACTTCTCATGGTGCTGGGTGTAGTTGTTGCGCTGGTGTCGGTGGTGTGTCGTCGATGAGGAGCGGTGTCGTTGAAGGACCAGCAATTGGTGTTGACGTTCCTGCTGCTGCCGTTGATGGTTTTGCTACTGTCGATGTTGTCTCTGCTGCTGCTGATGTTGTCTCTGCTGTTGCCGATGTTGTCTCTGCTGCTCCCGATGTTGTCTCTGCTGCTACCGATGTTGTCTCTGCTGCTGCCGATGTTGTCTCTGCTGCTGCTGATGTTGTCTGAATTATTGCTAACGCCCTTGTTCTTTCTGCTTCGGGGATGGTGTGTGAATACTAGAAGCCTTCTGGACTGAAGTTTGGATCAAGGTCTGGAGGGTGTGTCCAGTCGGTGAAGTTAACGATGGCGTCGCTGTCGGCAACAACGTGAGAGAGGATGCTGAGAGGAAATGCGGGATCCGAACGAGTACAAGTCATTAGGTACAAAAGGCAGCCCACAAGCTCTGCGTAGGGACCACTGGACTCAAAGGGTTCGTCGGAAAAGGGTTGCTGAATCTGTGGTCAACGTCAAAAGGAGTGGGCTGTGTGGTGGAGAACTCAAGTCAGGACCGTTGAAAGATCTGCTGCACCATGTGTGACTGTGAGAGTGTGATGGTATGAGCGTTTCAGTCCCTGGTGATCTGCAAGCCAAGGTAGCGGTGCAGCTCACCAATGTCAGTGCACATATGTCTCTTCTTCAGTTTGGAGTTCACCTCAGCCAAAGCGGCCCTGTCTTATGTAGCAAAGACCAAGTCGTGGACGTAGACGGTCACGAAGAAAGGTATGGGCCTAGAACAAACAAACAACGACGGGTCGGTGGATGAAGGATGAAACCCGAGGGCAGCAAGAGTGGTGCATAGCATGCCATGCCACTCACAGGGTCTCAGGCGTGAAAGTGCCACTGAAGCCAGGAGGGCGGCGCAGCCAGATCTCGTGTAGGCGGCCCTGGAGAAAGGCATAAGAGAAGTCGAGGGATTGCAGCTACTAGTCTCGCTATGCTGCAATATGAAGTAGCACCCGAAGAGTAGTCATCTTCAAGGTCGAGGCAAAGGTCTGGAAGAAATTAGCTCCCTTACGCCGACTAGAACCAATAGCCACATAGTGCGCCTTGAAGATAGGTGGCGATCAAGGCGGCCGCTTCACCTTGAAGATCCGCATGCCATCTACTACGTTCTCCCCAGGCGAGGGAAGTGCGTCAACATAAGTGCCTATGGAGCTCCAAGACGCCATCTCTGAGTTCGTGGCCACTATCCACTGAGTAGCCCACGGAAAAAGACACTGCCTCACAGTACGTGCAAGGAGTCGGTACGTCAAGAGCGACGGGGCCTCACCGAGGATCTAGCAGCATGGCATAGAGATGGGGATAAGTGGCTGCCAAGAACTCCAACTCAAACTGCCTATCCTCTAGGACGTCATAGCCAAGGGCATACTCACCTCTGGCGGACAGAGGATGGGCAGTCACACTACACGGGCCGCGTAGTCAAGGCGGCGGGTGGTGGCAAAGGTGGAGACAGTGGCAGTAAGAGCTGAGATAGACGACAGAGAGGTACGAGGGTCCGTGACTAGAGAGGCAAGATACAAGTGATAACAAGACAAGCAGCACGATATTAGTCCGTGATAGGGGTAGAGGTGGAGGCTATAAGAGACGAATTAGGAGGATATGGGAGAACATACTGGGGCGGAAAACAACGTGGACTCCATCAAGGTAAGATAGTGTGGAGGTCATAAAAAAGAGAAGAAGGATGTGCACGAATAGGGACAGCGAACTGTCCAATCGTGCTGGACAGCTGAAGGAGGCGGCTGTGACCGAGGAGGAGAGAAAATAGTAAGAGACGAGTCCGGGGGGAAGGGGGTAGGGGGGTGGGGGGGGGAAGGAGACAGTGAGCATTCAGGAGGGAGGGAGGGAAGACCAAAAGTCCAAAGGCTACTCATAGGTGGCGACAACGGGTGCAAGGGCGACGGCTGCTGTTGCCGCTCCTGCTGCTGCCACTCCAGCTCCAGCTGACGAAGCGTCTGGAAACTCGTCGGGTAGCAGTGGGGAGGTGGGGTAGGGGCTGCAGTAGCAGTGCCTCCAGCTTCATTCCCCTCAGATTTAGCAACTCCAGCTGCAGCATCCCCAGAACTAGTGCCCCCTGAATGAGCACCCCCAAAACTAGCATCGCCAGTGCCAGCACCCTCAACGTGAGCACCCCCAGATTTAGTACCTCCAGTGCCAGTACCCTCAGCTCCAACACCCTCAAAACTACCACCTCTGACTCCAACACCCTCAGTTCTATCACTCTTAGAACTAGCACCTCCAGCCTCAGGGCCCTTAGCTCTAGCACAGCCAGTGCCCATCCCCCCAACACCAACACTCCCAGAGTTGACTGCAACTTGTCGCGGTAGTGCCGAAGGGTGCTGCGGTGACTGTGGGGATGACTGTGGGGAAGGGAACGGTAACTGACGTGCTACGCAGGGAAGAGGGGTAGCATGAGACACACTAGACAGGTCAGGATCAGGAGGGGGGGGGGGGGGAGGGGGTGGTGGGTGTACGGAGGAGCGGGGTAGGAGGAGAAGAGGGGCACGAGGAAAAAGGGAGGGGAGGGAACTGGGAGACCTTGACAAGGGTACCGGATGCAGTAGGACACGGAATCATCAAAAGTGACATCGCGAGAGTCGAGGAACTGGTGGAGAGGCGGGTGGTAAAATGCGTAGCCAGAGAAGCCCACTGGGAAACAAAGGAAGACACAGGGAGGGTGCGAGCTGAGAGCGTGTCCGCAAAAGTGTCTCAGAAAAGCGTAAGCAGCCCCAGACACTAAATTCCGACACAACACGAGGCGACTTGGTCTAAAGATTGGTCGGTGAAGCCCCTGGCCGCGAGTCACGAGGTCGGAGGTTAAGCTGATGGACGGCGTAGCAAACCGCATAGGGCCACATAAAATGGGGCGCACAGGCATAGATGATGGAGGTGCTGGCAATCTCCATGACCAAGCCTATGCGGTGCTCCCCATTGTGCTGTGGGGAATCTGGAAGAGTCCAGGACTGGGTGATGCCCTGTTTGCTACAGAAACCGGAAAGAATGTCAGAGCAAAACTCGCCCCTACGATCAGAGTAGAGACAGATGACACAACAACTACGAGTGGTCTCAGTGGGCAGCAACTGCCAGATTAGAGTAGAAGTCACGTCGGACTTCTTCGACAGGGGAAACACAATGAAAATGGGAATATAGTTGTCAATAACCATTCAAAAGAAGCTCTCCCTCTTGGGCTAAAGGTGAGGGGCAGGGCCCCAGACGTCCAAGTGGAGAGTCTGAAAGGGTGCGGTGGCAAGACAAAGAAATGAGGAGTGAGGGGCGGCGTGCAGCCGACCCTCAACGCACGGAGTGCACAGAAGTGTAGGCGAAGGAGGGAGTGATGCAAAGAAATGCGGGAGACTTGAGACAAGACGCTGGCTAGCCATGCTGCGGAGTCGTGGGAGGGACGAATGACCAAGATGGTGGTGCCACTGGACTGTCGGGTGGGTTAGGGACCAATAAGAGCACGACGCAACAACCTCACCAGGTAGCTACTTGACCGGGCGTAGTAACCTGAGCAGACGCAGCTACCTAGGTGGGCGTAATATGCAGGATGAAGAGACATGAGTGGGGTTCTTTGGTGAATGTGGCAAGAACCACCTCTGTGGAAGTGTCCGTACAGATCGCAGTCCTCTCGTGCGCAGGAAAAGTGACTGTGATCCCACGGTCAGAAAGGTATCTAACAACACCAAGTTCTAAGAGAATGAGGGGATGTAGAGACCAGTGAGAGAACCTGAGGTGACTGCCAAGCATGGGAGGGTGGTAGAAATGTGAGCAATAGCTGGTCTTGAAGTGAGATCAGCTAGGGAAATTGGGACAAGAGCAGGACGTATGATAGTGGTGTGGTCGCAAAATAAGCACCAAGATGCGCCAGGGTCCAGCGTAAAGGAGAGTGACGCGTCAGTACTCGTCACAGCTAGACCAGTAAATATACAAGCACCTACACTAGGAGCACAAGCACCTACACTAGCATCAAGCAAAGGTCCTAAGACAGGTACACACAAGCCAAGAGATCCATACGTTACAGAATAAATAGCATCCATAGACATATCAAACACACGGTAACCACAAGACAGACCAGGCAAGATCTTGGGAGGCGAGTCAGTCCTAAAACGCTCACGGTTAAGGTCATTGAGGCGGCTGTAGCAGCGGAGTGTAGAGTGGTCAAGACACCAGCAAGTAGTGCCAGCACGAAGGCAGGTCTGGATCTGGAACTGGCAGGGTCCAATGTTGCGGCCACCACGACTACCCCTCTAGGTGTCTGGGCAGACACTCCCGGACCACCATGCCCCCACTGGTACTGAGAGCGCCACTGCTGCTGAGGGCACCACTCTTGCTGAGAGCGGCTCTGCTGCTGAGAGGGCCAAAACTGCTAAGGTCCCCACTGCTGAAACTGTTACTGCCGTGCTCCTACTGTAGAACCCATAGTAAAATGCTAGCTGGGCAAAGGTGAGGCAGGCTAGGAACAACTGTCATGAGGAATTGCTGGAGCAAGAGTCGTTGGAGCTTGGAATAGCTGGAGGTAGGACTAGTTGGAGCTAAGAACCGCTGGATCACATAGTGACAAGGAACAGCAGGCTAGAGCTAAAAACGGCTAGAGCTACAACGGCTGGAGCATACATGGCTAGAGGTAGAAGCGGCTGGAGCAAGAAGCTGCTAGAGCAAGAGTGGTTTGAGCCAGGACTAGCTGGAGGTAGGAACAGCTAGGACCGCCAGGCTAGAAACGGCTAGCACGAGGAGCGGCTGGAGCGAGGAGTGA
The DNA here is from genome assembly GCA_948144175.1 of Closterium sp. NIES-65. Taxonomy (NCBI): domain Eukaryota; kingdom Viridiplantae; phylum Streptophyta; class Zygnematophyceae; order Desmidiales; family Closteriaceae; genus Closterium; species Closterium sp. NIES-65. Next base: position 1,969,300 of record CANXME010000532.1, read on the forward strand.
CAAGAGACACCAAGCTAGAGCTAGAAACGGCAGGAGCTAAAATGGCTGGAGCACGAGATCAATTCCCTGGGCGAAGGGCGCGTGCTGGCCAGGGGAGGGGCACCCACAGAGTGACGGCTTGACTAAGAGGGTGGTGCAGACAATCAAACGTTATCAAACGTCATTCAACTCACCACACAGTCGGACTTCCCGCTATCACCCACAGAGTGACGGCTTGACTAAGAGGGTGGTGCAGACAATCAAACGAGAACTGCGGGTATACGGGGAGCAGAGGAAACAGGATTGGGATGATGAACTGGACTGGATCGCGGCAGGATACAGGTTTGGGAAGGAAGCAGCACTACAAGATCACTCACCGTACAGCCTCTTGTACGGCCGAGAGCCAGTGCTGCCAGTGGGGGCACCACGGGTCCTAACAGGCACCAAGGACAAAGGGCAGTGGGCAGGCAGAGGTTGTTCTCCGACAGCTGTCACCGAATATGCACGTTCATGAGGTGCCAGATTTGTGTGGTGTAGTTATGGGTGTAGTAATACTAAATATGAACATTTGGGGTGTAGGTAGTTGGGGACCAGAGAGAGTGCCGCGAAGTTGGTAGGAGAGCATCGAGGGGTGAAATCCAAATAACCAATTTGAACAAACCAACCCAGGCTCGAGATGCACATTGAGAAATGTACGGTTCGAGCCTGGGCTAGGTAAATTCACTAACACATACACACACGCACACTCGATGCTTTTCTCTTGCTATCCTTTCATATAGTGGACTATTGTTGCCTCAATTTCTAGTTGCTAGGTGACATACCACTCAGGGAGGACCCGTAAGGTGCCCCCCCCCCCCTTTTTCCCGTCACCTGTCGAGGCGACCTGAGGGGGGCGCACTGGAAGGCGTGGGCAGGCGTCGCCCCCTCTGCCGCCTGCTTTGGCGCCCGGGGAGGCCGTGCGTCCTGCTGTGGGGGGGAGGGTGAAGGCGTGGCGGGAGGGACTCTGCAGCGCTAGCCTCTGCCCACCTCCTCTGCTCTCTCCCTGCAGTGCCAGTCGCAGAGGGTGGCTGAGGCCAGACTAGTGAGAAGAGGGGACGAATAAGGGGGAAGAACACGAGGAGGGACAGAGGGCAGGCATAGGCTGTTTTCCGACACTTTGTCCAAGATCAGTGTAGTGGAAAGTCATCGACCATTGAGATGAAAGTCGATATGACTGTCTCAATTCCAACCTTTTCAACAAAATTCATGAGGCTTGGATCTAGTTTACGTACTAGAATTGGCGTGGCCATCATCGCCCCCGGCAATTTTAAAGACTCGGAAGGAGCGAGCTAAAAGTCGAAGTGTAAGTAGGATCTGATGTCAAAATAGTAGGTATGGCTAGGGCCACTAGCCTAGGGTTTAGGCTAGGTAAGGGAGAGGAGTTCGAGCAAAGGAGGGTGTTCACTATGGAAAGACAAGTACAATTAGGATGAGCAAGACAAGGTGGTGCACCACCACCAAACATGGAGCAGCTACACTAACATTACAGACAATTATATGAAATATGGGCAACATATTTTGACACGCCCCCATAACTGTTTGCACGGATAAGTGTAGCAACGCTCCTGAAGGGGTACACCATGTAGTGTGTAGCAGAAGAAGAGGGCAAGCGAAGAGGAGGAGGGACTATGCGAGGAGAGGAGGTAGGAAGAGGCGGCTGAAGCTGCTGGCACACGGGCAACTAGAGCAACATGCACACTGGCTACCGGAGCACGACGGCACTGGACTACGGGAGTAACTGGCTACGCCGAGCGGCTGGAGCAACTGACCCACGGGCGACTGGTGCAACGGGCTCACTGGCTATCGGAGCACGCCGGCTCCGGACTACTGCGCTGCTGGCGTCACGACGACTACCTCCTGCCAACCTCCCCCCATTGTCCCACACCCCCTTTCCACATCCCCTTCTGCATCTCTAATGCCACTCCCTCGGCTCCCCACGCCACTCCCTCGTTTCCCCCACACCCTCCCCCCCCCCCCCCCAGCAGCAAGTGCGGCAGTGGGAGAGAGAGGAGGAGGGGCGGCAGCAGATCACTCACACCCGCCACCCCCATACCCTCCCTCCCACTGCCACACGCGCAGCAGGGAGATGAAGGGGAAGGGGGGTGCGGGGGGGCGGGGTAGAAGGTGCGCGGGCGACAGCAGGGCGCGGTGGCACGCAGAACCCGTCGCGCGTCCAGGGCGCGCGACGGGCAGAAACCGTCGCACGCCCGGGGCGCGCGACAGGCAGAGAACCGTCGCACGCCCAGGGCGCGCGACGGGCAGGAAATCGTCGCGCGTCCGGGGCGCGCGACGGGGACGAAATCGCCGCACGCCCGGGGCGTGCGATGAGCAGAAAATCGACGCGCGCCCGGGGCGCGCGGCGGGCAGAAAACCGACGCGCGCCCCGGGCGCGCGACGGGCAGCAGAGAGGCCCATGAGCGGAAGCGTAGTGGTGGGCCCTATAAGACAGGTCCTAAGAGAAACCTCTCTCTGATAGCATGTCAAAATAGTAGGTATGGCTAGAGCCACTAGCCTAGGGTTTAGGCTAGGTAAGGGAGAGGAGTTCGAGCAAAGGAGGGTGTTCACTATGGAAAGACAAGTACGAATAGGATGAGCAAGACAAGGTGGTGCACCACCACCAAACATGGGGCAGCTACACTAACACTACCGACAATTATATGAAATATGGGCAACACATTCTGACATCTGATACCAAGCGTGAGAGGATCAAGACTAATAATGAACATGGGTACAACTATGTGGCTAGATATAGGTATAATAGAAGATAGGTAACCTCGGTAGATAAAGCATGTGAGTAATCACGCACACGATAGGTCACGCGAAATATCTATAGAAGAAAAATCAAAATTCGGTTCACCCAATCCTATTCGGTAAATAATAGAAATAGAAAAAAGTAAAAGAATAACAAAAATAGCATGGCAAATAAAATGGAAATAAGAAATAATAAGGTGGAGTGTACACTCACAACAAAAGATCTTAATTAGTGTCTGACTCAACACTACCATACTTGCTTTCAGGACTGTACAGGAAACAATCCAACATTTCCGCATGCGCCGCTTGACCTCATGAAGCTATATTTCAAGAACCTTCCTCAAAACCTTGCATGGGCGGCAAGGGGGCATTGCGTGCAAAACAGAGGAAACCCAGGCTTTTTGCTCAATAAGGGACCTTCTTCTTCTCCAACTGATTTATCTAAACTGCTTTTGTTCGGGTTTATTTTTTAGTTGTTGTACGTGTCAAACTATATTTGCTTATCCTTTGTATGCTAGGTTGCCTACATTGGGTTACTTTGTAGAGGGTGCAACTTTGGTTTATATGAACCATGTATGCCCTCTGGTTAGCTATTCCTTCTTTCTGCCATGGTCTCAATAGTAGGTTTAGGATCTCTGCGCTTCCGCTCTGCCCCACCATAGCCTGCCCGTGTTCGCCCTGCTGGCACTCTCATCGCTTTACCCTTGGCCGTCTCATTATGCCCTTTCCTTTCCATGACCTGCCTTCTTTCTCCACTATTGTTGATCTTATGACCCACCTTCGCTCACTTTATGCTCACTACCGTGACGCTTGCACTATCGTGCAGCAATCTGGTTGGACGCGTAACATGTGAGCAATCTGGTTGGACAGGTTGCCTACGAGAATTTAGTCACATGTATATAAATACATATATTCTTTTCAATATGGCATGCGCTTGAACATTAAAAAAACCGCCCTATGTTTATAATGAATGAGCGGATATAAGTGAAGTGCTATAGATAAAGGCGCATGTGCATATCATAAGCATGCACCTCTATCTGGGGGAAGTCAGTAACCTATGTGCATGGCCTCCAAGAAACTTTTTCTCGGCCTGCCAGCCGCACTTCTCCCACCACCTAATTCACCCATTCCCACGTGCCTTGACTGCACCAAGAGCAAACAGCACCAACAGCTCCATCCTGCCTCACCCACAGTCGCGGCAGCACCTCTGGACCTCGTGCACATGGACGTCTGGGGCCCTGCCCCCGTTCCTGCACGAGGTGGCCATCGCTACTTCCTTGCAATTGTGGATGACCACTCCCGCTATGTCTCTGTTCACCTCCTCCACACCAAGGGTGAAGCCCCAGAGGTCATCGTGGCGTGGGTCAAGCAGGCACAAACCGCATTTGACCGCAAGGTTAAGCGCCTTCACTCGGATGGGGGGGGTGAATTTTGCAACGACAAGCTCAAAGCCTTCTGCTCCTTGGAAGGCATCGAGCAAAACTTCACCCTTCCCGACAGCCCGCAGCGGAACGGCATAGCAGAGAGCCGCAACCACACCCTGGTGCAGATCACTCGCTGCCTCCTCAGCCATTCCAACGCTCCACTCTCTCTCTGGGGGTACGCCCTCTACCATGCCGCCCTCCTTTATAATCTTTACCCCCATCCGCATCTTCCCGACACCACTCCAACCACACTTTGGCTCGGGAAAACGCCCTCTGCTCGCTCTCTTCGCGTCTGGGGGTGCACCGCCTATGTCCTCCTCAACCCTCAGGCCAGGCGACAGCGCGGTGGCAAACTCGGTCCCAAGACTAAAACGTGCATCTACCTTGGGCAGAACGCCGACTCCCCTGACTATCTCTTCCTCAACCCCTCCACTCAACAGTTAGTCCGGAGCCGCAACGTTGTCTTTGATGAACTCCGCCCATTCTACTCCACCTCGGGACCAGATCCTCCTTCCGATCCCCCCTCTCTCGTGTGGGCGGACTTTGATGCGCACCCTGACCCCCCACCTGCGCCGGCCCCTTCACCACCTCCCTCCCCTGCCATCGCACCCTCCCCCTCACAGGTCTCTGACCCGACCTCGCCGGTGTCTTCGGCGGCTGCCCCTCTATCCCCCTCACCTCCCACTCTTCCAACTATGCTGCCACCTCCGAGCGCGCCTATCACTTACTATCAGCGGTCACACCCTCCGGCCCCACCTCCTCCCCCAATTCCCCCTACCACCGAGGCACCCGCTCTCCCACAGTCGCCCGAGCTGATCACCTACCACCGGCGGCCCATTCCCCCGCCCAAGCCTCCTAAGTAAACCCCTCTGACACCGCCTGCCCTACCCTCTTCTCCGGTGGCTCATGGCACTCGTTCGCATGGTGCTGCTCTTCCACTGGCACTGATTCTTGATGCATAGCGATCACACCGCCTCCTCTTGCTGGGGGGGATGTGCCCTCTTCCCTTCTGGAAGACAGGCATGAGGAGCTGTGTGATCTTCATGCAGTCATTCCTCAGCTCTCGCACATCTTCCCCGACATCACTAAATTACCCTCACTCAACTTCGCGGAGAACCCGATCATCCCTATCCCTCTCACCGTCCAAGAGGCTCTCTCGGGTCCCCATGCAGCCGTATGGCATGCTGCCATGGAAGCAGAGATTGAAGCGTTCACCCGCAACCACTCCTTCGACGACGAGACTCCACCTCCAGGAGTCAACATCGTCGGAGGCAAGTGGTTGTTTCGTGTGAAGCAGTTCCCAGACGAGGCCCCGGTGTTCAAAGCGCGTTACGTAGCCAAGGGTTTTACCCAACAGCAGTACCATGACTTCTTCAAGACCTTCTCCCCCACATCCAAACCCCCCACAATTCGCACGCTCATGAATGTTGCAGCACGAGAAGACTTTGAGATCAAATCCATGGATGCCTCATCAGCTTTCCTACAAGGACGCCTCAAGGAGACCGTGTTCATGGACAGACCTGAAGGTTTCCTAGGAGAATTTCCTCCCAACGCTGTCTGGAAGTTGAATCGCCCCATCTACGGCCTTAAGCAAGCCCCTCGCGAATGGCATAACAAGGTGAAAGAAGTCCTTCTCTCCCTGGACTTCCACCCCTCGTCTGCTGACCCAACTCTCTTCATTCGCCGTCGGTCTGAGCCATTCTACATCCTTGTCTACGTCGATGACTTCATCCTCGTAGCCAAGGACTCGGTCCATATGACCTCTGTCCAGGCGGCCCTGAGCAAGGCTCTCCAGATGAAAGACCTCGGTGACCTCAAGCACTACCTGGGGATGGAGATCACACGTGATCGCAAGGCTCGCACCATTTCACTCTCCCAGGAGTTCTACCATGTGCTCAAGCGGTTTAAGATGGAGCTGTGCGCCCCTGTTGCCACACTGCTGCCACTGCAACACCTCCTCACGGCCCCAGCTGTACCCACACCAGAGGCCTGCTCTGAGCCATACCCGGAGCTTGTTGAGTCCCTCATGTACGCCATGATGTGCACCCGGCCTGACTTGGCATTTCCTGTCTGTGTCCTCTCTCGCTACGTGGCCCCTGGGCGCTTCACTGATCTTCACTGGAAGGCAGCGAAGCGGGTACTGCGTTATCTCCAGGGCACCAAGTCTCACGTCCTCACACTCGGTAGGCTCTCCCCTCCTCGGCTAGAAGGTTACACTGACTCCTCTTGGGCCGATGACCAGAACGACCGCCGCTCCTCTTAGGGGTACTGTACTGCTTCACCCTTGGGAGCGGAATTGTCAGTTGACGCTCCACCAGGTCGTTAGCAGTCTCCCTCTCCTCTTGTGGGGCAGAGCTCTACGCTGGCACCATGGCTGCTCAAGAGGCTCGGTGGCTCACCTTCCTACTCCAGGAGCTTGGCTACCCTGAGTCCACCCCCACCCTCTGGTGTGACAACCAAAGTACCAAACACCTCTCCCAAGACCCTGTGTATCACACTCGCACCAAGCACATCGAACTTCGGCATTTCTTCATCCGTGACCTTGTCCAGCGGGAGCAGCTGAACGTGGAGTATGTTGCATCTGACTGCAACCTGGCTGATCTGTTCACCAAGCCCCTTGGGAAAGTTCCTCACCACCGTCTCCTTGGCGCCATGGGGCTCTGTGCTCCACCTTCTCTGCCCTGAGTTCGATTGACGCCTATGGGGGGGTGTTAGTGTTAGCCTTCAATCTCACACTTTGTACTTTGTATTTTCTATATCCTAGAGTAGTGTAGTTTGCACTTTGTGTTTGGTTGGGTGTACACCTACATCCCAACCAAACTTAAATGTAATCTCCAAGCAATCTCCAACCCACCAATTGGAGATTGCCTTGGGATTACCCCCAATCCCTAGGGATTGCCTCCGATTCCCTTCCTATCGATTCCCTACCCTTCTTGGATGTACTTAAAGAGCTTCAAGCTCATTACTAATGCATCGCTTCTAAGCCTAAGTTCTAACACTCTTCAACCCCCAGGCTCGGCGGCGGCAAGGTGGCAAGCTTGGTCCTAAAACTCAAACATGCATCTACCTTGGGCATAACGCTGACTCCCCCGACTACCTTTTCCTCAACCCCTCCACTCATCAATTAGTCCGGAGCCGCGATGTCGTCTTTGATGAGACTCGCCCCTTCTACTCGATCCCGGGGGAGGACCCCCCCTCCGCACCACCCTCCCTTGTGTGGGCTGCCTTTGAAGCGCCTCCTGAACTTCCGCCTGCACCAGCTTCCTCACCTCCTACCTCTCCTGCCATCGCACCATCTCTGTCTAAGGTCTCTGACCCGACCTCTCCGGTGTCCTCGGCCGCTGCTCCTCCATCACCCCCTCTACCACTCTGCCAACAGCGCCCTCACCACGAAGCGCACCAATCACATACCATCGGTGGTCGAACCCTCCAGCCCCACCTCCTCCGCCCACTCCCTCCTCCACTCAGGAGCCTGCTCTTCCACAACCGAGCAAACTGATCACGTACCAGCGACGGCTGATCCCTCGCCCCAAGCCTCCTAAATCATCCCCTTTAGCCACGCGTTCTCCACCCTCTCTAAAACTTCTCGGTAAACCCAACCATCCCTATCCCTCTCACCGTCCAAGAGGCTCTTTCAGGTCCCCATGCTGCCGAGTGGCGCGCTGCCATGGAAGTTGAGTGTGAAGCCTTCACTTGCAACCACTCCTTCGACGACGAAACTCCACCTTTAGGAGATAACATCGTTGGGAGCAGTGGTTGTTTCGAGTGAAGCAACTTCCGGACAAGGCCCTAGTGTTCAAAGCGCGCTATGTGGCCAAGGGATGCACTCAGCAACAATACTTTTACTTCTTAAAAACCTTCTCTCCCACATCCAAACCACCCATCGTTTGCATGCTCTTGGATGTAGCCGCACGAGAAGACTTCGAGATCAAATCCATGGACGCATCTTCGTCATTTCTGTAAAGACACCTCAAGGAGACTGTGTTTATGGATTGACTTGAAGGCTTTCCAGGAGAGTTCCCTCTTGACAGTGTCTGGAAGCTGAATCGCCCAGTTTATGGCCTCAAACAAGCCCTTCGTAAATGACACAACAAAGTGAAAGAAGTGCTTCTCCCATCTTGTACATCCTTGTCTACGTCGATGACTTCATCCTCGTTGCCAAGGACTCGGCCCAGATGACCTCTGTCTAGGCGGCATTCAGCAAGGCCCTCCTGATGAAAGAACTTGGTGACCTCAAGCACTTCCTGGGGATGGAGATAACTTGTAATCGTCAGGCTCGCACCATTTCACTCTCCCAGGAGTTCTACATCAACAATGTACTCAAGCGTTTTGAGACGGAGTTATGCACACCCATGGCCTCCCCGCTGCCACTGCAGCACCTCCTCACAGCTCAAGCTGTTCCCACACCAGAGGCCTGCTCCGAGCCATGCCCAGAGCTTGTTGGGTCCCTCATGTGCGCCATGATGTGCACCTGGCCCGACTTGCCATACCCTGTCAGTGTCCTCTCTCGCTATGTGGCTCCTGGACGCTTCACCGATCTCCACTTGAGTGTAGCGAAACCGGTGCTGCGCTATCCAAAAGGCACCAAGTCTCATGTACTCTTACTTGGTGGTATTTCTCCTCCTCGACTGGAAGGCTACACTGACTCCTCTTGGAGCTGATGACCAGACCGACCGACGCTCCTCTCAGGGCTATTGTTTCACCCTTGGAAGTGGAGTAGTTAGCTGGCGCTCCACCAGGTCATCTGCTGTCTCCCTCTCCTCCTATGAGGCAGAGCTCTACGCTGGCACCATGGCTGTGTATTTCTCCTCCTCGACTGGAAGGCTACACTCACTCCTCTTGGGCTGATGACCAGACCGACCGTCGCTCCTCTCAGGGCTACTGTTTCACCCTTGGCAATGGAGTAGTTAGCTGGCGCTCCACCTGGTCATTTGTTGTCTCCCTCTCCTCCTATGAGGCAGAGTTCTACGCTGGCACCATGGCTGCTCAAGACGCCCGTTGGCTCACCTTCATTCTCCAGGAGCTTGGCTACCCTCAGCCCACCCCCACCATCTAGCGTGACAACAAGAGTACCAACTAGGGTTGAGCAAAAAAGCGAACACGTGTACCGAATAGGTTTGTTTTTTTTGCTTAAAGTGTTCGCCAAACAGTATTCGAGGTTCGCCCGAACACGTTCGTGTTCGGGCCGCTGCTGCAATTTGCCCTGTGATGAACACGAACGTGTTCGAGGTTCGCCCGAACACGCCTTCACAAGCGAACGACGAACACCTGTTTTTGCTTAAAGTGTTCGCCGAACCGAACACTGTTCGGTTCGGCAAACGCCTGTGTTCCCTTGCTCATCCCTAGTACCATCTATGGTTCTCATGATCTCTAGTACCATCTATAGTACCATCTATCCGTGTACCACACTCGCACCAAGCACATCGAATCTCGCCACTTCTTCATTCGTGACCTTGTCCAGCGTGAACAGTTGAAGCTGGAGTTGCATTTGACTGCAACCTGGTTGATCTGTTCATCAAGCCCCTTGGGACCTCACCATCGTCTCCTTGGCACCATGGGGCTATCTGCCCCACCTTCTCCACCTTGAGTTCGATTGACGTCTATGGGGGGGTGATAGTGTTAGCCCTCAATCCCACATTTTGTACTTCCACTTTATATCCTAGTGTAGTGTGCACTTTGTGTTTGGTTGGGTGTACACCCACATTCCAACCAAACCCTCCAAGCAAACTTCAACCCACCAATTGGAGATTGCCTTAAGATTACCCCCACTTCCCTAGGATTGCCCCCAATTCTCTCCCCATCCTTACCCTGCCCATTTTCAGTGTGCTTGAAGAGCCTTGAGCTCATTACGAATGCATGGATTCTAAGTTGAAGTTTTGACAGACTGTACCCGACCCGTTCCCGACCCAACCCAACCCGGGGGTGGGTCAGGCTAAACCCGGCCCTTCAAGGCCAAGTCGGGTCAGGGTTTTGGAAAGCCTGACCCGGCTGTACTCGACCCGGACCGGCCCTGAGAACCGCCTGGCCCGTCGAAAACGGGTCGGGTCGGGTCGGTTCGAGCCGTGTGCTGATGCCTAACCCGGTGGCCCTAAATCCGAACCAGTTACCACCGGGTTTAGCTATTAGAAAACTGTGACCCGTCACGATAAAAAACTGGGAACGTGTCGGGTCGACCCAATCCCTTGGGTCCTTAAGCTCATGTTTACCGGCAGCGGGACGCAGAGAAGTCGCGGGCCGAGGAGGTGGAGCGCTCGCTGCTGGTGTGGCTGGATACGCTGGCGTTCATTGAGGTGGTGGTGGTGATGATCGAAGTTTCTTGGAGGGCCCTGCGCTCTCCCGAAGGCTTTAAGGGAGGGACGGGTGTTGCTTTTGAGAATTCTCAACATAAAAGGACCCTTCGCTCTCGAGAATGCGTAAAAGGCGGGAAAGGCACCTTGGACGAGGCCCAATCAGCGGGGGCTAGAGGATCTCTGCTTCGAGATGACGAGGGTGGCTCCACGTGTGCCAGGGGTGGTGGGGGGCTGGATGAAGTGCGTTCAAGTGGGCAGGAGAGTGCACGCGGATTCAGCTGTGTACAGCAGCAGCACCACAGTGTAGAGAACATTGCAGGGCCTATTTGTGTTGGTGGTGATGGCATATTGTTTTCGATGCCTATCAATGCTGGCTCATGTTTATCCTCATTGCCCCGTCCTTGGTGTGAAGAAGTTAACACCAAAAAGATATAATGAGCCATGTTTGGGAGGACCAGAGCCTCAAGCACAATGGGGGGAGGGCATAGGCTAGGTGGGCCAGAGCTTTACGTAATAATGAGAAATAGTGAACACCAAAACTGAATAATGAGTTATGGCTAGGAGGGCCAGAGCCTTACGTAAAAGGAGGAGAAGCTGCAATCTCCCCCTCTCTTCCTCGTCTCCTCACTCCCTGTCCCCCACTCCCCATCTCTTGCTATCCGACTGGCAGTGATTTGTAGTCGAATGTGCTAAGCGGGTCCATTCCGGATGCCATCTCACACATGACCGCTCTTACAGGCGTGTGCGTGCCATGCCTTCCTCCAATGCCTCACCTAACGCTTTGGAGAGTTCTCAAAAGTCATTGAGTTTGTGGCTCACACCACCCATGCATTCGCTGTGCTGAAGCGTCCGCACTGCACATGATCCCATGTGTCACCTCACCTCTTCTCCCATCACACCATCTCGTTCCATTCAATTCGTGAATGGTTATGGCATGGTTGCACCTGTCCCTCTGCGTGTTCTCACCATCCTCCTCCATATGCCTTCACAGCCCACCCAGCAGCCTTCAACGCTCCACCTCTTGATGTCATTCCCGTGCCTCCTTGCATGTCTCATTCCCACGGCTTGTCTCACTCCCATGCCGTCAGTCACCATGCCCCCCCATGTGTCATGTCAATGCCCCCACGGCTCTCCATCTCCCATGACCCGCATGTCCCCCTCGCAGCTATCTCAACAACAACCAATTGTCTGGTGCCATTCCCCGCACAATAGGTGTCATCTGGACCCTCCAAAGCCTGTAAGTCTGCTAGTGATTGGCAATGAAGCAGCCATGCCTATTCTGTAAGGTGCCAAAAAACTGTCTCAGTTCATGCGGTTCATGTTAACCTTTCTCGCTTCCAAGCTTCCCTTCTTTCAATGGCTTAGAGGTCGAGGTTACCCCGTTAACTTCCTCGTACCCATAGCATTCTCTCCGGACAAACTCCAATCCCTCTCTGTTTGTAGCAAGCTGAAGCTTGCGAAGCACACCAGCTCTCTTTCAACTTGAGCACGCCCCCTGGTCTCGGAGACACTGCTCAGTCCTATGACACCTCGTCTCAGGCTAGCCATGAGCATAAGGGCTTGACGGGTTGGGAAAACCCAACCGTCATGGGCTTTTGGTCGGTGAGGGACACATTTCTGGATCAGCCGACCCGACGGATTTGGGTTAATTGTTGGGCCATCCTGTTCCGTCTGGACTTGGCCCACCCGACCTGATTTTGTGTCTGGTCGTGACGGGCCAACTGGTTGCGGCCAGACGTAAGTTTTAGGCCATGTGACACATCCACGCCCACATATGGCAGGGGAGAAAACAAGGCAGGGAGGAGGGGAAAAAAGGGGGGGGATTGTCTACATTGAGTTCACCTTGCTGTACATTGGAGTTGGATGGTTGAGTTTCGAGATGTAGAATAGTGCAATGTGGTAGAAAGGTGTTGGGGGCATTGTTGGCTTTATGATTTCCGCATGGACATCTGTGACGTGCTGATTTTCTAGAGAATGTTGAATTGTGCTGGTTTGCATGGATCGGCAGTTAACATCGCCGATTACACAGATCGCAGATCGGTGTCCGCAATCCACTGATGTGCGCAAATTGGGATTAATATCACCAATCCGTGCAAATATACGAGCGAAATCGTCAATCTGTGCAGAAAGGCAGGCAAAACCACCAACCCGCCAGATGGTAAGTTCAATTGGCGGGTCGGTCGACCTGATTCGCCATCAGGTTGGCCCGAACCATCCTCGGGTTACAGCTGACTGTGACGAGTCTGTGACTGTCCCCACCAGACAGGTACCGGGTCAGGACAGGCCGACTTGACATGTAGACTAGAAGTCCTGTTGGTGCGACCACCGAACTGTCTCAATGCATGCGCTCTGTTCATGTGGAGATTATTGTTGCACAGAGAGGTGCACATTACGTGCACAAGTTATCGACATTCTTGATGAGAACCCTTCTGAAAGTTGGCACTTACCTTAAATTTTTACCGTTGGGTGTGGTGGCGTATGCTCGTTTATAGGGAGTCCAGGTAGGATTCTTGAGATTTGTTCGCGATGTGGGTTTGTTCAAGCTCACACTATGCTGTAGATCTCGATTCTTTGAAAGCACTAATGAAGGCTTGACAGGCTAAGGTAGTTCATTGCACTCGCTTCTTTTTTATCCTCTTTCAGTAACACTGCTCAAGCAGTGGCAAGCGTGGATAACCAAGCAACCATAGAGGACAAAACCACAGATTCCTCCCTCGCATGTCTCACCACGATGGCATGTTTCGATCCCATGTCATGCCTCAACCCCCCATGCCATGCCTCACTCCTATGCCGTTACCATACCCTCCCACGTATCCTATCAATAATGCCCCAACGAACCTCCATCTCCCATGGCCTACATGTCCCTGTTGCAGCTGTCTCTCCAACAACCAGCTCTCTGGTTCCATTCCCTACGTCATAGCCGCGCTCCCTTACCTCAAAAGGCTGTAAGTTTGCCAGTCATTCCCAATCAAGCAGCCATAGACGACTAAGCAACCCATGCCTCCCTCTCGTGCCATGTCTCACTCCCACGCCATCACCATACCCCCCACAAAACATGTGCGCCTACGACTCTCCATCTCCCATGGCTCGCATGTCCCTAACGTAGCCATCTCTCCAAGAACAAGCTGTTTGGTGCCATTAACCCTGACATAGTCAACATCATTAATTTTGTAGAGCTGTGATTTTGCCTGCCATTGGCAAATCAAGTAGCCAGAGACTGTCAACGGGAGTTGTTGTTGGCCCCGTCCTCGCTTGGGCGGAGCCGACTTTGTGGTTGGGTGTACAGGAGGTACAGCCGACTTGTTGCAGTGGGCGATGCCGACTTGGGCGAGCTGGTCAATGGGGTTGGTCGACTTGCACAGGGCCACTGCAATGCCGCCGACTTGGTGGTCGGCCATGTGGCACATCGACCTGGAAGTCGGCACCGACTTGCAAGGTCACCGACTTGCAAGGTCACCGACTTGCACGCCGACTTGCAAGGTCGCCGACCTGGGAGGTTGCCGACTTCAAGAGGTCGGCCCGGAAGTCGGCGCCGACTTGGTGACGCCGACTTCTGGTAGCCGACTTGGGTGGTCGGCTGACGACTGTGCTGGTCGACGTGGAGCTGGTCGACCAGGAGTGACGTCAACTTGGAGCTGGTCGACCAGGGGTGTGGTCGACCTGGTGAGGTCAAATGGAGGTGAACATCGAATTGGGAGGTCGACGGGCACATACAGGAGCACCTGGTTGTCGTGGTTGCCCGGTCGACCAGGTTACCTGGGTGACAAGGTTCTGCGGAAGAGTGCAACAGTCGCCCAGGCGATGTTGGCGAGACTGACCTCGGTGGTGGTATCCCGAGGTCGACGTGGCGGATCAGGTGGAGTCGTCAGCACGAGGATGACTTGGTGTGTGCGTTGTGCAGGTGACGAGGCTCAGCACGCCAATCATCTGCGAGCAGCTACGAAGCTGGTGCGCTGCTGTTCTGTGGGAGCAACGCTGGCACGCCGTCGACCTGCAACGTTGGCATGCTGTCGACTTTGCACTGCTGGAACGCGGTCGACCAAGTCGTGCTGGAACGCGGTCGACCATGCTGCGCTGGCAGTCGACCGACCTGAATGCTAGCTCTAATGTAGTCTTGTCTTGCCAACTTGATTGTACCATTGTTGTCAACTTTCTCAGTGAAACTCTTGCCAAATTGCCCCGTAAACTAGCAAGAAGTGTGAGCACTAGGAAAGCGACTAAGGACCAACGAGCGCAGAGATCACACGAGCACCCGTGCCTAGCCCGTAGTCTAGCTCCCATTGCAGTAGTTATCTCCGTTGAGACGACCAAGCAAACCATGCCTCCCTCCCATGTTGTGTCTCAATCCCAAACCATCACCACTAAGGTTCAGCAAAATGTCGATCATGGTACAAATTTTGAGTCTAACATCTTAATTCAATTTTCGTTGAACCGGATTTGTCTGACTTGACACAGTGTTTGAGTCGAACATGTCCCGCGCTCCATCAGTACCCGCGCAACTGAGGTCATATTTATTGTGCTCATATTTTTTGTGCTTGGTTCCCCCGAATGCCGTTACGTTGATTTCCTTATGGACAGCGGTAGTTTATAGGTAGTTTCTTGGACATTTCAATATTGCAAAGAGGAGTATGGCGGTATGGTGGGTACGGAATTTGGTTGCTACTAAATAAATGTTTTTACCTAACAATTTACAGTTTAAGATAATGCCTATGTGTGAATTCCTCGAGCTTTACGCCATCACCAAGTTTCGAGCATGCTCAAACATGCTATGCTCGATTCGAACCTGTTTAGGTGCAAGGCGGACACTAAGAAAAATTAGTGTGGTCGAACTTCCCACTTCCCACAAGGTTCTAGTTGAACCATACATTCAACCTTTTTTGGAGTTCCAAGAAGTTTGACTCAGATGTGCTCGAGACAAAGTTCTGCTCATTCCCAGCCGTCACCATACACTTGCATGTATCATGTCAATGTGCCCCCACGCCCCTCCATCTCCCATGACCTGCATGTTCCCGTCGCAGCTATCTCTCCAACAACGAGCTCTCTGGTATCTTTCCCAACATCGGACCTGTCCCTGGAGCTCTCGAATACTTGTACGTGTGCCAGTCATTGCCGATCAGGCAGCCATAGGCGACCAAGCAACCCATGCCTCCCTCTCGTGCCATGTCTCACTCCCATGCCATCACCATACCCCCCACATAACATGCAAATGCGCTCACGACTCTCCATCTCCCATGGCTCGCATGTCCCCGTCGCAGCCATCTCTCCAACAACAAGCTATCTGGTGCCATTCCCTTAACCATATATGTTTACGTGGCCCTCCGAGAGCTGTAAGTGTGCCTGTCATTGGCACACCATGTAGCCATAGACGAACTAGTAACTATCGACAGTGTCACTCAGGGGCAACACTTATGAAGAAAGCAGTTTAATACAAAACATCTCAAGGTCAAAACTACCCTACTTTAGGAAAAATTGATAGTAAGAACTACGTTGCCTTTAAAAAAGCCAGGTTGTTTACATGTTCCGCTTAGTTGGACCTCCATTGAGGCAATAAATTCCACCTGCAACCGCTTTTCATTCTTGAAGTGAATGTAGTAGGATTTTTCCTATACAAAGGCAAACTTTGTTTGGGATTCGCCGGGTTTCATGCGGATGCCGTGAAGCACAGTGCTGCTGTTGAGAGCCTTCATCGTCTCAACTCTCGAGCTTGCTGTTGCCTTTAGAAGCGCCTTGATGCGACGTGGAATCCCTGGACAGCCAATTCAATCCACCCATTACAAGCTTCGAGGATTTGACGGATGACTCGGAGACTCTGATTCGACTGATGAGGACAGTCTAGGGGAGGAAGCTTCAGCCTGCCTGCTTTATAGGGTAGGCTTGTGGATTAGTGGCAGTAGAAGAGTGTCTGGTCCCGCTTTGGGTTGTTGGTGAGCTTTCAGTGCATTGCACAATAACCCTTCCTCGTTGGATAAACTCCAATAAAATTCTCACGGGCTGTAGAAAATATGTTTCCACATAACGCAAAAATTGCTAAGATGAATTTTTATCGCTAAAATTGCTTCCCTAGAAGAGACCATAACGCAGACCCTGATTTGGCAGGGTGGGGAAAAATCTGTCAACCTTTATCAGTGCCTTTGGACCATAGAGATCTACAACGTGGCATGAGATGAGCATTAGCCTATCAAAAGCCTTTGCCGACACTCCCAAGGTTAAATACCCAAGGTTACAAGTGTCGAGCTTCAAGAGCGTCTTCGTCAGGACCATCGATGCAATAAGTTAGTGTTTTCACATACCCTTGGGAGCATCTTCAACAATAAGGGAGTGTTGGCAAAAGCCTTTGAGTGTCTTTGACGATAAGTTCGAAGGGACGATCTCTGCCTTTCTTTATTTCTTTACTGCTCTCACCCACCTGTTAGTGTTCCCTCATACCCACCTGTCCAGGCTTATCCATAACAATTGCTGTCATATCATTCCTACCGTGAGCATTGACCCCTCTGTTTCGCCGTCCCCCCACTGAAATTCCATTCGTCTCTCTCTCGGTCTTCACTCCCTCCCTCCCTTCCCATACTCCATGCCCCCTTTCCTATGTCCCTCCTTCTCTCCGTCCCCCATCCCTACGTCCCCCTCTCCCTCCATCTCCCCCTCCTTCCCTTCCCCCTTCCATCCCCCCTTCCTTCCTTCCTTCCCCACTCTCTCCCTTCCCCTTTTCCTCCCTTCCTTCCCCCCTTTCTCCCTCCCTCCCTCCTCCCTCCCTCCGCCCTCCTCCCACCCCCATTCCCTCCCTCCTTCTCTCTATCTCTCCACCCCCCTATCCCTCCTCACTCACTCCCTTCCTTCCTCTACACACACTCACTCACTGTTCACTCACATCCTCCTGCTGCTCTCTACCGCACTCTAACTCTCCATACCACTTACCCCGACACATCCCCACTTCCTGTCTCTCCTCTGTTCTGAACGCTCTTCCACCTTCCTGTTCTTCATCCTCGCCCAGTGCGCTATCTAACAACATGCTGACAGGACCAATATCCTTTACTATAGGGAGCTTGATGAACCTCTATGAACTGTGAGGGAAAGGAGGGGGACGAGCGAGGGAGAGTCTAAGGGGTAGTGAGAGGGGTGCAGATCAGTTTTACCACGTGGATGCCTTTATGCGAGGGCGAGAAAGATTGTTATCTTATTGATGTCCAAGAGGTGGTCGCCCGTCGTCATGTGTGATTTTTTGAGAGATCGCAAAAACCCGTTGTGCACATAGATTCATGCACCGTCATGCTGTTCTGAGATGTCTAAATAAACTTGTTTGTTATCATGCCACGCCACCATGCCACTCACCCCATCCTGCCTTACGAATCCAGCTCCCTGAACGACAACAAGCTTGAGTATTCCATTCCAAGCACGATCTCTCGTCTGCAGTATCTCTCATGGCTGTACGAAACAAACCCTAGCTGCCCGATTTGTACTTCCATGTTGCCAAGGCATGGACCGATGCAGGTGGTCTTGCTTTTTTTTTTTTGGCATGTGCATTACTGGTCATTATTGTCGATCTCTGGAATCCTTAGAGAAGTCTCAAAAGCAACTATTTTCATACGTTTCTTACACACTCCCAAGGGTGGACACTTTACCCTCTTGGGGTGTTCGACCCTTGGGAATGTATTCGACAATATGTTCGAAGGGACGATCCCTGCCTTTCTTTCTTCCTTAACTGCACTCACCCACCTGTTAGTGTTCCCTCATACCCACCTGTCCAGGCTTATCCAGAACATTGCTGTCATATCGTTCCTGCCGTGAGCATCGACCCCTCTGTTTCGCCCCACCCTCTCCCCCCCCCCTCCCCCCACTGAAATTCCATTCATCCCTCTCCCCATCTTCCCTCACTCCCTCTCCTCCATCACTCCATCCCCCATTCCCTCTGTCCCCCCTTCTCTCCGTCCCATCCCTACGTCCCCCTCTCCCCCATTTCCCCCTCCTTCCCTTCCCCCCTCCCTCCCTTGCCCCTTTCCTCCCTCCATTCCCCCCTTCCTCGCTCCCTCCCTCCCTCGATCTCCCTCCTCCCAACCCCATTCCCTCCCTCCTCGCTATCTCTCCATCCCCCTATCCCTCCTCACTCGATCGCTCCCGTTATACCTCCCTCCCTCCCTTCCTCTACACGAACTCACTCCCTGTTCACTCACATCCCCCTGCTGCTTTCTACCACACTCTAACTCTCCGTACCACTTACCCCAACACATCCCCACTTCCTGTCTCTCCTCTGTTCTGAACGCTCTTCCACCTTCCTGATCTTCCTCCTCGCCCAGTGCGCTATCTAACAACATGCTGACAGGAGTCATACCCTCTTCTGTAGGGGCCTTGACGAACCTCTGTGACATGTGAGGGAAAGGAGGGGGACGAGTGAGGGAGAGTTTAAGGGGTAGTGAGAGGGGTGCAGATCAGTGGTTACCACGT
The DNA here is from genome assembly GCA_948144175.1 of Closterium sp. NIES-65. NCBI lineage: Eukaryota > Viridiplantae > Streptophyta > Zygnematophyceae > Desmidiales > Closteriaceae > Closterium > Closterium sp. NIES-65. Next base: position 1,988,219 of record CANXME010000532.1, read on the forward strand.
AGATGCCTTTACGAGAGAGGTAGTTATCATATTGATGTCCAAGAGGTGGTTACCACGTCGCCCGTCGTCATGTGTGAGTTTTTGAGAAATCGCAAACAGACTCGTTCCGCTGTGCACATAGCTTCCTGCACCGTCATGCTGTTCTGGGATGTCTAAATATACTTGATTGTTATCATGCCACGCCACCATGCCATTCACCCCATCCCACCTTACCAATCCAGCTACCTGAACGACAACAAGTTCAAAGGTTCCATTCCAAGCACGATTGCTCAGCTGCAGAATCTCTCATGGCTGTACGAAACAAACCCTAGCTGCAAAATTTCTACTTCCATATTGCCATAGGCATGCAACGTTGCAGGTGGTCTTGCTTTTTTTTTTGGCATGTGCATCACTGGTCATTGTTGTATGTCTCTGTAACCCTTACAGAAGTCTCAAAAGCAACTCTCTTCATACGTTTCCCACACACTTGCACTCTGTGCTTCAGGTGCACACCCTCACCATGCCTCACCCCGCCTCACCACGCCCTCACCTCGCCTCATATTCGCCACTTTCCGCCTGCTCCTCTCATCACACACACCTGCTGCTCTCTCCTTGCCCCGTCTGCCCTCCAGCTCCCTTTCCCACAACTCTCTCACTGGCAGCCTCGACAACCTCTCCCCACTGACCAATTTGCACGGACTGTGCGTGAAACCACCCCTGCGCTCCATCAACCCCCTCTCGTCTACTCTCCCACACACCTCTCTCACCTGTCCCACTTTCTCTCGCTCATTCACATCCCTGAACCTCCCCTTCCTCCCCAACTCACCCTCCTTCCCTTGCGTTTGGCTGATCCCTCTACTCCCCACTCTTTCCCACCATTTCCTCCCTTCTATCCCACTATTGCACTGCACCCATCTGCAACGCACACCAACCAGAGAGCTCTCCAACAATGCCATATCCGGCCCGATACCCACCACTCTGAGGGAACTCCTTAAACTGCAAACCCTGTGAGCTAAACGACCCACCCATTGCACGTAAGACAGAGTGCAATCATGCGATGTGCAGGTGGGTGCACTGTCTGCCAATACATCGCCAGTGGTGCACTGCAACACGGGAGTGGCAGGTATGCTCTGTGGTTTGTGGCGGATTCAGGTCCAGAAAGGCTGCTGCAGCAGAACTTGACTTCTGAGGCTGCTGTGGTGAAAGCTGATGTTTCCTTCCTGATTTCCCCAAAAGGGATGCACCCTTTCTATATCCCTCCTCCCACTCGCTGTCATCTGTTGCCCTCTCTCGCCCACTCCAACGGTCCCTCCCTTCAGCGATCTCTCAAACAACAACCTGTCAGGTCCTATTCCCCCTTCCATCTCCGACCTCCTCAACCCCACAGCTCTGTATGTGCTGCCCTTGTTACGCTCCCTACGCGCCCTCCTCTCCCTGCCCTGCATGCCTTCACCCCCCTGCACGCCCCACCTCCCTGCGACATACTCGTCTCAATATGGGCTTTCCTGTCTGCACGTCCAGCCCCTCCTCTTCTTCCTCAAAGAATCCTTTGTATCAATCAAGAGCGAAGCATGCAGGTACGTGGCAAGGCATACAACCGAGGTGGCTAGGGACCTCTAGGGCAGCTCGAGGCCGGGAAGGAGCTGCACATGATATGGGCCGTGCAGTGAATCCCCCAGCTGCAGAGGGCTCGGCCTGCGCTTCCAGGGGCCTCTTGCACGTCCATGAGGTCAACGGGCCTTGAGAGCCGCTACCTTTGAGGCGCCTCACTCATGCACCTTCGTGGGGTCAGCAGTCTCAAGAGCAGCAGTACGGTGCTGTTGCGAGGCTCAGTTAAGGGCGTGCGGCTGGAGATGGGACAGCTGTGGCCGTCCTAGGAGCTTGCCAAGGAAGCTTGCTGCCGTCAGTACTGAGGTAAGGTGAGGCAGCACAAGGAGTCTTCTACGGCCAGGTCAATCATTCCAAAACTCCCCGAGGGTGTTTGGGAGGGTGCCTTGCCTCCAGATTCGAGTCTTCTCAGCCGTTCATCTCAAGGTGCTGATCTGACAAGCCGCTAGGGCCCCCCAGCAGGGGATTGGAACGGAGCAGGTTACGCACCAGGTAGGCTGGAAGGAGTTGGAAGGAGCAGGGAGTTATCAATTTTGGCGCACTAGGGGGTATGCTGCCATGGAATCTTAACTCAATCACAATAGTCTCACAAGTTCACAATTACTACACAAGAGAGTTAGAGTAGCACTAAACCAGGTGGAAGGGATGAGGAGGATGAGAGGGAAGGTCCCAAGAGAGTCCCCAACCAAGGAAACCCAATGCCACACAATTCCCCTCTCCATAGGCAACCCAACTTTGACCTTTGTCACTATCCCAACCTCCACAATCCACCTCAACCCAACTTGGCCACACTTGCCAACCTGGTTTGGTTTCACCCAACCACTTGGCAGCATCTACAGTGATGTTGACGAATTTCCCAACCCCCAAAAGTCTGTACCCCATATTGAGTCAACCCCACAACTTCCCATAGTCACCACAACCAAATATGAAAAGCATGCGAACTTCAACGTTCGTAACTTTCTTGTTCGTGCTCCGATTGAAGCGATACTTGGTTCGTCGGAAAGCTCTTGAGCAGAGGAGTTACTTCAGATATCTGCTCAAGCCAAATAACATTCACACACACTCAGAAAATTCAAACCACACAAAACACAAATTCTTGCACACGCTCACACCACGCATGCAACGCACGAACATATGATGGGAGGCAGACAGACGTGAATGCAAATGATAGCATCACATAACACTGACAACGGCTGCCCCAGGGAGACTTCTCACCAGACGCCTCAGCGCTCCCAGGTGCAGCACCCCCAGACTCAGTACCCCCAGGCTCAGCACCCCCAGACTCCTCACGCCCAGACTCAGCAACCCAAGTCTCCGCACCCCCAAGCTCCGCACCTCCAGGCTCCGCACTCCCAGGCTCAACACCCCAAGGCTCCGCACCCCAAGGCTCAGCACCCCCAGTAGCTGAGAAAAAGAACGAGAATGGATTGACTAAGGGAAAGTTGGGTACAAGTACAAACCCTAGAAAGTCGTACCCCATATGTGCTACCCCACTATAGCCTACAACAGCTATGTCATATAAATCTGACACACCCCCATAGGCAAAGTGGGGGAGAACAAGGGGTCACAAGACCAGTCAAGCAAAGCAAAACAAGCTCAGGGTGGATCACAAAGTCACCACACATTCCGAGCACAAGTTCAAGGCCACAAGGCCAGTTCACGTGCAGGATTACATATATATATAAGGCTAGACAAGCAAGAGTAGGTGTATATATATATGTAACAGTACAAACAAGGTCAAGTGGTGAGCAAGTGAGGCAAGGCAGGCACAAGACCCAGCTGAGTACAGAAGCGCTGATGATCACAAGGCGCAAGTGCCTTGGGGAAGATATCAGCAGTGTTGGCCTCAGAGGCCACGTACGCAAGACGCAGCTGACCACGCTGCTGCAGCTCACGAGCAAGGAAGTAGCGAAGAGCAATGTGCTTCGTTCTGTGCTCCAGTCTCTGCTCTCGACACAAGGCCAGCATGGCCTTGTTGTCTACGTACAGCACTGGAGGAGAATGAGGCTGCTCTCCGAGGTCAGTCAGCAGGTAGGTGAGCCAGCGAAGCTCCTGTGCAGCCATGGCTCCTGCGTAGATCTCAGCTTCACAACTGGAGCCGAGAACAGAAGACGAGCGGGTAGCCCGCCACGAAACAGAGCCGGAACCAAGGCTGAAGGTGTAACCCTGTGACGACCGCTGCGTAGCCTGGTCGTCAGCCCAAGAAGCGTCCGCATGCCCAGTGAGGACCACTGGACTCCGCCCTCCAAGCACAAGCCCCATGCCCGACGTACTGCACAAGTAGCGCAACACCCTCTTCGCTGCAGCCATGTGCTCTGGTCTGTGTCTCCTAGGAGCAACATAGCGTGCTAAGATGCTAAGAGGGTATGCAAGGTCAGGTCGTGTGCAGGTCATCAGACACATGAGGCAGCCAACAAGCTCTGGGTACGGGCCACTCGGCTCTACGGACTCATCGGAAGGCAGAGCTGAGAGCGAGTGGCGAGTAGGCAGAGGAGTGGCCTGAGGCAAGGAGTACGTGAAGCCGAAGCGCTGAAGGACCTGCTGCACCATGTGTGACTGAGTCAGGGTAATGGTGCGGCGTGCTCTGTCCCGGGTGATCTGCAGGCCAACGTAGCTACGCAGTTCACCCAGGTCTGTGCACGTGTGTCTCTTCTGCAGCTCAGACTTCACGTGGGCGAGTCCAGCAGTGTCAGCTGTGGCAAAGACCAAGTCGTCGACGTACACGAGGATGTAGAACGGCGGCAAAGAAGTGCCAGTGCGCAGAAACAGCGACGGATAAACAATAGAGGGAGCAAACCCAAGGGCCGCAAGTGTAGTCCTCAGTGTGTCGTGCCACTCACGCGGTGCCTGGCGGAGACCGTAGACTGGCCGCCGGAGGCTCCACTGGGTGCCAGGAGGAAAAGACCCAGTGAAGCCAGGTGGGCGACGCAGCCAGATCTCCTCGTGCACGCTGCCCTGCAAGAAAGCAGTGCTGAAGTCAAGAGAGTGCAGCTCGTAGTCACGGTGAGCAGCTATGTGCAGCAGTACCCGAAGAGTGGTCATCTTCAGGGTGGGAGAGAAGGTCTGAAAGTAGTCAACTCCCTGCCGCTGACTGAAGCCACGAGCCACGTAACGCCCCTTAAAGACAGGCGGAGAACCCGGCGGTCGCTTCACCCTGAAAATCCACATGCCACTGACGATGTTCGCCCCAGGCGGGTGAACCTCGTCAACGTAGGTGCTTGTGGACTTCCAGGAAGCCATCTCTGTGTCCATAGCTGCCTGCCACTGAGAGGAGTATGGACCCTCTATCGCCTCCGCGTAAGAGCGCGGAGTCGGGATGTCAAGTGCATCCGGGTCTCCCTCAGGGGTAAGCAGTACGGACACGAGATGAGGTGAAGCAGCAGCCAAGCACTGGAACTCCTCCTGCCTGTCCTCAAGGACGTCCGTGCCAAGGGCACACTCACCCCCAACGGACGGAGGACAGACAGACTGAGACTCAGCGACAAGACTAGCAGCGTAGTCTAGACGACAGCGAGCAGCAAAGTCGACGAGCTCAGCAACTAGGGCAGACGCAGCAGTGGACTCAAAGGAAGGGTCAGTGAAGACGGTAGCAAGGAGACGCGTGACAGTAGGACTGGCAGCACGAAGAGAGTCCGACTCCGGGTCGGCAAGAGCAGGAAGAGAAGACTCACGAGGAGAAGGCAAAGGGGCACGCAGAGGAGCAGTGGACGGACGCAGAGACATCCAGTGTGTGCCAGGGACAGGAGGAGGGTGCTGACGCGAACCACAACCACTAGTGCGAGCAGGACGGACAGGCGACGCAGGGCAAGACGCAGGCTCACGATGCTCAGCAAGACCTCCAGCAGGACCAGTGTAGGGAGAAGGAGCAGGCAGGGGGGAGGTCGGTTGTAACTGTAACTGTGACGGGACAGGCTGTGGACAGTCTAGGGGAGGAGGAGAACCAGTAGAAGGTGGAAGACCAAGAACCTGCTGAAGGAGCGGAACGAAGTACGGCCGAGGCCGCGCGGCGACTCCAGACACAACAGGGATAGCACCAGTACCCCGAGTGGTAGCACCAGTGCCAGCAGCACCTCCAGCTCCAGCACCCCCTGCAGCTCCAGTAGCCCCAGGACCTCCAGCAGCACCAGTAGCACCTCCAGTAGGACCGCCTCGAGGACCGACAGCAGTAGCCTCAGCGCCAACACCCTCAGCAGTTCCAGCTCCAATCGTACCCGCAAGCCCAGCAGCTCCAGTACTCCCAGTACAAGCACCTCCGGGACCCGCGACACCAGCACCCTCAGTAGCCAAAGAACCTCCAGCTCCAGCAGCACGGCTCCAGCGCCGGGCAAACCACTCGCGCAGCTCCTGTGGAGAGAGTGGCTCCCGCCGAGACGAAGCACTCGGAGAACATCTAGGCACAGTACCGCCAGACGCGACACGAGCAGGCCCAGCTCCCTCAGGCTCCGCACCCCCAAGCTCAGCACCCCCAGGCGTAGCACGCCCAAGCTTAGCACCCCCAGGCTCAGCAACCCCAATAGTAGCACCCTCAGGCTCAGCACCCCCAGGCGTAGCACTCACACGCTCAGCACCCCCAGAGTCAGCACCCCCAGGCTCAGCACCCTCAGCAGCACCAGAGTCACCAGCAACCTCGACAGGCTCGACTGCGTCTACCTGGGACACACCTGAAGGGGCAGGACCCTGAGGGGGGAGGGGGTCTACCGGGGGGGGACCTGGCACAAGGAAGAGCGGTAGCAGGGGAAGGGACGGAGTGCGGAAGAAGAAGAGGCAGCAGTAGGGGACCGACTCGTCAAACGTGACGTCCTGGGAGGACAGAACACGACGCGAGGTGGGGTGGTAGAACAGCCACCCAGGCGCATCAGGGGGGAAGCCAAGGAAGACGCAAGGAGTAGCACGAGGGGACAGCTTGTCCGCAGACAAGTCGCGGACAAACGCCCGAGATCCCCAGACACGGAACGCAGACGCATCGCCAACCTTCCCGGTCCACAGCAAAGCTGGGGAGGTCTCTGGCATGGAGACCCTGGGCTGAAGGTTGATCTGATGCGCCGCGTACCGAACCGCAAACGGCCACAGAAAGTGGGGGGCAGCCGCATGCATCATGGACGTACGGGCGACGTCCATGACCATGCTAATGCGGCGCTCAGCAATCCCATTCTGCTGTGGAGATTCCGGAAGCGTGAAGGTCTAGCGGATGCCTCGTGCACGACAGTAGGCTCGTAGAAGGCCAGAGGAAAACTCTCCGCCTCTATCAGAGTGTTGACGAGCTGAAGCTCTGCCTGAGCTGGAGACGAGCTGCGCGGATCCAGTCGATCAACACCTTAGGGACATCACCCTTGCTGCGCAAGGGGAAGACTGTGGTGTAACGCGAGTAGTCGTCAACCACCAGCAGGAAGTAGCGCTCGTGACCCTGTCCACGAACGCGGGCTGGGCCACACACGTCCATGTGAAGTGTCTGCAGCGGGGCTTCTGTCGGAGGAAACTGGGAGGAGTGAGGGGCAGCACGCTGCCGCCCCTCGACGCAGGGGACGCAGGCAGGGGCAGCCCCCGGGGGAAGGGGAGGGAGGGACCGGGGAAGACCAGAGACAAGGACACGGGAGGCCATGCCTCGGAGACGAAGCAGGGAGGGGTGACCAAGGCGGTGGTGCCAGAGGAGAGTCTCGTGAGACAGGAGGCGACATGAGCAGGGGGCAGACTCAGGACCAGACCTGGACGCTGCAGCAAACACCTGACTCGACGCAGCTACCTGACCAGACGCAGGGACAGGAGGAGACTCAGTGGTCAGTGTGTACAGGCTCGACCCCGGCCGACGTGTAAACGTGGCCAGGTGTCAGCCTGTCCGAGCGTCCGTGCAGTGGGTCACCCGCTGACTCGCAGGAGTGAACTGGTGAACCCCCGCATCCTGTAGGTCAGCACCACTCACCAAGTTCGTAGAGAACGAGGGGAGGTAAAGACCCGACAGGGTGCCAGAGGGGTCCGCCGGACACGGGAGGACAGTGGAGAAGTGAGCAAGGACAGGACCCCCAGAGGGGTCTGCTAGAGAGACTGCAAGTGGTCGACCAAGCGGCGTGAGTGTGGTGCGGTCTCAAAAGAAGGAGCGAGAAGCCCCCGAGTCAAGGGTGAAGGTGTGGGAGGCCGAATCCGACGCGGTACCTGAGAGAGCAGACTCACCAGCACCTGAAGAAGCAGACGCATTGGCACCTAAAGCATCAGCCTCGCTAGCCCCTAGAGCAGCAGCCTCACCAGTACCTAGAGCAGCAGTCTCAAAACCCGGGTCAGGCGGGAAACACCGGTAACAGTCACCCTCATCACTAATAGTCACAGCATACATGGCAGCAAGAATAGCATCAAAGTCAAGGTCAAAGATAGCTACTCCCGCCCTAGACAGCTCGCCCCAGCGAGGGATCTCAGTGGCCTCAGGGAACTGGTGACACCAAGCGTCCGTGTGGCGGCCAAAGCAGCGCTGGGTGGAGTGCGCACCCCCGCACTGCTCACCCGCGCGGTCGCCGGTGCGTAGGACGTAGGTGCACGGACCAATACCCCCACCCCGCTGGCGTGCAGCGTACCACTCACGGAGCTGCTGAGGGGGGGGGGATGTCACGAGTGCGCTGCTGCTGCTGGCGCTGACCACCACCGGAGCCGACCCTCTACGCAGCGCCACCCCGACCAGCTCCGCCTCCTCCGCCGCCGCCTCCTCCTCCGCCGCCACCCCCGCTACCTCCGCCCCCACCGCCGCCGCCGCCTCTGCCTCCGCCTCCACTGGCGCCACCGACACCTCCGACCCCGCAACCACTCCCACTACCACCCCCACCCCCTCCACTGCCGCCACCGCCACCTCCGCCACCCCCGCCACCCCCTCCAGCGCCCTTGCCCTCCTTGCCCTTGCCGGTGCGGCGTCTCCCGCTTGGGGCAGACGCAGCGCCGACCGGCTCGAGACCAAGGAGGTCGGCCGCAGCAGCAGAGGCAATAGAGGGCAAAAGGGGGGAGGGGGAACACCCCTCAAAGACGGGGGTGCGAGGGTCACCACAAGAGGCTCCTACAGCGACTATGCTCTTCTCTGCCGCTAGGAGGGCCTTCTCGAGGAGGCCAACGGTGAGAGTGGTGGGGCAAACTGAGAGGAAGTGGTCTCTGACTACGCGGAGAGAGTCAGGGAGCCGGGTGACTATGTAGTAGAGGGTGATGTACATGGGGGGGGGGTTCTTGGCGCAGAACTCAGTAGGAAGCGCAGCGCGGTAGCGAGTGTCACTAGTGCAGAGGTGCGTAATGAGGTTAGTGATAGTGGGAAAGGAAGCATGGTCAGGGAAGAGGTACAGTAGCATGAGGCGGCTCAGTGCAGCAGTGGCAGGGGAGGAGTAGCATGCAACTACAGCGTCGTACAAGGTCAGAGCACTCTTGTACTAGCTAAAGTGCGCACGCTCAGAGGTAGGCAGGTGGCGACGCACAGCAAGACGTGCAGCAGCATCGCGTGTGGCCCACTGTGAGCGAACAGTGGCGTCAGCATCAGCAGCAGGGGTAGGAGAGGCACCAGAAGTGAGGTCAAAGAGGGAGAGACCGTCTGCCCTATCGCACTGTAGGAAAAGCTGCAGGTCATCTACCCAGACGTCAAAGTTAATGGCTCGACCCTCAGTGTCAAAAGCGAGGACACTAGGGGTAGCCATGACAGCAGTAGACTAGCAGCGCGAACAGTAGGGTAAGGGCAGTGCAGTGAGAGAGGCGCTGCTCTTACCGGACAGGGCGGCTCGGGCGGCTCGGCGGTTCGGCGGCTCGGCGGCTCGGGCGGCTCGGCGGCTCGGCGGCCTGGCAGCAACTGCGGCTCGGCGACTCGGCGGCTCTGGCGGCTCGGCGGCTCAGCGGTACGGCGGCTCGGCAGCTCGGCGACCCGGCGGCTCAAGCGGCTCAGGTGGCGCGGCGGCTCGGGCGGCTCAGGTGGCTCGGGCGGCTTGGCAGTAGTTCGGCGGCGCCGGCGGCCCGGTGGTGACGGCGGGGCCGCGTGGGGACGATGGCGGGGCTAGTAGAGGCAGCGGCGGGGCCGGGAAGGGTAGCGCCGAGGCTGCATGGTAGGCGACAGGGCCAGCAGAGGCGGCGCCGGGGCCGGGAAGGGCGGCGCCGGGGCCGCAGGGGTAGGCGACGGGGCCGCAGGGTAGGCGCCGGGGCTGCAGGGTAGGCGACGGGGCCAGCAGGGTCGGCGATGGGGCCGCAGAGTAGGCGCTGGGGCCGCAGGGTAGGCGACGGGGCCGCAGGGTAGGCGACGGGGCCAGCAGAGGCGGCGCCGGGGCCGGGAAGGGCAGCGTCGGGGCCGTAGGGGTAGGCGACGGGGCCGATAGGACAACTAGGAGGGGGGTCGCGAGGGCGGCTTGAAGAGGCCGCGAGGGCGGCACGAAAGGGCCGCGAGGGCGGCGCGAACAGGCCGCGAGGGCGGCGCGACGCAACGGAGCCGCGAGGGCGGCGGATCGGGGCCGCGAGGGCGGCGCGACGCGGCCGCTAGGGCGGCACGACATGACGGGGCCACAAGGGCGACGAGACGGGGCCGCAAGCTCGATGCGACGGGGCCGCTAAGGCGGCGCGACAGGGTCGAAAGAGGGGAGCGCGACTCGGGCAGGAAAAAAAAAGGGATGGTGGGCCCTAGGAAAAGTTTCCACAGGGGAACCTGCTCGATACCATGAGAAAATGAACGAGAATGGATTGACTAAGGGAAAGTTGGGTACAAGTACAAACCCTAGAAAGTCGTACCCCATATGTGCTACCCCACTATAGCCTACAACAGCTATGTCATATAAATCTGACAGTAGCAGCACCTCGAGCAGGACCACCCTCAGCAGGACCTGAGTCACCAATGACCTCAACTGGCGCAGGCAAGAGAGGAGGGTCTACCTGAGACACACCTGAAGGAGCAGGACCGGGAGTGGGGAGGGGGTCTACCTGGGGAGCACCTGGAGCGAGGAAGAGCGGCGGGGGGGGGGGGAGAGGGGCAGTGCGGTAGAGGAAGAGACGGTAAAAGGGAACCGACTCGTCGAACCTGACCTCCTGAGAGGGGAAGACACGGCGCGAGGTGGGGTGGTAAAACTGCCAACCAGGCGCGTCAGGGACAAAGCCAAGGAAGACACAAGGAACAACGCGGGCGGAGAGCTTGTGCGTGGTGGTATCGCGGACAAAGGCACGAGCACCCCAGACCCGGAAACGCGACGCATCGCCAACCTTCCTCGTCCACAGCAGTGTGGGCGAGGTCTCCGGCAAGGAGACACGGGGCCAGAGGTTGAGCTGATGCGCGGCGTACCGGACCGCAAACGACCACAGAAAATGGGGGGCAGCCGCATGGATCATGGAGGTACGAGCGACCTCCATGACTAAGCCAATGCGGCGCTCAGCAACCCCATTCTGCTGCGGAGAGGCCGGAAGCGTGAACGACTAGGTGATGCCGTGCTCCTCACACAAGGCTGCCAAGAGGTCGGAGGAAAACTCACCACCTCTGTCACAGTGCAGACGCAGGACGGGAAACTCCGTCCCGAACCGCTCGCGGAGCTGGAGACGAGTAGCGCGGATCCAAGGGATCAAAACATCAGGGACCTCACCCTTGGTGCGCAAGGGGAAAACCGTGGTGTAACGCGTGTAGTCGTCGACGACCAGCAGGAAGTACCGCTCGTGGCCGTGTCCACGGACGCAGGCTGGGCCCCACACGTCCAGGGTGGAGAGTCTGCAGGGGAGCCTCTGTGGGAGGGAACGAGGAGGAGTGGGGAGCGGCGCGCTGCCGCCCCTCGACACAGGGAAGACAGGGAGGAGCAGGCGAGGGTGGGAGGGGAGGGAGAACCCTGGGGAGACCAGAGAGAAGGACACAGCGGTGCATGCTGCGAAGGCGCTGCACCGAGGGGTGACCAAGGCGGTGGTGCCAAAGGAGGGTCTGGTGCGACAAGGCGCGACACGAGCAGGGGGCCGACAAACTGACCTGACGCAGACGCAGATGCAGACGCATACGCAGCTACCTGAGGGGACTCAGTGGTCAGTGTGTATAGGCCCGACCCCGGCTGCCGAGTGAAGGTAGCCAGGTGACGACCCGTCTGAGCACACGTGTAGTGTGTCACACGCTCGTATGCAGGGGTGAACTGGTGAACACCCGCGTCCTGGAGCGCAGAACCCGCCACCAAGTTCGTAGAGAACGAGGGGAGGTGAAGACCCGACAGTGTGCCGGACGGGACAGCAGGACAAGGGAGGACAGTGGAGGAGGTTGCACGGACTGGATCCCCAGAGGGGTCTGCCAGGGAGACTGGAACCGGCCGACTGAGCGGCGTGAGGGTGGTGCTGTCGCGAAAGAAGGAGCGAGAAGCACCAGAAGCACCAGTGTGAAGGTGTACAAGGCCTGAGCAGGCGCAGTACCAGAGAGAGCAGACTCACCAGCACCTGGAGCAGCAGCCTCACCAGTACCTAGAGCAGGAGACACACTAGAACCTAGAGCAGTAGCCTCGCATGTGGCCACCGCCAGTAGCAGCAGTAGTAGTAGTAGCAGCAGTAGCAGGTGTAACAGCAGTAGCAGCAGTAGCATTGCGGCCACCCCTACAACCCCATCTAGCGTACCACTCACTAAGCTGCTGGGGCGTGAGGGACTCACGCGGACGTCGCTGGAGCTGCATCTGGTCACTGTCACTAGCAGCAGTAGCACTAGCAGTAGCAATAGCAGTAGTAGCAGCAGCAGCGCGTGCAGGGCAGGCGCGGCAGGCAGGCAGGCCGGCAGGCAGGCAGGCAGGCAGGAGGTAGGTAGGCAGGCAGGCAGGTAGGCGGCATCGCACGAACACGGTAGGTGCTCACCAGTGGCAGGAAGGGCCGGCGCTCGGCGGGGCCGCAACAGCGGCCGCAGAGTAGGGCCGCGTCGGCGGTAGGGCAGGTCCGCGACAGCTGCTGCAGGGCGGGGCCGTGACAGCTGCAGGGCGGGGCCGCAACAGCGGCAGAAGTCTCCGCGGCAGCTGCTACAGGGCGGGGCCACGACCGCGGCAGGAGGCTCCGCGGCATCTGCTGCAGGGTGGGGCCGCGACTGCCGCAGAAGGCTCCGCGACAGTTGCTGCAGGGCAGGGCCGCGACGGCGGCAGGAGGCTCCGCGGGAGCTGCTGCAGGGCAGGGCCGCGACTGTAGTAGGGCGCTCCATGGCAGCTGCTGCAGGAGCGACGGTGGCAGTCAGGCAGGGGCGACGTCGAGGGGCAGCCGCGAGGAACAGGGGCATCCGCGGCGCGCGAGGCTGCAGCGCACTGCGCAAGCTGCGGGCGCGGCGCGCGGGGCTGCAGCGCGACGCGCTAAACCCTAAACGCGGCGCGCAGGGCTGTTGCGCGACGCGCGGGTAGCGAACGCAACGCGCGGGGCTGCAGCGCGACGCGCAGGCAGCGGGCGCGACGCGCAGGGCTGCAGCGCGACGCGCGGGCAGCGGACGTGACGCGCGGGGCTGCGGACGCGACGCGTGGGGCTGCAGCGCGACGCGCGGGCAGCGGGCGCGTCGCGTGGGGCAGCGACCTGGCCTGACGGCGCGACGCGCTAAACCCTAAACGCGGCGCGCAGGGCTGTTGCGCGACGCGCGGGTAGCGAACGCAACGCGCGGGGATGCAGCGCGACGCGCAGGCAGCGGGCGCGACGCGCAGGGCTGCAGCGCGACGCGCGGGCAGCGGACGCGACGCGCGGGGCTGCGGACGCGACGCGTGGGGCTGCAGCGCGACGCGCGGGCAGCGGGCGCGTCGCGTGGGGCAGCGACCTGGCCTGACGGGCCTGCAGGGGCGGCTCGCTGGCCTGACGGGCCTGCAGAGGCGACTAGCGGGCCTGACGGGCCTGCAGGGGCGGCTAGTGGGCCTGACGGGCCTGCAGGGGCGGCTAGCGGGCCCGACGGGCCTGCAGGGGCGGCTAGCAGGCCTGACGGGCCTGCAGGGGCGGTGCTCTGGCCTGACGGGCCTGCAGGGGCGGCTCGCGGGCCTGACGGGTCTGCAGGGACGGCTAGCGGGCCTGACGGGCTTGCAGGGGCGGCTCGCGGGTCGTACGGGCCTGCAGGGACGGGGCGCTGGCCTAGGGCAGCAGTAGGCAGCGCGAGGGCTGCAGGACGGCGCGCGCAGCGCAGCACGTCACAAGGCAAGGCAGGCGTACGTGGGGTAGCGTGGTAACCGCAACGGTAGGTGGGCCCGAAAAAAAAAAGGTCCTACGGACCTAGTGCTCTGAAACCATGTAAGAATCTAGCAGCAGGAATGAGTGCATTGAACAGAGATGTGGGTACATATGCTAACCCTAATTTGGGTTGTACCCCTTATGGGCTACCCCAGTACAGCCTACACAGCATAAGCATTGTCATAGTTTGACAGCGTTGAGCAGGGATGCGAAGTAAGGAAAAGGAATTTTCTTTACACTACCCCCCCCCCCCCCCCCCTAAGGAGGTCCTCCTTACGAAAGTGCGTGTACATCCCTGAAATTTCGGCTGCGCAGATACTCGGTGAGGACGGGGTGGTTTTCGATTCTGTCCAGGGGAACCCAATTGTCTTCGGTGGGTGTACGGTCCTTCCAGCGGAGTAAGAACTCGATCCTTCGGGCTCCTTGAGGGTCGCGAACTGTGTGACTCAGGATTTTCTCGGGGGTGATGATTGGTTCAGTTGGTGGTCTTGTCATGCTGGCTGGGCGATTGCGTGGCAGTTGGATCGTGGACGGGACGTAAGGGCGAAGTAGGCTGACGTGGAATGAGGGGCTGACGTACCAGTCAGCAGGGAGGAGGAGGTGGGCGGTGACGGGTGTAAGCATGTGGCTTATGCGAAATGGCCCGCAGTATCTGGGGCAGAGTTTCGGGGTGATGGGCAGTCGGAGGTTCTGAGTGTGAAGTAAAACTAAGTTGTCGGGCTGGTAAGTGACAGGTCTGCGGTGGCGGTTGGCGTTGCGTTTAGCGATGATGTTCGATTTTTTTATTGCGTCTACTGCCCGGGTCCGTGCTTCTTGTAATATTTCGGCGAAATGTTGTGCTCGTGGTACTGGGTTGTCGGGATTCGGGGTCATGGGTACTGTCGGGTCTTGACCGTAGTTTAGGTAAAATGGTGACTGTTGGGTCGGGGCGGATGTCGAGTTGTTGTACGCGAATTCGATTAGTGGCAGTTGCTGTTCCCACGTGGTCGGGTCGTCACACGTGGCCCTGATGAGCTGTTCCATGGTCTGATTTGTCCGTTTTGTCTGTCCGTCGGCTTCGGGGTGGTATGATGAAATGAACTGCAATCGCGTGCCGAACTGCTGCCATAGGTTCCGCCAGAAGTTGCTGGTGAATTTCGTGTCGCGGTCGCTGATGATCGCGGCTGGTATCCCGTGCAGTCGAACGACGGTGGAGATGAAGAGGCATGCTGTTTCTTTGGCTGTGATTGATTTTTTGCAGGCTGCGAAATGTGCCATTTTCGTCAGTCGATCGACGACGACCAGGATCGCGTCGTTCCCACTCGCCCCGGCCAGTAACCCCGTGACGAAGTCCATCGTCACCTGCTGCCAAGCACGCTCTGGGGGTGGTATTGGCTGCAACTGTCCCGCCGGCCGCTGCCGTGATGATTTCATGAGCTGACAAGTGGGACACGATGCCACGTGTCGTTGTACGCCGGTCAACATTTCGGGCCAGTAATAATACTGTTGCAGCTGTTGCCGTGTTTTTTCTACTCCGAAATGCCCCGAGGAAACTCCGTCGTGTGCCTCCTGTAACACTAATTCCCGTAGTAGTGTATACCCAGGCACCCAAATGCGGTCAGTCCCGGTTTTTACGTAATACACTCCCCTTGCTGCTGCGAACTGCTGCGAATTTCCTCCTGTGAAGAATGGATCCGTTTGGTACCCGTGGGTGAATAGGCCTGTCAGTAGCGGGCTTGTCTGGGCGAGTAGTATTGCATGGATCTGGGCAGTGGGGCGGGTCAGTGCGTCGGTGATGTTCGAGGCTCCCTTTTTGTAAGTGACCGTGTAGTGAAAGTTGGAATCGAGGAAATCGAGCCAGCGAATCTGTCGTGGGTTGAGGTGTGGCTGTGCGCGAAGGTACTGTAGGGATTTATGGTCTGTCCGTAGTGTCACGTCCGCGCTAGTCAAGTAACAGCGCCATACTTTGAACGCGTGCACGATCGCAAGCATTTCGTGGTCGTGTATCGGGTAATTTTTCTCGGGCGGATGCAGTTTTCGTGACTCGTATGCGATAGGCTGTAGGCCATTGCCGAAATCGTGTAGCAGTACGGCTCCGATGGCGATATCGCTTGCGTCGGTAACTACTTCGAATGGGCGGTGTGGGTCGGCGATGCGCAGGATGGGCGGTGAACAGAGAACATTTTTTAGGGCAGAGAAGGTAGCATGCTCTTTCTCCCCCCACGTAAAAGCGACCCTTTTCCGCAGTAAATCCGTCAGTGGGGCAGTTAACCGTGCCATATCGGGGACGAAGCGACGCACATAATTAACGAACCCTAAAAGGCTCTGCAGCTCCGTGATGTTCGTCGGGGGATGCCACGCTTTTACCGTATCCAGCTTCTTTGGGTCGATTTCAACTCCAGCCTCCGAAATAACGTGCCCCAAAAATTCTAACCTATCCTGGAAGAACTCGCACTTGGAACCCTTGGTCAGTAATCTGTGCTCGTCTAAAACCTTAAACATTGCTTCCAGATCTGCTAAGTGCTGCTGCTTATCCCGACTTTAAACTAGGATGTCGTCGAGGTAAACTATTACACGTCTATCTAAGAGCGGCCTAAATGCCTCGTTCATGGTCATCTAGAAAGTCGCCGGCGCGTTGGTCAGCCCGAATGGCATCACAGTGTACTCGAACGACCCGTACCTAGTCCTGAAAGCTGTTTTGGCGCATTCCGATGGTTCGACCCTAATCTGATGGTAACCTCCCCGTAAATCTATTTTCGAAAAAACCCGTGCTGTTCGCAGTTGGTCGATCAGTTCGTCGGCGCGGGAAATCGAGTACCGTGACTTGACTGTTACCCTGTTCAGTGCTTTGTAGTCGATACACATGCGAAAACCCCCGTCTTTTTTCAGCGTGAACAGTATTGGTGCGGCAAACGGTGACGAGCTCGGCCGGATGAATTTTTTCTCTAACAGGTAATCTAACTGCTTCCTTAGTTCGTCGAGCTCGGGCTGTGTCAGTCTGAACTGGCGCTGTACGGCTGGCTGTGCCCCCGATTCTAATTCGATTAGGTGGTCATGTGCTCGCTGAGGTGGCAGTCCTTCCGATAAGTCGTCGGGGAAAATCCCGGGGTATCGTTTCAACAGTTTCTGTAATTCGGGCTGTACGGCTGCCAGCAGTTTCTTGAAATCACTCGGCTGCTCTGCTTCCTCTACTAGTGCGATGTCTACTGCGTACACGTCAGCTCCAGCAGCGACAGCCCGTTTCATTGTGATGGCGTTGACGTGTACCGTTGAAGACTCAGGCGACTGCCAGCGAGGTAGCTCGACCCAGTTACCACTACTTCGCACGGTGCAGCTACCCGTCGTCCAGTCAATTCGCGGGTTATACCGTCGCAGCCAATCACGTCCCAGTAAAATATCGTGCACATCCAGTGTCGTTGCGAGCATTTCCTGTGTAAACCCGAAATTTCCCGCGCAGCGGACTTTGACTCTCTCTACCTTTTCACATATGGCCAGTGTCGTGCCGTCGACTAAGCGTGCGTCTATCTCCGGTAAGCAACGGCTAAGTGTCAGCTGCAGTTGTCGTGCGGTTGCGATATTAACTAAACTGTGGCTTGCTCCTCCGTCGATAAAAATATTCACTACTGCTCCCTGTTTTTTCATGTGGATCAGTACTGGGCAATCCGTCGCTGTACCCTCCTTATTCGTCTGAGTCCGATCGATAGCATGAATCGGTACTGTGACTCGGTGAGGGTCGGTGGGGTTGGGCAAGGAGGCAGTCTCCTCAGTAGTTGGCTCGATTCCTACTGACTGCTGGCGTTTCCCTACCTTGGAGACTCCCTCCCCTGCTCTGCTCTGCGGCGCCTTAGCTCCTCTGGGCATTCGCTCTTGCGATGGCCCGGCTTGTTGCAAGCAAAGCAACGCCCCTTAAATGGCGCGGCAGCTGCATTCGTCGCAACAGCGTGTACAGTGGCGTGCTCGATCGGTCCCCGAGGACGATGTCCATAGTAGGACCCCGGTCTCGGACGGCGTAAAATGTCGATTTTCTCGGCGAGCGCGAGAATCTCGTTGAAGTTCGAGAGCCCGCGTAGCATGATTTCGTGCGAGATGTCCAGCTTCAGCCCTCCAGTGTAACGGTCCACCCGCTCCGCTTCGTGCATGTAGCCGACTTGCTCGCATAATGCGAGAAAACCACTCGTATAGTCTTGAACCGATCCGAGCTGCCGCCAAGTGCGCAATCTCTGACGCGCCGAAATAGAAGCCGCGATCGGCTCAAAGCATGCCCGAAGCCCTGCGCACCACGTATCCCACGTGCTATATTGGGCGGTCTCGCAGAATGAACTCCAGGGGACAGCTGGGCCCGTGGGCCTTTCCTCTTGCGACGGTGGCTCGTAGGCGCGTGGCGACGTCACGATGACTCGCCACCAGTCCATGGCGGGGCCCCTTAGCAGCGAAACGTCATACCGAATCTTCGCTGCGTCCGACTCGACGTAATTCGCGTCGAAGAAGACGTTCGTCGTGAAGACCCACGATTGAACCGTCGGACCTCCACGCTGGCTCGGGTCGAAGTAGGGCGGGCGTTGCGGCTTGAGTGGCATTGGTGCCATAATGGCCTGTTCGCCACTTGTCGCCGCGAACTCCACGTGCCGATGGGCTTCGCGAGGCTCCCGCGGGCTTGGTGCCACCCTGTTTCCTCCCATGCCAGGCATCGGCTGGGCGGCGCCATCGCTGGCTGCGCCTCAGCGCTGTCCCACGCTGTTGTTTTGTGTTGGTGTGCCGGACGAGATGACGATCGGCTCGTCCGATTGTGCAGATGCATTTGTCGGTGCGTGTGGTGGCGCTGGAGTGTTCATCGTTGATTGCTGACGCGCGGAGTCACATTCCGCCGTGAGCGTCGCAATTTCGAGCGCCGAATCTTCAAGTTGGTGCACCAGACAGTCGAGCTGCTCCTGCGTCAATGTGGCGAGTGTGAATTCGGCTATGGCGGGGGTGTCAGGCGAGCTCAGCGAGAGCCTCGGTCGTGGCCGTGCGTGCTTACGAGAGAGCACTACGAGCGACGGTGCTGTGTCGCTGAGAGACGTCTACCCCCCCCCAAAAATTGAGATAGTGGGGAAGCGAAGGTGTGGGTGCGGTCCGAGAAGAGATCGTAGGCTCTGATACCAAGTGTTACTAGTGCAATTGAGTGAGCGAACGAGAATTGCACTATCGAAGCAAGAGTACAATGAGCGAAGGCATGAGCGAAGAATATATAGCGAAACTACAGTGGTAACGGTAATGGACTGTGGTTGTCGCGCAACGGGCCTGGGACTGAGGTTGGGAAAAGTGTCGAAGCGGAGGCCCGGAGCACGGGTTACCCGCCGAGCCGTGAGGTCGGGGTGCGACGTGCGAAGGTGGCGGGCGGATTGTTGATGCGACGGTTGCGAGTGGTAACGGTGCTGACTGTGGTACTACAGTGATGTACGCGTTGAGCAGGGATGCGAAGTAAGGAAAAGGAATTTTCCTTACAACATGCTGTTTAATTTCGTCTGATTTTTTAGAGAAGCTTTTTCTATTCATCTGATTTCTCAGACAGCCTTATACAGTTCGTCTGAGACTGCAGATATCGAGTCTTTTTCGTGTGAAGGCAAAACTTTCGAAAGATGTCTGCACCTGCCTGTCAGAAGCAGGCAACAATTTTCGAATCGGAAACCTCGGTCTTCCCAAGTCGCTATTCTACTAACTGGACCATCGGGGTTGTTCATCGCTGGGACTTGATTTTCCTATACATGTTTTGGCAGTACATTGCTTGCTAGCTATATTTCTTCTCATAAATCTCAGACAAGTATTTAGGATTCGTCTGAAAAGCTAGATAATGTTACAGCTTTCGTATGACAATCACACAAGGAGCCAGGACCCGGTCTTGACACCACACCGGTCATTTTACTAAAGTTAGCCCTGCTCGTGGTGTTAGAGGTCCACTGGTGATCCCCGATTGATCCTAGGGAAGGGTTACAAGCATGTTGGCCTGGGGGGTTATGGGCGCTCTTACCCGCTACACAAACAAGCCCTTTTATCCCAATGGTCTAGTGGTTGGGATTCTGACATGGTATCAGAGCAAAGGTCTCGGGTTCGAATCTCGGTGTGTGCACTTCGGGCATCCCAGTACGGGGGGGTGTCAGAGGTCCACTGGTGATCCCCGATTGATCCTAGGGAAGGGTTACAGGCATGTTGGCCTAGGGGGTTATGGGCGCACTTACCCGCTACACAAACAAGCCCTTTTATCCTAATGGTCTAGTGGTTGGGATTCTGACACGTGGCAGCTGAGGAGTCGAATCGACAGTGGGGCAGGCTGCACTGTACATGAAACTGCCATGTCGGGGGTGGCAAAATACGGCACCCTTGTTGAATTTGAACAGTCGAGCTTTCGCGACTATAACAAGGCAACCCAAGTGTTAGGAGTTGTAAAAGAGAGTGTGCGGACTAACGAACAACGAGGCTGTTACTTGATGAACTGACGATACAATGAAGGCATGCGCTAATATAGTGACTACCCTAGCTAGGAGGGAACCTAAAGAAACGATGTTGGGTGCATTTTGGCGATCGGAGGGCCGAAGGCGACGCGAGGAGCCTCGGCATCGTCGATGTCGGCCGAAGGCGCAGAGTTTGAAGTTCAGGCTGTACACGTAGCAGTAAACCCTGTCAGAATGTGTTATTTGTCTAGTTTGCAGTGGGGTACTCCATAGTGAGTACAACCCTTTCATGGTTTGCTATTTGTTCTCCACCTGCCTTCTAGTGAAACTCCACTTCTTCTATTTCTCCTTCCTAAAACCTAAGCCCTAAGTTGGCTTAGTATCTTAACATGGTATCAGAGCGTCTACGCTCCTGGCCCGTGGGCCCACCTGCTTCCACTGCTGTACTCTGTGTCGCGTGCCCCGTGGCGCGTGACGTTTTTTCTTCCCGCCACGTGCTCGGGGCGCGTGGCGGTTTTCCTGCCCGCCACGCGCTCGGGGCGCGTGTCGGTTTCCTACCCGCCGCGCACCCTAGGCGCGCGCGGCGGTTTTGTCGTCCGTCGCGGCGCCCCCAGGGACCCGTGCGCGGCTCCCCGTTGCCCTTCGCGGCGTCCCCGTCGACCCGCGCGCCCCCTCTCCCCCCCCCCCCCCCCCCCCCCCCCCCCCCCGTCGTCCGTCGCGGCGCCCCCCAGACTAGCGCGCGGCTCCCTGTCGCCCTTCGCGGCGCCCGCGTCGACCCGTGCGCCGCACCCGCGGACCCGCGCGCCCGTCCCTATCGACCCGCGCGCAGCCTTCCCCCCCCCCCTTCTCCTTCGCCTCCCTGCTGCGCGTGCAGCCGTGGGGTGGCGGGTATGGGGGTGGCTGCTAGGGGGGTGGCGGGTGTGTGAGCCGTACCCTGATCCTCCTCCTCCTCCTCCGTCTCCCACTGCTGCAGTTGCCGCTGAGGGGGGTGGATGTGTGGGAGCCGAGGGAGTGGCGCTAGGGGGGTGCCGTGGGAGTGGAGCTAGGGGTGCATAGGGGGGTTTGTGAAAGGGGGTCTGCGACAGTGGGGGAGGTTGAACGGAGGTAGCCGTTGTGGAGCCAGCAGCGCCAGTAGTCTGCATACCCTTGCTTGTGTCTGGTAGCCAGCGAGCCCGTTGTGCTAGTCGCCCGTGGGTCCGTTGCTCCAGCCGCTCGTCTTAGCCGCGGAGCCAGTGACTCCAGTAGTCGGGATACCCTTGCTTGTGTTCGGTAGCCCGAGTGCCAGTTGCTCCAGTAGCCCGTGTGCCAGCAGCTTCAGTCGCCGCCTCCAATCTCCTCTCCTCTCCTCTCACAATCCCTCCTCCTCCTCACGAGTCCTCTATGTCTCCCATTAGCTTTGCTTGTGCTTGTGAACTTATTATTTGACTGCTTGCTGTGCTGATTATACCCCACTTTGCCTATGGGGGTGTGTCAGAATGTGTTACTTGTCTAGTCTGTAGTGGGGTATTCTATAGTGAGTACAACCTTTTTAGGGTTTGCTATTTGTAATCCACCTGCCTTCTAGTGAAACTCCTCTTCTTCCATTTCTCCTTCCTAAAACCTAAGCCCTAACTTGGCTTTGTATCTTAACAAACCCCAATAAGGAATTCGGGAAAATTCCTTACACTACCCCCCCCCCCCCCCCCCCCTTAAGGAAGGCGGTCAATATGCGCAACACGCTTGCGGGCAAGATGATCACCAGGCAGAGGGCACCCAAGTGTCATCTTCATTTGTGCGGTCAGTCTAGCTGATTAAGAATTCCACGTGATGTCCAGATGCATCGAGTCGAACACGATGCGCAAAACTCTCGGACGGGTCAAGTGTCGGCTCGCTCGGCCACAGCTCGTTCCGTCGGGGCGGCGTTCTTGTGCACAATCATGGCAGACACGAACTTGCGAAGAAGGCTGATGTGGAAAGCGTCGTGTATACGCAAGTCGTCTGGTAGCAGCAGCTTCGCGGTGACAGGTGTCACCATGTGTATATTTTTGAATAACCCACAAAATCGTGGCCATAATTTTGATGAGCCGGGTAGGCAAAGGTTTTTCGTGTCGAGCAGCACTAGTTGCCCAGCTGTCATGATAATTTATCGTCGGAGGAGGTCGGTGTGTTTTCGGGCAGTGGTATTCGCATTGTAAATTGCATCGGCTACCTTCTCTCGAATCTCCTGGAGTTCTGTCACGAATGTTTGTAACCGTGGGACCGGGTTGTCAAGTGTAGTCGTTGTCGGTACTACCGGGTCCATCCCGTAATCCAAGAAGAAAAGGGAGTGATTAGTCGTGCTGGTCAGGGCATTGTTGAACGCGAATTCCAACATGGCGAGTGACATTTCCCAGCGAGCGGGGTCAGGGCATTTTGTCCTGATTAGCGCACTTCGCTCAGTCTGGCCGTCCGTTTGCGGGTGATGCTGACAAAAAATGTAGCTTCGTGCCGTACTGCGCCCATGTCTCCTTCTACAACTTTGACGTGAATTTCGAATCCCTGTCACTGACGCTCACAGAGGGGATTCTGTGCAGACGCACGACGGTCGAAATGAAGAGGCGCGCAGTTTCTTCGGCTGTGATTGTTGTACGACATGGTACAAAGTGCGCCATTTCAGTGAGGCGATCGACGACGACAAGAACAGCGTCGTTGCCAGACGGCCCAGCTGGCAGCCCCGTGATGAAATCCACCATCACCTGTTGCCACGGTCGTTCGGGTGGCTCAAGGGGTTGCAGCAATCCAGTTGGCCGCTGGTGTGTCGACTTCATAGCTTGGCACACCCTGCATGAGGACACATATCGCTGTACGTCGTTAATAGAACCGGGCCAATAATATTGACAGTGCGATAGCTTCTGGGTTTTATCAACCCCGAAATGTCCGGAGAGGTTAGAATCGTGGACCTCTTGGATAAGGAGTTCACGTAGCAGCCGGTAAGCGGGAGCCCAAATACGGCTAGTCCCGGCCTTTATGTAATGATTCTCTTTCTGCGTCGTTGCCTGCTGGTGGTTTCCCGTCGTGAAGAACGGGTCCGTAGTGTAGCCGTGGGTAAATAATCCCGTAAGTAGTGGGTTCAAATGGGTGATGAGTACTGCAGCGGATTGAAACAACGAACTTCACGCGGGTTGGGTTTCTGTAGGGACTTGTGGTCCGTGCAAACGGTGACGTCGCCGCCCACCAAGTAGCAGCGCCACAGTTTGAACGCGTATATTATGGCGAGCATTTCCTTGTCATGTATCGGGTAGTTGTGCTCGGCTGAGTTCAGCTTGCCTGACTCGTAGGATATCGGCTGCAGCCTGTTCCCAAAATCCTATAGAAGCACAGCTCTGATGGCAAAATCTGAGGCGTCGATGATGACTTCGAACGGCTTCGATGGGTCGACTATGTGCAAAACCGAATGGGAGACGAGAAAATTCTTCAATTCCTTACAATCCACCTCAACTTCCTCCCCCTACACAAAATTCCTGTCCTTGTGCAGCAGGTCAGTCAGCGGGCCGGTTATCCCCGCCATATTTGGTATAAACCGCCTGACATAATTTACGAACCCCAGAAAATGTTGCAGCTCTGTGATATTAGTCGGGGACTTCCACTCCTGTATGGTCTCGATTTTCGCAAGGTCGATATTAATGCTGTCGTGGGAAACGACGTGCCCGAAAAACTCCAACTCCTGCTTAAGAACTCACACTTAGAGCCTTTGGTGATTAGGCGTTTCTCCTGTAGGCGTTTAAACACTGCGTCGAGATCTCGGAGGTGTTGTTCCCTTGTCATGCTAAATATTAGGATTTCATCCTGTGAGAATTCTGGACACACCCCCATAGGCAAAGTGGGGGAGAACAAGAGGTCACAAGACCAGTCAAGCAAAGCAAAGCAAGCTCAGGGTGGATCACAACGTCACCACACATTCCGAGCACAAGAGCAAGGCCACAAGGCCAGTTCACATGCAAGATCATATATAAAGGTAAACAAGCAAGTGCAGGTATAGAAAGATCACAGTACAAGCAAGGTCAAGAAGTGAGCAAGTGAGGCCAAGTAGGCACAAGACCTAGCATCGTACAGAAGCGCTGATGATCACAAGGCGGAAGTGCCTTGGTAAAGATATCAGAAGTGTTGGCCTAAGAGGCCACGTAAGCAAGGCGCAGCTGACCACGCTGCTGCAGCTCACGAGCAAGGAAGTAGCGAAGAGCAATGTGCTTCGTTCTGTGCTCCAGTCTGTGCTCCCGACACAAGGCCAGCATGGCCTTGTTGTCTACGTACAGAACTGGAGGAGAACGAGGCGGCTCTCCTAGGTCAGTCAGCAGGTAGGTGAGCCAGCGTAGCTCCTGTGCAGCCATGGCCCCCGCGTAGATCTCAGCCTCACAGCTGGAGCCGAGAATAGAAGACGAGCGGGTAGACAGCCACGAAACAGAGCCGGAACCAAGGCTGAAGGTGTAACCCTGTGACGACCGCTGCGTAGCCTGGTCATCAGCCCAAGAAGCGTGTGCGTGACCTGTGAGGACCACTCGACGTCGCCCTCCAAACACTAGACCCATGCTCGACGTACTGCACAAGTAGCGCAACACCCTCTTCGCTGCAGCCATGTGCTCTGGTCGGGGTCTCCCAGGAGCAACATAGCGTGCAAAGATGGTAAGAGGGTATGCTAGGTCAGGTCCTTTGCGGGTCATCACGTACATGAGGCAGCCAACAAGCTCTGGGTACGGGCCACTCGGCTCTACGGACTCATCCGAAGGCACAGCTGAGAGCGAGTGGTGAGTAGACAGAGGAGTGGCCTGAGGCGAGGAGTACGTGAAGTCGAAGCGCTAAAGGACCTGCTGCACCATGTGTGACCGAGTCAGGGTAATGGTGCGCTGTGCTCTGTCCGTGGTGATCTGCAAGCCAAGGTAGCTGCGCAGCTCACCCAGGTCTGTGCACGTGTGTCTCTTCTGCAGCTCGTACTTCACGTGGGCGAGTCCAGCAGTGTTAGCAGTGGCAAAGACCAAGTCGTTGACGTACACGAGGATGTAGAACGGCGGCAAAGAGGTGTCGGTGCGCAGAAACAGCGATGGGTCGGCAGTAGAAGGAGCAAACCCAAGAGCCGCAAGTGTAGTCCTCAGTGTGTCGTGCCACTCACGGGGCGCCTGGCGGAGACCGTAGACTGGCCGTCGGAGGCTCCACTGGGTACCAGGAGGAAACGACCCAGTGAAGCCAGGTGGGCGGCGCAGCCAGATCTCCTCGTGCAGGCTGCCCTGCAGGAAAGCTGTGCTTAAGTCAAGAGAGTGAAGCTCGTATTCGCGCTGAGCAGCTATGTGCAGCAGCACCCAAAGAGTGGTCATCTTTGGGGTGGGAGAGAAGGTTTGAAGCGTCGAGCCACGTAACACGCCTTGAAGACAGGCGGAGAACCCGGCGGCCGCTTCACCCTGAAAATCCACATGCCACTGACGATGTTCGCCCCACGTGGGGGAACCTCGTCGACGTAGGTGCCTGTGGACTTCCAAGAAGCCATCTCTGCGTCCATGGCTGACTGCCACTGAGAGGAATAGGGACCTTCGATCGCCTCAGCGTACGATCGAGGAGTCGGGATGTCTGGTGCATCCGGGTCTCCCTCAGGGGCAATCAGCATGGACACGAGATGAGGCAAAGCAGCAGCAAAACACTGGAGCTCTTCCTACCTGTCCTCAAGGAAGTCCGTGCTAAGAGCACACTCACCCCCGACGGACGGAGGACAGACAGACCCAGACTCAGCAACAAGACTAGCGGCCCAGTCTAGACGACAGCGCACAGCAAAGTCGACAAGCTCAGCAACTAAGGCAGACGCAGCAGTGGACTCAAAGGAAGGGTCAGTGACAATAGTAGCGAGAAGACGCGTGATAGTAGGACTGGCAGCACGAAGGGAGTCAGACTCCGGGTCAGCAAGAACAGGAAGAGAGGACTCTGGAGGAGACGGCAACGGGACACGCAGAGGAGCAGTGGAAGGACGCAGTGCCATCTGGTGTGTGCCTGGGACCGCGGGAGGACGTGGACGCGGAGCATGACCACTAGTGCGAGCAGCACGAACAGGTGACGCAGGACGAGACGTAGGCTCACGACGCTCAGCAAGACCTCCAATAGGACCAGTGTAGGGAGAAGGAGCAGGCAGGGGGGAGGCGGGCTGTAACTGTGACTGCGACTGGACAGGCTGTGGACACTCTAAGGGAGGAGCAGGACCAGTAGAAGGCGGGAGACCAAGAACCTGCTCAAGGAGCGGAACGAAGTACAGCCTCGGCGGCGCAGCGCCTCCAGAACTAGCAGGGACAGCACCAGTACCCCCAGCGGCAGCACCAGCGCCATCAGCACCTCCAGCTCCAACAGCGCCAACTCCAGCACCCTCAGAAGCACCAGCGCCAGCAGCACCACCAGCGCCAACACCCCCAGCAGCTCCAGCTCTAACAGCTCCAGCAGCACCAACTCCAGCAGGACCGTCAGCTCCAGTACCGCCAACAGCTTTAGCAGTACCTCCAGCAGGACTAACTCTTGCAGCCCCAGCAGCTCCAGTACCGCAAGTACGAGCACCTCTAGGACCAGCAGCAAGAGTAGTACCTCCAACTCCAGCAGCACGGCTCCAGCGCCGGGCAAACCACTCGCGCAGCTCCTGCGAAGAGAGTAGCTCCCGCTTCGACGAAGCACCGCCAGAGGCCACACGAGCAGACCCAGCACCCCCAAGCTCCGCACCCGTAGGCTCCGTACCCCCAGGCTTAGCACCCCCAGGCTCCGCACCCCGAGGCTCAGCACCCCTAGACTCAGCACCCTCAAGCTCCGCACCCTCAGCACCCTCAGGCTCAGCTCAGCGCCCCTAGCAGCACCAGAGTCAACAGCTACCTCAACAGGCTCGATTGTGTCTACCTGGGCCACACCTGACGAGGCAGGACCCTGAGGGGGGAGAGGGTCTACCAGGGGAGGACCTGGCGCAAGGAAAAGCGGCGGTGGGGGGAGGGGTGCAGTGCGGTAGGGGAAGAGACGGTAGTAAGGAACCGACTCGTCAAAGGTGACGTCCTGGGAGGACAGAACACGGCGCGAGGTGGGGTGGTAAAACTGCCAACCAGGCGCGTCTGGGGGGAAGGCAAGGAAGACGCAGGGAACAGCACGGGGGGACAGCTTGTCCGCAGACAAGTCGCGGACAAACGCCCGAGATCCCTAGACACGAAACGCAGACGCATCGCCAACCTTCCCCGTCCACCGCAAGGTGGGGGAGGTCTCTGGCAAGGAGACCCGGGGCTGAAGGTTGAGCTGTTGCGCTGCGTACTGAACCGCAAACGGCCACAGAAAACGGGGAGCAGCCGCATGGATCATGGACGTACGAGCGACGTCCATGACCATGCCAATGCGGCACTCAGCAATCCCATTTTGCTGTGGAGAGGCCGGAAGCGTGAAGGTCTGGCGGATGCCCTGTGCACGACAGAAGGCTCCCAGACGGGCAGAGGAAAACTCCCCGCCTCTATCAGAGTGCAGACGCAGAACAGGAAAGTCCGAGCCGAAACTCTCTCTGAGCTAGAGACGAGCCGCGCGGATCCAGTCGATCAACACCTCAGCGACGTCACCCTTGCTGCGCAAGGGGAACAATGTGGTGTAACGCGAGTAGTCGTCAACCACCAACAGGAAGTAACGCTCGTGACCCTAGCCACGGACGCGGGCGGGGCCCCACACGTCCATGTGGAGAGTCTGCAACGGAGCCTCTGTCAGAGGAAACTCGGAGGAGTGAGGGGCGGCGCGCTGCCGCCCCTCGACGCAGGGAACGCAGGTAGGGGCAGGCCCAGAGGGAGGGGAGGGAGGGGCCGGGGGAGACGAGAGACAAGGATACGGGAGGCCATGCCTCGGAGACGAGGCAGGGAGGGGTGACCAAGGCGATGGTGCCAAAGCAGAGTCTGGTGGGACAGGAGACGACACGAGCAGGGAGCAGACTCAGGACCAGACCTGGACGCTGCAGCAAACACCTGACTCGACGCAGCTACCTGACCAGACTCAGCAACCGGAGGAGACTCAGTAGTCAGTGTGTACAGGCTCGACCCCGGTCGACGGGTAAACGTGGCCAAGTGTCGGTCGTCCGAGCACACGTACAGTGGGTCACCCGCTGACTCGCAGGAGTGAACTGGTCAACCCCCCGATCCTGTAGATCAGCACCACTCACCAAGTTTGTAGAGAACGAGGGGAGGTAGAGACCTGACAGGGTGCTAGAGGGGGCTGCTAGACACGGTAAGACAGTGGAGAAGCGAGCAAGGAAAGGACCCCCAGAGGGGTCCGCCAGGGAGACCGCAACCGGCCGACTAAGCGGCGTAAGTGTGGTGCGGTCTCGAAAGAAGGAGCGGGAAGCACCCGAGTCAAGGGTGAAGGTGTGTAAGGCCTGAGCCGACGTGGTACCTGAGAGAGCAGACTCACCAGCACCTGGGGCAGCAGACACACACGCGCCTAGAGCAGCAACCTCACCAGCACCTAGAAGAGCACCCTCAATGCCCGGGTCAGGCGGAACATACAGGTAACAGTCACCCTCATCACTAGTAGACACAACATACATGGCAGCAAGAATAGCATCATACTCAAGATCAAAGATAGCAACCCCCGCCCTAGACAGCTCTCCCCAGCGAGGGATCTCAGTGGCGTCAGGGAACTGGTGACGCCAAGCGTTCGTCAGGCGGCTGAAGCAGCGCTGGGTGGAGTGCTAGCCCCCGCACTGCTCACCAGCGCGGTCGCCGGTACGGAGGACGTAGGTACAGGGACCATTACCCCCACCTCGCTGACGCCCAACTACCACTCACGAAGCTGCTGGGGGGACGGGGTCTCACGAGTGCGCTACTGCTGCTGGCGCTGACCACCACCTAAGCCGCCTCGGTGCGCAGAGCCACCCCGACTAGCTCCACCTCCTCCGCCGCCACCTCCGCCACCGCCGCCACCGCCTCCTCCTCGGCTCCCACCGCCACCGCCGCCGCCGCCTCCGCCGCCACCGCCGCCACCGAAGCCCCCACCCCCGCCATCTCTCCCACCGCCACCCCCACTCCCTCCGCCTCCTCCACCTCCACCTCCACCGCCCCCGCCAGCCCCTCCAGCGCCCTTGCCCCCCTTGCCCTTTCCGGTGCGGCATCGCCCGCTAGGGGCAGACGCAGCGCCGACCGACTCGGTGCCAACGAAGTCGACGGCAGCAGCAGAGGCAACAGAGGGCAAAAGGGGGGAGGGGGAGCACCCCTCAAAAACAGGGGCACGAGGGTCACCTCGAGAGGCACCTACAGTGACTATACTCTTCTCAGCTGCCAGGAGGTGCTCCTCGAGGAGGTCAACGATGAGTGTGGTGGGGCAATCAGAGAGGAAGTGGTCCCTGACCAAGCGAAGGGAGTCAGGGAGTCGGGTGACTATGTAGTAGAGGGTGATGTACATGGGGGGGGGGGGGGTTCTTGGCGCAGAACTCAGCAGGAAGCGCAGCGCGGTAGCAGGTGTCACTAGTGCGAAGGTGCGTAACGAGGTCAGCGATAGTGGGAAAGGCGGCGAGGTCAGGAAACAGGTACGGCAGCATGAGGCGGCTAAGGGCAGCAGTGGCAGGGGAAGAGTAGCGTGCAACTGCAGCATCGTACAAGGTCTTAGCACTCTTGTACTGACTAAAGTGCACGCGCTCAGCTATCGGTAAGTGGCGACGCACAGCAAGACGGGCAGCAGCATCGCGCGAGGCACCAGAGGTGAGATCGAACGGGGAGAGTCCGTCTGCCCTATCGCACTGTAGGAAAAGCTGTAGGTCATCGACCCAGACCTCGAAGTCAACTGCACGACCCTCAGCATCAAAGGTAAGGACACTAGGGGTAGCCATGACAGCAGTGGTCTAGCAGGGAGGGCTCTCACCAGTCCGGGTGGGTAGGGCCGGGGCGCGCCGGGAGGAACAGGGCTGTAAAAGCAGTGGCAGCGGCTTGGCAGTGGCAGTGGCGGCTCGACGGCGGCCTCGGCGGCTCGGCGGCTCGGCTGAAGGCGGCTCGGCTGCTTGGCGGCTCGGCTGCTGGGCGGCTCGGCGGTTCGGCTGCTGGGCGGCTCGGCGGCTCGGCTGCTGGGCGGCTCGGCGGCTCGGCTGCAGGCGGCTTGGCTGCTCGGCTGCTCGGCGGCTCGACTGCTGAGCGGCTCGGCGGTTCGGCGGTGAAGGGGCCAGGGAGGGGCCGAAAAGGGGGGGGGGCGGCGACGGGGCCGCTAAGGGCGGCGACTGGGGCCGCTAGGCGCGGCGACGGGGCCGCGAAGGGTGGCGACGGGGCCGCGAAGGGGCCGCGAGGGGCCTGGGAGGGCGGCGACGGTGCCGCTAGGGGCGGCGATGGGGCAGCGAAGGGGCCGCGAGGGGCCTGGAAGGGCGGGGACGGGGCCGCTAGGGGCGGCGTCGGGGCCGCGAAGGGGCCGCGAGGGGCCTGGAAGGGTGGCAACAGGGCCGCTAGGGGTGGCGACGGGGCCGCGAAGGGGCCGCGAGGGGCCTGGAAGGGCGGCGACGGGGCCGCTAGGGGCGGCGACGGGGCCGCGAAGGGGCCTTGAGGGGCCTAGAAGGGCGGCGATGGGGCCGCTAGGGGTGGCGACGGGGCCGCTAAGGGTGGCGCAAGGGGCCGTGAGAGGGGCCTCTAGGAGGCCTCGACAAGAGGGCGGCCCACAGGGCGCGCTTCGGGCAGGGGCGACTCTTGCTCCGGTCAGAAAAAAAAGTCGATTTTCAGTGGTGGGCCCTAGGAAGTTCCCACTAGGGAACCTGCTCTATACCATGTGAGAATTGTGGAATGAATGAAGTAGGAAAGAGGTGGGTACAAGTAGGAAAACCTAGAAATGTTGTACCCCATATTGTCTACCCCACTACAGCCTACACAGACAATAGCATATAAGTTTGACACATCCAAATAGATGATAACACATTTATAAAGAAGCTCCCAGGAAACTCTATTCATGGTCACTTGAAATGTTGATGGCGCGTTTGTGAGGGCGAACAACATCACGATGAACTCGTAGCTTCCGTAGCGGGTGCTCAACGCTATCTTGTGGCAATCGTCGGCGAAGACCCGAATCTGGTGGTAACCGCCACGCAAGTCAATTTTTGAGAAGTAGCGAGCGCCGCGAAGTTGATTGTGAAGATCGTCGATGCGTAGGATCGGGTAGCGAGACCTAATTGTCACCCGGTTGAGCGCACAATAGTCGATGCACATGCGAAGCCCGCCGTCTTTTTTCGCTATGAACATGATCGGTGCTGGGAAGGGAGAAGTACTAGGTCCGATGAAGCCTTTCTCCAATAGTGCGTCAATTTGACTTCGTAGCTCCTCGAGTTCCGGTTGGGTCAACCGCCACTGTGTCCGAACAGTCAGCTGCGCGCCAGGTTCTAGCTAGATTTTGTTGTCCTCGGGTCTCTCGTGTGGCAGTAGAGGTGGCAGATTCTCGGGAAAGATGTCCGGGTACTGTCGAATCAGCTCCGCAAAATCAGGTGGTACAGCTGCGCACAACTTCTCAATGTCTTTTCCGTCAGTGTCAATTGCCAACTCGCATAAGCACACGTCATACAGTTGCGTTTGTGTCAATTGCCTCCGTTGAAGTGGCGAGCTATAGTGATGGCTTTGATGCACGAGGCTTGGATGTAGTCAAGTGTCAATGCAAGAAGTTTAACTAGCCCCTCGTGCTTGCTGATGCAACATGATCCCGTTGTCTAGTGAATGACGGGGTTGTGCTTTCGCAGCCAATCACGTCTCAGCAGCATGACGCAGTCGTCCAGCGTTGTCGCGAGAAAGTTCATGCTGAAGCTGAAATCGTCGCCGCATTCGATCCACACCCGTCCGTGTTTCCTCCAAAATTGCTAGAGGCGTCCCATCCACGAGGCGAGCGTCGATTTGGGGTAGAAACCTGTCAAGTTGCAGCTTGCATATTTTTACTGTCGCCAAGTTGAAGAGGCTATGGCTGGCCCCTCCGTCGACGAACATTTTTAGATTATTTTTTAACACCTTACCAGCGACCAGCACAGGGCGATCCATAGGAGTATCCCCGTTATTCCGCCGAGTGCGATCGATTGCACGAATCGGAACCATGACTCGGTGGGGATGGTGGTGTTTGGGCGACGGAGCATATTCAGTAAGGGGCCTATTAATTATTGACTCTTCCCATTTCCCTGCTCCTTCCTGTCGTCCCCCTTCGCCGGCATTTTCTCGGTGCAGTCGCTCTGAAAGTGACCCGTCTTCCCACACCGGTAGCATTGCCCGGTAAAAGGGCGCCCAGGTGTACAGACGACATTGATTGTCGCCCGTTGGTCTGGCAACAAAAATGGATTCCCTCCTGGGAAGGTGTTCTTGCATACTGCATCAGTGCATCTGTGGATTTTGCCAACCGTGCTGCTTCCAGAAACGACGTCGGGCGGCATCGGCGCACCTCGTACTATACTTCATATGTAAGGCTGCTAGTGCATTTATCCAACCGCTCCGCCTCCGACATATCGTCCACTTGGTCGGCGAGTTCCATGAATGATGATGTATAATCCTAGACAGATGCCATCTAGGACCAGGCACGCAACTTTATGCGAGCTTGCTCCGAGGTGGATATGTGCTCGAAGCGATCTCGTAAGGCTGCGCCCCACTCCCTCCACGTGCGTACCTTGGTCACTTCGAAGATTGATTCTGCAACTTGATTAGCTGATGTTGAGGTCCAGTCTGCTGCATGTGTCACACCGGTCGGAGTCCCTGTATCCAAGGCTCGGCACCACCATTCAAGCGCTGCGCCTCGAAGAAGAGAAAGAGCGTAATCAATACGCGTGGCATCGTCGTTCACACCTGCTGCAGTGAAGAAGACTTCAACGTCGACAAGCCACCCCTTCACTATAGTAGTCTTGTACATGGAGACTCAGCGGTCCACTCAGGGTTACTGCTTCAGCTTGGACGCTGGAGCTGTATCGTGGAGGTCTACACGCTCGTCCTATGTCGCTTTGTCTAGTGTAGAGGGAGAGATTTACGCCAGTGCCATGGCTGCGCAGGAGCTTCGCTGGTTGATCTTCTTATTCACCGACCTTGGTGAGCGGTCGCTCTGCACCGACCTTGTTCGCTGACAACAAGTTCATGATCCTCTTGTGTCGAGAGCCTTGACTGGAAGGCAGAGTGAAACACATCGATATGAGATACTTTCTAATGCGAGATTTGCAGCGACATGGCCTGACACTTTCGAACTCCGTGGCCTTAGCGCCCAACACTTTAGATATCTTCACCTGGTGACCACCATAGGTTCTATCAGCAATTAGGGCTTGTTGAGGCAGGTCCTCAGTTGCTGTAGCTTTGCATCTTGGTTCTTGTTCTGTTTGTACTTGCGGAGAGTCACGCTACAACTACGAGGTGTTGGCACGGACTTCTAGGAGTTATCGTAGCTGTGCGTAGTTCCTTAGCACTTGCACATTCACGGGAGAACTTGACAAGAGTTTCCACAAGGCAAATGTTGCATTACAGAATGATTGAACAAGCAATAACAAGAAAGACTACATCACGCACCTAGCAACTCTGCAGCCAGTCTGGTTGACCGCCAGCACAGCATGGTCGACCGCCTGCCAGCGTAGCGTAGAGGAGCTGCGCCAGCACTGCAGAATGGCGACCTGCCAACACAGTAGGTCGACGGCATGCCAATGCTGCAGCTGAGCGGCTGTCCAACGTTGCCCCCGTAGAAGACAACAATGGGCACGTATGCAAGTGCGCGCAGACGATTGGCCCGAATGCACCGTTGTGCATCTGTCGGCCGTGGTCTGCGCCTGATGAGCCACATCGATTTCGAGATACCATTCCAAAGTCACCTTCGTCACCGCGACCTCTACGACATTCTCGTGCCTCCACGCCGAGCAGGTTACCTTGTCGACCACCTTGTGCTCTCGTCGATGCCTCCCTCGTCGATTACAGCTCCCGTTGAAGAACACCCAGGTCGACGGACCCCTCCGTCGACCAGCATTGTTAGCTGTTGTTGCCGAGCTCCCCTTGTCAACTGCTGCTCACATCTCAGGACGACGGACTGCTCCATTGACCTTCCCGTCGAACTGCTCCTGGTCGACAGTCCCGTCTATCAGCACGATGAGCTGCACCCGTCCAGTTCCAGCACTCGACAACTGCTCGTTGGTCACCCGCAGCATGTCGAGCTGATCCTCCTGGTCGACGGCCCATTTGTCGACAAGCCCAGTCAGCTACAACCGTTGAGCTCCCCTGGTCAACGGTTCCAGCCCCGCAACAGTTCTGTGCAGGTCGACAACCACCACGTCGACCTGCTCTACAGAAGAAGGCCGTCGAGCTCCCTGGTTGAAGACAACACGACAATGATCTCCTGCAGCTCGACAAAGCCCGTCGAGCAGCTCCCTCACCTCGTACGGTCACCTGCTTCTCGCGTACATTCGACCAGGACGTCGGCTTCGCCCAAGCGAGGGTAGGGCCAACACTCCATTCCCGTTAACACTCCCCTGCCGCGCTCACGCTTGAGCTCCCCAGCCCACACATCTGTACTCCATGGAGAAAACTTGTCTTTGGCATGCACCCCATACACAGCACGCCGTCACCGCACCAGCCGTGCAGAAGCGCACGGCACATACTGCTGCACATCGTCGTTGTTATCGCCGACGTCGGCCATACGCGCTCACGACGGAACACCGGTTGAAGGCTGGAAAATGCAGCGCCTTCGTCAGGAAGTCGGCTAGCTGCTCGGTGGTCGAGATGTACTTCAGCGCCTCACCATGTGTTGCAGCCAGGCGTAGCATCGCTCCATGTGCTTGAGGTTGCCGGTCAGCCCCAAGCCAACTTGTTATCCACTCGTAGGAGAGTCGGCTTTCCAGATCGAGCTGCTGGAACTCCGCAAACAGAAAGAGAAGTCGGCGTCCCTCCTTGCCAGTGTCCATGGCCGCCACGTTCTCTGAGCGCGAGCTCGACCGGGAGACAGCGGCCCCTCCATAGACGAACACATTGCCGCTCGTGCTTGTTCGGTTTTGCTTGTCGCCCGCGTCGTCGGCGTCCACGTAGCCGTTAGCTCCAGCTACTCTTGTCCACCGACGAATTCAGGGCGGTGTCGTGGGTGTCAGCGAGGTAGGTGAGGAAGCGGTCGACCTCGCGCCAGTGCTGATCTCTCCTCACCTTAGGCCGCTCCCCAGCTTGCTGCAGGCGAAGGTGATGTCCGGCCTCGTCGTTGTCGCCACGAACTGCAGTGAGCCAACCTTCTGCCAGGGTTCCTCCTCCTCGCGCTCCTGTGCCTCCTCGTTGGCGAATGTCAGCTTGATATTGGTGTAGACTGGTGTCTTCGGAATGCGCCCGGTCTGCTCCTTTTCGATGAAGCGACTGCGCTGCTTGTCGCCGTAGTTGTGCTGGTGTAGCCATAGCTTCCTTGGTGGCCTGTCGCGCACGATCTCCAGCCCAAGGTACATCACGATCGGCGCGATCTCATGCAGCTCAAAGGTGGCCTCCAGAAGCTCCTTCAGCTCCTTCAGCATCGCGGTGCTACTGCTGGCGACGAGCAGGTCGTCGACATAGAACAGCACCCAGCAGGTCATTTTGCCGTCGCCGATCTTGAAGTAGAGGACCGTGTTGACCTGGATCTTCTTCCAGCCTGTGCCCAGCAGCATGCCATCGAGAGCCTTGTACCACAGTAGGGGGGATTGCTTCAGCCCGTAGAGGCTCTTCAGCAGCTTGCACACCCGGCCGGTCCCGTCGTCGAAGTAGTCCGGCTGGTACATGTACATCACCCGGTCAAGCTTACTCTACAGGAAAAGTGTTCTTCATGTCGAGCTGCATCAGGCCAAGGTTGAGGACGGCTACGATGCTGAGAAAGATCCCCAGCGTGACGTAACTGCTCACTAGCGAGCACGTCTCGTCGTAGTCGGCGCCATACACCTGCGTGAAGCCCTTCACAACCAGCCTCGCCTTCTCACGCTCGACGGTGCCGTCGATGCGGTACTTGGTCGTCAGCACCCACCGGTTCTTCATAATGTTCACCCCGCA
The DNA here is from genome assembly GCA_948144175.1 of Closterium sp. NIES-65. Classification (NCBI taxonomy): domain Eukaryota; kingdom Viridiplantae; phylum Streptophyta; class Zygnematophyceae; order Desmidiales; family Closteriaceae; genus Closterium; species Closterium sp. NIES-65. The sequence goes on from CANXME010000532.1 coordinate 2,024,277, forward strand.
TGGGCGTTTGACCAGCTCCCATGTGCCCATGCCGAAAAGGCTGTGGATCTCCTCTTCCATGGCGGCCTTCACTGCCTTGCCCTTCCAGCTTGCCAGTGCCTCCTTCACTGTCATCGTCGCGATATCCCAACGATGTTCGGAGTCGGCATGCACGTTGGGGTCGAGCTCCGGCAGGTCAACATCCACCTCTGCATCATCGAGCAGTGTGGTGAAGGCAGCTGGTGGAAGATAGGCATGGAAGCTTGGCCACTGTGGTGGCCTCCGAGGTCGACCTGAGCGTCGTAGCTCATGCTCTGAGCGTTGCAGCTCAAGCGTCTCGATCGGCACTTCGACCATGTCGCTGTCGGTGGACTCCTTCCCCGCCGACAGCTCCCCTTCCTTGTCGACGTTCTCGTCATTGACCCACTACTTCACCAGCTTTGGACCTTCGATCGGCTGCTCTCCTCTCGACTGACCCGTCTGCTGCTCCCGTGTCGTCTGCACTTCTGCTGCTGCCTCCTGTTCGACCGGCTCCCCTGTCTGCTGCTCCCCTGTCATCGACGGCTTCACAAGCTTGGCGCCTTGTCGGTGCCTCGCGATGCCACTGGCCGGCGCTACGTGCGACGCCTCAAGGCTCCCCTCATCGCCCGTGGCCGACACAGGTGTCGACGTAGGCCGATCTGTGACGGGGGTGGGAGAAGCAAGAACAGAGGGAGGAAGAACTTCCTCGACGTCCTCATCAGCACGCTTGTCGACCTCGGCGAGCAGTGGGACCGTCGCCGTCGAGGTGTCCATCGGCAGGTATGCATGTGTCTGCCCCGACGCCGGCCCATACTTCGCCTTCCACACCTCCAGCGGCAGCGTCTCATAGACGATCACATCGATCGACGTGACCACCTTGTTATCGGTTAGGTCTAGCACCTCCCAGCCCTTACTCTCCGGCAACATACCCAGATGAAGCCCCCAGCGAGCCTTCGGCGCCAGCTTCCCACCGCACCGCTGCGTGGGGACCATGAATTGCACCATGCAGCCCCACACCCGTGCCAACGTGAAATCAGGCTTCTTCCCGGTCAGCAGCTGGTACGGAGTCGTCCCCGGCGACGTCCTCGACTGCTCCAAGCAGTTGCTCATCCAGACAGCTTGTCGTAGGGCGAGGTGCCACCAATGGTGCCGCACGCCCATGTGCAACAGCATCGTCCGCACAAATTCGACAACCATGCACATCTCCCGCTCAGCCATACCGTTCAGCTGTGGAGTGTAGGGGCACATCAAGTCGTGGACGATGCCCTTCTCGTTGACGAAGTTGGTGAACTCCTTCCCGAGGAACTCCCCTCCTCAGTCTGAGCGGAGCATCAGCACCGCCTTCTTCGTCTGCCACTCTACCAGCACCAGCCAATGCTGGATCTCGCGCAGCACGTCGCACTTCTTATTGACCGGCATCACCCACACGAACCGAGTGTGGCAATCCTTCAGCAACGGGAAGTACAGTGAGAATTAGAACGAGGAATGAATTGACTAGGAATGGGAAAGGTACAAGTATGAAACCCTAGAAAAGCTGTACCCCATATTGTCTACCCCACTACAGCCTACACAGGCTATATCATATATGTCTGACACACCCCCATAGGCAAAGTGGGGGAGAACAAGGGGTCACAAGACCAGTCAAGCAAAGCAAAGCAAGCTCAGGGTGGATCACAACGTCACCACACATTCTGAGCACAGGTTCAAAGGCCACAAGGTCAGTTCACATGAAGGATTATAAATCAAAGTGAACAAGCAAGATAGTGATCACAACCTAACAAAGGTAAGCATGCAGAAGCATGTATATATAGATCACAGTACAAGCAAAGTCAAGAGGTAAGCAAGTGACGCCAAGAAGGCACAACTCCTAGCATAGTACAGAAACGCTGATGATCACAAGGCTGAAGTGCCTTGGTGAAGATATCAGCAGTGTTGGCCTGAGAGGCCACGTAAGTAAGACGAAGCTGACCACGCTGCTGCAACTCTCGAGCAAGGAAGTAGCGCAGAGCAATGTGCTTCGTTCTATGCTCCAGACTGTGCTCCTAACACAAGGCCAGCATGGCCTTGCTGTCGACGTACAGATTGGAGGAGAACGAGGCGCCTCTCCCAAGTCACTCAGCAGGTAGGTGAGCCAGCGTAGCTCCTGTGCAGCCATGGCCCCAGCGTAGATCTCATATTCACAACTGGAGCTGAGAATAGAGGACGAGCGGGTAGACCACCACGAAACAGAGCCGGAACCAAGGCTGAAGGTGTAACCCTGTAACGACCGCTGCGTAGCCAAGTCATCAACCCATAAAGCGTCTGCGTGACCAGTGAGGACAACTCGAGCCCGTCCTCCAAGCACGAGCCCCATGCCCGACGTACTGCACAAGTAGCGCAACACCCTCTTCGCTGCAGCCATGTGCTCTGGTCGGTGTCTCCCAGGAGCAACATAGCGTGCCAAGATGCTAAGAGGGTATGCAAGGTCAGGTCGAGTGCAGGTCATCAGGTACATGAGGCAGCCAACAAGCTCTGGGTACGGGCCACTCGACTCTATGGACTCATTCGAAGGCAGAGCTGAGAGCGAGTGGCGAGTAGACAGAGGAGTGGCCTGAGGCGAGGAGTACGTGAAGTGCAAGCGTAGAAAGACCTGCTGCACCATGTGTGACTGAGTCAGGGTAATGGTGCGCCGTGCTCTGTCCCGGGTGATCTGCAAGCCAAGATAGCTGCGCAGTTCACCCAGGTCTGTGCACGTGTGTCTCTTCAGCAGCTCCGACTTCACGTGGGCGAGTCCAGCAGTGTCAGCAGTGGCAAAGACCAAGTCGTTGACGTACACGAGGATGTAGAACGGCGGCAGCGAAGTGTCGGTGCGCAGAAACAGGGATGGGTCAGCAGTAGAAGGAGCAAACCCAAGAGCCGCAAGAGTAGTCCTCAGTGTCTCATGCCACTCACGGGGCGCCTGGCGGAGACCGTAGACTAGCCACCGGAGGCTCCACTGGGTACCAGGAGGAAACGACCCAGTGAAGCCAGGTGGGCGGCGCAGCCAAATCTCCTCGTGCAGGCTGCCCTGTAGGAAAGCAGTGCTTAAGTCAAGAGAGTGAAGCTCGTAGTAACGATGAGCAGCGACGTGCAGTAGAACCCGAAGAGTGGTCATCTTTGGGGTCGGGGAGAAGGTCTGGAAGAAGTCAACTCCCTGTCCCTGGCTAAAGCCTCGAGCCACGTAACGCGCCTTGAAGAGAGGCGCAGAACCCGGCGGCCGCTTCACCCTGAAAATCCACATGCCACTGACAATGTTCGCCCCAGGAGGGGGAACCTCGTCGACGTAGGTGCCTGTGGACTTCCACGAAGCCATCTCTGCGTCCATGGCTGACTGCCACTGAGAGGAGTAGGGACCCTCTATCGCCTCTGCGTAAGAGCGCGGGGTCGGGATGTCTGGTGCATCTGGGTCTCCCTCGGGTGCAATCAGCATGGACACGAGATGAGGTACAGTGGCTGCAAAGCTCTCAAAGTCCTCCTGCCTGTCCTCAAGGACGTCCGTGCCAAGAGCACACTCACCCCCGACGGACGGAGGACAGACAGACTCAGACTCAGCAACAAGACTCGCAGCGAAGTCTAGATGACAGTGAGCAGCAAAGTCGACAAGCTCATCAACTAAGGCGGACGCAGCAGTAGACTCAAAGGAAGGGTCAATGACAACAGCGGCCAGGAGACGCGTGACAGTAGGACTAGCAGCACGAAGGGAGTCAGACTCCGGGTCAGCAAGGGCAGGAAGAGAGGACGCATGAGGAGACGGCAGAGGGACACGTTGCGGAGCAGTGGACGGACGCAGAGCCATCGGGTGCGTGCTAGGGACAGGAGGAGGACGCTAACGCGAACCACGACGACCAGTGCGAGCAGCACGAACAGGCGACGCAGGACGAGACTCAGGCTCACGACGCTCAGTAAGACCTCCGGCCGGACCAGTGTAAGGAGAAGGAGCAGGCAGTGGGGAGGCGGGCTGTAACTGTGGCTGCGACTGGACCGGCGGTGGACACTCTAAGTAAGGAGCAGGACCAGAGAAGGAGGAAGACCAAGAACCTGCTAAAGGAGCGGAACGTAGTACGGCCGCGGCCGCGCAGCTCCTCCAAAACCAGTAGGGACAGCACCAACATCCCCAGTGGCAGCACCTCCAACTCCAGCAGCACCACTAGCTCGAGCAGCACCTCCAGCAGCACCAGAAGCGCCAACTCCAGCACCCCCTGGAGCACCGGCTCCAGCAGCACCTCCAGCTCTAGCACCTCCAGCTCCTGCAGGACCACCAGAAGCCCCAGCAGCTCTAGCAGCACTAGGGCCAGCACCTCCAGCAGCACCTGGTCCAGTAGTACCGTCAGCTCCAGCACCTCCAGCAGCTCCAGCCCCAGCACCTCCAGTACCTCCAGTACGAGCACCTCCGGGACCAATGGCTCCAGAGCCCCAAGTAGCTCCAGCAGCAGCACGACCTCCAGCGCCTGTAGCACCACCAACTCGAGCAGCACGGCTCCAGCGGCAAGCAAACCACTCGCGCTGCTGCTGTGGAGAGAGTGGTTCCCGCCGGGACGAAGCACCCGAAGGACCTCCAGGCGCAGCACCTCTAGACTCCACACTTGCACGCTCAGCACCCTCAGGCTCCGCACCCCCAGACTCAACACCCCCAGGCTCAGCATCCCCAGACTCACCACCCCCAGGCTCAGCACCCCCAAAATCAGCACCCCTAGGCTTCGCACGCTCAGGCTCAGCACCCCCAGACCCGGCACCCGTAGGCTCAGCACCCCTAGCAGCACCAGAGTCAACAGCTACCTCGACAGGCTCGACTGCGTCTACCTCGGACACACCTGAGGGGGCAGGACCCTGAGGGGGGAGGGGGTCTACCGGGGGAGGACCTGGCGTGAGGAAGAGCGGCGAGGGGGGGGGGGGGGGGGGGGGGGGGGGGAGGTGGGCAGCGCGGTAGGGGAAGAGACGGTAGTAAGGAACCGACTCGTCAAACGTGACGTCCTGAGAGGACAGAACACGGCGTGAGGTGGGGAGGTAAAACTGCCAACCAGGCGTGTTAGGGGGGAAGCCAAGGAAGACGCAGGGAACAGCATGGGAGGACAGCTTGTCCGCACACAAGTCGTGGACGAAAGCTCGAGATCCCCAGACACGGAACGCAGACGCATCGCCAACCTTCCGCGTCCACCGCAGAGTAGGTGTGGTCTCTGGCACAAAGACCCGGGGCTGGAGTTTGATCTAATGCGCCGCGTACTGAACCGCGAATGGCCACAGAAAATGGGGAGCAGCCGCATGGATCATGGACGTACGAGTGGCGTCCATGGCCATGCCAATGCGGCGCTCAGCAATCCCATTTTGCTTTGGAGAGGCCGTGAACGTCTGGCGGATGCCCTCCGCACGACAGAAGGCCTGCAGAAGGTCGGAGGAAAACTCTCCACCTCTGTCGGAGTGCAGACGCAGAATAGGAAGGTCCGTGCCGAAACTCTCGCTGAGCTGACGACCGGAAGCGCGGATCCAGACGATCAGCACCTCAGTGACCTCACTCTTGCGGCGCAAGGGGAAGACTGTGGTGTAACGCGAGTAGTCGTCAACAACCAGCACAAAGTAGCACTCGTGACCCTGTCCACGGACGCGGGCTGGGCCCCACATGTCCATGTGAAGAGTCTGCAAGGGAGCCTTCGTGGGAGGAAACTCGGAGGAGTGAGGAGCGGCGCGCTGCCGACCCTCGACACAAGGAACGCAGGTACGGGCAGGCCCCGAGGGGAGGGGAGGGAGAGACCAGGGAAGACCAGTGACAAGGACACGGGAGGCCATGCCTCGGAGACGAGGCAGGGAGGGTTGACCATGGCGGTGGTTCCAGAGTAGAGTCTAGTGAGACACGAGGCGACACGAGCAGGGTGCAGGCTCAGGACCAAACCAGGACGCTGTAGCAAACACCTGACCCGACGCAGCTACCTGACCAGACTCAGCAACCGGAGGAGACACAGAAGACAGGGTGTACAGGCTCGACCCAGGCTGACGAGTGAACGTGGCCAGGTGCCGGCCCGTGCGAGTACACGTACAGTGGGTCACTCGCTGACCTTCAGGAGTGAACTGGTCAACCCACGCGTCCTGAAGGTTAGCTCCACTCACCAAGTTCGTGGAGAACGAGGGGAGGTGGAGGCCAGACAGAGAGCCAGACGGGACTGCTGGACACGGCAGAACCGTGGAGGAGTGTGCAAGGACCGGACCCCTAGAGGGGTTAGCCAGAGAGACGGCCACTGGCCGGCTGGGCGGCGAGAGTGTGGTGCAGTCGCGAAAGAAGGAGCGGGAAGCACCCGAGTCAAGGTTGAAAGTGTGCAAGGCCACAGCACGCACAGTACCAGAAAGAGCAGATTTACCAGCACCTGGAGGAGTGGACTCCCTAGCGCCTAGAGCAACAGCCTCACCAGCACCTGGAGCAGGAGACGCACCAACACCTAGAGCAGCAGCCTCACCGACACCTGGAGCAGGAGATGCACCAGCACCTAGAGCAGCAGCCTCACCAGCACCTAGAGCAGCAGACTCTATATATGGGTCAGGCGGCACACACAGGTAAAAGGCACCCTCAGCACTAGTAGGCAATGCATACATGGTAGTGAGGATAGTATCATAGTCAAGAGCAAAGATATCTACCCTCTGCCTAAGCAGCTCCACCCAGTCAGGGAGCTCAGCAGCGTCGCCAAACTCTGTACGCCAGGCGTTGCTCAGACGGGAGAAGCAGCGGGACTCTGTGTGACCAATCGTCCCGCAAGGCTGACCAGCCTGAGCACCAGTGCGAATGGCGTACGGGCAGCGAGCAGTACTCCGTGACCCTCTACTCTGAGCGTACCACTCACGAAGCTGCTGAGGCGAAAGAACCGCGCGCGGACGCTGCTGCAGCTGCACCTGGTCACTACAAGAAGCTCCCGAACGACCCGCTCCAGGGCGACTCCCACCACGGCCACCCCTACAACCCCAACTAGCGTACCACTCACGAAGCTGCTGGGGCGTGAGGGACTCACGCGGACGTCGCTGGAGCTGCATCTGGCCACCGCCAGGAGCAGTAGTAGCAGTAGTAGCCGCAGTAGCAGCAGTAGCAGCAGTAACAGCAGTAGCAGCGCGGCCACCCCTACAACCCCAACTAGCGTACCACTCACGTAGCTGGTGGGGCATGAGGGACTCACGCGGACGTTGCTTGAGCTGCATCTGGCCACCGCCAGGAGCAACAGTAGCAGGAGTAGCAGTAGCAGTAGCAGCAGCAGTAGCAGCACAAACAGTAGTAGCAGCACGGGCAGGGCAGTGTGGCAGCACGCTAGTAAGGCAGGTGCGCGGGAAGCGCGGGTAGGGCAAGTGCTCACCAGTGGCGGGAAGGTCAGTCGCTCGCCATGCGAGCAGGGTAGGCGCAAGAGAGCAGGGTAGGCGCATGACGACAGCGATGGCGGGGCTGGGACAGCTGCAGGGCGGGGCCGCGACAGCGGCAGGGGGCTCCTCGAGAGCTGCTGCAGGGCGGGGCCACGACTGCTGCAGGCGGCTCCGGGGTAGCTGCTGCAGGGCGGGGCCGCGACTGCTGCAGGCGGCTCCGCGGCAGCTGCTATAGGGTAGGGCCGCTACGGCGGCAGGGGGCTCCACGGCAGCTGCTGCAGGGCGGGGCTCCGAGGCAGCTGCTGTAGGGGGGACGCCGCGACGAGCAGGGGCGACGCCCCGGGGGCGCCGCTACGAGCAGGGAAGGCGCCCATGGGGCGCCGCGACGAACAGGAACGGCGCCCAGGGGGCGCCGCGACGAGCATGGGTGACACCCTGGGGGCGGCGCGACGAGCAGGGACGGCGCCCAGGGGGCGCCGCGACGAGCAGGGGCGACGCCCAGGGGGCGCCGCGACGAGCAAGGGCGACGCCCCGGGGGCGCCGCGACGAGCAGGGGCGACGCCCCGGGGGCGCCGCGACGAGTAGGGACGGCGCCCAGGGGGCGCCGCGACGAGCAGGGGGGGGGACGCCGCGCGGGTCCCGAAGGGGCGTTGCGACGAGAACGGTTTAGGGCGGAGCCCGGGCTGCAGAGGCAGTTTCCACGGGCTGCAGAGGCAGGTATGGCTGCAGGGGCAGCGCCCACGGGCTGCAAGGGCAGGCACGGTTGCAGAAGCAGCGCCCATGGGCTGCAGGGGCAGGCACGGCTGCAGAGGCAGCGCCCACGGGCTGCAGGGGCCAGGCACGGCTCCAGGGGCAGGCACAGCTGTTCGGGAGGGTGGCGCGCGGGCTGCAGGGGCATCTCCCACGGGCTGCAGAGGAAGGCACGGCTGCAGGGGCAGGCACGACTGCAGGGGCAGGCACGGCTGCAGTGGCAGCACAGTCGCAGGGGCAGCATGCGGGCTGCAAGGGTAGCGCGGCCGCAGGGGCAGCTATAAAAAAAAAAAATTCAGTTAGGGCAGGGCGGAACGTTCTGTGGGCCCTAGGAACGATTCTTCTCTAATACCATGTGAGAATAAGAATGAGGAATGAATTGACTAGGAATGAGAAAGGTACAAGTATGAAACCCTAGAAAAGTTCTACCCCCTATTGTCTACCCCACTACAGCCTACATAGGCTATATCATATATGTCTGACAAGTACAAGCTGCCATCCTTGGCAGCAACCCGAATGGCCCGCACAAGTCCAAATGCACGACACCTATTGCCTCCTCGGCGTTCGAGCCTTTGTCGGGGAAGGTGTGCCGCGCCAGCTTTCCTCCAACGCACGAGACACCCAGCGGGTCCGCTCTGGTCGACGGCTTGATGTCGAGCCCAGTAGCAACCTCATGCTTCGCAAAGCTCTTGATCGTGTCGACCCCAACGTGCGTGAGCCTCGCGTGCCACCGGTCGGGGGTCGACTTCGTCGCCGAGATGATCGTCCGCAGATCCACCACCTCGGTCGACGGCGACTGCGTCGATCCGGGGCGAAGGTCGGTGCATAGGACTCGTCCTGTGTAGCGTGCTCGACCGAGCACTTTCCCGGTCGTGGAGATGAGCACCATCTTGTCGTCGCCACCCTGTAGCTGTACTCCGCTCTCCTTCAATTGACCAGCTGTCAGCAGGTTCACCTGTACTCCCAAAACGTACAGGACGTCCGGGATGAGGACCCACATTCCGACCTCCCCTTGCAGAGCGACGGTTCCGCGACCCTCGACATGCTGAATCTACGCACCTGCTTTACATCGTCGCTTGGCGCCATGTCGACGAAGACCGCCTTTCATCCCCATCAAGTGGTAGGAGCAACCGCTGTCATGAAGCACCGCCATCGGGTTCGCCTGCACAGCTGCCACCGCCTGGAAGTCCTCGCCAGACTCCGGCGCCAGCGAGACCGTCGGCTCCACCACCCCGACCATCGAGCACAGCACCTCCCCGTTGCCTCGGCCCTTGCCGCTGAAGTAGTCGACATCCTTCGTCGACGACGTCTTCTTCAACGTCTTCTTCTCCGTCGCGGCTTCTCATCTCGATGGGGGTGACGACTGGCACTCCCGCCATCAACCACCACCTCCACGCCCCTTGTCCCGCGTCGACCTCTTATCGTTGACGTCCTGCATCGACCGCCCACCTCCGCTTCCACCTTCGCCCGGCTTCCCGCGTTGTTCCTGCTGATGTTTCGGCTTCGTCGGTGCACCGTAACTTGCCTGCGAAAGGGGCTCCGTGGGCTGCTCTGCCTCCTGCAGATTTGCGTCTTGAATGACGTAGCTGGTGAGGGAGTCCTCGTCGAGGGACTCACGCGAGCCGGGCACCATCATCATCCTCTTCATGAGGTTGTAGTTGCGTGGCAGGCCCTTGACGACGTGGGTGATGTAGGGCGCCGTCGAGTATTCGACGCCCGCCATCGGCAACTCAGCCAGGATCCGTCGAGCACGGTTGCAGTAGTCCTTCGCAGACTCCTGCTTGCCCATCCGAAAGTTTGTCATCTGCTCCTCCAGCTTTCCGATGTACAGGTCGTCCTTCGCCGACAAGATGAAGTGCCATGCTTGGTGACCAGCATCCAGTCGCTCTCGATAGAACCGGAGCACTAACTGCACCACCGGCGAGCATCACCTCGAGATGACCATGAAGGTGAGCAATTGAGCACCACGAAACTCCCCGCGCAGCTTGACATCGTCCTCGGGCGGAATTGGAACAGTGCCGTCGGCAAAGCCCTTCAGCCCGGCGACCTCTAGCTGAGGTTCTATCGACTCCCTCCATGTGATGAGATCCCGTCGACCTTGCAGCGGTGTGAGGGTGATCCTGTCCGACGAAAACTTGAAGTAGCCATACGCTGGTGCGATCCTGCCCGCTGTCACGTGCGTCGTCGCCGAGAGCCCTCCACCGCTTTGTAGAGGAGAGCGACGTCGACCATTGACTTCAACCCGCGAGCTGCTTGCAGCTGCCGTCGACTGCTGCACTCGCGCTTGACTCACGTCGACACCACCGTCGACCTTAATCACCCCTCTTTTCTTCCTGCCATCGCTGCTGCTGACTCGTGCACCACCATCGACCTCGTCGTCGACATCACCTTCGTTTCGTACCGGTCGAGGAGATGCAGGATGGGAAGGGTGCTCTATCGCCCACTGCGCCCGGATGCCAAACTTGACGATCGCCAAGGGCACCTTCCCGTACTCGCCATTCTCTATGATTTTCCGCGCATCAGCCAAACAAGATTCCAAGGTGTCCGCTATGCCCGCTTCTACAACGGGGTCGACCATGGCGACTAACGCGGCTGCCGGCCAACGAACGACTTAGTAGGTGCAAAATTCAGCTCCTATCTGAAGGTAATATGCGGGGTCGTTCACGCTCATCGGCACCATGCGGAGAGTCACTCTATAGCAGTTGTGAGCTAGACTATGGGGTGTTGGCATGAACTTCTAGGAATGATTATAGCTTTTTTTAGTTCCTTAGCACTTGCACATTCACAAGAGAGATTGGCAAGATTTTCCACTAGGCAAAGGTTGCATTACAAAATGATTGAACAAGCAATGACAAGAAAAACTACATCAGGCACGTATTAACTCTAGAGCTAGTCTGGTCGACCGCCAGCACAGCATGGTTGACCACCTGCCAGTGTAGCATAGAGGAGCCGCGCCAGCACTAAAGAAAGGCGACCTGCCAACATAGCAGGTCGACGGCGTGTCAACGCTGCAACTGAGCGGCTGTCCAGCGTTGCCCCGTAGAAGACAACAGTGCGCACGTATGCAAGTGCGCGCAGGCGATTGGCTTGACTTGCACCGTTGTGCATCTGTCGGCTGTGGTCTGCGTATGACGAGCCACATCGACTTTGGGATACCAGTCCAAAGTTGCCTTCGTCACCACGACCTTTACGACGTTCGCGTGCCTCCGCACAACTCGCCGAGCAGGTTACCTTGTCGACCTGGTCGACCACTTAGTGCTCTGGTCGACGCCTCCCTTGTCAACCACAGCTCCCGTCGAGGAACACCCAGGTCGACGGACCCCTCCGTCGACCAGCATTGTCAGCTGCTGTCGCCGAGCTCCCCTCGTCGACTGCCGCTCACATCTCAGGTCAACGAACTGCTCCGTTGACCTCCCCATCGAACTGCTCCTAGTCGATAGTCCCGTCGATCAACACGATCAGCTGCACTCGTCGAATTCAAGTCCTCGACAGCTGCCCGTTGGTCACTCGAAGCCTGCCGAGCTGACCTATCTGGTCGACCAGCCCCGTCAGCTGCAGCCGTCGAGCTCCCATGGTCGACGGCTCTAGCCCCGCAACAGTTCTGTGCAGGTTGACGACCACCACGTTGGAAGAAGGCCGTCGAGCTTCCTGGTCGACGGCAGAACCATAGTGATCTCCTGCAGCTCGACGAAGCCCGTCGAGCAGCTCCCTCATTGCGTACGGTCGTTTGCTTCTCCCGTACATCCGACCAGGATGTCGGCGTCGCCCATGCGAGGGCGGGGTCAACAGTCTATTCCCATTAACAATTCAAATACATATATATATATATGTGTGTATATTCGTGAACACTTGAACTGGCCTTGTGTTTGCTCAGATTGTGTGGTAACTTTGTGATCCACCCTAAGCTTCTCTTCACTAGTCTTGTGACCATTTGTGTTTTGTGCACTCTCTTACTATGGAAATGTGTCAAATACATTTTGTTGTTAGTCTGTAATGAGGTTTGCCATAAGGAGTATAACATTTGAGGGTTAGCTTGTATCACTCACTTTGTAGTAATTCTCATTCCGCTACTCTACGAGGCCAGCCCACCACAATTTTTTAGGAAGAGAAGAACGCATGGTTGCTACAAGCCATGGTCTTGCCATGCCTCCACTGCTATTCGGTGCAAGAAGCAGTGCTTGTACAATAAGCAAGGGAGGAATGAGTTTCCAACATTATGAAAGTAGTGCGTGAGTCCTGTTGGACATCTCTCATATTCTCTTGAAATAACTAGCTGAGGTACGATTGTACATATACACGGTTTAATGTCATTGTCCTCTGTTGCTTTGTATACATGTAGAGTATATGAAGACAAAGAGACCAGTTGCAAAATATGCTCCTCCAAGCCACGCCCCTAGATTCGTTTTGGGACACTCTGATGGGTCAGCGTGCACCCTTCTCTAAACTCTGTCAGTCAGAGTTGCCTCCATTTTTTAGGGTGGAAATTCAGACAACACTTCTTTTTTGTTCATTCAGAGCTACACTCAAATTGAAGGCATATGGCTTTAATTCTTCATTAAAAAAAAATCATTTCCACTATCTGACTCAGATCCTGGCAGATGAATATCTACAGCTGCCCGCTCAACTACTGGCTCCATTTCAGGCTCCTTCCCAGCCCTTGGGGGCTCCCAGTTGTTAATAAGAATAAAGTGTTGGCCCAGCCCTCGCTTGGGCAACGCCGACGACTTGGTCGGATGTACGGGAGGTCGACGGAGCAGTCCGTCGACCAGCAATTCAACCAGGAGGTTAACGGAGCAGTCCGTCGACCTGCAGCTCAACCGGGAGGTCGACAGAGCAGCCCGTCGACCTGCAGTTCGACCGGGAGGTCGATGGAGCAGTCTGTTGACCTGCAGTTCGACCGAGAGGTCAACGAGGGGAGCTCGGTGACAACCGCTGACTGTTCTGGTCGACGGAAGGGGTCTGTCGACCAGGGGGTACCTCGACGGGAGCTGTGGTCAACCAGAGGGACCTGGTCGTCGACCAAAGGGACCTGGTGGTCGACTAGAGGCAGTGGTGGTCGACCGGAAGCACCTGGTGGTCGACCAGGTCGGCCGGGTAACCTGCTTGACGAGTTCTGGGGAGGCACGCAAAAGTCGTCAAGGTCGCGATGGCGCAGGCGATTGCGGGCTGGTATCCCGAAGTCAATGTGGCTCGTCAGGCGCAGACAATAGTCGACGGATGCCCAATGAGGCAAGTCGGGCCAATTGTCTGCACGCACTTGCGAGCGTGCGCACTTCTGTGTTCTACGGGGCAACGCTGGACAGCCGCTCTGCTGCAGAGTTGGCACGCTGTCGACCTGCTCTGTTGGCAGGTCGTCATTCCGCAGTGCTGGCGCGGCTCCTCTACGCAACGATGGCACGCGGCCGACCAAGTTGTGTTGGCGGTCGACCATGCTAGTTGCAGGGTTGCTAGGTGCTTGATGTAGTCATTCTGTCATTGCTTGTTGATCCATTCTGTAATTTCGACTTTGCTAGTGGAAACTCTTGCCGATTTCTCCCGTGAATGTGCAAGCGCTCAGGAACTTCGCAAAGCTACGATCACTCCTAGTAGTTCGTGCCAACCCCTGTAGTCTAGCTCACTACCGTTGTCGAGTGACTCTCCTCATGGTGCGGTGAGCGTGGATCAAACGCACGACCTTCAGATAGGAGCCGACTTCTTCACCTACTAAGTTTTTCGTAGGCCGGCAGCAGCGGTAGTCATCATGGTCGACCCCGTAGCTGATGCGGGTGTAGCGGACACCTTGGAGGCACGCTTGGCTGATGCGAGGAAACGCCACACGGATGGCGAGTACGGGACAATCCCCTTGCTGCTCGTCGAGTTGGGCATCCGGTCGTAGTGGGCGACGGAACACCTTTCCCGTCCTGCATCTCCTCGACCGGTGCGCAACGAAGGTGGCGTCGACGACGAGATCGACGGTGGTGCACGAGTCAGAGGCAGTGAAGGCACAAGGCAGAGAGGGGTGATCAAGGTCGACGGTGTTGTCGACGGGATTCAAGCGTGTTAGAGACTAAGGACGAGGTCTACGAAGATTAGGTGCCGAAATATCACAAAATTGTTGACTTAGAATCCTGGACAGAAAACGTCGAGTTCACAAGAAACGCCGTCGACAAAAGGTGCACTGTTAAAACTTTACCCAACTCAGATATGGTGTTGCCCTAATCCGTGGCTACAATTCCCAATTTGAATCAGATCAAAATATGAAGTATTTCTCGACTTATCAATTTTGGCGCACAGGGGGGTATGCTGCCATAAGAAATTAACTCAATCACAAAAGTCTCACAAGTTCACAATTACTACACAAGAGAGTTCGAGTAGCAATAAACCAGGTAGGAGGGGAAGAGGAGGACGAGAGGGAAGGTCCCAAGAGAGTCCCCAACCAAGGAAACCCCATGCCACACAATTCCCCTCTCCATAGGCAACCCCACTTTCACTTTTGTCACTTTCCCAACCTCCACAACCCACCTCACCCAAGTTGGCCACACTTGCCAACCTGGTTTGGCTTCACCCAACCACTTGGCAGCATCTACGGTGATGGGTACGAATTTCCCAACCCCCAAAAGTCTGTACCTCATATTGAGTCACTTCACAACTTCCCAAAGTCGTCGCATCACAAACGAATCTTTGAACGATCATAACTTCCTCGTTCTTGCTTCGATCGCGACGATTCTTGGTTCGTCGGAAAGCTCTTAAGCAGAGGAGTCACTTCAGATATCTGCTCAGGCCAAATATCATTCAGACACACTCAGAAAATCCAAACCACAGAAAACACAAATTCTTGCACACGCTCACACCACGCATGCAACGCACGAACATGTGATGGGAGGCAGACAGACGTGAATGCGAGTGATAGCATCACATAACAAAGCGCGAGTGCAGCGGTCGACGGCGGCTGCAGGCAGCTCGCGTGGTGACGTTGATGTCGACGTCGCTCTCATCTACGAAGCGGTGGAGGGCTCTCGACGACGACGCATGTGACGACGGGCGGGATTGCAGCAGCGTATCGCTACTTCAAGTTCTCGCCGGACCGGATCACCGTCGCACCGCTGCAAGGTCGACGGGACCTCATCAGCTGGAGGGAGTCGATAGAACCTCAGCTGGAGGTTGTTGGGCTGAAGGGCTTTGCCGACGGTACAGTGCCAATTCCGCCTGTGGACGATGTCGAGCTGCGCGGGGAGTTTCGTGCGGCTCAATTGCTCACCTTCATGGTCATCTCGAGGTGCTGCTCGCCAGTGGTGCAGCTGACGCTCAGGAGCTGCCGAGAGCGACTGAATGTTGGTCACCACGCGTGGCACTTCATCGTGTCGACGTACCAGGCTAGGGACGACCTGTACATCGAACAGCTGGAGGAGAAGATGACACAAATTCAGATGGGCGAGTTGGAGTCGGCGACGGACTACTGCAACCGTGCTCGACGGATCCTGGCTGAGATGCGGATGGCGGGCGCCGAATACTTGACGGCGTCCTACATCACCCACATTGTCAAGGGCCTACCACGCAGCTACAACCTCATGAAGAGGATGATGATGGTGCCCGGCACGCGTGAGTCCCTTGACGAGGACTCCATCACCAGCTACATCCTTCAAGACGAGGCGATGCAGGAGGTCGAACACCCCTTAGAGCTCCTTCCGCAGGCAAACTACGCTGCACCGACGAAGTTGAATCGTCAATAGGAGCAGCGCGGGAAGCCGGGCGGAGGTGGTAGCGGAGGTGGGCGTTCGACGAAGGACGTCGACGAGAAGAGATCGACGCGGGACAAGGGCCGACGAAGTGGTGGTCGACGGCGGGAGTGCTGGATCTGCGGCGACCCTGACCATCTCTCCTTCAAGTGCCCTGACCGCGACGACAGCGACGAGGACGACACCAAGGGAGGCCGCGGTCGATCGGCCAGTCGTCGCCACTGTCGAGATGAGAAGCTGTGCAAGGAGAAACAGGCGTCGAAGAAGACGTCGTTGATGAAGGACATTGACAATTACAACGGCAAGAACCAAGGCGACGGGGAGGCGTCGTACTCGATGGTCGGCATCGTAGAGCCGACGGTCTCGCTAACACCGGAGGCTGGCGAGGATTTCCAAGCGGTGGCGGCAGCTGTGCAGGCGAACCAGATGGCGGTGCTACTCGACAGTGGGTGCTCCCACCACTTGATGGGGACGAAGGAAGTCTTTATCGACATGGCGTCGAGCGACGGAGTGAAGCACGTGCGTGGATTCAACGGGGCGCTTCACCCCGTCGAGGGTCGCGGAACCGTCGCTCTACAGGAGGAGGCCGGGAAGCAGGTCCTCATCCCCGGCGTGCTCTACGTTCCGGGTGTATAGGCGAACCTGCTGTCAGCTGGCCAACTGAAGGAGAGCGGAGTGCAGCTGCAAGGCGACGGCGACGAGCAGCAGCTCGTCGTCGCGACAGGAGAGGTGCTCGGTCGAGCACACTACACCGGACGAGTCCTTTGCACCGACCTTCGCCCTTGCTCGCCGCGGTCGCCGTCGACCGAGGTGGTGGCTCTGTGGACGATCGTCTCGGCGACAAAGTCGACCCCTGACCGGTTGCATGCGAGGCTCGTGCACGTCGACGTCGACACGATCAAGAGCTCGGCGAAGCATGAAGTTGCTGTTCGGCTCGACATCACGCCGTCGACTAGAGCAGACCCGCCGTGTGTCTCGTGCGTCGGAGGAAAGCTGGCGCGGCACACCTTCCCCAACAAGAGCTCGGACACTGAAGAGGCACTAGCTATCGTGCACATTGACTTGTGCGGGCCATTTCTGGTGTTTCCTGCTACTGAAGGATCGCCATACTCAGTTCGTATGGGCAATGCCGGTCGCTAAGAAGAGCGACGTGCTGCGGGAGTTCCATAAGTGTCTAGTGCTGGTGGAACGGCATACGACGAAGTCGGTGCTGTAGCTTCGCTCCGTCCGGAGAGGGGAGTTCCTTGGCAAGGATTTCACCAACTTCATCAACGGGAAGGGCATCGTCCACGACTTGACGTGCCCCTACACTTCGCAGTAGAACGGCATGGCTGAGCGGGAGATGCACACGGCCGTCGAGTCCGTGCGGACGATGCTGCTGCACATGGGCGTGCAGCACCACTGGTGGCACCTCGCTCTTCGATAGGCTGTTTGGGTGCGCAACAGCTTGGAGCGGTTGACGATGCTGCCGGGGACGACGCCGTACCAGTACCTGACTGGGAAGAAGCCCGACCTCTCGCTGGCGCGAATGTGGGGCTACATGGTACAGTTCATGATTCCGGAGCAGCAGCGCGGTGGGAAGCTGGCGCCGAAGGCTCGTTGGGGGCTTCACCTGGGTGTGTCGCCGGAGAGTAAGGGCTGGGAGGTGCTCGACTTGACCGACAAAAAGGTGCTCACGTCGGTCGAGGTGATCTTCTATGAGACGCTGTCGCTAGAGGTGTGGAAGGCGAAGTATGGGCCGGCGTCGGGGCGGATGTCAGAATGTGATGTTTGTCTAGCATGCAGTGGGGTACTCTATAGCGAGTACAACCCAATTAGGGTTTCCTTTATGTACCTCAACTGCTGCTAGTGAAAATCCCCTTTTTGTGTTTATTGTTTTTGCCTGTTGTTCCAACATGCTATCACAGCAGGTCGACCCTCCTGGGTCGATCTTGTGGGTGGGCCCCACCCAATGCTTCCGCTGCGGTTTCCTGCTATCCCCTGCCAGCCGCGCGCTCCGGGCGCGCGGCGATTTTTCATCCCGCCGCGCGCTCGGGGCGCGCGGCAGTTTTCTGCCCCATCGAACCGCGCGTCGCCCCTTGTCGACCGTCGCGTCGCCCCGCGTCGCCCGACGCGGCCCGCGCGACCTGCGCTAGGCCCGCACGCTACCCGTACGGGCTGCGCCAGGCCCGCGCGCGGCCCATACGGGCTGCGCCAGGCCCGCGCGCGGCCTGGGAAGCCCGCGTGCGAATCGTCCCGAGCTTCTAACCGCGCCCCACCCCCGCTGCTGCCCGCGCTCCTGTGTTAGGGTTTGGGGGTGGAGAGTATGGGGGTGCCAGGTATGTGAGCCGTCCCCTGCTCCTCCTCCTCCTCCGTCTCCCACTGCTGCAGCTTCCGCTGAGGGGGGTGGATGTGTTGGAGCCGTCGGAGTGGTACGAGGGGGGTGACGTGTGAGCGGTGCTAGTGGTTCAGCACGGAGTGTGTGAAAGGGGTGTGGGACAGTTGGGGGAGGTTGACAGGAGGTGGCCGTTGTGACGTCTGCAGCGCCAGTAGTCCGGGGGTTGAGTACTCCGGTAGCCCAGCGAGCCTGCTGCTGCCAGTCGCCCGTGGGTCTGTTGCTCCTGCTGCTGCTTAGCGCGGAGCCAGTTACTCCTGTAGTCCGGAGGTTGAGTGCTCCGGTAGCCACCGTGCGCGCCGTTCTTGTTGCCCGTGTGTCTGCGGCTTCACCAGACGCCTCCTATCTCCACTCCTCTCACACTTCTTCCTCCTCCTCACTTGCCCTTTGTGACTGCCTCTAGCTTTACTTGTATTTGTGAACCTACTGCTCTGCGTGCTTGCTGTACTGATTATACCCCACTTTGACTATGGGGGTGTGTTAGAATGTGATGTTTGTCTAGCCTGCAGTGGGGTACTCTATAGCAAGTACAACCCAATTAGGGTTTCCTATATGTATCTCAACTGCTGCTAGTCAAAATCCCCTTTTTTCGTGTTTATCGTTTTAGCCTGCTGCAGGCATACCCGCCGACGGACACCTCGATGGCGACGGCTCCACTGCTCACCGAAGTCAACGGGCCTACTGACGAGGATGTTGTGGAGGTTCTTCCACCTCCCCTTGTTCTTGCTCCTCCCTCCCCCGTCGCAAATCGGCCTGCGTCGACACCTGTGTCGGCCACCGGCGATGAGGGGAGCCTTGAGGCGTCGCCAGTAGCGCCGGCCAGTGGAATCGCCGGCGGTCGACAAGGCGCCAAGCTCGTTGACCAGGATGGGAAGCCGGGGCGGTCGACAGGGGAGCCGGTCAAACAGGAGGCAGCAGCAGGAGTGCAGTCGATAGGGGAGCAGCAGCCGGGGCGGTCGACAGGGGAGCTGTCGAAGTCAGCAGCAGGCGAACAGTTGGTCGAAGGGTCGAAGCAGTTGGTCGACGACGAGGACGTCGACGAGGAAGGGGAGCATTCGGCGGGTGAGGAGTGCACCGAAAGCGACGTGGTGGAAGTGCCAATCACGAAGCCTGAGCTGCGATGCATAGGTCGAGCTCGATGGCCGCCGGAGCGGCTGAGCTTCCACGCCAGCTACTTTCACCATGGTGAACGACGAGGTCGATGATGACCTGTCGTACGACGACGCCGAGGAGGATGAAGACCTACCAAAGCTCGACCCCGATGTACATGCCGACCCCGAACACCGCTGGGACATCGCCACGATAAAAGTGAAGGAGGCGCTGTCGAGCTGGAAGGGCGAGGCGGTGAAGGCCGCCATGGAAGAAGAGATCCGCAGCCTCATCGGTATGGGCACTTGGGAGCTGGTCGAACGCCCACGCAGGGTGAACATCATGAAAAACAGGTGGGTGCTGACGACCAAGTACCGCATCGACGACACCGTCGAGCGCGAGAATTCGAGTCTGGTCGTGAAGGGCTTCACGCAGGTGTACGGCGCCGACTACGACGAGACATACTCGCCGGTGAGCAGCTACGTCACTCTGAGGATCTTCCTCATCATCGTCACCGTTCTCGACCTCCACCTGATGCAGCTCAACATGAAGAACGCTTTCCTGCAGAGCTCGACAGGGTGCCCTACATGTACCAGCCGGACTACTTCGACGATGGGACCGGCCAGGTGTGTAAGCTGCCGAAGAGCCTCTACGGGCTGAAGCAGTTCCCGCTGCTGTGGTACAGGGATCTTGACGATGTGCTGCTGGGCGCTGGCTGGAAGAAGAGCCAGATCGACGAGGTGATTTACGTCAAGGTCGGCGACGACGGAGTGACCTGCTAAATGCTGGTCAACGTCGACGACCTGCTCGCTGCCAGCAGCAGCACCACGATGCTGGAGGAGCTAAAGGAGCTGCTGGAGGCCGCCTTCAAGCTGCGTGAGATCTCGCCGCTGGTGAAGTACCTTGGGCTAGAGATCGTGCGCGACAGGTCGGCCAGGAAGCTGTGGCTGCACCAGCAGGGCTACGCCGACAAGCTCCACAGGCGCTTCATCGACGAGGAGCAGGGCAGTCGAGTCCCGAAGATGCCGTTCTCGGTCGACGCCTAAGCTCAGATAACGTTCAACGACGAGGAGGCCCAGGAGCGCGAGGAGGAGGAGTAGCGGCAGAAGGTCGGCTCGCTTCACTTCGTGGCGACGACGACGATGCTGGACATCGCGTTCGCCTGCAGCAAGCTTGGGAGCTGCCTCACGATGAGGAGCGACCAGCATTGGCGCGAGGTCGACTGCTGCCTCGCCTACCTTGCTGACACCCGCGACACCGCCCTAGAGTTCGGTGGTGGACCTGAGTCGCTGGAGCTGATCGGCTACGTGGATGCCGACGACGCAGGCGACAAGCTGAACCGGACGAGCACGGGAGGCTACGTGTTCGTCTACGGAGGGGCCGCTGTCTCCCGGTCGAGCTCGCGCATCAAGTGCACGACATTGTTGTCGCTCGAGTCAGAGTACGTGGCGGCCGCGGATGCAGGCAAGGAGGGACGCCGACTTCGTCTCCTTCTTGCAAAATTCAAGCTGCTCGACGCTGGGAAGCCGACCATCCTCTGCGTAGACAACAAGTCGTCGATCACGGTCGCTGAGGGCTTGGGACTGACGGGTAACCTCAAGCACATGGAGTGATGCTACGCCTGGCTGTAGCACATCGTGAGGCGCGGAAAGTTCGTGCTGAAGTACATTCCGACCACCGAGCAGCCGGCGGACTTCCTGACGAAGGCGCTGCATTTTCCGGCTTTCAATCGGTGCTCTGTCGCCATCGGCCAAGTTCGTCTGGCCGACGTCGGCGACGGCGATGACGAGGTGCAGCAGTAGGTGTTAAGCCCTTCTGCACGGCTGGTGCGGTGACGGCGTGCCATGTATGGGGTGCATGCCAAGGACGAGTTTTCTCTGTGGAGTATTGTCGTATGGGCTGGAGAGCGCGGCAGGGGAGTATTAACAAGAATGGAGTGTTGGCCCCGCCCTCACTTGGGCAACGCCGGCGACTTGGTCGGATGTACGGGAGGTCGACGGAGCAGTCCGTCAACCTGCAGCTCGACCGGGAGGTCGACAAAGCAGTCCGTCGAGCTACAGCTCGACCGAGAGGTCGACATAGCAGCCCGTCGACCTGCAGTTCGACCGGGAGGTCAACGGAGCAGTCCGTCGACCTGACAAGTGAGCAGTGGTCGACGAGGAGGGACCTGGTCGTCGACTGGAGGGACCTGGTGGTCGACTAGAGGCAGTGGTGGTCGACCGGAAGCACCTGGTAGTCGACCAAGTCGACCGGGTAATTTGCTCGACGAGTTCTGCGGAGGCACGCGAAGGCGCAGGCGATTGCGGGCTGGTATCCCGAAGTCAATGTGGCTCGTCAGGCGCAGACAATAGCCGACGGATGCCCAATGAGGCAAGTCGGGCCAATTGTCTGCACGCACTTGCGAGCGTGCGCACTGCTGTGTTCTACGGGGCAACGCTGGACAGCCGCTCTGCTGCACCGTTGGCACGCCGTCGACCTGCTCTGTTGGCAGGTCGCCTTTCCGTAGTGCTGGCGTGGCTCCTCTATGCAACGCTGGCAGGCGGCCGACCAAGCTATGCTGGCACGGCTCCTCTACGCAAAGCTGGCTGGCGGGTGACCAAGCTGTGCTGGCAGTCGACCAGGCTAGCTGCAGGGTTGCTAGGTGCCTGATGTAGTCATTCTGACATTGTTTTTTTAACCACTCTGTAATTTCGACTTTGCTAGTGGAAACTCTTGCCGATTTCTCCCGTGAATGTGCAAGCGCTAAGGAACTATGCAAAGCTACAATCACTCCTAGTAGTTCGTGCCACCCCCGTTAGTCTAGCTCACGACCGTTGTCGAGTGGCTCTCCTCACCAGTATCTTGCAGCAGGTGCTGTGACTGGCCGGCGCTTCTTGTAGCTGCGCCAAATCTGTACTACCCCAGGCATGTCTAGCTCATACTCTAGCAATGACATACACAGCAAATGACTAGATCTACAGTCCGTGATACAGCCCCTCTGCCACGTCTTGATGAAATTCTGTCGAGAGAATCCTCTTTCACACTCAACGGTACCGAGAGGCAGCACTGCAGTCGCCACCCAGAGTCTGACGAGGTTGGGGTTTGCTTGCTGCCAGTCAGGTGTCTTGAGAATTGCAGTCAGTCCCATGTTAAAATGTACGCTCGCTCTTAGGAGCTCTGGCCAGGACTAGTCACAGAGACTGCAGCTCATTCACGGCACGCTTCTTGTCAATACCTGCAAGATGAGACAAAGCATAGGATCGGTAAAGGACGCATTTTCAACGGTCGAACGAGCTACCAATCATGAACTGACCTGGTAGAATCTCGTCCGAGTCATCAACGCCAAACAAAGTGACTAGCGACAACATCCACTCAAGGCACTGTGCCTCCCGTGCGTGCCTATCCCAATTCGGTTGCCACAAGTCAGGAATGAAAAGTCGCACGCCAGAAAGAGAGTCGAGGTCGCCGAGCTTTGACTGGAGCTGTTGGACGAGGAGCTCGGCCATGTCGGCGCAAAGCGCCACACACGCGTCGTGATGACCTGGCCTAAGATAGTTCGCCAGTCTGCGCTCATTTAGGGCCCTTCGGCGTCAGCGTCTGTGGCTGCCATTGAGTCTGCCAAGCACTAGTTTTGCGAGGTCGAGGAGAGGGAGCCCGAAACAAGGGTTCCGGCACTAGTTTTCGGCGAGGCAATTGATGTGAAGCGAGAGAGACAGGGCATAGAGTGACCTCCAAGAAAGGCGACGATAAGGAAGATGAGAGGTCCTCGTATTTGGACCGCTCATCTCCCTGGTGGTCACTGCATGCACGGCACCCAGTCGTGTATGCAGGGAAGGTGGGGTGGGGTGGATGGTTGTGGTGTTTTTTGGGTGGAGCGCGCTGCGAGCTATGCGTTGGCAAAGAATCTTGCCAACACTGCCTGCTGCGCAGCCGCGATTGGCTGGAAATGAACCATATTACAACATTCCTGTACCAATGCGAGTGTGAGGTGCCGCGCTCGGAAAATTTAGTTTCCCGCCCGTGATTGACGGTGTTAGTGCAACACGCCGTTACGCTGGCAAAAACCCCTGCATTACCCGTTTCAGAGTGCACCCCTGATAGAAGGCTGAGGCTCGGCCTAAACTCATAAATCCGTCTGAAATTACAGCCAATACATTAAAAAAAACTCTGAAAAGTCAGAGAAGGTACACACCAGGCCCTCAGATTGGTTTCAGGGCATGCTGATGGATCAGCGTGCCCTGCCCAAAGTAGTGACCAAATCAGCGTTGCGGGTGATGTCAGGCTTGTATGACATAGCCTATGTAGGCTATTGACGATAAGTGAGAATGGAATGAATGCACTATGAAACAGTTTGGTACAAGTACTAACCCTAATTGGGTTGTAACCCTTGTGGGCTACCCCACTACAGCCTACACAAATGTATAAGCTATAATGTTCTGACACACCCCCATAGGCAAAGTGGGGGAGAACAAGTGGTCACAAGACGAGTCAAGCAAAGCAAAGCAAAGCAAAGCAAGCTCAGGGTGGATCGCAAAGTCACCACACAGTCCAAGCACAAGAGTAAGGCCACAAGGCCAGTTCATATGCAAGGTCATATATATAAAGGTAAAACAAGCAAGGGTAGGTATAGAAAGAAGACAGTACAAACAAGATCAAGAAGTGAGCAAGTGAGGCCAGGTAGGCACAAGACCTAGCACAGTACAGAAGCGCTGATGATCACAAGGCGGAAGGGCCTTGGTGAAGATATCAGCAGTGTTGGCCTCAGAGGCCACGTAGGTGAGGCGGAGCTGACCACGCTGCTGCAGCTCACGAGCAAGGAAGTAGCGGAGAGCAATGTGCTTCGTTCTGTGCTCCACTCTGTGCTCCCGACACAAGGCCAGCATGGCCTTGTTGTCTACGTACAGAACAAGAGGAGAACGAGGCGGCTCTCCTAGGTCAGTCAGCAGGTAGGTGAGCCAGCGTAGCTCCTGTGCAGCCATGGCCCCTGCGTAGATCTCAGCCTCACAGCTGGAGCCGAGAACAGAGGACGAGCGGGTAGACCGCCACGAAACAGAGCCGGAGCCAAGGCTGAAGGTGTAACCCTGTGACGACCGCTGCGTAGCCTGGTCGTCAGCCCAAGAAGCGTGTGCGTGACCTGTGAGGACTACTCGACGTCGCCCTCCAAGCACTAACCCCATGCCCAACGTACTGCACACGTAGCGCAACACCCTCTTCGCTGCAGCCATGTGCTCTGGTCGGTGTCTCCCAGGAGCAACATAGCGTGCCAAGATGCTAAGAGGGTATGCAAGGTCAGGTCGTGTGCAGGTCATCAGGTACATGAGGCAGCCAACAAGCTCTGGGTACGGGCCACTCGACTCTACGGACTCATCCGAAGGCAGAGCTGAGAGCGAGTGGAGAGTAGACAGAGGAGTGGCCTCAGGCGAGGAGTACGTGAAGCCGAAGCGCTGAAGGACCTGCTGCACCATGTGTGACTGAGTCAGGGTAATGGTGCGCTGTGCTCTGTCCCGGGTGATCTGCAAGCCAAGGTAGCTGCGCAGTTCACCAAGGTCTGTGCACGTGTGTCTCTTCTGCAGCTCAGACTTCACGTGGGCGAGTCAAGCAGTGTCAGCAGTGGCAAAGACCAGGTCGTCGACGTACACGAGGATGTAGATCCGCGGCAAAGAGGTGTCGGTGCGTAGATACAGCGACGGGTCGGCTGTAGAAGGAGCAAACCCAAGAGCTACAAGTGTAGTCCTCAGTGTGTCGTGCCACTCACGGGGAGCCTGGCGGAGACCGTAGACTGGTCGTCGGAGGCTCCACTGGGTGCCAGGAGGAAACGACCCAGTGAAGCCAGGAGGGCGGCGCAGCCAGATCTCCTCGTGCAGGCTGCCTTGCAGGAAAGCAGTGCTGAAGTCAAGAGAGTGAAGCTTGTAGTCGCGCTGAGCGGCTATGTGCAGCAGCACCCGAAGAGTGGTCATCTTCGGGGTGGGAGAGAAGGTCTGAAAGTAGTCAACTCCCTGCCGCTGACTGAAGCCTCGAGCCACGTAACGCGCCTTGAAGACAGGCGGAGAGCCCGGCGGCCGCTTCACCCTGAAAATCCACTTCCCACTGACGATGTTCGCCCCAGGTGGGGGAACCTCGTCGACGTAGGTGCCTGTGGACTTCCAAGAAGCCATCTCTGCGTCCATGGCCGACTGCCACTGAGAGGAGTAGGGACCCTCGATCGCCTCAGCGTACGATCGAGGAGTCGGGATGTCTGGTGCATCCGGGTCTCCCTCAGGGGCAATCAGCGTGGACACGAGATGGGGCAAAGCAGTCGCAAAGCACTGGAACTCCTCTAGCCTGTCCTCAAGGACGTCCGTGCTAAGAGCACACTCACCCCCGACGGACGGAGGACAGACAGACTCAGACTCAGCAACAAGACTGGCAGCGTAGTCTAGACGACAGCAAGCAGCGAAGTCGACAAGCTCAGCAACGAGAGCAGACGCAGCAGCAGACTCAAAGGAAGGGTCAGTGACGACAGTAGCAAGAAGGCGCGTGACCGAAGGACTAGCAGCACGAAGGGAGTCAGACTCCGGGTCAGCAAGAGAAGGAAGAGAGGACTCTGGAGGAGACGGCAACGGGACACGCAGAGGAGCAGTGGAAGGACGCAGTGCCATCTGGTGTGTGCCGGGGACCACAGGAGGACGCGGACGTGCAGTACGACCACTAGTGCGAGCAGCACGAACACGTGACGCGGGACGAGACGCAGGCTCACGACGCTCAGCAAGACCTTCAGTAGGACCAATGTAGGGAGAAAGAGCAGGTAGAGGGGAGGCGGGCGGTAACTGTGACTGCGACTGGACAGGCGGTGGACACTCTAGGGGAGGATCAGGACCAGTAGAGGGCGGGAGACCAAGAACCTGCTCCAGGAGCGGAACGAAGTACGGCCTCGGCCGCGCAGCGCCTCTAGAACCAGCAAGTACGGCACCAGTACCCCCAGCGGCAGCACCTGCGCCAGCAGAACCTCTAGCTCCAACAGCGCCAACTCCAGAACCCTCAGAAGCACCAGCGCTAGCAGCATCGCCAGCGCCAACACCCTTAGCAGCTCCAGCTCCAGCAGCACCAACTCCGGTAGGACCGTCAGCACCAGCTGCCTCAGCAGCACCCCCAGACGCACCAGCACCAGGAGAAACACCAGCGCCAACACCCCCAGCAGCTCCAGCTCAAGCAGCACCAACTCCAGTAGGACCGTCAGCACCAGCTGCCTCAGCAGCACCCCTAGACGCACCAGCACCAGTAGAAACACCAGCGCCAACACTCCCTGCAGCTCCAGCTCCAGCAGCACCAACTCCAGTAGGACCGTCAGCACCAGCTGCCTCAGCAGCACCCCCTGACGCCTAGCACCAGTAGAAACACCAGCGCCAACACCCCCAGCAGCTCCAGCTCCAGCAGCACCAACTCCTGTAGGACCGTCAGCACCAGCTGCCTCAGCAGCACCCCCAGACGCACCAGCACCAGTAGAAACACCAGCGTCAACACCCCCAGACTCAGCAGCACGTCTCTAGCGGCGGGCGAACCACACGCGCAGCTCCTGTGGAGAGAGCGGCTCCCGCCTCGACGAAGTACCACCGGCGGCCACACAAGCAGACCTCGCACCCCCAGGCTCCGCACCCCCAGACTCAGCACCCCCAGGCTCAGCACCCCCAGGCTCAGCACCCCCAGACTCAGCACCCCCAGACCCAGCACCCGTAGACCCGGCACCCGCAGGCTCAACACCTCTAGCAGCACCAGAGTCTACGGCTACCTCGACAGGCTCGACTGCGTCTACCTGGGACACACCTGAAGGGGCAGGACCCTGAGGAGGGAGGGGGTCTACCTGAGTAGCACCTGGCGCAAGGAAGAGCGGCGGCGGGGGGAGGGGCGCAGTGCGGTAGGGGAAGAGACGGTAGTAAGTCACCGACTCGTCAAAGGTGACGTCCTGGGAGGACAGAACACGGCGCGTGGTAGGGTGGTAAAACTGCCACCCAGGCGCGTTAGGGGAGAAGCCAAGGAAGACGCAAGGAACAGCACGGGGGGACAGCTTGTCCGCAGAGAAGTCGCGGACAATCGCCCGAGATCCCCAGACCCGAAACGCAGACGCATCGCCAACCTTCCCTGTCCACCGCAAGGCGGGGGAGGTCTTTGGCAAGGAGACCCGGGGCTGAAGGTTGAGCTGATGCGCGGCGTACTGAACCGCAAACGGCCACAGAAAATGGGGGGCAGCCGCATGCATCATGGACGTACGCGCGACGTCCATGACCATGCCAATGCGGGGCTCAGCAATCCCGTTTTGCTGTGGAGGTCTGGCGGATGCCCTATACCCGACAGAAGGCTCCCAGACGGGCAGAGGAAAACTCCCCTTCTCTGTCCGAGTGCAGACGCAAAACAGGAAAGTCCGAGCCGAAACTCTCTCTGAGCTGGAGAGGAGCTGCGCGGATCCAGTCGATCAACACCTCAGTGACGTCACCCTTGCTGCGCAAGGGGAAGACTGTGGTGTAACGCGAGTAGTCGTCAACGACCAGCAGAAAGTACTGCTCTCTCCCCTGCCCACTGACGCGGGCTGGGCCCCACACGTCCATGTGTAGAGTCTGCAGCCGAGCCTCTGTCGGAGGAGACTCGGAGGAGTGAGGGGCGGCGCGCTGTCGCCCCTCGAGGCAGGGCACGCAGGTAGGGCCAGGCCCAGGAGGAAGGGGAGGGAGAGACCAAGGAAGACCAGAGACAAGGACACGGGAGGCCATGCCTCGGAGACGAGGCAAGGAGGGGTGACCAAGGCGGTGGTGCCAAAGGAGAGTCTGGTGGGACAGCAGACGACACGAGCGGGGGGCAGACTCAGGACCAGACCTGGACGCTGCAGCAAACACCTGACTCGACGTAGCTACCTGGGCAGACTCAGCAGTAGGAGGAGACTCAGCAGTAAGGGTGTACAGGCTCGACCCTGGCCGACGGGTAAACGTGGCCAAGTGTCGGCCTGTCCGAGCACACCTTCAGTGGGTCACTCGCTGACTCGTAGGAGTGAACTGGTCAACCCCTCGATCCTGTAGGTCCGCTCCACTCACCAAGTTCGTAGAGAACGAGGGGAGGTAGAGACCAGACAGGGTGGCAGAGGGGGCTGCAGGGCACGGAAGGACAGTGGAGAAGCTAGCAAGGACAGGACCCCCAGAGGGGTCTTCTAGGGAGACTGCAACCGGCCGACTAAGCGGCGTAAGAGTGGTGCGGTCTCGAAAGAAGGAGCGGGACGCACCCGAGTCCAGGGTGAAGGTGTGGAAGGCCTGAGCCGACGTAGTACCTGAGAGAGCAGACTCACCAGCACCTGGGGCGGCACACGCACTAGCACCTAGAGCAGCACTCTCACCAGCACCTAGCGCAGCAGCCTCCATGCCCGGGTCAGGCGGTACACACATGTAACAGGCACCCCCAACACTATCAGCAACAGCATACATGGCAGCAAGAATAGCATCAAAGTCAAGGTAAAAGATAGCAACCCCGGCCTTAGCCAGATCTCCCCAGCGAGGGATCTCTGATGCCTCAGGGAACTGGCGACGCCACGCGTCCGTCAGGCGACCAAAGCAGCGCTGGGTGGAGTGCGGACCCCCGCACTGCTCACCAGTGCGGTCGCCGGTACGGAGAACGTAAGAGCGGGGACCAAAACCCCCACCGCGCTGGCGTGCAGTGTACCACTCACAAAGCTGCTGAGGGGACAGGGTCACACCACTCCGCTGCTGCTGCTGGCGCTGACCACCACCGGCGCCACTCCTCGACGCAGAGTCGCGACTCGCTCCACCACCGTCGCCTCCGCCGCCGCCGCCGCCTCCGCCGCCTCCTCCACCTCCGCTTCCTCCACTACCTCCGCCGCCTCCGCTCCCTCTACCACCTCCACCGCCTCCGCCGCCTCCATTGCTGCCGCCGCCGCCGCCACCCCCAGCACCACTCCCACCACCACCCCCACTCCCTCCACCGCCTCCACCACCACCTCCACCGCCCCCTCCCCTCCTCCAGTGCCCTTGCCCCCCTTGCCCTTGCCGGTGCGGCGTCTCCCGCTCGGGGCAGACGCAGCGCCGACCGACTCGAAACCAACGAGGTCGGCCGCAGCAGCAGAGGCAACAGAGGGCAAGAGGGGGGAGGGAGAACACCCCTCAAAGACGGGGGTGCGAGGGTCACCACGAGAGGCTCCTACAGCGACTATGCTCTTCTCTATCACTAGGAGGGCCTTCTCGAGGAGGTCAACGGTTAGAGTGGTGGGGCAAACAGAGAGGAAGTGGTCCCTAACTACACGGAGAGAGTCAGGGAGACAGGTGACTATGTAGTAGAGGGTGATGTACATGGGGGGGGGGGGTTCTTGGAGCAGAACTCAGCAGGAAGCGCAGCGCGGTAGCGAGTGTCACTAGTGCGGGGGTGCGTTATGAGGTCAGCGACAGTGGGAAAGGCAGCAAGGTCAGGGAAGAGGTACGGTAGCATGAGGCGGCTCAGTGCAGCAGTGGCAGGGGAAGAGTAGCGTGCAACTACACCGTCGTACAAGGTCTGAGCACTGTTGTACTGGCTAAAGTGTGCACGCTGAGTGGTCGGTAAGTGGCGGCGCACAGCAAGGCGAGCAGCAGCGTCACGTGTGGCCCAATGTGAGCGAA
The DNA here is from genome assembly GCA_948144175.1 of Closterium sp. NIES-65. Taxonomy (NCBI): domain Eukaryota; kingdom Viridiplantae; phylum Streptophyta; class Zygnematophyceae; order Desmidiales; family Closteriaceae; genus Closterium; species Closterium sp. NIES-65. The sequence continues at coordinate 2,054,153 of CANXME010000532.1, forward strand.
CAGTGGCGTCAGCATCAGCAGCAGGGGCAGGGGAGGCAGCAGAAGTGAGGTCAAACAGGGAGAGGCCATCTGCCCTATCGCACTGTAGGAAAAGCTGCAGATCATCTACCCATACCTCAAAGTCCACTGCCCGACCCTCACCATCAAAGGTGAGAACGCTAGGGGAAGCCATAACAGCAGGAGGCAGGGCAGTGCAGTGGCAGAAATTGTGCTCTTACCAGGTAGGTGGAGCGATCGGGCTGCTCGGCGGCTCGGCTGTCGAGCGACTCGGCTGCAGGGCGGCTCGGCTGCTGGGCGGCTCGGCTGCTGGTGTTGGGCGGCTCGGTTGTCGGGCGGCTCGGCTGCTGGACGGCTCGGCTGCTGGGCGGCTCGGCTGCACGGTGCTGGGCGGCTCGGCTGTCGGGCGGCTCGGCTGTTGGGCAGCTCGGGAGGTCGGGCGGCTCAGGTGGCCTGCGGTTCGGCTGCTCGGCGTTGCGGGCGCTGGGAGGCGGGGTCGCAGGTGGTGGCGAGGTCGCAGGTGGCGGCGGGCCGCAAGGGTGGGCGGGGCCGCGGTGGCGACGGGGCCGAAGTGGGGCCTAAGTGGGGCCGTAGAGGGGCCGACGGGGCCGAAGTGGGGCCGTAGCGGGGCCGCAGCATGGCCTAAGCGGGGCCGAAGCGGGGCCGTAGCGGGGCCTAAGCGGGGCCGTAGCAGGGTCGTAGCGGGGCCGTAGCGGGGCCGACGGGGCCGTAGCGGGGCCGTAGCGGGGCCGACGGGGCCGACGGGGCCGTAGCGGGGCCGTAGCGGGGCCGTAGCGGGGCCTATGCGGGGCCGAAGCGGGGCCGACGGGGCCTAAGCGGGGCCGTAGCGGGGCCGACGGGGCCGACGGGGCCGTAGCGGGCCCGTAGCGGGGCCTAAGCGGGGCCGTAGCGGGGCCGATGGGGCCTAATCGGGGCCGTAGCGGGGCCGTAGCGGCCTAAGCGAGGCCGTAGAGGGCGGCTTGAGGGGCAGTAAGGGCGGCCAATAGGGGCCACTAAGGCGGCTCGAGGCGTTACTCGGGTTAGGAGCTAAGCGCGCTCCGGGCAGGGAAGGAAAAAAAAGTTTGTGGTGGGCCCTAGGCAGTATTCCCACTCGGGAACCTGCTCGATACCATGACGATAAGTGAGAATGGAATGAATGCACTATGAAACAGTTGGGTACAAGTACTAACCCTAATTGGGTTGTACCCCTTGTGGGCTACCCCACTACAGCCTACACAAATGTATAAGCTATAATGTTGTGGGCTACCCCACTACAGCCTACACAAATGTATAAGCTATAATGTTCTGACAGCTATAGTGTGGTAGCACATATGGGGTACAACACATTTCTAGGGTTTGTACTTGTACCCAACTTTCCCTTAGTCATTCTCATTCCTCGTTTCTTATCATGGTATCGAGCAGGTTCCCTAGTGGGAACGCTTCCTAGGGCCCACCACGATATATTTTTTTTTTCCTGCCCTGAGCGCGCTTCGCTCCTGCCCGAGTCGCGCCCCGTGTGCCCTCCCTACCGTCGCGCCCTCTCACGGCCCCTTCGCGTCGCCCTTAGCGGCCCCTCTCACGGCCCATCGCGCCGCCCTTACGACCCCTCGCGCCGCCCATACGGCCCCTCGCGGCGCTCTTACGGCCCCTAACGGCCCCTCGCGCCGCCCTTACGGCCCCTTACGGCCCCTCGCGCCGCCCGTCGGCCCCTAGCGCCGCCCTTACGGCCCCTTAAGGCCCCTCGCGCCGCCCGTCGGCCCTCTACGCCGCCCTTAACGGCCCCTTACGGCCCCTCGCGCGGCCCCTTCCGGCCCCTCGCGGCGCCCTTACGGCCCCTTACGGCCCCTTGCGCCGCCCTTTGCGGCCCCTCGCGGCCTCTTTACGGCCCGTCGCCGCCCTCCGCGGCACCTCGTGCCGCCCTTCACGGCCCCTTCGCCGCCCTTCGCAGCCTCTTGCGGCCCTGTCGCCGCCCTTCGCGGCCCGCCGTCACCGCCCTTGCAGCACCAGCCGCCGCAGTCCCTACAACAGAAGCTGCCGCCGTCCCTACAGCAGCAGCCGCCGCCGTCCCTGCAGCAGCAGCTGCCGCCGTCCCTGCATCGAAAGCCGCAGCTGCCGTAGCCGTGACCAGTAGCAGCCGCCGCCACCTCCCTCGGGGTCGCAGCTGCCGGTTCGCCTCGGCCCTAACGGCGTGCCTGGGCCCTTCCTGCGCGCCTCGACCCGTCCCTGCCGGTCAGCCTCGGCCCTGCCCCACCACTTGCGGCTCTCTGCTCTGGTAAGAGTGTCGCTGCACTGCGCTGTCACTGCTGCCACTACTGCTCCTGCTGCCACTGCTGCCACTACTGCAACTGCTGCCACTACTGCCACTGCTGCAATCGCTACCCCCAGTGTCCTTACCTTCAATGCTGAGGGCCGTGCTATTGACTTTGAGGTCTGGGTCGATGACCTCCAGCTGTTCCTACAGTGCGATAGGGCAGACGCACTCTCTCTGTTCGATCTCACCTCTGGTGTCTCTTCTGCCCCGCCTGCTACTGCTGACAGCACTCTTCGCTCATAGTGGGCCACACGCGAGGCTGCTGCTCGCCTTGTTGTGCGTCGCCACTTACCGACCACTGAGCGTGCGCACTTAAGCCAGTACAAGAGTGCTAAGACCTTGTACGACACAGTAGTTGCACGCTACTCTTCCCCTGCCACTGCTGCGCTTAGCCGCCTCATGCTGCCGTACCTGTTCCCTGACCTTGCTGCCTTTCCCATAGTCGCTGATCTCATTACGCACCTTCGCACTAGTGACATTCGCTACCGCGCTGCGCTTCCTGCTGAGTTCTGTGCCAAGAACCCCCCCCCCCCCATGTACATCACCCTCTACTACATAGTCACCCGCCTCCCTCACTCCCTTTGCTTAGTCAGGGACCACTTCCTCTCAGTTTGCCCCACCACACTCACCGTTGACCTCCTCGAGGAGCGTCTCCTAGCAGCAGAGAAGAGCATAGTCGCTGTAGGAGCCTCTCGTGGTAACCCTCGCACCCCCGTCTTTGAGGGATGTTCCCCCTCCCCCCTCTTGCCCTCTGTTGCTTCTGCTGCTGCGGCCGACCTCGTTGGTTTCGAGTCGGTCGGCGCTGCGTCTGCCCCTAGCAGGAGACGCCGCACCGGCAAGGGCAAGGGGGGCAAGGGCGCTGGGGGGGCTGGCGGGGGCGGTGGAGGTGGTGGTGGAGGCAGTGGAGGGGGTGGGGGTGGTGGTGGGAGTGGTGGCGGGGGTGGAGGTGTTGGTGCCAGCAGTGGAGGCGGTGGAGGCGGCGGCGGTGGCGGAGGGAGCGGAGGCGGCGGAGGTGGTGGAGGCGGCGGAGGTGGCGGAGGTGGCCGAGGCGGCGGCGGCGGCGGTGGAGCTGGTCGTGGCTCTGCGCAGAGGAGTGGCTCCGGTGGTGGTCCGCGCCAGCAGCAGCAGCGCAGTCGTGAGACCATGTCCCCTCAGCAACTTCGTGAGTTGTACGCTGCGCGTCAGCGCGGTGGAGGTACTGGTCCCTGCACCTACGTCCTCCGTACCGGCGACCGCGCTGGTGAGCAGTGCGGGGGCCCGGACTCCACCCAGCGGTGCTTCGGCCGCCTGACGGACGCGTGGCATCACCAGTTCCCTAGGGCCTCTGAGATCCCTCGCTAGGGAGAGCTGTCTAGGGCGGGGTTGCTATCTTTGATCTTGATTATGATGCTATTCTTGCTGCCATGTATGCTGTGTCTGATAGTGTTGAGGGTGACTGTTTCCTGTGTGTTCCGCCTGACCCGGGCATTGAGACTGCTGCTCTAGGTGCTGGTGAGGCTGCTACTCTAGGTGCTAGTGCGTCTGCTGCCCCAGGTGCTGGTGAGTCTGCTCTCTCAGGTACTACGTCGACTCAGGCCTTACACACCTTCACCCTTGACTCGGGTGCTTCCCGCTCCTTCTTTCGAGACCGCACCACGCTTACGCCGATTAGTCGGCCGGTTGCAGTCTCCCTGGCGGACCCCTCTGGGGGTCCTGTCCTTGCTAGCTTCTCCACTGTCTTACCGTGCCCGGCAGCCCCCTCTGGCACCCTGTCCGGTCTCTACCTCTCCTCATTCTCTACGAACTTGGTGAGTGGAGCTAACCTACAAGATAGGGGGGTTGACCAGTTCACTCCTGCAAGTCAGCGAGTGACCCACTGCACGTGTGCTCGGACAGGCCGACACTTGGCCACGTTTACCCGTCGGCTAGGGTCGAGCCTGTACACCCTCACTACTGAGTCTCCTCGGCCTGCTGAGTCTAGTCAGGTAGCTGCGTCGAGTCAGGTGTTCGCTGCAGCGTCCAGGTCTAGTCCTGTGTTTGCTCCCTGCTCGTGTCGTCTCCTGTCTCACCAGACTCTCCTTTGGCACCACCGCCTTGGTCACCCCTCCCTGCCTCGTCTCCGAGGCATGGCCTCCCATGTCCTTGTCTTTGGTCTTCCCCGGTCTCTCCCTCCCCTACCTCCGGGGCCTGCCCCTACCTGCGTCCCCTGCGTCGAGGGGCGCCAGCGCGCCGCCCCTCACTCCTCCGAGTTTCCCCCGACAGAGGCTCCGTTGCAGACTCTTCACATGGACGTGTGGGGCCCCGCCCGCGTTCGTGGCCAGGGGCACGAGCGTTATTTCCTGTTGGTGGTTGACGACTTCTCGCGTTACACCATAGTCTTCCCCTTGCGCAGCAAGGGCGACGTCACTGAGTTGTTGATCCGCTGGATCCGCGCAACACGTCTCCAGCTCAGAGAGAGTTTCGGCTCGGACTTTCCTGTTCTGCGTCAGCACTCCGACAGAGGCGGGGAGTTAGACCTTCACGCTTCCGGCCTCTCCACAGCAAAATGGGATTGCTGAGCGCCGCATTGGCATGGTCATGGACGTCGCTCGTACGTCCATGATATATGCAGCTGCGCCCCATTTTTTGTGGCCGTTTGCGGTTCAGTACGCAGCGCATAAGCTCAACCTTCAGCCCCGGGTCTCCTTGCCAGAGACCTCCCCCAACCTGCGGTGGACCGGGAAGGTTGGCGATGCGTCTGTGTTTCGGGTCTAGGGATCTCGGGCGTTTGTCCGCGACTTGTCTGCGGACAAGCTGTCCCCCCGTGCTGTTCCCTGCGTCTTCCTTGGCTTCCCCCCTGACGCGCCTGGTTGGCAGTTTTACCACCCCACCTCGCGCGGTATTCTGTCCTCCCAGGACGTCACCTTTGACGAGTCGGTGCCTTACTACCGTCTCTTCCCCTACCGCGCTGCGCCCCTTCCCCCACCGCCGCTCTTCCTTGCGCCAGGTCCTCCCCCGGTAGACCCCCTCCCCCCTCAGGGTCCTGCCCCATCAGGTGTGTCCCAGGTAGACGCAGTCGAGCCTGTCGAGGTAGCGGTTGACTCTGGTGCTGCTAGAGGGCTGAGCCTGCGGGTGCCGGGTCTGGAGGTACTGAGCCTGGGGGTGCGGAGCCTGGGGGTGCTCAGTCCAGGGGTGCGGAGCCTGGGGGTGCTGAGTCTGGGGGTGCTGAGCCTGGGGGTGCTGAGTCTGGAGGTACTGAGCCTGGGGGTGCTGAGCCTCGGGGTGCGAAGCCTTGGGGTGCTGGGTCTGCTCTTGTGGCCTCTCGCCGTGCTTCGTCGAGGCGGGAGCCCCTCTCTCCGCATGAGCTACGCAAGTGGTTTGCCCGCCGCTAGAGCCGTGCTGCTGGAGCTGGAGGTAATACTGTTGCTGCTGGTCCCGGAAGTGCTCGTACTGGCGGTACTGGAGCTGCTGGGACTGGGGGTGCTGCTGGGGCTAGTGGAGTTGGTCTTGCTGGAGGTACTGCTGGAGGTGCTGACGGTACTGGAGCTGCTGGTCCTGCTGGATTTGGTGCTGCTGGAGCTGCTGGAGCTGGAGCTGCTGGGGGTGTTCGCGCTATTGGTTCTACTGGCGCCGGTGCTTCTAAGGGTGCTCGAGTTGGCGCTGTTGGAGCTGGAGGTGCTGCTGGCGCTGGTGCTGCCGCTGGGGGTACTGGTGCTGTCTCTGCTGGTTCTGGAGGCGCTGCGTGGCCGAGGCCGTACTTCGTTCCGCTCCTTGAGCAGGTTCTTGGTCTCCCGCCCTCTACTTGTCCTGCTCCTCCCTTAGAGTGTCCACAGCCTGTCCAGTCACGGTCACAGTTACGACCCGCCTCCCCCCTTCCTGCTCCTTCTCCCTACACTGGTCCTACTGGAGGTCTTGCTGAGCGTCGTGAGCCTGCGTCTCGTCCTGCATCGCCTTTTCGTGCAGCTCGCACTAGTAGTCGTGCTTCGCGTCCGCATCCTCCTGCTGTCCCGGGCACACACCAGATGGCACTGCGTCCTTCCACTTCTCCTCTGCGTGTCCCGTTGCCATCTCCTCCAGAGTCCTCTCTTCCTACTCTTGCTGATCGGGAGTCTGACTCTCTTCGTGCTGCCAGTCCTACTGTCACGCATCTCCTGGCTACTGTTGTTACTGACCCTTCCTTTGAGTCCACTGCGGCGTCTGCCCTAGTTGCTGAGCTTGTCGACTTTGCTGCTCGCTGTCGTCTAGACTACGCTGCTAGTCTTGTTGCTGAGTCTGAGTATGTTTGTCCTTCGTCCGTCGGGGGTGAGTGTGCTCTTAGCACAGACGTCCTTGAGGACAGGCAGGAGGAGTTCCAGTGTTTTGCTGCTGCTTTGCCTCATCTCAAGTCCACGCTGATCGCCCCTGAGGAGGACCCGGATGCACCAGACATCCCGACTCCTCGATCGTACGCTGAGGCGATCGAGGGTCCCTACTCCTCACAGTGGCAATCAGCCATGGACGCAGAGATGGCTTCCTGGAAGTCCACGGGCACCTACATCGACGAGGTTCCCCCACCTGGGGCGAACATCGTCAGTGGCATGTGGATTTTCAGGGTGAAGCAGCCGCCGGGTTCTCCGCCTGTCTTCAAGGCGTGTTACGTGGCTCGAGGCTTCAGTCAGCGGCAGGGAGTTGACTACTTTCAGACCTTCTCCCCCACCCTGAAGATGACCACTCTTCGGGTGCTGCTGCACATAGCCGCTCAGCGTGACTACGAGCTTCACTCTCTTGACTTCAGCACAACTTTCCTGCAAGGCAGCCTGCATGAGGAGATCTGGCTGCGCTGCCCACCTGGCTTGACTGGGTCGTTTCCTCCTGGTACCCAGTGGAGCCTCCGGCGGCCAGTCTACGGTCTCCGCCAGGCGCCCTGTGAGTGGCACGACACACTGAGGACTACAGTTGTGGCTCTTGGTTTTGCTCCTTCTACTACGGACCCGTCGCTGTTTCTGCGCACCGACACCTCTTTGCCGCCGTTCTACATCCTCGTGTACGTCGACGACTTGGTCTTTGCCAGTGCTGATACTGCTGGACTCGCCCACGTGAAGTCCGAGCTGCAGAAGAGACACACGTGCACAGACCTGGGTGAACTGCGGAGCTACCTTGGCTTGCACATCACCCGGGACAGAGCACAGCGCACCATTACCCTGACTCAGTCACACATGGTGCAGCAGGTCCTTCAGCGCTTCGACTTCACGTACTCCTCGCCTCAGGCCACTCCTCTGTCTACTCGCCACTCGCTCTCAGCTCTGCCTTCGGATGAGTCCGTAGAGCCGAGTGGCCCGTACCCAGAGCTTGTTGGCTTCCTCATGTACCTGATGACCTGCACTCGACCTGGCCTTGCATACCCTCTTAGCATCTTGGCACGCTATGTTGCTCCTTGGAGACACCGACCAGAGCACATGGCTGCAGCAAAGAGGGTGTTGCGCTACTTGTGCAGAACGTCGGGCATGGGGCTAGTGCTTGGAGGGCGACGTCGAGTGGTCCTCACAGGTCACGCACACGCTTCTTGGGCTGACGACCAGGCTACGCAGCGGTCGTCACAGGGTTACACCTTCAGCCTTGGCTCCGGCTCTGTTTCGTGGCGGTCTACCCGCTCGTCTTCTGTTCTCACCTCCAGCTGTGAGGCTGAGATCTACACGGGGGCTATGGCTGCACAGAAGCTACGCTGGCTCACCTACCTGCTGACTGACCTCGGAGAGCCGCCTCGTTCTCCTCCAGTTCTGTACGTAGACAACAAGGCCATGCTGGCCTTGTGTCAGGAGCACAGACTAGAGCACAGAACGAAGCACATTGCTCTTCGCTACTTCCTTGCTCGTGAGCTGCAGCAACGTGATCAGCTACGCCTTGCTTACGTGGCTTCTCCGGCCAACACTGCTGATATCTTTACCAAGGCACTTCCGCCTTGTGATCATCAGCGCTTCTGTACGATGCTAGGTCTTGTGCCTACTTGGCCTCACTTGCTCACTTCTTGACCTTGCTTGTACTGTTATCTTTCTATACCTGCACTTGCTTGTTTACCTTTATATATATGCTCTTGCATGTGAACTGGCCTTGTGGCCTTGCTATTGTGCTCGGACTGTGTGGTGACGTTGTGATCCACCCTGAGCTTGCTTTGCTTTGCTTGACTGGTCTTGTGACCCCTTGTTCTCCCCCACTTTGCCTATGGGGGTGTGTCAGGCTTATATGAATTAGCCTATGTAGGCTATAGTGGGGTAGCACATATGGGGTACAACACATTTCTAGGGTTTGTACTTGTACCCAACTTTCCCTTAGTCATTCTCATTCCTCGTTTCTTATCAGGTGAAGTTTATGCTGATTTCGTTAGGGTAAAATTTCATGGTTAACTGATTTATTAGTGTAGGAATTAAGTTTAAACTTCGTAATCAGTATTATTTAACATAGCTGTCTGAGGCTTCGTCCTATTGTTAGAGGTCACGGGTTCAAGTCCCGTGAGTGAGAGGTTTACTAGTGCGTGGTGGTGATTTACGGCCTAATCCCACGTCCGCGCACCCCATGTCTTGTACCCTATGCATTTTTGTAAGTCCGAATCAGTGTGACTCAGTACACTATACTGATGGTTCAGTGTCACTGGTACACCTATACACTAATTCGTCAGGGTAGTCATATACTTCAAACTGGAAAATCAGTGCAAATATAAAGAAGATACTGAAATTTCAGGGAAAACGAAAATCACAGCTACAAAATCAGCCTAATCAGCGTGTTTTACGCTGATATCTGAGGGCCTGCCTAGGGCCCTGCTCCGGGCAAGAGCATGACTGTCGACCAATTCAGAAGTTGAAGCTACTAACGTCATACCAGGAATCCGGATTCAGAATATGTTCGGATGAGAAATAACATGGTAAGAACAAAATAGAGCAAACGAAGGGAAATGGGAGGGGGTTTGGATGCAGTGGAGTGGGGTGAATTGCTTGATTGCTGGCCGGCACCCAACTACTTCACCGTGGGTGCATCCTCATACTGCTTCACAGGTTCGCCATATAACAATTCATTCCCGGGCAGGAACGACGAGTCAGGGCAAGTTGCCATGGTGTCAGGAATGATCTCGCTTAGCTGGTTCCCTGCAAGTTACACCTCTTGTAGCGCCTCGGACAGCCCAAGCCTGACGGGAAAAGTCCCTTGCTTGTTCTAAGATAGGTCCAGCACAAGCAAGCTGCGCAGATCCGCGATTCCCTCGAGAATGGTGTCGTTCAGGGCGTTGTGCTAGAGCGAGAGGTGGGTGAGGAAAGAAAATTCCGCAACGATGGTGGGGATGGCGCCTGACAGCTGGTTGTACGACACGTCGACGCGCTCCTCCACGCCCGCGCACAACCACGTTAGGAAGATTGGCGGTGAATCCGTTGTTCGCTACGAGCAGCTCGTTGGGACACTTGATAATATTTGGCAGCTTGCCTGAAATATGGAGGTAGGAAGGGAGTGGGCGGGTGGATGGGGAGGGGAAAGTGGTTCTAAATGCGCGTGTATGACACTGTATGGGCAGAATCTGGATGGGCGCAAGACATTCAAGATACTCGAGCACACGTGGAAGTGACGGCGTGACGTCAACCCTTCGAGTGAAAACATCTGCGGGTAGTACCGCTCAACCACGGGCCGTGATGCTACACGTCATACATACTCACCCGTCAACCTGTTGTTGCTCAGGTCCAGCTTCAAAAGCCCCGTGCTCGCCGTCACCGCCTCTGGCACGCTCCCAGACAGCGCGATCCGCGCTAGCACTAGCCGCTGCACCCACGAGAGGTCGCTTATCTTTTGCGGGAATCTTGCCGGACAGATGATTCCCGGCAAGGGTCAAGCTGCAGAGGCCTGTGAGCGCCATGAATTCATCCAAGCCGCCTTGCAGCTTGTTGTAGCTCAATTTCAGCATGAGCGTGGACGCGTTCTTGAACATGCGGCGTGGAACGCAGCCGCGCAGGTCGTTGTGCGACAGGCAGGGTAGGACAGCGCCGCGGCCAGCAGGTCGGCGCACAGGCAGGGCAGGGCGGCGCAGCGGCCAGCAGGGCGGCGTGCGGGCAGGGCAGGGCAGCGCGGCTGGCCAGCAGGGCAGCGCGCGGGCAGGGCAGGGCGGCGCGGCGGCCAGCAGGGCGGCGTGCGGGCAGAGCAGGGCAGCGCGGCTGGCCAGCAAAGCAGCGCGCGGGCAGGGCAGGACGGCGCGGGCAGGGCAGGGCGGCGCGCGGGCAGGGCAGGGCAGCACAAGGCCAGCAAGGCGGAGCGAAGGGCAAGGAAGGCAGCGTGCGGTCAGAAGGGCGGCACGCGGACAAGGCAGGGCAGCGCGCGGCAAGCAGGGCGGCGCGACGGGCAGGGCAGGGCAGTGCGCGGCCACCAGGGCGGCGCGACGGGCAAGGCAGGGCGGCGCGGCAGCCAGCAGGGCGGCACGATGGGCAGGGCAGGGCAACGCGACGGGCAGGGTAGGGCGCTACAAGCATGGTAACGCGCTACGGGCAGGAAACTATTCGATGGGCCCTAAAAAACGGTCCTGGAACAGGACCTACTCTGAAACTATGTCAGAATACTGAACGAGAGAACGATTGAATTGAGATAGAACTGTGTACAAGTACTAACCCTAATTGGATTATACCTTCTTATGGGCTACCCCACTACAGCCTAAAAAAAAAACATTATGAAAATACATTAATCTTATCAGAAACAATAACCTTATCAGGGTCCATTGTCAAGCCAATGCCAAAGACTTCACAAATGACTGACGGCATCTGCTGTAGAGGGTGGACAATGCTGCGATCAGATGTTGATCGACCCTATGATCTCCGCAGGAAGGTTCGCACACAGTTAATTGGTAGTGGTAGGCCCTTGACCTCAAAATCAGAGTGAATGTAAACTGCTCGAGATGATTAAAACATGCAAATACAAAGGTATAAATAAGAGTAACGGGTGGAATACGAAACGACCTAAGGGGTACATTCCCTTATTACAACAAAACTCAACCGTGCGACCCCAGATGGTTACGAACTGCCAGGGTAGAATCATTGCCACTACTGCTACCTGATGCTGTTTGCCCGACGGTCCAGATCCTTTCGTAAACGTACGACCCTTCGCGTCACTTCTGTCTTTTCATCTTCAACCTCGGTAGTACTTGTTTGGATTGCTGTGGTAAGGAGTGCACAGTAATGCTTCATCTTTTGCTGTTCGTAACACCCCCCTGGCCGTAGCAGTTCTTGACCCGCTTGACTACTCCGCTGAGTTCAGAGCAGTGCTAGTACTGTTGACGTGGCAATAGGTTAGGTCAACCTTGCTCTTACTAACTTCGTCCTTGACGAAGAAGTACCGCAGCGCAATGTGCTTGGTGCGGTTGACGAAACCAGGTTTGTTCGCGATCCTGATCGCGCTCTAGTTGTCACAGTGCATGCGGAAGTTTGGCGAAGCTGGAGTTTTTGCCTTCGCGAATGGCTGTTGTAGCTGCGATGAACTCGGCTTCTGCTGATGACAGGGCAACTAGCTCCTGTTTCTGTGAATTCCAGAAGATGGGGCCACTGGGCTCGAGGCGAAAAAGGAAGACTGTCCTGGACCGTCGATTGTCGGGGCCAGCGGCATGATCTGCATCCACGTAGCCGATGAGGTTGAGGGACGCAGTTGGGATGGTGGAGTAGCAGAGCCCAATATTGGGCGTGGAGATAAAGAGCTGCAGAGCTCCCTGAAGATCTAGGAGATTCTCAGCCGTTGGTTTGCGGGAGTACTGAGCCAACTGGCTCGCGATGTACGAGAGATTGGGCCTACAGGTAGCAGAGGTGAAGAGTAGGCATCCCATCTGCTACTGGTAAGTCTGAATCTCAGCGGGGGACAGGGCTTTGTTGCCAGGCTTGTGGTTGGGTCCTGGAGTGTGGTAAGGGGTGGAGAGTGGTGCAGGCACGATGTTGAAGCGTTTGCCGGGTTCTTCTGCATATTTGGCTGCTGAGAGATGAATGGCTTCTGGCGAGTAGGAGATTTTGAGGCTGAGAAAGTGCTTCACGTCATGGTTGCAGGTGATGTCGACGTACCCCGCGAGGTTTTTCTTGAACTGCTCAAGCAGTTCGTTGCTTGACCCTGTGTAGAGGAGGCGTCGACGTAGACCGTGAGCAGGATGTATTCGCAATAGAAATCGCGGCGATACATCCCTGGATCGTGAGGCAGCTGCTTGAAGCCGATTTCAAGTAGGATGTTGTGCAGGTACTGCTGCTAGAGCCTTAGCGCCTGTTTGATCCCGTAGAGGGACTTCCGCAGCTGACACACGCGTGAGTCCCCTTCGCCGTATGTGTGCGGCTGCTCTACGTAAATCACAGCATCTACTAACGAGTAGAGGAACGAGTTCTTCACATCGATCTGCCAGAGTAGTAAGTGTCTTGCGGCGGCGATGGCGAGCAGGATGCTGACGGAGGTGTGACGGCTGACCAGTGCAAAGTTTTGGTCGAATTTGATGCCGTGCCTCTGGTCGTACCCGCGCACACCTAATGCGCATTGAATCGTTCAATCGTGCTGTCGGCTGCGGTCTTCACGCGGAAGACCCATTTTCTTGAAAGAATTTTCCTTCCTCTTGTTTGTTGCTCGATCAACGAGCACCCAGGTATCGCGGGACTCAAGCGCCTTAATTTCCGCATCCATCGCCTTGCGCTATTCCTTGTTGTGTGGTCCCGTGAGTGCTTGGCGCAGATTCTTTGGCTCGATGACACGTGGCGCACTTGAGGTGGCGGTGTGGAGCCCGAGAAGTTGAAGTCTAGAGACGGTGCTGTCGTGGCGGTGCTGTGGGATGACCTCCTGCACGTCGTCATCGTCGCTTTCTGGTTCAGGTGGTGCTGGCAGTGTTGCGCCTCAGCCGCTTACGCTTCCGCCTGTTGTGCCTGCTCCTTCTCCAGGCAAATCGTCGTCATCGTCATCGCCGCTGTTGCGCCGATCGCCTCTTGTGAACTCTCCCCTAGTCCCCTGCTCTAGAATGGCTGTTGCGGCTTCCTCCTCAGGTGTGGCGTAGCTGTGGCCATTGTTAGCGTAAGCACGATTCGCTTTCGCCTGCTCATCCTCGCGAAATTGCTCGAGGAAGAGCCGATCGTAGTAAAAAGCACCGCGCGCGTTCGTGGTCTTCTGGCTCAGAAGGTACAGGATGAGCCACGCCTTGTGTTCATGGCTGATGCTGAGGTGAATTCCCCAGCGCACGCGGCTTGCAAACTTCCCGATAGTTGACGTTGGCGGGCGGTACTTCACCACGCATCCCCACACGCGGAGCATGGATGTGTCGCCCTTGGTCCCCGTCCACTTCACATGCAGCGACGAGTTGTTGGTAATGGCCGTCGTGTCAGATATACATGACATAGTGTCTGTAGGCTCTAGTGGGTTAGACACTAAGGGGTACAGGTTTCTAGGGTTTCATATTTGTATCACACACTTTCTTAGTTCATTCATTCCTCATTCTTTCACATGGTATAGAGCAGGTTCCCAAGTGAGAACGTTTCCTAGGGCCCACCACTAAAACGATTTTTTTTTGTTTTTTTACCTGCCTGGAGCGCGCTTCGCCCCTGCCCTAGTCGCGCCCCGTGTGCCTGCCCTCCCGTCGCGTCCCCTGCCCTTAGCGGCCCGTGGCGCCCTCTTAAGGCCCCGTCGCGGCCCCTCTCACGGCCCTTCGCAGCCCCTTCGCGGCTCCCTCACGGCCCCTCCGCGGCCTTTCGCAGCCCCTCGCGGCCCCTTCGTGGCCCCTCGCGGGCCCTTCTCGGCCCCGTCGCCGCCCTTCGCGGCCCCTCGCGGCCCCTTCTCGGCCCCGTCGCTGCCCTTCGCGGCCCCTTCTCGGCCCCTTCGCCACCCTTAGCGGCCCCTTAGCGGCTCCTCCGCGGCCCTTCGCGGCCCTTCGCGGCTCCTTCACGGCCCCTCCGCGGCTCCTTCGCGGCTCGTCACGGCCCCTTCACGGCCCCTCCCCGGCTCTTCACGGCCCTGCCGCCCCGCCGTCGCAACCCCAGCAGCAGCTGCCGTCGTGCCATGACAGCCGCCGCCGCCGCTGCCGGGGCCGCAGCCGCCGCCACCGACAGCAGCAGCCGCCGCCGCCGCTGCCGTGACAGCCGCCGCCGCCGCTGAGGGGGGCCGCAGCGGCCACCGCCGCCAACAGCAGCAGCCGCCGCCGTCGCTGCCGTGACAGCCACCGCCGCCGTCCCGGCCTTGCCCTGCAATTGAGGCGCGGCACTCCTCTGCCACCCTGTCACGGCCCTGTCCCTGCCGGCGCGCCTCGGCCCTGCCCCACCACTTGCGGACCTCTACCCACCCGCCTTGGTAAGAGCACCGCCGAGCCGCGCCTCTCCTACTGAGCTGCTCCTAGCCTTCTCCTGCTGCTTCTAGCGTGCTGCTGCTACTGTCATGGCTACCCCTAGCGTTCTCACCTTTGATGCTGAGGGTCGGGCTGTCAACTTTGAGGTCTGGGTCGATGATCTGCAGCTTTTCCTTGCAGTGCGATAGAAAAGACGGTCTCTCACTGTTCGATCTCACGTCTGACGCCTCTGCTGCCCCTGCTGCCGATGCCGACAGCACTGTTCGCTCACAGTGGGCCACACGCGATGCTGCTGCCCGTCTTGCTGTGCGTAGTCACTTGCCATCCACTGAGCGCGCGCACTTTAGTCAGTAAAAGAGTGCTAAGACCTTGTACGACGCTATAGTTGCACGCTACTCTTCCCCTGCCACTGCTGCCCTTTGTCGCCTCATGCTGCCGTACCTGTTCTCTGACCTCGCCGCCTTTCCCACAGTCGCTGACCTCATTACGCACCTTCGCACTAGTGACACCCGCTACCGCGCTGCGCTTCCTGGTGAGTTCTGCGCCAAGAACCCCCCCCCCCCCCCCATGTACATCACCCTCTACTACATAGTCACCCAACTCCCTGACTCCCTTCGCTTGGTCAGGGACCACTTCCTCTCTGTTTGCCCCACCACACTCACCGTTGACCTCCTCGAGGAGCGCCTCCTGGCAGCTCAGAAGAGTATAGTCACTGTAGGAGCCTCTCGAGGTGACCCTTGTGCCCCCGTCTTTGAGGGGTGCTCCCCCTCCCCCCTTTTGCCCTCTGTTGCCTCTGCTGCTGCCGTCGACTTCGTTGGCACCGAGTCGGTCGGCGCTGCGTCTGCCCCTAGCGGGCGACGCCGCACCAGAAAGGGCAAGGGGGGCAAGGGCGCTGGAGGGGCTGGCGGGGGCGGTGGAGGTGGTGGTGGAGGAGGCGGGGGGAGTGGGGGTGGTGGTGGGAGTGGTGGCGGGGGTGGGGGCTTCGGTGGCGGCAGTGGAGGCGGAGGCGCCGGCGGCGGTGGCAGTGGGAGCGGAGGAGGCGGCGGTGGCGGCGGTGGCGGCAGTGGCGGCGGCGGAGGTGGAGCTGGTCGGGGTGGCTCTGTGCACCGGTGGACGGGGAAGATTGTCGATGCGTCTGCGTTTCGTGTCTGGGGATCTCGGGCCTTTGTCCGTGACTTGTCTGCGGACAAGCTGTCCCCCAGTGCTGTTCCCTACGTCTTCCTTGGCTTCCCCCCTGACGCGCCTGGTTGGCAGTTTTACGACCCCACCTCGCGGCGTGTGCTGTCCTCCCAGGGAGTCACGTTTGACGAGTCGGTTCCTTACTACCGTCTCTTCCCCTACCGCACTGCACCCCTTCCCCCGCCGTCGCTCTTCCTCGCTCCAAGTCCCCCCCTGGTAGACCCCCTTCCCCCTCAGGGTCCTGCCCCGTCAAGTGTGTCTCAGGTAGATGCAGTCGAGCCTGTCGAGGTAGCTGTTGACTCTGGTGCTGCTAGGGGTGCTAAGCCTGCGGGTGCGGGGTCTTGGGGTGCTGAGCCTGGGTGTGCTGAGCCTGCGCGTGCGGAGCCTTGGGGTGCTGAGCCGGGGGTTGCTGCGTCTCGGAGTGCTGAGCCTGGGGGTGCTGCGACTGGGGGTGTGGAGCGTGAGGGTGCTGGACCTTTGGGTGCTTCGTCCCGGCGGGAGCTACCCTCTCCACAGGAGTTGCGCGAGTGGTTTGCTCGGCGCTGGAGCCGTGCTGCTGGAGCTGGAGGTGCTGCTGGAGCTGGAGGTTCTGCTGCTACTAAGGGTGTTGGTGTTGTGGGTCCCGGAGGTGCTTGTACTGGAGGTACTGGAGCTGCTGGGCCTGGGGGCGCTCCTTGTGCTGGAGCTGCTGGCGGTGCTGGAGCTGGCGCTGCTGCCAGGGTAGGTGCTACTGGAGCTGCTGGAGCTGCAGCTGCTGAGTCTTCCGGTTGTCCTGCTGGAGCTGGAGCTGCTGAGGGCGTTGGCGCTGGAGGTGCTGGTGGCGCTGGTACTTCTGGGGGTGCTGGAGTTGGCGCTGCTGAAGCTGGGGGTGCTATTGGCGCAGGTGCTGCCGCTGGGGGTGCTGGTGCTGTACCTGCTGGTTCTGGAGGCATTGCACGGCCGAGAATGTACGCTCCTTGAGCAGGTTCTTGGTCTCCCGCCTTCTGCTGGTCCTGCTTCTTCCTTAGAGTGTCCACCGCCTGTCTAGTCCGAGTCAAAGTTACAGCCCGCCTCCCCTCTGTATGCTCCTTCTCCCTACACTGGTCCTACTGGAGGTCTTGCTGAGCGTCGTGAGCCTGCGTCTCGTCCTTCGTCGCCTGTTCGAGCTGCTCGCACTGGTCGTCGTGTTCCGCGTCAGCGTCCGCCTGCAGTCCCAGGCACGCACCAGATGGCACTGCGTCCTTCCACTGCTCCACTCCGTGTCCCTTTGCCGTCTCCTGCAGAGTCCTCTCATCCTGCTCTTGCTGACCCAGAGTTTGACTCTCTTCATGCTGCCAGTCCTACTGTCACGCGTCTTCTCGCTACTGTTGTCACTGACCCGTCGTTTGAGTCTGCTGCTGCGTCTGCCTTTGTTGCTGAGCTTGTCGACTTCGCTGCTCGCTGTCGTCTAGACTACGCTACTAGTCTTGTTGCTGAGTCAGAGTCTGTCTGTCCTCCGTCTGTCGGGGGTGAATGTGCTCTTAGCACGGACGTCCTTGAGGACAGGCATGAGGAGTTCCAGTGTTTTGCTGCTGCTTTGCCTCATCTCGTGTCCATGCTGATTGCCTCTGAGGGAGACCCGGATGCACCAGACATCCCGACTCCGCGCTCTTACGCGGAGGCCATAGAGGGTCCCTACTCTGAGTGGCATTCAGCCATGGACACAGAGATGGCTTCCTGGAAGTCCACGTGCACCTACGTCGACGAGGTTCCCCCACCTGGGGCGAACATCGTCAGTGGCATGTGGATTTTCAAGGTGAAGCGGCCGCCGGGTTCTCCGCCTGTCTTCAAGGCGCGTTACGTGGCTCGAGGCTTCATTCAGCGGCAGGGAGTTGACTACTTTCAGACCTTCTCTCCCACCCCGAAGATGACCACCCTTGCTGCTGCACATAGCCGCTCAGCGCGTCTACGAGCTTCACTCTTTTGACTTCAGCACTGCTTTCCTACAGGGCAGCCTGCACGAGGAGATCTGGCTGCGCCGCCCACCTGGCTTCACTGGGTCGTTTCCTCTTGGTACCCAATGGAGCCTCCGGCGGCCAGTCTACGGTCTCCTCCAGGCGCCCCGTGAGTGGCACGACACACTGAGGACTACACTTGCGGCTCTTGGGTTTGCTCCTTCTATTGACGACCCGTCGCTATTTCTACGCACCGACACCTCTTTGCCGCCATTCTACATCCTCGTGTACGTCGACGACTTGGTCTTTGCTACTGCTGACACTGCTGGACTCGCCCACGTGAAGTCCGAGCTGCAGAAGAGACACACGTGCACAGACCTGGGTGAACTGCGCAGCTACCTTGGCTTGCAGATCACCTGGGATAGAGCACAGCGCACCATTACCCTGACTCAGTCACACATGGTGCAGCAGGTCCTTCAGCGCTTCGACTTCACGTACTCCTCGCCTCAGGCCACTCCTCTGTCTACTCGCCACTCGCTCTCAGCTCTGCCTTCGGATGAGTCCGTAGAGCCGAGTGGCCCGTACCCAGAGCTTGTTGGCCGCCTCATGTACCTGATGACCTGCACTCGACCTGACCTTGCATACCCTCTTAGCATCTTGGCACGCTATGTTGCTCCTTGGAGACACAAATCTGAGCACATGGCTGCAGCGAAGATGATGTTGCGTTACTTGTGCAGTACGTCGGGCATGGGGCTTGTGCTTGGAGGGCGGAGTGCAGTGGTCATCACTGGTCACGCAGACGCTTCTTGGGCTGACGACCAGGCTACGCAGCGGTCGTCACAGGGTTACACCTTCAGCCTTGGTTCCAGCTCTGTGTCGTGGCGGTCTACCCACTCGTCTTCTGTTCTCGGCTCCAGCTGTGAGGCTGAGATCTACGCAGGGGACATGGCTGCACAAGAGTTACGCTGGCTCACCTACCTACTGACCGACCTAGGAGAGCCGCCTCGTTCTCCTCCAGTTCTGCACGTAGACAACAAGGCCATGCTGGCCTTGTGTCGGGAGCACAGACTAGAGCACAGCACAAAGCTTATTGCTCTTCGCTACTTCCTAGCTCATGAGCTGCAGCAGAGTGGTCAGCTGCGCCTTGCTTACGTGGCCTCTCGGGCCAACACTGCTGATATCTTTACCAAGGCACTTCAGCCTTGTGATCATCAGCGCTTTTGTACGATGATATGTCTTGTGCCTGCTTGGCCTCACTTGCTCACTTCTTGACCTTGCTTGTACTGTGATCTATCTATACCTGCACTTGCTTGTTTACCTTCTATATATATTACTGCATTTGAACTGGCCTTGTGGCCTTGAACTAGTGCTCGGAATGTGTGGTGACATTGTGATCCACCCTGAGTTTGCTTTGCTTGACTGGTCTTTCGACCCCTAGTTCTCCCCCACTTTGCCTATGGGTGTGTGTTAGATATACATGACATAGTGTCTGTAGGCTCTAGTGGGGTAGACACTAACAGGTACATGTTTCTAGGGTTTCATATTTGTATCAGACACTTTCCTAGTTCATTCATTCCTCATTCTTTCACACGTCGTTGAGAGCAAGTTGTGTACCCGCACGGCGTGGTGCATTGCGTAGGTCCAGTAGATCGGTGGAAGGTTTGATTGCTTCATCAACGCCCGCACCTTAGTCATGAGCGTACGGTTCGTGCGCTCAGCTACGCATTGCTGCTGATGTGCGTAGGGGATGGAAACATGATGCTCAATTCCCTTCTATGCCAGGTAATCCAGCGGCTCCTTGCTCCTGAACTTCGTTGCGCGGTCAGACTGCCAGATTTTCAGCTTCTCCCCGGATTGTCACTGTGCGTGCGCCAGCGAGAGACGAAACACTTCGTACGCTCTGCTGCGCGCCTCGACGTTCACAACCCAAACGCAACGTTTTCCGGCATCGACGAAGGTGAGCATGTACAGTTCGTCGTTGATTCCGCGATGGCCCACGAAGAGGAAGTCACTGCACACCTCTAGTTTGGCGTAGCGGTTAGTTCCAGGCTCTAACAGGGGGAACGGCTGGTGGCTCAGCGCAGCTTCGGGGCAGACGGTGCAATGGCGCGGATGTGTCGCGCCTCTTACTTCGGTGCCATCAGGGCGCAGGAGTGCTCTCGGTGCAAACACCCCGTCTTCGATGCAATCTTCAGCGTCACGCGCGAGGGATGACCGAGGCGTTGGTGCCAGAGGGCATCGTCGTCGCGGAACCCGGAGGTGCGCATGTAGCGTGCACGGAATGCGTCAGGGTCTTCCTCTGGTACTGGGGCGGCTCTTGCTGCTATTGTGTCAGCTGCTTCTTCTTCTTCCTCTTCGTCACTCGCCGTGGTTAGCATCAGCGACAAAAATGTTAGAGACGAAGGACGGAGTCTATGAAGCTTAGAGGCCGAAAAATCACAATATCGTTGGTCTCAATTTCTGGACAAAAAGTCGAGTTCACAAGAAACGCCGTCGGCGGAAAATGCAACGTCAAAATTTCACCAAACTCAGATAGGTTGTAGCCCTTGTTTGTGGCTACAATTCCCAATTTGAATCGTACAATAAGGTGAAGTATTTCTTGAGTTATGAATTTCGGCGCACTAGGGGGTAAGCTGCCATAGAATCTTAAACTCAATCACAATTGTCTCATAATTTCACACAAGAAAGTTGGAGTAGCAATTAACCAGGTGGGAGGGTAGACGAGGACGAGAGGGAAGGTTCCCAAGGAGTCCCCAACAAAGGAAACCCCATAAGCACACCAAATCCCTTCCCTATAGGAACCCCACTTCTACCTTTGTCACTTTCCAACCCATGCCATCCACCTTGCCCAACTTGGCCACACTTGCCAACCTGGTTTGGCTCCTGGTTTGCCAACCACTTGGCAGCATCTACAGTGATGTTGACGAATTTCCCAACCCCCAAAAGTCTATACCCCTTATGGAGTCAGCCCCACAACTTCCCATAGTCTCCACAACCAAATATCAAAAGCATACGAACTTCCAACGTTCGTAACTTTCTTGTTCGTGCTCCGATTGAAGCGATACTTGGTTCGTCGGAAAGCTCTTGAGCAGAGGAGTCACTTCAGATATCTTCTCAAGCCAAATAACATTCAAACACACTCAGAAAAACCAAACCACATCAAACACAAATTCTTGCACACGCTCACACCACGCATGCAACGCACGAACATGTGATGGGAGGCAGACAGACGTGAATGCAAGTGATAGCATCACATAACAAACTCCCCCTCTAGCTGCCTACCATCATCCCACATGCCATAGCTCAATCATGCACCCTCAATGCACACTCATCCCAGCAAGCTTCATGCCCCTTCCAATGCTCAGATTCAGCCAGGGGCTTGGTGAGAATGTTAGCCGCCTGCTGATGGGTCTTCACAATCTCCAGTCGCACCTCCTTGTCCAGGAGCCTCCTCACCCAGTCTCACACGAGGACTGCCCCACCTCATTCTGCTTCTTGCTGCGCCAGCTCACTGCACCACCTCCAAAGAGGCACACATAGCCTCCAATGCTGGTGCCATCCGCCTTCACAGAGTTGAAGCTAGCGTCGGTGTAGCAGGTCAGGACCATCTCCCCCTTGCTCAAATCAGAAGCACCCCGCTGCTCCCTTTGCCTCACAGCACTGTACTCCAAACCCACAGATGCAGTGGCGCTCACATAGCGGACCAACCTCCTGGCCACTTCCAGCTGCTCATGACTAGGGCGTGAAACCACACTGGCAAGCCTGGATGTAGCAAAGGCAATGTCAGGCCGCGTGTGGTCAGCCGCATAATTGAGTGCCCCCACCATGGAATGAAACAGCTTCCTGTCACTCTCACCCACCACCTCCTCATCAGCACAGGGCTCCACAGTAAACCCCGAGGGCAGTGGGGTGGCTGGCTTTCCTCCATCTTGCAGCCCATACTTCTCAGCCAGCCCCTCACAATACTTCCTCTGGTGCAACCTTAACACTCCCTTGTCAAGGTCCCTCTCCACATGCATCCCTAGGTAATACTTCACATCTCCCATCTTCGAGCACTTGAACTGCATCTCCAGCATCTCCTCCACACGCTCAATGATTGCAGACGACTCAGAGAAGAGCAGGATGTCGTCCACATACACCAGGAGCATGAGAAACTGCTCCTTCTCTTGCAGCAGGAACAAGCTATTATCACACTTGCTCTTCTTGAAACCCCCAGCCACCATTGTCTCCTCTAGCTTGTGGTACCATGCACGAGGAGCCTGCTTCAAGCCATAGATGGCCTTCTTCAGCCTGCACACCCTACCGCTCCCATCATCCAAACCCTCAGGCTGTAACATGTACAGCTCCTCCAGTTTGATCCCATTGAGGAAGGCGGTGGTGATGTCTATCTGCTTCACCCACCATCCACGGTATGCTGCCATTATCAATGACACCCGCAGTGTTGTGCCTTTCCCCACAAGGGCATAGAGCTCATTGAAGTCCTTTCCCTTTGTCTGTTGAAACCCCTTAGCCACAAGCCTTGACTTGTAGCGGGTCAGCGCCCCATCAGGTCCATACTTGTGCCTGAAAATCAGCTTGGAAGAAATGGCCTTCTTTCCAGGAGGCAGCTCCCACAACTCCCAAGTCTCATTCTCCAGCAGAGAGTCGTACTCCTTCTTCACACTCTGCTTCCACTTTTCAGCATCGGGCCCGCTCAATGCCTCGGCTAGCGTCTTGGGCTCAGGGACGGCTGCCCAGTAGCAGTGTGCTGTCTCATCCTAATCACACTGCTCAGCCACACTCCCAGCCCGCACCACCTTTAGCTTGCCAAAGCTCGGATAGGTCAGCCGGTTAGGAGGGCGCACATCCCTCCTAGGACGGTCAGCCGGACGTGCAGCACCTTGTGGAGCACCTTGCTGCTGCTGCTGCTGCTGCTCCTCCACCTCAGGTTCTCCCCCATCCTCAGTCACCCCAGAAATCTCCTCCTCTGAGACAGTGACCTGCACTTGCCTCGAAGGCCGCTGCACCTCATCAGCCTCAATGATCAGCGGTGTAGTAGGAAGCTTCTGCTGGTGCTGCTTCTACTCCTTATAGTACAAGGACTCAAGGAACTTCACATCCCTTGACACAGTCAGCTGCTGGCTGGTCAAATCCCAAATCAGCCAGCCCTTGTGATCCTTAGCAAGCCCCAAGTGCACACCCCATCTCCTAGAAGCTTCCAGTTTTCTCCTCTTCTCCTTAGGCACATGAAACACCACCATGCAGCCGAAGGCTCTCAGCGTGTTGACTGCTCGTGCACTCCCATACCACTTGGTGTAGGGGACCCACTGCTTGTCCCCCACAGTCGCCAGCACCCTGTTCTTCACAAGGGCGACCTGTCGCAGTGCAGTCGCCCAAAACGGATCCGGCAGCCCTGCACGCCCAAGGAGAATGCGAGCACCTTCCTGCAGGGTCCGGTTGAGCCGCTCAGCCACGTCGTTCTGCTGAGAGTTGTAGGGCACCATGAGCTGATGCTGGATCCCCTTCTTCTTGAGCACCGCTTCAAAATCAGCGCCAATGAATTCTCCCCCGTTGTCAGTGCGGATCACCTTCACTTTGTGTCCGCTCTCCCTTTGAGCTCTCGGCATCCACTCCTTAAGAACAACCACTGCCACCTCCTCCTTAGTCTTGAGAGGGTAGACCCACACCGCACGCATGTGGTCATCCACAATGGTCAGGAAGTAGAGGCTGCCCGAGAGAGAAAGGGCCCTTGTGGGGCCCACCACATCCATGTGCACAAGCGCAAGTGGAGCCTTGGCTGGTCCTATGCTGCTGCTGAAGGGAAACTTTGTGAATTTGGTCTCAAGTCATGTAGGGCAGCTCCCAATCTCCTTCGCTGCCCCCTTCACCTCCAACCCCTTCAAGCTCCCATCCTGAACCAACTTCTGCAGCATAGGAAAATTCACATGGCATAGCCTTTCATGCCATGTCTCCCAATTGGCCTCACCATTCCCAGGCAAAGCCTTTGCCGATGCAGTGCTCCCATCCACACCAGCAAGCACCTCACCATGTGGCTGCTGCACCTTCTTGACTGCATCCAGGGCCCCATCAGTTGGTGCAGTCTCCTCTCCTCCTGCAGTTGCTTTAGCCGTTGCTGGTGCCGCTGCCATTGCTGGTGGTTTCCCATTCCAAGGAATGATGGGCAGCTGCCATAGGTTCTTGATGCAGCTGCTCTTCTCCTCCAAATCCCACAGCAGCAACTTCCCAAGCTTTGCACGGCAGCTGGTTGGGCCGAAGGTCACTTTGGCCTTGCTTTTCTGCAGCCAGCGCACAGAGAGGAGGTTAGCGAACAAACCTTCTACCCGCAACACATTCCCCAGCCCCACAAGCTCCCCTTTGGCTCCCATTACCTTCGCATTCCCAACACCAATCACAGGGAGCAAAGCACCTGAAGCGACAGCCACAAACTTTATCTTCCCAGGGATTTTTACCTCGTCAAGCAAATCTGCCCGTGGGGTCATGTGACTTGTGCAACCTGAATCGATCACCCAGTGAGTGAGGGGGTGCATCAAAACCTTCCCAACAGAGCCCACATCACCCTCACTCCCTTTCACATCCTCAACCATGAGGAACATCCCAGGTACGGCTTTACCTTGTGCACCATCACCTTGTGCACCTGAACCTTGCACAGCGCCACCTCGTGCGCGTTCACCACTTGGCGGCTTCATGCCTGGAGGCGCCCATCCCTCAAGTCGGCTGAAACACTTGAACCACGGGTGTCCAGCCTTCTTGCAGTACCAGCACGCACCCTCCATTTGGGTGCTCCCCCTGCCTCCAGAGCTCCCATGCCCTTCATTGTAGTCACCTCGGCCTCTCCCTCTGCCAAAGCCTCTCCCACGGCCTCGGCCTCTCCCTCCCCCTCTTCCTCAGCAGCCTCCTGCAGCTCCATACCCCTCAGCAGTTTTGTTGGTAGCACCACCTCCCGTGTGGCGCCTGCGGAAGTCCTCCTGCAGGATCTGCTGCCGTAGCCACTCAGGCGTCCACTTGTCCTGCTGAACGTTGAGGGTGGGGATGAGGTTATCCCACGAGTTGTCGAGCACCGAGATGATCTTCGTGCGTTGCTGCATCTGCGACACCTTGCTGCTCGCCACTGCCATCCTCGCATATATGTGTCTTTGATCTTGTCAAGGACCGGCTTCACATCATCTCCCGATCGCATGGAGATGGCCGCCAGCTCCTTCTCGAGCACGATCACCATGGACAGCGTGTTGGGCTGAATCACGTCATGCAGTAGCTTCCACGCCTTTGGACCGGAGTCGTCCGACTCAACCAAGTCATTGATGTGCTGAAACATGTCGTTGTTGACCGATTGCAAGATGAGGTTGAACAGCACCGCGCTCCGCTCAATCCACCGATCCCGAGCATCTCCTTCCTCGGGCATCTTCTCTTCTCCCATCGCAAGTTTCAGCAGCTTGTAGCGCTTGAAGATGCTCCTCATCCGCCCGCTCCATTCCTCGTAGTTGGAGCCATCCAATGCCCCAATCTTGGATGGTGGCGGCTCACTCCTCTTCTCAGCTGCTTCTCCACTCCCTTGACTCATCTCCTCTGCTCCCAAACACAAATTTCAGCTCCCCCTTTGCTGTCCACACCGAAGTTCCACACAATTTCCACAAGTGTCGGCGCCAACGAAATTTCGGCAGAGTTTCCCCTTAGCGGAAGTCACATCCAACCTCCAGAACTCCACTTAGGCACGCCCACAGGCCATGGTGGGTCTAGGAGGGTCTTCACACATCAGTAGACTCCCCACAAGGTCCTTAATCGCTCTGATACCACTTGTTAGAGACTAAGGACGGAGTCTATGAAGCTTAGAGGCCAAAATATCACAATATCGTTGGTCTCAATTTCTGGACAAAAAGTCGAGTTCACAAGAAACGCCGTCAACAAAAAGTGCACAGTCAAAACTTCACCAAAGCCCTAGTCTGTGGCTACAATTCCCAATTTGAATCGTACGAGAAGGTGAAGTATTTCTTGAGTTATGAATTTCGGCGCACTAGGGGGTAAGTTGCCATAGAATCTTAACTCAATCACATTTGTCTCATAATTTCACACAAGAAAGTTGGAGTAGCAATTAACCAGGTGGGAGGGGAGAGGAGGACGAGAGGGAAGGTCTCCAAGGAGTCCCCAACCAAGGAAACCCCATAAGCTCACCATATCCCTTCCCTATAGGAACCCCACTTTTACTTTTGTCACTTTCCAACCCATGCCATCCACCTTGCCCAACTTGGCCACACTTGCCAACCTGGTTTGGCTCCTGGTTTGCCAACCACTTGGCAGCATCTACAGTGATGCTGACGAATTTCCCAACCCCCAAAAGTCTATACCCCTTATGGAGTCAGCCCCACAACTTCCCATAGTCACCACAACCAAATATCAAAAGCATACGAACTTCCAACGTTCGTAACTTTCTTGTTCGTGCTCCGATTGAAGCGATACTTGGTTCGTCGGAAAGCACTTGAGCAGAGGAGTCACTTCAGAGATCTGCTCAAGCCAAATAACATTCACACACACTAAAAAAAAACAAACCGCACCAAACACAAATTCTTGCACACGCTCACACCACGCATGCAACGCACGTACATGTGATGGGAGGCAGACAGATGTGAATGCAAGTAATAGCATCACATAACTAAAAACTCCCTGTCGCGAATGTCGGAGTAGGAGATGTTGGTCCCAGGGATGTTTACAGGGACAAAGGTTGGTTCGCGCGGATCGGGGTCAAGCCCGTAAACGGTACGCCGCGGGGTAGAGGGTTCATTACCCCAGTCGATGGTGTCCCAGGGATCGCGGTGCGGCTCGATGCCAGGTGGAGGGCGGCGCGGAGGGAAACCAAGAGGAACAACAGGAGGTTCTTGAGAAAACTAGAACGAGTTTGAAATGACTAAGGGAAAGTTGGGTACAAGTACAAACCATAGAAAGATGTACCCCATATGTGCTACCCCACTATAGCCTACAGTAGCTATGTCATATAAATCTGACACATCCCCATAGGCAAAGTGGGGGAGAACAAGGGGTCACAAGACCAGTCAAGCAAAGCAAAGCAAGCTTAGGGTGGATCACAAAGTCACCACACATTCCGAGCACAAGTTCAAGGCCACAAGGCCAGTTCACATGCAGGATTACATATATATATAAGGCTAAACAACCAAGAGCAGGTGTATATATATATGCAACAGTACAAACAAGGTCAAGGGGTGAGCAAGTGAGGCAAGGTAGGCACAAGACCCAGCTGAGTACAGAAGCGCTGATGATCACAAGGCGCAAGTGCCTTAGTGAAGATATCAGCAGTGTTGGCCTCAGAGGCCACGTACGCAAGGCGCAGCTGACCACGCTGATGTAGCTCACGAGCAAGAAAGTAGCGGAGAGCAATGTGCTTCGTTCTGTGCTCCAGTCTCTGCTCTCGACACAAGGCCAGCATGGCCTTGTTGTCTACGTACAGCACTGGAGGAGAACGAGGCGGCTCTCCGAGGTCAGTCAGCAGGTAGGTGAGCCAGCGAAGCTCCTGTGCAGCCATGGCCCCGGCGTAGATCTCAGCCTCACAACTGGAGCCGAGAACAGAAGACGAGCGGGTAGCCCGCCACGAGACAGAGCCAGAACCAAGGCTGAAGGTGTAACCCTGTGACGACCGCTGCATAGCCTGGTCGTCAGCCCAAGAAGATCTGCGTGCCCAGTGAGGACCACTGGACTCTGCCCTCCAAGCACAAGCCCCATGCCCGACGTACTGCACAAGTAGCGCAACACCCTCTTCGCTGCAGCCATGTGCTCCAGTCTGTGTCTCCCAGGAGCAACATAGGGTGCTAGAATGCTAAGAGGGTATGCAAGGTCAGGTCGTGTGCAGGTCATCAGGTACATGAGGCAGCCAACAAGCTCTGGGTACGGGCCACTCGACTCTACGGACTCATCCGAAGGCAGAGCTGAGAGCGAGTGGCGAGTAGGCAGAGGAGTGGCCTGAGGCGAGGAGTACGTGAAGCCGAAGCGCTGAAGGACCTGCTGCACCATGTGAGACTCAGTCAGGGTAATGGTGCGGCGGGCTCTGTCCCGGGTGATGTGCAAGCCAAGGTAGCTGCGCAGTTCACTCAGGTCTGTGCACGTGTGTCTCTTCTGCAGCTCGGACTTCACGTGGGCGAGTCCAGCAGTGTCAGCTGTGGCAAAGACCAAGTCGTCGACGTACACGAGGATGTAGAACGGCGGCAAAGAAGTGTCGGTGCGCAAAAAACAGCGACGGGTCGGCAGTAGAGGGAGCAAACCCAAGAGCCGCAAGTGTAGTCCTCAGTGTGTCGTGCCACTCACGCGGTGCCTGGCGGAGACCGTAGACTGGCCGCCGGAGGTTCCACTCGGTGCCAGGAGGAAAAGACCAAATGAAGCCAGGTGGGCTGCGCAGCCAGATCTCCTCGTGCAGGCTGCCCTGTAGGAAAGCTGTGCTGAAGTCAAGAGAGTGAAGCTCGTAGTCGAAGAGTGGTCATCTTCGGGGTGGGAGAGAAGGTCTGGAAGTAGTCAACTCCCTGCCGCTGACTGAAGCCACGAGCCACGTAACGCGCCTTGAAGACAGACGGAGAACCCGGCGGCCGCTTCACCCTGAAAATCCACATGCCACTGACGATGTTCGCCCCAGGCGGGGGGACGTCATCAACGTAGGTGCCTGTGGACTTCTAGGAAGCCATCTCTGCGTCCATAGCTGCCTGCCACTGAGAGGAGTAGGGACCCTCTATCGCCTCCGCGTAAGAGCGCGGAGTCGGGATGTCAAGTGCATCCGGGTCTCCCTCAGGGGTAAGCAGTACGGACACGAGATGAGGTGAAGCAGCAGCCAAACACTGGAACTCCTCCTGCATGTCCTCAAGGACTTTCGTGCTAAGGGCACACTCACCCCCGACGGACGGAGGACAGACAGTCTCAGACTCAGCGACAAGACTAGCAGCGTAGTCTAGACGACAGCGAGCAGCAAAGTCGACGAGCTCAGTAACTAGGGCAGACGCAGCAGTGGACTCGAAAGAAGGGTCAGTGACGACAGTAGCCAGGAGACGCGTGACAGTAGGACTGGCAGCACGAAGAGAGTTCGACTCTAATTCGGCAAGAGCAGGAAGAGAGGACTCAGGAGGAGAAGGCAAAGGGGCACGCAAAGGAGTAGTGGACAGACGCAGAGACATCCGGTGCGTGCCAGGGACAGGAGGAGGACGCTGACGCGAACCACGACCACTAGTGCGAGCAGGACGGACATGCGACGTAGGGCAAGACGCAGGCTCACGACGCTCAGCAAGACCTCCAGTAGGACCAGTGTAGGGAGAAGGAGCAGGCAGTGGGGAGGCCGGCTGTAACCGTGACGGGACAGGCTGTGGACACTCTAAGGGAGGAGAAGGACCAGTAGAGGGCGGGAGACCAAGAACCTGCTGAAGGAGCGGAACAAAGTACGGCCGAGGCTGCACGGAGACTTTAGACACAGCTGGGACAGCACCAGTACCCCTAGCAGCAGCACCAGCGCCAGCAGCACCTCCAGCTCCTGTACCTCCAGTAGAACCTGTAGCACCAGTAGCACCCCCAGCAGGACCGCCTCCAGGACCGACAGCAGTAGCCTCATCGCCAACACCCTCAGCAGCTCCCCCTCCAGTCGTACCCGCAGGCCCAGCAGCTCCAGTACTCCCAGTACGAGCACCACCGGGACCCGCAGTAGCAGCACCCTCAGCAGCTGAAGAACCTCCAGCTCCAGCAGCACGCCTCCAGCGCCGGGCAAACCACTCGCGCAGCTCCTGTGGAGAGAGTGGCTCCCTCCGAGACGAAGCACCCGGAGAACCTCCAGGCTCAGCACCGCCAGACGCCACACGAGCAGGCCCAGCTCCCTCAGGTTCCGCACCCCCAGGCGTAGTACTCCCAAGCTCAGCACCCCTAGGCTCAGCACCCCCAGTGGTAGCACCCCCAGGCTCAGCACCCCTAGGCTCAGCACCCCCAGTTGTAGCACCCTCAGGCTCAGCACCCCCAGGCGTAGCACCCACACGCTCAGCACCCCCAGAGTCAGCACCCCCAGGCTCAGCACCCTCAGCAGCACCACAGTCACCAGTAACCTCGACAAGCTCGACTGCGTCTACCTGGGACACACCTGAAGGGGCAGGACCCTGAGGGGGGAAGGGGGTCTACCGGGGGGGGACCTGGCACAAGGAAGAGGGGTGGGGGGTGGAGGGACGGAGTGCGGTAGGGGAAGAGGCGGTAGTAGGGGACCGACTCGTCAAACGTGACGTCCTGGGAGGACAGAACACGGCGAGAGGTGGGGTGGTAGAACTGCCACCCAGGCGCGTCAGGGGGAAGCCAAGGAAGACGCAAGGAGTAGCACGAGGGGACAGTTTGTCCGCAAACAAGTCGCGGACAAACGCCCGAGATCCACAGACACGGAACGCAGACGCATCGCCAACCTTCCCGATCCACAGCAAAGCTGGGGAGGTCTCCGGCATGGAGACCCTGGGGTGAAGGTTGATCTGATGCGCCGCGTACCGAACCGCAAACGGCCACAGAAAATGGGGGGCAACCGCATTCATCATGGACGTACGGGCGACGTCCATGACCATGCCAATGCGGCGCTCAGCAATCCCATTTCGCTGTGAAGAGTCCGGAAGCGTGAAGGTCTGGCGGATGCCTCGTGCACGACTGTAGGCTCGCAGAAGGCCAGAGGAGAACTCTCCGCCTCTATCAGAGTGCAGACGCAGAACGGGAAAGTCCGAGCCGAAGCTCTGCCTGAGCTGGAGACGAGCTGGGCGGATCCAGTCGATCAACACCTCAGTGACATCACCCTTGGTGCGCAAGGGGAAGACTGTGGTGTAACGCGAGTAGTCGTCAACTACCAGCAGGAAGTAGCGCTCGTGACCCTGTCCACGGACGCGGGCCGGGCCCCACACGTCCATGTGAAGCGTCTGCAGCGGGGCCTCTGTCGGAGGAAACTGGGAGGAGTGAGGGGCAGCCCGCTGCCGCCCCTCGACACAGGGGACGCAGGTAGGGCCAGGCCCCGGAGGAAGGGGAGGGAGGGACCGGGGAAGACCAGAGACAAGGACACGGGAGGCCATGCCTTGGAGACGAGGTAGGGAGGGGTGACCAAGGCGGTGGTGCCAGAGGAGAGTCTCGTGAGACAGGAGGCGACACGAGCAGGGGGCAGACTCAGGGCCAGACCTGGACGCTGCAGCAAACACCTGACCCGACGCAGCTACCTGACGAGACACAGTGACTGTAGGAGACTCAGTGGTCAGTGTGTACAGGCTCGACCCCGGCCGACGTGTAAACGTGGCCAGGTGTCGGCCTGTTCGAGCGTCCGTGCAGTGGGTCACCCGCTGACTCGCAGAAGTGATATGGTGAACCCCCGCATCCTGTAGGTCAGCACCACTCACCAAGTTCGTAGAGAACGAGGGGAGGTAAAGACCAGACAGGGTGCCAGAGGGGGCCGCTGGACACGGGAGGACAGTGGAGAAGTGAGCAAGGACAGGACCCCCAGAGGGGTCTGCCAGAGAGACTGCAACTGGCCCGCCAAGCGGCGTGAGTGTGGTGCGGTCTCGAACGAAGGAGCGTTAAGCCCCCGAGTCAAGGGTGAAGGTGTGGGAGGCCGAAGCCGACGCAGTACCTGAGAGAGCAGACTCACCAGCACCTGAGGGAGCAGACGCACAAGCACCAAAAGCAGCAGCCTCGCTAGCACCTAGAGCAGCAGCCTCACCAGTACCTAGAGTAGCAGTCTCAATGCCCAGGTCGGGCGGAAAACACCGGTAACAATCACCCTCCTCACTAATAGTCACAGCATACATGGCAGCAAGAATAGCATCAAAGTCAAGGTCAAAGACAGCTACTCCCGCCCTAGAGAGCTCGCCCCAGCGAGGGATCTCGGTGGCCTCCGGGAACTGGTGACGCCAAGCGTCCGTCAGGCGGCCAAAGCAGCGCTGGGTGGGGTGCGCCCCCCCGCACTGCTCACCCGCGCGGTCGCCGGTGCGTAGGACGTAGGTGCACGGACCTGTACCCCCACCCCCTGGCGCGCAGCATACCACTCACGGAGCTGCTGAGGGGGGGGGATGTCACGAGTGCGTTGCTGCTGCTGCTGCTGCTGCTGGCGCTGACCACCACCGGAGCCGACCCTCTGCGCAGCGCCACCCCAACCAGCTCCACCTCCTCCGCCGCCGCCTCCTCCACCGCCGCCACCTCCTCTACCTCCGCTCCCACCGCCACCGCCGCCGCCTCCGCCTCCACCGCGGCCTCCACCGCCCCCGCTAGCTCCACCAGCGCCCCTGCCCCCCTTGCCCTTGCCAGGGCGGCGTCTCCCGCTAGGGGTAGACGGCGCACTGACCGACTCAAGACCAACAAGGTCGGCCGTAGCAGCAGAGGCAACAGAGGGCAAAGGGGGGGAGGGGGAGCACCCCTCAAAGATGGGGGTGCGAGGGTCACCACGAGAGGCTCCTACAGCGACTATGCTCTTCTCTATCGCTAGGAGGGCCTTCTCGAGGAGGTCAACGGTGAGAGTGGTAGGGCAAACTGAGAGAAAGTGGTCCCTGACTACGCGAAGGGAGTCAGGGAGCCGGGTGTCTATGTAGTAGAGGGTGATGTACATGGGGGGGGGGTTCTTGGCGCAGAACTCAGCAGGAAGCGCAGCGCGGTAGCGAGTGTCACTAGTGCGGAGGTGCGTAATGAGGTCAGCGACTGTGGGAAAGGCAGCAAGGTCAGGGAAGAGGTACGGTAGCATGAGGCGGCTCAGTGGAGCAGTGGCAGGGGAGGAGTAGTGTGCTACTACAGCGTCGTATAGGGTCTGAGCACTCTTGTACTGGCTAAAGTGCGCACGCTCAGAGGTAGGCAGGTGGCGACGCACAGCAAGACGTGCAGCAGCATCGCGTGTGGCCCACTGTGAGCGAACAGTGGCGTCGGCATCAGCAGTAGGGGCAGGATAGGCACCAGAGGTGAGGTCAAAGAGGGAGAGACCGTCTGCCCTATCGCACTGTAGGAAAAGCTGCAGGTCATCTACCCAGACGTCAAAGTCAATGGCCCGACCGTCGGCGTCAAAAGCGAGGACACTAGGGGTAGCCATGACAGCAGTAGACCAGCAGCACGAACAGTAGGGTAAGGGCAGTGCAGTGACAGAGGCGCTGCTCTTACCGGACAGGGCGGCTCGGCGGCTCGGGCGGCTCGGGTGGCTCGGGGGTACGGCGGGTCGGCAGCAACTGCGGCTCGGCGACTCGGCGGCTCGGGCGGCTCGGGCGGCTCGGGCGGCTCGGGCGGCTCGGCGGTATGGCGGCTCGGTGGCTCGGCGGCTCGGGCCGCTCAGGCGGCTCGGCGGCACTGCGGCTCGGCAGCAGCTGCAGATCGGCGGTTCGGCAACCCGGCGGCTCGGGCGGCTTAGGTGGCGCGGCGGCTCGGGCGGCTCGGGTGGATCGGGCGGCTCGGCAGCAGCTCGGCAGCGCCGGCGGCTCGGTGGTGACGGCGGCTCAGCGTGGGGACGGCGGCGGGGCCGGGTGGAGCGGCGGCGGGGCCAGGTGGAGCGGCGTCGGGGCCGGGTGGGGCAGCTCCGGGGCCGCAGGGGTAGGCGACCGGGCCAGCAGAGGCGGCGCCGAGGCTGGGAAGGGCGGCGCCGGGGCCGCAGGGGTAGGCGACGGGGCTGCTAGGGCGGCTAGGAGGTGGGGGGTCGCGAGGGCAGCTTGAAGAGACCGCAAGGGCGGCTAGGAAGGGCCGCGAGGGCGGCGTGAAAGGGCCGCGAGGGCGGCGCGACGCGACGGAGCCGCGAGGGCGGCGGATCGGGGCCGCGAGGGCGGCGCGACGCGGCCGCTAGGGCGGCGCACGTGGCGCGGCCACTAGGGCAGCGCGACGGGGCCGCGAGAGGCCGCTAAGGGGCCGTGAGGGGCCGTGAGGGCGGCGCGACGGGTCCGCTAGGGGCCGTGAGAGGGGAGACCCACGGAGCGCGACTCGGGCAGGAACTGAGCGCGCTCCGGGCAGGAAAAAAAGGAATCGAATCGGTGGGCCCTAGGAACAGTTCCCACGAGGGAACCTGCTCGATACCATGAGAAAACTAGAACGAGAATGAAATGACTAAGGGAAAGTTGGGTACAATTAGAAACCCTAGAAAGCTATACCCCATATGTGCTACCCCACTATAGCCTACAGTAGTTATGTCATATAAATCTGACAGTTCCGCTTCTTGTTCCTCCCACCTTAAGTTCTCGCGGGAAGCTCCCCAGCCATCGCCGGAAGTGCCCCAGCCGCTTGTTTCGCCGCCAAATCCGGCACCCCATCCGCCGGTGTTGCCACCATTTGCTGCTCCCCATCCGCCGGTGTCGCTCGTGCCCCATCCGCCAGCGCTTCCCCACCCCCCTTCATAGGAAGCGCTCTCTTCTTCCTCCCATCCGCTCCAAGCGCGATTCCGCAATGCTCCGCTGGCGAAGTTCTTCTGCTTCGCGGTGCGCAAATTTTTCTTTCGCCACGGTGAGTTTTGCCAATGGGGGTAGATCTCCATGAATTTCTCCTTGGTGTAGGGTCGTGCCACTCCGTCGGTGTCAAAGGTTCCGTTGCGCAGTCCTTGTAAGATGCTTTCGAACCGTTGAGAGGGGGGTCCTGCGTGGGGGCTGTGTTCGGAACCGAAGACGCGCTGAGTGGTTACCTCCAGCTCGTGTGCTGTCATGCCTTCTTTTGGCGCACATTTTGTTCTGCTTCGGCAATGGCGGCGAGGCCGCGGTTGGCAATTGCGCTGGTTGAAGCAGTGGGCGTATGGCAGTCCCTGCAGATGCTGTCTGCGTCAGGGTCATGTAGCGCAAGCTCGCGTGGGTGAGGGTGATGCAGCACCCACGGCCTGCCATCAAGGTGTTTCCAATCACGGTGATGAATGTGTTCGAAGCGTAGGGGAACGAGGTCGATGAGTTCTTGTGAATCGCCGCTGCAGTTGGGGTTGTCGAAATCAAGTATGTAGACTCCGTTCTCGGGGTGCGCTCTTCCGATTTGCTTGCGCGCTCTGTTTAGCGCGGTGTAGCAAAGCAGGATGTCGCGTGTCTCGGGGTCGGTGCTGAGGTCAACGCCGCAATCCATGAGTTGTGCCGTTGAGAGGAGATTAAATCGTAATTTCTGCACAATCAGCACGTCGTTTAGCGCGATGTGCGTAATGCTCCCTCGAGCTTTGAGCACCATGATTCCTTTGCACACTTGCGCGAAGGCGTGTGTTGTTTGCCACGGTTGGATATGTAACGCTAAGAGCGCACCATGCTGCCCACAGCAGCTATTCACGTACCACGTGCTGTAGCGCCTGTTGTCATACGTGCGAGCAGCGCCAGTCACGGAGTAACTATGTGAGGTGTGTCGAACTTGAGAAATTGCTCGCGCGAGATCCAATCGATCAGAGCCGCCCGCCTATTTGGTACGTGGGGGCTTTTAAGCAGCGGAACTAGGAGATTCCAGTCCTTTTTGTCGCTGTCGCTGAAACCGTGGCGCGTGCTGAACGGATTGTTGTTTGAGAATGCTCTGATTGGGTGGTGTGCAGGCTCAGGTGATGGTGAGTGAACGCGGGGACGACGTTGTCAAACATTATATATGTTCTGCTTGTTTAGGCTACAGTGTGTTAGCCTATAGGGGGTACACAATTCTAGGGTTAGGTACTTGTACTGTTTTCACTGTTAGTTCATCCATTCCTGTTCATTCATTTCAACATGGTATCAGAGCAGGTCCTTCCTAGGACCGATTTTTTTAGGGCCCACCACAACCTACCTACCTACCTACCTACCCTCGGTTTTCACGGCCCTCTAAGGCCCCGCGACCCGCCCCTTAGCGACTCGCGACCCGCCCCTTAAGGCCCCGTCCGCCCACGCGCTTGCCCCTTACGGCCCCGCACTCGCCCCTTTACGGCCCCGCGCTCGCCCCTAGAGGCCCCGAACGGCCCACGCGCTCGCCCCTAGCGGCCCCTGTCGGCCCCGCGATCGCCCCTAACGGCCCCGTCGGCCCCGCGCTCACCTCCCTAGAGGTCCCTTACGGCCCCGTCGGCCCCGCGCTCACCTCCCTAGAGGCCCCGAACGGCCCCGTCGGCCCCTAGAGGCCCCTTTACGGCCCCGCACTCACCTCCCTAGAGGCCCCAAACGGCCCCATCGGCCCCGCGCTCACCGCCCCTAGAGGCCCCGAACGGCCCGTGACCGCCACAACCCAGGACCGAACCGAGCCGCCCAGGACCGAACCGAGCCGCGCGACCCGAGCCGAGCCGCGCGACCCGAGCCGAGCCGCACGACCCGAACCGAAGCGCGCCGCCCCATCCGAGCCGCGCCGCCCTACCTAAACCGAGCCGCCCTACCTGCTTCATCCTCCTACTCCTACTGCTACTCCTACTGCTCCTATGGCTAGCCCACAGGTGCTAGTTTTAGATGCTGAGGGCCGCCCAGTGAAGTTTGACACCTGGCTAGACGACCTGCACCTCTATCTACAGCTCACAGCCAAGGACGACATCTCACTGTACGACCACGCCCTAGGCCATGTCACTGCCTTTGCTGCTACTGCTGACAGCACTGCCCGCTCACAGTGGCAGACTCGTGATGCCCACGCTCGCTTCGCTATTCGCAACTTCCTGCCGATAGATGAGCGCGAGCACTTTGGCCAGCACAAGACTGCACAGGCACTGTACACAGCTGTCGTTGCTCGCTACTCCTCACCTGCCTCTGCCGCCCTAGGCCGTCTCTCCCTCCCCTACCTGTTTCCCGACCTGGCCTCGTTCCACACAGTCGCTGACCTCATCACGCACCTCCGTACTAGTGAGGCCCGCTTCCGTGCCGCCATGCCTGATGAGTTCCCTGCCACGCACCCCCCCCCCACTCTGGCTCACTCTCTACCACCTAGTCACCCGCCTCCCTGACACTCTGCGTGCTGTCAGGGATCACTTCCTAGCTCGCTGCCCCACTGAGCTCACCATTGCCCTCCTCGAGAAGGAACTGCTTGCAGCTGAGGCTAGCATCGTAGCTGTAGGTGCCTCTCGTGGCGAACCCCGTACCCCGTTCTTTGAGGGGTGTTCTCCCTCCCCCCTTCTTCCCTCTGTCGCCTCTGCTGCTGCTGTCGACCTCCTTGGTGCTGAGAAGGTCGGTACTGCGTCTTCTTCGAGCGGGCGCCGCAGCGGCAAGGGCAAAGGGGGCAAGGGAAGAGGTGGTGACGGCGGGGGAGGCGGTGGTGGGGGTGGTGGCGGCGGTTGGGGTGGTGGTGGGACTGGTGGGGCTAGTGGTAGCGGTGGGGGTGGTGGCGGCAGCGGCGGGGGAGGTGGCAGGGGCGGAGGCGGTGGTGGGGGTGGCGGTGGACGCGGCGGCGGCAGGGGTTGGGGTGGTCGAGGAGGTGGCGGCGGCGGTGGTGGTCGTGGAGGCGCTGGCGGTGGCCAGGGCCAGCAGCACACTCCGTCGCCCCAGGAGGTCTGTGAGTGGTACTCACAGCACGGGGGGGGGGGTGGCTTTAGCTGCACGTACGTCATTCGCACGGGTGACCGCACTGGTCAGCCGTGTGGGGGATCGCACGCCACACAGCGCTGCTTCGCTCGTCTCAACGATGCTTGGCGTGTTCAGTTCCCTCAGGCCACTGAGCTGCCCCGCTGGGTTGATCTCCTGAGGAAGGGGATTGATATCTATGCTCTAGACTTTGATGCTATTCTATCTGCTATGTATGTGATGTCTACTAGTGGAGAGGATGCTTAGTACCTGTGTGTGTCGCCCGACCCGGGCATTAGGTCTAGAGCGTCTGCCGCTCCAGGTACTCGCGTGTTTGCTACCCTAGGTGTTGGTGAGGCCATTGTTCTAGGTGCTTGTGCGTCTGCCCCCCCTGGTACTGAGTCGACTGCAGCACTACACACCTTCACACAGGACTCAGGTGCTTCTCGCTGCTTCTTTCGTGACCGCACTGCCCTTGAGCCGCTTGCTCGGCCAGTTGCTGTCTCCCTCGCTGACCCCTCTGGGGGTCCGGTCATTGCGACCTCCTCCACTTTCCTTCCCTGTCCTGCGGTCCCGTCGGGCACACTGTCAGGTCTCCACCTCCCCTCGTTCTCTACGAACCTGGTGGCAGGATGTGCGCTCCAGGACGGGGGTGTTCACCAGTTCACCCCTGCCTACGAGCGCGTGACACACTGCACGTGTGCTCGTACGGGCTGTCACTTGGCTACCTCCACTCGGCAGCCGGAGTCGGACCTGTACACACTGACCACTGAGTCCCCTCAGGTCGCTGCGTCTGCGTCTACGTCCGCGTCAGGTCAGCTGTCAACCCCCTGCTCGTGTCGCTCTCTGGCACACGAGACTGTCCTCTGGCACCACCGCCTTGGTCACCCGTCTGTGCAGCGGCTTTGTGCCATGCACTCCCGGTACCTTGTCTCAGGCCTTCCCAGGGTCCTTCCTCCCCTCCCTCCCTCACCTGCTCCTCCCTTTCTTCCCTGTGTCGAGGGGCGGCAGCGCGCCACTCCTCACTCCTCCTCGTTTCCCCCGACGACTGCTCCCTTGCAGATGCTCCACATGGACGTGTGGGGCCCAGCCCGCGTCCGTGGTCAGGGTCAGGAGAGGTACTTCGTGATAGTTGTTGACGACTACCCGCGCTACACCACGGTCTTCCCCTTGCGCACCAAGGGTGAGGTCCCTGATGTCTTGATCCCTTGGATCCGCAGAGCCCGTCTCCAGCTCAGTGAGCGTTTCCACTCGGACTTTCCTGTCCTGCGCTTGCACTCTGACAGAGGTGGTGAGTTCTCCTCCGACCTCTTCGAAGCCTACTGTGCTGAGCACGGCATTGAGCAGTCATTCACGCTTTCGGCCACACCACAGCAGAATGGGGTTGCGGAGCGCCGCATTTGCCTGGTCATGGAGGTCGCCCGTACCTCCTTGATCCATGCGGCTGCCCCCCACTTTCTGTGGCCGTTTGCGGTCCGGTACGCTGCGCATCAGCTCAACCTCTGGCCCCGTGTCTCCTTGCCGGAGACCTCGCCCACACTGCTGTGGACGGGGGAGGTTGGAGATGCGTCGCGTTTCCGGGTCTGGGGATCTCGAGCTTTTGTCCACGATACGTCTGCGGACAAGCTCTCCTCCTGTGCTGTTCCCTGCGTCTTCCTCGGCTTTGTCCCGGACACGCTTGGTTGGCAGTTTTACCACGCCACCTCGCGCCGAGTCTTGCCCTCTCAGGACGTCACTTTTGACGAGTCCGTCCCCTACTACCGCCTCTTCCCCTACCGCACTGCCCCGCTCCCCCCCCCGCCTCTCTTCCTCGCGCCAGGTGCTGCTGTCGTAGACCCCCTCCCCCCTCAGGGTGCCGCTCCCTCAGGTGTGTCTCAGGTAGACCCGGTTGAGCCTGTTGAGGTAGCTGTTGACTCTCGTCCTGCTGCGGGTGCGGAGCCTGGGGGTACTGAGCCTGGGGGTGCTGAGCATGGGGCTGCGGAGCCTGGGGGTGCTGAGCCTGGGGGTGCGGAGTCTGGGGGTGCTGAGCTTGGGGGTGCGGAGCTTGGGGGTACTGAGCCTGGGGGTGCTGAGCCTGTAGGTGCTGAGCCTGGGGGTGCTGAGCTGCAGAGTCCGGAGTCTGAGGTTCTGAGTCTGGTGGTGTTGAGCCTCGTAGTCCTACACCTGGAGGAGCCCTCTCCTCGGAGCAGCTGGGTGAGTGGTACTTACAGTACTGCAGCCTCAGGAGAGGTACCTCTGGAGCCAGGAGTACTACTGGGACTGGTGCTAGTGCTTCTCCTCCTAGTCGGGAGCTCCCCTCCCGTGAGCGGATCCGTGAGTGGTACGAGCGGCGCTGCACTCTTCCGAGTGGTGCGCCTCATGTCGCGGACCCCGCTGCTGCTGGTACTGCTGCTGGTGCTACGGACCCGGGCGTTGGAGCTGCTGCTGGTGTTGAGGACCCGGGCGTTGGAGGTGCGGCTGGTGCTGAGGACCCGGACGTTGGAGCTGCGGCTGGTGCTGAGGACCCGGACGCTGGTGCTGCTGCTGGTGCTGAGGACCAGGGCGTTGGAGCTGCGGCTGGTGCTGAGGACCCGGACGCTGGTGCTGCTGCTGGTGCTGAGGACCCAGGAGTTGGGGCTGCGGCTGGTGCTGAGGACCCGGGAGTTGGAGCTGCTGCTGCTGCTGCGGACCCTGGTTCTGGAGTCACTACACGGTCGCGGCCGTACTTCGTTCCGCTCCTTCAGCAGGTTCTTGGTCAGCTCCCTCCTCCTTGTCCTCCTCCCTCCTTAGGGTGTCCTCCGTCTGTCCAGCAGCAGTCGCAGCTACCGTCTACCTCCTCTCTCCCTGGTCCTACTCCTTACACTGGTCCGACTGGAGGTCTTACTGAGCGTCGTGAGCCTGAGTCCCGTCCTGCGTCGCCTGCGTCTCGTCGTGCGTCGCCTGTCCGTGCAGCTCTCACTGTTAGTCGGGTCCCGCGTAAGCTTCTTCCTGCTATCCCAGGCACTCACCGGATGGTGCTTCGTCCCTCCACTGCTCCACAGCATGTCCCACTGCCGTCTCCTCCTGCGTCCTCTCTTCCTGCTCTTGCTGACCCGGGGTCAGACTCCCTTCGTGCTGCCAATCCTACTGTCACGCGTCTCCTGGCTACTTTTGTCACTGACCCTTCCTTTGAGTCCGCTGCTGCGTCTGCCTTAGTTGCTGAGCTTGTCGACTTTGCTACCACCTGTCGTCTAGACTACGCCGCTAGCCTAGTTGCTGAGTCTGAGTCTGTCTGTCCTCCGTCCGTCGG
Organism: Closterium sp. NIES-65; assembly: GCA_948144175.1. Taxonomy (NCBI): domain Eukaryota; kingdom Viridiplantae; phylum Streptophyta; class Zygnematophyceae; order Desmidiales; family Closteriaceae; genus Closterium; species Closterium sp. NIES-65. Next base: position 2,094,453 of record CANXME010000532.1, read on the forward strand.
GGGTGAGTGTGCTCTTGGCACTGACGTCCTTGAGGACAGGCAGGAGGAGTTTGAGTGCATTGCTGCCGCTTTGCCCCATCTCGTGTCCATGCTTGTTGCCCCTGAGGGAGACCCGGATGCACCAGACATCCCGACCCCACGCTCTTACGCAGAGGCGATGGCCGGTCCCTACTCCTCTTAGTGGCAGTCAGCCATGGACACAGAGATGGCTTCCTGGAAGTCCACAGGCACCTACGTTGACGAGGTTCCCCCGCTTGGGGCGAACATCGTCAGTGGCATGTGGATTTTCAGGGTGAAGCGGCCGCCGGGCTCTCCGCCTGTCTTCAAGGCGCGTTACGTTGCACGAGGCTTCAGTCAGCGAGAGGGAGTTGACTTCTTCCAGACCTTCTCCCCGACCCCGAAGATGACCACTCTTCGGGTTCTGCTGCACGTCGCCGCTCAGCGTGACTACGAGCTCCACTCTCTTGACTTCAGCACAGCTTTCCTGCAGGGCAGCTTGCACGAGGAGATCTGGCTGCCCCGCCCACCTGGCTTCACTGGGTCGTTCCCTCCTGGTACCCAGTGGAGCCTCCGACGGCCAGTCTACGGTCTCCGCCAGGCGCCACGTGAGTGGCACGACACACTGAGGACTACACTTGCGGCTCTTGGGTTCGCGCCTTCTACTGGTGACCCGTCGCTGTTTCTACGCAGCGACGCCTCACTGCCGCCGTTCTACATCCTCGTGTACGTCGACGACTTGGTCTTTGCCACTGCTGACACTGCGGCACTCGCCCACGTGAAGTCGGAGCTGCAGAAGAGACACACGTGCACAGACCTGGGTGAACTGACAAGCTATCTTGGCTTGCGGATCACCCGGGACAGAGCACGCCGCACCATCACCTTGACTCAGTCACACATGGTGCAGCAGGTCCTTCAGCGCTTCCGCTTCACGTACTCCTCGCCTCAGCCCACTCCTCTGCCTACCGGTCACTCGCTCTCAGCTCTGCCTTCGGATGAGTCCGTAGAGTCGAGTGGCCCGTATCCAGAGCTTGGGGGTTGCCTCATGTACCTGATGACCTGCACTCGACCTGACCTTGCATACCCTCTTAGCATTCTTGCACGCTATGTCGCTCCCGGCCGTCACCGGAAGGAGCACATGGATGCAACTAAGAGGGTGTTGCGCTACTTGTGCAGTACGTCGGGCATGGGGCTAGTGCGTGGAGGGCGAGTCCCAGTTGTTCTCACTGGGCACTCAGACGCTTCTTGGGCAGACGACCAGGCTACTCAGCGGTCGTCTCAGGGTTACACCTTCAGTCTTGGCTCTGGTTCTGTTTCTTGGCGTTCTACTCGCTCTTCTTCTGTTCTCAGCTCCAGTTGTAAGGCTGAGATCTACGCCACAGCCATGGCGGCCCAAGAGCTACGCTGGCTCACCTACTTGCTGACCGACCTTGGAGAGCGGCCTCGTTCTCCTCCAGTGCTGTACGTCGACAACAAGGCAGCCATTGCCTTGTGTCAGGAGCACAGACTGGAGCACAGAACGAAGCACATTGCTCTGCGCCTCATGCGGAGCATTCAGTTTGTTTGCGACGAGGATGCACCGATCTCAATGTTCCCGCGCCTCGTTGAGTTTCTGGCCAGGGAGGGTGTTTCTGACATCCCTCAGCAGGGCTACGGCGTTTACATCACTGAGTGAGTACAGGGCGGTTATGTGATGTAGAGGGTGTGTTCACAACAATTGCGCTGACTTATCCATGTATGCGCTTCTTGCAAGTACGGTTTCCAGGAGATGGTGAAGGCGATGAGCATTTATCAGCAGCAACAACAGCTGATGTACATACACGCGTCACCGTGGATCGGCATCAGCTTTGACGAGAGCACAAACAGAGCGCGCAGGAAGCATCTGGTGGTGTTCGCGACCGAGTTCTTTGCACTGCTAACCGTCCACAAGTGTGACGCTGCTTCTATCTTCACCGTCTTGCTGGGCCACTTGGAGACCGTCGGCCTAGATCTGCAGAGGATCGTCGCCATCAGCATCGACGGCGCGGGTGTGATGGTTGGCTGCGAGAGGGGGCTTGTGGTGCGCCTCCGTGGGCGCATCCCTCATCTCGTCGGCACGTATTGCATCGCACATAGGTAAGCATCGTTTACGTTCATCACCAACTGTTCTATCCGACTACTACAAGTGGCCTAATGCTCAAGTGTTTTATTGTGCAGAGAAGTACTAGGTGTGAAGGAGTCGGCGCTGAAGTACAAGGACCTAGACATCGTCGACGCTGCAATCCGAGGGCTTGGCAACATCGTCACGAAGTCTTCCGTCTAGCATGAGCACTTCAAGGAGCTGCAGCAAGAATTTCACAAGACAAGCCTGGAGCACCAGGGGCTTTTTGACGAGAGGTGGCTGTCGCGTGGAGATGCTGTGCAACGGCCGTGCAAGGTCCTTGGTGCGCCGGTCGTGGTATTCATTGAGTACGGCAACAAGTTGGCCGCCACGCTTCAGACGCTGAAGTTTCACTTCTGCGTCTACTTCTTGGCGGATCTTCTAGCGGGGATCAACGCCCTCAACAAATTCTTCCAGCGACGGAAAGTAAGTGATTCTTGTATTGCTGGTTCGTGTGCTTTCACTATGCCAAAATTGAACAACCTTTTAACGCAATCTTCATGTTCCCGCCTCAATCTCAGGTTGACATCACGCTCATGCACTAGGAGGTGGACCGCACGATCGCCTACATCAGGCTGCGCTACGTGGAATACGACAACGGTTTCGGAGGGGGAGTGAGCAAGCTGCTGTCGCCATTCATCGCACGCGTATGGCCAAAGGGAAAGGAAGATCAAAGTGGACGGCGTGGATGTTGAGGGCGAGCCAACATCGCATGAGATCAAGCTGAGCAGGAGCCGATAAAAGGGCACAAGTTCGGTGGATCGATGGCCGACTGCATCAAGCTTTGTAAGGCGTTTGCGCTGGAGGTGGCGACAAATCTGCACACACGCATGTACGGCCTGAAGGACATGGAGGGCAGCAAGCTGTACAAGGTGGAGACGTGGCCAGAAGCGACAGACAAACGGGAGCGACGGGTGGTACAGTGGCTGGATGCCAACGCGCGTGTCTTCAAGAACAGGCTGCCAGTTGTGTTGATGTTCACGTGGCAGTCAATTTCCATCCATGTGTTGTTTGCTAGTGCGAAGTCGGTACACTACTGATTGTGACTTTTGTTTTATGTTCACGTGGCAGGCTTCAACCACCGTACGGCGGAGCTGGAACTGAAGAGCTTCTGCCACGTCATGTCGCGCCACTACGAGGATGAAGACTTCTACCAATGGCTTTCGAAGATGCTGAAGACCAAGGACTGGCCACGCAGCTTCCCCAACCTGGTGTCGATGTGGCAGGCGCTTGGAGTGATTCCGTTGAGCACCGTGGAGTGCGAGCGCGGATTCAGCCGTCAAAATGTTATCAAAAGCTGGATGCGCACATCGCTCGGCGACGCCCGTCCATCCGAGCTGATGACTCTCAACATGCTGGACTATGAGTACAAATGGCCCGACGTGGTCGTCATATGGCGGAAGCAAAAGAAGAGGGACCCGCGAAAACAATAACCCCGTACAAGCCCTGTGCTGGAAACGGCAAAGCAATAGTGGAGTCGTCTGATAGCGAGGACAAGCATGATAGATATTGAGTGACTATAATTTAATTGTTTAATAAATCACGTGTAATGAAATTAGACTAAGCGTATTTGCATCAGTGCACAGCATATACCTACACAGATGATCTAGAGTAAATTTTTCCAGAATTGATGTTACACTGCTCTAGCATTGTGAAGCAAAAACACACACTGCTCGCAAGGGTTTTTGAAAACGCTTCACTGCCAATCGGGAGTAGGCAAAAACCAAACCTGAGCCCTACAAGGCTGGTACCCATGCTGGGCAGAGCTCTGATCTGTCTTGCACCTGCCAGCTAATTCTGCCATAACGCGAACTTTACCTGTCAAATTATAAACATGATCTCCCAGTCCAAATGACTCAAGTCACCCTTTCTGCTCCCTGTCCAAGTTTATATTGTCAAATTACATCATGTGCATGCTAGGCTACAATGGGGTGCGTCTTAGAGGGTACAACCAGGCCCTACGATATCAGGTTATTTTTCCTGAAATTCCTGATTTTCAGGGATTTTTTTGTACCTACCCTGATTTTCCAGTGTTCAGATTTTTGTGGGACTGATTTTTCAGCCTTTTCCTGCCAGATGACTCTGAACTTTCAGGTTTTTTTTTTTTAGGACACTGATTCCACTACGTTGTGCTGAAACTGACACTAAATGAGATTCCTACACGTTCCAAGTGTAGTTGCCAGGAAGTACAGGGAATCTCAGATTCCCGCGGTGTCAGCAGTGCCTGGCGGTGGCTACGAGACAAATTTGCCCTGTGTCTTTTCACTTTGAGGGCTGCTTTGTTGGCGCGTCTGGTCAGATCATTGGCACATGGGTTGACCAATGACAAGGTTGCAACACAGCGAAGCGATGCTGGCAGGCTGCGATGCGATGGTTTCTGGCCTATTGCTTGCACCTGTGGTCCTGTCGCGTGTTCTGTCTAGGTCGTGCTGGCAAGCACTGATGCATCCAGGCCGCCCATCCGTGCTATCTGCTATCCAGGCTCCCATCCCATTCTGCTCCATGCTTTCCATTCGCAGGGGGTTTCCTCGCGTTCCCGCCTGGTGTACCAAGAGGCAGTCAGCCATGTCGTTTAGAAAAAACAGCCTTTTTTCTCAGGGAACACTGATGCTTCAGGGTTTTTTTTTAAGTGACACTGATTTTTCAGGCTTTTTTTCTAGGTGACAATGTCAATCAGGGATTTCACGCAGAGGGACCCTCATCCATCTACGTCCCTCAAATTGAATCTGAGGGCCTGGGTACAACCAACCAGGGCCTCGGATTGGTTTTTGGGCCTCATGATTCCTAGTACAACTATCGCTACCTACCATGTACGACATTCGCCAACGACTAGCGCTCCTCCATCTCTCCACCCGCGCACCTTTTGGGATCCCTTCGCGCGTTTCACCTGCTTCAAGCCTCGCACTCGTTACATCATGGCTTCAGCGGGGACACAGGCGGGCAGCGGCGTGCCACACAGCTGCCAGTTGTCGGGCCTGAAGCTCGCCACGGGGAACTTCCTCAGGCAGTAAGGCACTTCCCAGACCAGACGATTCCCGCCCAGCGCGACCGTCTTCAGCGCCAAGCTGTCGCCCAGATTCCCCGAAATGATCCCTTCGAGGCGGTTATACGACAGGTCGAAATCGCGCAGCAAGCACAGCTCGCCGAAGCCGGAGGAAATGGTGCCGAAGAACGCGTATTGGCTGAGGTTGAGACAGTGGAGGAAGCGGAGTTGCGAGAGCGCGGCGGGGATGGGTCCGGTGAACTTGTTGCTCGAGAGGTCGAGGTCTGTGAGAGGCGCGGCGTCGACACAGGGTGCCAGCATGGCCGCTGTGAGCTCGCCTTGCAGCCCGTTGTTCGATATGTCCAGCACCGCCGGGCAGTTGACAAGGGTCGGGAGCGCGCCTGGCGGGTTGGCGGGGCAAGGGGGCGAGGGCGGGTGGGGGAGTGGGGGAGGGGGGAAGGTGGGGGGAGAGAAAGGGGGGGAGGAAGGGAGGGGGGTTTGTAAGGGAAGGCCGGTGAGAATGTTATTCCGTGCATGGGGCTTGGGGCATGGAGCAGGAGGGGAGAGAATTCAAGACGTTGTTCGATAGGTCCAGCACTGCCGGGCAGTTGACAAGGGTCGGGAGCGCGCCTGGTGGGGTGGCGGAGCAAGGGAAGAGGGAGGGTGGGGGAGTGGGCAAGGCTTGTGGGGGAGATAAGGGCGGAGGAAGGGAGGGGATTTTGTGAGGGAAGGGCGGTGGGATTAAGATGATGATGAGAATGTTGTTCCGTGGATGGGGCATGGAGCAGGAGGGGGAGATTATAAGACGTGTGGGTTCACCTGGGTGCCTGGCACCTCACTACTTCCCTTGTTCCCTTCAGCAAACGCCGCTGCCACCACGCCGTCAAACCGGTTGCTCTGCCCGTACAGCGCGTCCTGGGCGGTCACCCCAAGCGACCCTTTGAAGGCGTTGTGGCTGAGGTCCAGGTGGCGCAGGGGCAGGTTGTTCAGAGTGGTGGGCACGGTGCCGTCCAGCCCGTTCCACGCCACGTTGAGGTGCGTGAGGTTGCCCAGGTTCTGCAGCATCGTTGGCAGCAGCCCTGACAGCCCGTTGTGTGACACGTCCAAGTGCTTGATGCTGTGGGACAGGGCGACCGGGGTGCGGGGGAAGGTGCCGTGGAGATAATTGTGCTGCAGGTGCAGCTGCTCTAAGGATCGCATGGAGAGGATGGCAGCGGGGATGCGCGTGCGCAGCTGGTTGCGGCTCAGGTCCATCACCTGCAGCCATGTCATGTGGGTCAGCCCCGCCGGAATAACGCCCCCAATGCGGTTGCCTGCGAGCCTCAGGTTCACCATGCTGTGCAGCGTAGTCAGCCCCGCGGGGATCGTGCCGGTGAAGCGGTTGAAGCTCAGATCGAGGCTGCGCAGGGTCTTGATGCGGGAGAGGGATTTGGGGATGGTGCTGCTGAAGCGGTTGAAGCTCACGTCGAGGCTCTCCAGATTGCGCATGTTGCGGACAGAGGGAGTCCCACATGCGGTTGTGCGCCAGGTCCACGTGGCGCAGCGTGTGGGAGAAGCTTCTGGGTTTCCGGGGCAGCCAGCCCAAGAGCCCGGCGTTGCGCAAGCGCAGCGTGTGCACGGCGGGGATGCGGAAGAGGTGGCGCGGCACGCGCGTGCGCAGGCGGTTGAAGCTCAGGTCCAGCGCCGTGAGGTGCTGCAGCTTGGTGAGCGTGCTGGGGATGGCGCCGCGCAGGCTGTTGCACGACAAGTTGAGCGCCCTCAGGCTACCCAGCGAGCCCAGCGCCGAGTGCAGCGTGCCGTCCAGCATGGTGGGGGCGGGCGGGTCGGCGCATTGCGAGAATTCGATTTGCACCACGCGCTCGTTCTCGCAGGTGATTCCTCCGCGCTCGCACACTGGAGGCAGCGACCCGCCGCTCGTGTACGCGCCGGCGGCCTTGAATATCGCATCTACGGCTGACTTGTCGTCCGCGCGCGTGGGGAGGGCCAGGAAAGACGAGAGGAGGAGCAGGAGGAGGGTGGTGACGGGCAGGCGCTTTGGAGCCATGGGGTTAAGGTGCTGCTTGCACTCACTGGGAATGTCTGGAAGAAAAAGAGAGATGAGTAGTCACGTAAGCTCTGGGTTCTCGGTCGTCACGTTGAGAGTTGGGTGACGATATGAAAGGAGTCTGGTAGTAGTCGTCTTGTCAGAGGATTTTGCGGGTTTGATATCGAGGGTCGAGATGTCGGAGGAAATTCGAGGCTGTGACGAACGTCTGGCCTAAGCATGCTCTGTTCGAATTCACGCCCAGAGCGCGGCCCTGCGGACGTCCAAGAAAGCAGGTGCTCGGCATCCCTAATTCGCGCTTGGCTGCACATGGCATTCTGTGCCGCGGTGGATGCTTGCGGGTAAGGATGAGTGGAAATGCGCACAGCTGGCGAGAAAGCAGCCCGCATGCTCACGAGTTTAGAATCACTGCAGTGGGTGATGCGGACGGCTTTCTTGGGGCACAGCGACTCTGTAAGTTCTCGGTGCAGATACCCACCACTCTTCCCTGCCCAACGCTGCGGGCGACTTGTTTTGAATTAGGGTTTGCTGTAACAACCACGGCCCTTATAACAACGGGCAACCGTGTGTTAAATATAAAATCCTCCTTGACAACTTATATAAAATCAAGATACAAGGCTTGAAAGAATCTAGCTAATCCCACCAAGGGATAACCAAGCCTTAAGCTAAGCTTGAAAGATCTTGAGGAGAGAAGTTGTAGTTGCTGATGAAGCCTTAGCAAATAGAGAGCTTCTTGTAGAACTTGTTCTTAGGAAATCACAATCCTAATTGTGTAGGTCAGCTTGTTAGGAGAATCCAAGAACTTAGAGAAATCCCATTTCCAAGTTAGATTGTTGGAGTTGGGAAGTGGGAATGGGCCTTGGAAGCTCCAACCCCTTCCACAATACCCCTTGGGGCTCTTCCCAACCATGGCTTCCATGGTTGGGGAGCTAGGAGGCTTGGAGCCTAGGTGGCACATTTGTTTGGTTGGGAAAACCCAACTTAATTGTGTTGTATGGTTGTTTTATGTTTGGTTGGATTGTAACCACAACTGGCACAATTTGATTGGTTGGGAATCCAACCTTTCCAATCTTCACTTTGATGGGTTGGAAGTTTCCAAGCCTCAAGGTTGAGGTTTGGAACAACCCAAACCAACCTTCCCCTCCAACTCAACCTCTCCGTTTCCCATCGCGTCATTTCCCATCGAGCATTCTCTCGATGTTGACTTAGGAAACTAGAGGTAGCTAGGCAGGGTAGGTCATGCGTTACACTCCTCCCCCCCTAGGTGGCAACGTCCCCGTTGCCTTAGGGTGCTTTTGAGGACGAGCGCTTCGAGCACGCCGTGTTACATTACGACCAGGGTCAACACCCTCCATTGGCTGTGCGGCGGCTCGTCGAGCCATGTCTGTCATGTATGACTGAACTGCAGTTTCAGTCAAATGCTCTTCTGGCTCCCATGAGTTGTGTTCAGGCCCGTAGCCTTTCCACTTGATGAGGAACTCTCGTACTGTTTTGCGGCCGCGCTGTCGATCACGATGCATCAGCACTCGTTCGACTTCATAAAACCGTTCCTCCCCCAGGACGATTGTTGGTGGCGGTAAGTACTTGCCTTCTGCAACGTACTTGTTCAACAGAGACACATGGAAGACGTTGTGAATCTGTAAAGTGTCAGGTAGCTTAAGCTTGTAAGCTACCACACCAACGCGCCTGATCACCTCGAAGGGCCCAATCCATCGAGGGAACAGCTTTCGTGCTCCAGGGATTTTGAGACGAATGTTCTTCGTGCTCAACAAAACTTTGTCTCCAACCTCAAACGAGACTTCCCGGCGTTTCATGTCGGCGTAAGACTTTTGTCGCTGCTGAGAGAGTTGTAGCCAATGGCGAGCAGACTTAAGCGCTTCTTGCTGCTTGCCAACAAAGTCTTTAGCGGCTGGAATTTTCAATCCTCCGATCCCATGCGTAGCAGGCGTTGTGGGATGCCGACCATAGTTCAGAATGAAAGGTTTCTCACGTGTACCTTCATGAACTGAATTGTTCACTGCGAATTCAACGACAGGCAACAACTCGTCCCAATCATCCTGAGTTGGACCAATAAATGAACGAAGCATCTGCTCAAGTGTCCGGTTTGTTCGTTCCGTCTGCCCATCGGTTTGTGGGTGGAACGCCGATGACAACTTAAGCTTCGTTCCTAGTGTCCGTGTGACTTCTTGCCAGAACCGGCTTGTGAAGCGCGGATCCCGGTCGGACACCAATACACGTGGTAACCCGTGTAAGCGGAAAACGTGCGCCACAAACAATTTGGCCGTATCTTCCGCAGATACGTCAGTTGTCGTAGCCACGAAATGCACCATTTTTGTCAGACGATCCACAAACACTAGGATCGCTGTATGGCCATCGCGAGACTTGGGAAGATCCGTGATAAAATCCAAGGATACGCTCTCCCAAGGTTCATTCGGGATCTCGAGTGGTTGAAGCAAACCACCAGGCTTCTTTGTGTCCGTTTTATTTCGTGCGCATGCATCGCATCGCGCCACGAATTGTTGGACCTCAGTGCCCAATCCCGGCCACCAGTACACATCACTCAAGGCCCACCTCGTCTTCTTGACCCCTAGGTGTCCTCCGTACTTAGCGGCATGTATTTCTTCCAGAATATCATTCCGCAGGTTACCCACGTGAGGTACAACAATCTCATTCTTACGCCACCAGAGCTCGTGCTCCCACATGAGTTCCTTCGTGTTTCGTGGGTTCTGAAACCAGGGGTCAATCTGATACCCTGTGCGGATGCGTTTCAGAAAACCAGTGAAGGTAATCTCACTCACTCGAGCCGTTGCTAGGACACTGAAGCAAGCAGAAAATACTGCCGCATCTTCTGTGTCGTCTAGCCATGTTGCTGCCCCTATCGGCTGTCTGCTGAGGGGGTCAGCCAGGTTCGTCGAACCTGCTCGATATCGAATATCGAAGGTGAACCCACTAAGGAGTTCCGCCCATCGGGCTTGACGTCGAGTAAGCGTGGCTTGGGTGGCGAAATAGGTGTTTGGACAGTGATCAGTTGTAACCACAAAGTCCACACCCTCCAGATAACATCGCCATGTGCGTAGCGCATGAACGACCGCCAACAGTTCTTGTTCGGACGTCGTATAGCGCTGCTCTGCCGGGGAGAGCTTTCGACTCTCAAATGCCACTGGTCTCCCTTCTTGCAAGAGGACCGCCCCAATCCCAATCAATGAGGCGTCAGTAACAACCTCATAGGGTTTTGTCGGATCTGGTAAAACCAGTACCGGAGCATTGGTCAGCATTCGCTTGACCTCGTCGAATGCCTTTTGGCATTGTTGTGTCCATTGCCAAGCACTACTCTTGCGAGTGAGGGCCGTCAATGGAGCAACAACGGTAGAATAATTCTGCAAAAATCGACGAAAATAGTTCGCCAGTCCTAAAAACGACCTGATTTGACCCACATCTTGTGGCACCGGCCAGTTTTGGACTGCGACAACTTTCTTTGGGTCTACTTTGAGACCATCATTTCCCACGAGATGGCCAAGATATTCCAACTCGCGTTTGTAGAAATGACATTTCCATAGGCGAGCATAGAACTTATGCTCTCGGAGTTTCCCTAACACCCATTTAAGGTGTCGCGTGTGCTCCTCTTCTGTCTTGGAATAAACCAAGATGTCATCCAGATAGACTAGAACGAACTGTCCAATCGCCTCGCGAAAGACATCATTCATAGCTCTTTGAAAAGATGCAGGAGCATTGGTCAAGCCAAAGCTCAGCACTCGCCACTGAAAATGACCAAACGGCGATCGGAAAGCCGTCTTGGGTACATCTTCTTCAGTGATGCGCAATTGGTGATACCCTTGTGCGAGGTCCAATGCGCTGAACCACTGGGCACCCTGGAGTTTGTCGAACAGGTCCTCTATTCTCGGTAGGGGATACCTGTTCTTCACCGTTATCTTGTTCAGAGCACGGTAGTCTACGCACATGCGTAAACCTCCGCCCTTTTTGTTCACAAACAAGATCGGCGCTCCGTAAGGTGATGCGCTTGGTTCAATCCATCCCTTCCTGAGGTACTCCTCAATTTGTTGTTTAGCCTCCTCGTACTCAGCTGGACTGAGGCGATACAGAGGTCTAAACGGTGGGAGCTTTCCAGGCTCCACTGGGATGGTGTGACCGACAGCACGGTCTGGAGGAAGGCCATCTGGGATGGGCTTAAAAACCTCTGCAAACTCGTCCGCCAGTGCTCTCATCTGAGGCGGGAAATCCTCGACCCCAGGCATCTCGTGTTCAGCATTCTCAAGCTGTACCACAAAGAAGGTATCGGCTTGTCGAACATGCTGTCCGAACTCGTTTGCGAGCGCAAAACTCACATCGGGACGCTCCGACGTTTGTTGTTCGTTTGTGATCAAGTCGTTAGGCACTTGCCATTGGACTGTGTCACCATTTTTTGAGAATGAGACAGTATTGTCCTGGAAATCGAGCTTGACTTCATTCGCTCGAAGCCAATCCATTCCAAGGACAAGGTCGACGCCTGCGAGAAGGGGTAAAACATACGCGCAAATTTCTTCGTGATAACCCTCAATATCCATGTTGATCCGTGTCTGCCCTTTGCTTGGGATAATGCTATCATCACCAAGGTGAATGGGGCAAGACGGTCCTTCAACGAGGATCATGCGTGCTGTGGCCCACTTTTCGTTAAAGAGGGAAACAGTTGCACCCGTGTCAACAAGGATTTTTGCGTTTTCCCCGTTCACGCTACCCGCAAGCAACAAATTTTGTTGATGCTTTGGGCGAATAGGACATGCCACAATACTCGTCAAGGGTTTGAAGTACACCTTGACGTTGTGACGAGCGCGTCCATGTGACTGAGAGTTGGTCCACCACACATGGTGTCCCTTGTCCCACGCCGCTAGGACCGGCCATCCACGAAGCGCATGGAACAATTCGCCTTTCACTGTGCGAGTCACCAACGCGATCGAAGTCAGGGGGTGCTCTTGAGTGCAACGACTCACAATCTCAATGACCGAAGGCAGAATGTCCAAGCCACAGAAAATGATTGAGAACTTATCTTGCATTGCTGCCATGGTGATGTTCTCAAGTGGGTACGATCGAGAGTAAAAAACAGAGTTTTTATTAAAAGAAGAGGCAAACAAACAAGAGATTTTGCAATCAGCAAGCTTCTCTAGCTTTAATAGATCATCATCACATAGCACATATGCCTCATCCACTCGATCTACTCCTCCAACTAGGTACCCACACCCTAGTTGGGCTTCTGAAAATCCTTCTTTCCAGAAGGTCCCGCGCCGCCTGGCTTCGGCTTCCCAGAGTACTTGATTGGGTTCTTGTTACGGCACTGCTTTTGGATGTGTCCAATAAATCCACAGCCGCGACACCGCATCTTGGAGAAGTCCGGCTTGTTAGGGCCATGACCTCCCCCCCCGTTAGCCCTCTTGGCCTGCGGTCCAGGCTGGTGCTCACGCTGCTGGAAAGGTCGCTTATTCGAACTGCCTCCGCCATTGGCGTTCTGGGGCCAGTTCCCACGACCACCGGAGCCCTCAGCACGGGGCTGCTGGTCCGCCTTTGCAGGACCATGGATATATGTGCGAATGACGGTGTCAGTTTTGATCACCTGCTCCTTCAGCTCCTTGTAAGTCGTCCAATTGGTCATGTCGCCGATCATGTGTGCCTCTTGCAGGTTGATAGGGAGGCCTTTCATAAAGAGGTGCATCATCTCCTCCTCAGACAAGGGCTTCTGGAGCGAGCGTGCTGCGGCCTCCAACTCGACCGCATATTCCTGCACCGGACGGTCATGACACTTGATATGCTCAAGGCGTCCGCGCAGTTCCAGGTCGGACTTCTTGACCATGAATGCCTCTTTCAGCGCGGTGCAAAACTCCGGCCACCCAAATGGTCCATGCGCCTGCTTCTTAGCGCCATACACTGCCCTGCGGGCCACCTCGTCCAATGCACGAGTGGCTGCAGTGACGCGAGCCTCAGGACGCACATTCGCAAGGATCATGGTTTCATTCACCAGATCAAGCCAAGGCTGCACCTCCGTCTTGCGATGGTTAAACTCAGGCAGAGGCGCCGAGAGAGACCCAAAGGGCGAGGTCTCAGTTGGAGGTGGCTGATGCATAGCCGTCGCAGCGCCTACCGCTGGGGGTGCGGGTGGAGCGGGTGCCGACTGAGCAGCAGGAGCGGGCCTGCGCCCAGGAGGAGGTTCGTAGATACCCTCCCTCCTAAGTTTGGTCACCTGCTCATTGAGCTTGTTGAATGATACTTGCAGATTATTGCAAGTCTTCTGAAGCCACTCAATTTCACGGTTCTTAGTGCCCAGGCTGCGACGGAACTCAGTAACCTCCTTCATGGTAATGCTCAGTCGAGCCTCGAGGTTTTGAGTGTGTTTCTTGAGTCCATCAATGGACGTCTGCTGCTGCAGGATGGTGATATTCTGAGTTGCCACCTTAGCCTGGAGTTGGACAATCTCCTCGGAGATAGGATAAGTCGTGCCTTCACCCTCAGTGAAGTCATTTTCATCACCAGTGGCCTCCTTCCCACAGGTGTTATCCTCTTCCCCAAGGTTATCAGGGGCACCATGGTTCTCAGCTTCACCATGGTGCTCAGCTTCACCATGGTGCTCAGCTTCATCATGGTTCTCAGCTTCAAGGTCCAGGTCCAAGTCCTCAATATCATCCAATTCAATGTCAGCCATTGCCTCATCTTGATTGAGGTCAATCTCAGCAGCATTGCTCACCACCTCATTAGGTGCAGTGGGCCCTTCCTCCCTTGCCATATCCTTCTCTTGGCCAAATGCCATAAGGATTAAGGGAGCTTGTAAGATCTGGGTTGATTCTGTTAAAGTCTTTTTACCACCTCAATGGTAAAGCAAGAAATTCTTATAAAAGAAATTTCTTCTACAGAATAATCCAAGTTACCCAAGGTAACAGATTTGTTGTCAAGCACTCCCAATCACCTAAGTGAAAGGGCAGGGTCTATCCAAATCTCAATGAAGAGAACTTGTATAACCCTCAACAAATCCTCCAGATCTAAGTTTATACTCCACTACTCAACAGTAGAGAGTCTTCAACCAAAAGGTGGGCAAGAGAGATAAAAATCTCTCTTCTTAGCTTGAAATTGCAGTTGTAGATCTTGTAGATCTTGAACTCTTCAAGCTTCCAGATCTTGAGTATTCTCTTTAAAGAGAAATCACAACTCTAAGATCTATAAAAAAAAATCTCTAGGGGCAAAATCCCCACTAGGCTTAGGATAACCCTAGCTCTAGATACCAATGTAACAACCACGGCCCTTATAACAACGGGCAACCGTGTGTTAAATATAAAATCCTCCTTGACAACTTATATAAAATCAAGATACAAGGCTTGAAAGAATCTAGCTAATCCCACCAAGGGATAACCAAGCCTTAAGCTAAGCTTGAAAGATCTTGAGGAGAGAAGTTGTAGTTGCTGATGAAGCCTTAGCAAATAGAGAGCTTCTTGTAGAACTTGTTCTTAGGAAATCACAATCCTAATTGTGTAGGTCAGCTTGTTAGGAGAATCCAAGAACTTAGAGAAATCCCATTTCCAAGTTAGATTGTTGGAGTTGGGAAGTGGGAATGGGCCTTGGAAGCTCCAACCCCTTCCACAATACCCCTTGGGGCTCTTCCCAACCATGGCTTCCATGGTTGGGGAGCTAGGAGGCTTGGAGCCTAGGTGGCACATTTGTTTGGTTGGGAAAACCCAACTTAATTGTGTTGTATGGTTGTTTTGTGTTTGGTTGGATTGTAACCACAACTGGCACAATTTGATTGGTTGGGAATCCAACCTTTCCAATCTTCACTTTGATGGGTTGGAAGTTTCCAAGCCTCAAGGTTGAGGTTTGGAACAACCCAAACCAACCTTCCCCTCCAACTCAACCTCTCCGTTTCCCATCGCGTCATTTCCCATCGAGCATTCTCTCGATGTTGACTTAGGAAACTAGAGGTAGCTAGGCAGGGTAGGTCATGCGTTACACTCCTCCCCCCCTAGGTGGCAACGTCCCCGTTGCCTTAGGGTGCTTCTGAGGACGAGCGCTTCGAGCACGCCGTGTTACATTACGACCAGGGTCAACACCCTCCATTGGCTGTGCGGCGGCTCGTCGAGCCATGTCTGTCATGTATGACTGAACTGCAGTTTCAGTCAAATGCTCTTCTGGCTCCCATGAGTTGTGTTCAGGCCCGTAGCCTTTCCACTTGATGAGGAACTCTCGTACTGTTTTGCGGCCGCGCTGTCGATCACGATGCATCAGCACTCGTTCGACTTCATAAAACAGTTCCTCCCCCAGGACGATTGTTGGTGGCGGTAAGTACTTGCCTTCTGCAACGTACTTGTTCAACAGAGACACATGGAAGACGTTGTGAATCTGTAAAGTGTCAGGTAGCTTAAGCTTGTAAGCTACCACACCAACGCGCCTGATCACCTCGAAGGGCCCAATCCATCGAGGGAACAACTTTCGTGCTCCAGGGATTTTGAGACGAATGTTCTTCGTGCTCAACAAAACTTTGTCTCCAACCTCAAACGAGACTTCCCGGCGTTTCATGTCGGCGTAAGACTTTTGTCGCTGCTGAGAGAGTTGTAGCCAATGGCGAGCAGACTTAAGCGCTTCTTGCTGCTTGCCAACAAAGTCTTTAGCGGCTGGAATTTTCAATCCTCCGATCCCATGCGTAGCAGGCGTTGTGGGATGCCGACCATAGTTCAGAATGAAAGGTTTCTCACGTGTACCTTCATGAACTGAATTGTTCACTGCGAATTCAACGACAGGCAACAACTCGTCCCAATCATCCTAAGTTGGACCAATAAATGAACGAAGCATCTGCTCAAGTGTCCGGTTTGTTCGTTCCGTCTGCCCATCGGTTTGTGGGTGGAACGCCGATGACAACTTAAGCTTCGTTCCTAGTGTCCGTGTGACTTCTTGCCAGAACCGGCTTGTGAAGCGCGGATCCCGGTCGGACACCAATACACGTGGTAACCCGTGTAAGCGGAAAACGTGCGCCACAAACAATTTGGCCGTATCTTCCGCAGATACGTCAGTTGTCGTAGCCACGAAATGCACCATTTTTGTCAGACGATCCACAAACACTAGGATCGCTGTATGGCCATCGCGAGACTTGGGAAGATCCGTGATAAAATCCAAGGATACGCTCTCCCAAGGTTCATTCGGGATCTCGAGTGGTTGAAGCAAACCACCAGGCTTCTTTGTGTCCGTTTTATTTCGTGCGCATGCATCGCATCGCGCCACGAATTGTTGGACCTCAGTGCCCAATCCCGGCCACCAGTACACATCACTCAAGGCCCACCTCGTCTTCTTGACCCCTAGGTGTCCTCCGTACTTAGCGGCATGTATTTCTTCCAGAATATCATTCCGCAGGTTACCCACGTGAGGTACAACAATCTCATTCTTACGCCACCAGAGCTCGTGCTCCCACATGAGTTCCTTCGTGTTTCGTGGGTTCTGAAACCAGGGGTCAATCTGATACCCTGTGCGGATGCGTTTCAGAAAACCAGTGAAGGTAATCTCACTCACTCGAGCCGTTGCTAGGACACTGAAGCAAGCAGAAAATACTGCCGCATCTTCTGTGTCGTCTAGCCATGTTGCTGCCCCTATCGGCTGTCTGCTGAGGGGGTCAGCCAGGTTCGTCGAACCTGCTCGATATCGAATATCGAAGGTGAACCCACTAAGGAGTTCCGCCCATCGGGCTTGACGTCGAGTAAGCGTGGCTTGGGTGGCGAAATAGGTGTTTGGACAGTGATCAGTTGTAACCACAAAGTCCACACCCTCCAGATAACATCGCCATGTGCGTAGCGCATGAACGACCGCCAACAGTTCTTGTTCGGACGTCGTATAGCGCTGCTCTGCCGGGGAGAGCTTTCGACTCTCAAATGCCACTGGTCTCCCTTCTTGCAAGAGGACCGCCCCAATCCCAATCAATGAGGCGTCAGTAACAACCTCATAGGGTTTTGTCGGATCTGGTAAAACCAGTACCGGAGCATTGGTCAGCATTCGCTTGACCTCGTCGAATGCCTTTTGGCATTGTTGTGTCCATTGCCAAGCACTACTCTTGCGAGTGAGGGCCGTCAATGGAGCAACAACGGTAGAATAATTCTGCAAAAATCGACGAAAATAGTTCGCCAGTCCTAAAAACGACCTGATTTGACCCACATCTTGTGGCACCGGCCAGTTTTGGACTGCGACAACTTTCTTTGGGTCTACTTTGAGACCATCATTTCCCACGAGATGGCCAAGATATTCCAACTCGCGTTTGTAGAAATGACATTTCCATAGGCGAGCATAGAACTTATGCTCTCGGAGTTTCCCTAACACCCATTTAAGGTGTCGCGTGTGCTCCTCTTCTGTCTTGGAATAAACCAAGATGTCATCCAGATAGACTAGAACGAACTGTCCAATCGCCTCGCGAAAGACATCATTCATAGCTCTTTGAAAAGATGCAGGAGCATTGGTCAAGCCAAAGCTCAGCACTCGCCACTGAAAATGACCAAACGGCGATCGGAAAGCCGTCTTGGGTACATCTTCTTCAGTGATGCGCAATTGGTGATACCCTTGTGCGAGGTCCAATGCGCTGAACCACTGGGCACCCTGGAGTTTGTCGAACAGGTCCTCTATTCTCGGTAGGGGATACCTGTTCTTCACCGTTATCTTGTTCAGAGCACGGTAGTCTACGCACATGCGTAAACCTCCGCCCTTTTTGTTCACGAACAAGATCGGCGCTCCGTAAGGTGATGCGCTTGGTTCAATCCATCCCTTCCTGAGGTACTCCTCAATTTGTTGTTTAGCCTCCTCGTACTCAGCTGGACTGAGGCGATACAGAGGTCTAAACGGTGGGAGCTTTCCAGGCTCCACTGGGATGGTGTGACCGACAGCACGGTCTGGAGGAAGGCCATCTGGGATGGGCTTAAAAACCTCTGCAAACTCGTCCGCCAGTGCTCTCATCTGAGGCGGGAAATCCTCGACCCCAGGCATCTCGTGTTCAGCATTCTCAAGCTGTACCACAAAGAAGGTATCGGCTTGTCGAACATGCTGTCCGAACTCGTTTGCGAGCGCAAAACTCACATCGGGACGCTCCGACGTTTGTTGTTCGTTTGTGATCAAGTCGTTAGGCACTTGCCATTGGACTGTGTCACCATTTTTTGAGAATGAGACAGTATTGTCCTGGAAATCGAGCTTGACTTCATTCGCTTGAAGCCAATCCATTCCAAGGACAAGGTCGACGCCTGCGAGAAGGGGTAAAACATACGCGCAAATTTCTTCGTGATAACCCTCAATATCCATGTTGATCCGTGTCTGCCCTTTGCTTGGGATAATGCTATCATCACCAAGGCGAATGGGGCAAGACGGTCCTTCAACGAGGATCATGCGTGCTGTGGCCCACTTTTCGTTAAAGAGGGAAACAGTTGCACCCGTGTCAACAAGGATTTTTGCGTTTTCCCCGTTCACGCTACCCGCAAGCAACAAATTTTGTTGATGCTTTGGGCGAATAGGACATGCCACAATACTCGTCGAGGGTTTGAAGTACACCTTGACGTTGTGACGAGCGCGTCCATGTGACTGAGAGTTGGTCCACCACACATGGTGTCCCTTGTCCCACGCCGCTAGGACCGGCCATCCACGAAGCGCATGGAACAATTCGCCTTTCACTGTGCGAGTCACCAACGCGATCGAAGTCAGGGGGTGCTCTTGAGTGCAACGACTCACAATCTCAATGACCGAAGGCAGAATGTCCAAGCCACAGAAAATGATTGAGAACTTATCTTGCATTGCTGCCATGGTGATGTTCTCAAGTGGGTACGATCGAGAGTAAAAAACAGAGTTTTTATTAAAAGAAGAGGCAAACAAACAAGAGATTTTGCAATCAGCAAGCTTCTCTAGCTTTAATAGATCATCATCACATAGCACATATGCCTCATCCACTCGATCTACTCCTCCAACTAGGTACCCACACCCTAGTTGGGCTTCTGAAAATCCTTCTTTCCAGAAGGTCCCGCGCCGCCTGGCTTCGGCTTCCCAGAGTACTTGATTGGGTTCTTGTTACGGCACTGCTTTTAGATGTGTCCAATAAATCCACAGCCGCGACACCGCATCTTGGAGAAGTCCGGCTTGTTAGGGCCATGACCTCCCCCCCCGTTAGCCCTCTTGGCCTGCGGTCCAGGCTGGTGCTCACGCTGCTGGAAAGGTCGCTTATTCGAACTGCCTCCGCCATTGGCGTTCTGGGGCCAGTTCCCACGACCACCGGAGCCCTCAGCACGGGGCTGCTGGTCCGCCTTTGCAGGACCATGGATATATGTGCGAATGACGGTGTCAGTTTTGATCACCTGCTCCTTCAGCTCCTTGTAAGTCGTCCAATTGGTCATGTCGCCGATCATGTGTGCCTCTTGCAGGTTGATAGGGAGGCCTTTCATAAAGAGGTGCATCATCTCCTCCTCAGACAAGGGCTTCTGGAGCGAGCGTGCTGCGGCCTCCAACTCGACCGCATATTCCTGCACCGGACGGTCATGACACTTGATATGCTCAAGGCGTCCGCGCAGTTCCAGGTCGGACTTCTTGACCATGAATGCCTCTTTCAGCGCGGTGCAAAACTCCGGCCACCCAAATGGTCCATGCGCCTGCTTCTTAGCACCATACACTGCCCTGCGGGCCACCTCGTCCAATGCACGAGTGGCTGCAGTGACGCGAGCCTCAGGACGCACATTCGCAAGGATCATGGTTTCATTCACCAGATCAAGCCAAGGCTGCACCTCCGTCTTGCGATGGTTAAACTCAGGCAGAGGCGCCGAGAGAGACCCAAAGGGCGAGGTCTCAGTTGGAGGTGGCTGATGCATAGCCGTCGCAGCGCCTACCGCTGGGGGTGCGGGTGGAGCGGGTGCCGACTGAGCAGCAGGAGCGGGCCTGCGCCCAGGAGGAGGTTCGTAGATACCCTCCCTCCTAAGTTTGGTCACCTGCTCATTGAGCTTGTTGAATGATACTTGCAGATTATTGCAAGTCTTCTGAAGCCACTCAATTTCACGGTTCTTAGTGCCCAGGCTGCGACGGAACTCAGTAACCTCCTTCATGGTAATGCTCAGTCGAGCCTCGAGGTTTTGAGTGTGTTTCTTGAGTCCATCAATGGACGTCTGCTGCTGCAGGATGGTGATATTCTGAGTTGCCACCTTAGCCTGGAGTTGGACAATCTCCTCGGAGATAGGATAAGTCGTGCCTTCACCCTCAGTGAAGTCATTTTCATCACCAGTGGCCTCCTTCCCACAGGTGTTATCCTCTTCCCCAAGGTTATCAGGGGCACCATGGTTCTCAGCTTCACCATGGTGCTCAGCTTCACCATGGTGCTCAGCTTCATCATGGTTCTCAGCTTCAAGGTCCAGGTCCAAGTCCTCAATATCATCCAATTCAATGTCAGCCATTGCCTCATCTTGATTGAGGTCAATCTCAGCAGCATTGCTCACCACCTCATTAGGTGCAGTGGGCCCTTCCTCCCTTGCCATATCCTTCTCTTGGCCAGATGCCATAAGGATTAAGGGAGCTTGTAAGATCTGGGTTGATTCTGTTAAAGTCTTTTTACCACCTCAATGGTAAAGCAAGAAATTCTTATAAAAGAAATTTCTTCTACAGAATAATCCAAGTTACCCAAGGTAACAGATTTGTTGTCAAGCACTCCCAATCACCTAAGTGAAAGGGCAGGGTCTATCCAAATCTCAATGAAGAGAACTTGTATAACCCTCAACAAATCCTCCAGATCTAAGTTTATACTCCACTACTCAACAGTAGAGAGTCTTCCACCAAAAGGTGGGCAAGAGAGATAAAAATCTCTCTTCTTAGCTTGAAATTGCAGTTGTAGATCTTGTAGATCTTGAACTCTTCAAGCTTCCAGATCTTGAGTATTCTCTTTAAAGAGAAATCACAACTCTAAGATCTATAAAAAAAAATCTCTAGGGGCAAAATCCCCACTAGGCTTAGGATAACCCTAGCTCTAGATACCAATGTAACAACCACGGCCCTTATAACAACGGGCAACCGTGTGTTAAATATAAAATCCTCCTTGACAACTTATATAAAATCAAGATACAAGGCTTGAAAGAATCTAGCTAATCCCACCAAGGGATAACCAAGCCTTAAGCTAAGCTTGAAAGATCTTGAGGAGAGAAGTTGTAGTTGCTGATGAAGCCTTAGCAAATAGAGAGCTTCTTGTAGAACTTGTTCTTAGGAAATCACAATCCTAATTGTGTAGGTCAGCTTGTTAGGAGAATCCAAGAACTTAGAGAAATCCCATTTCCAAGTTAGATTGTTGGAGTTGGGAAGTGGGAATGGGCCTTGGAAGCTCCAACCCCTTCCACAATACCCCTTGGGGCTCTTCCCAACCATGGCTTCCATGGTTGGGGAGCTAGGAGGCTTGGAGCCTAGGTGGCACATTTGTTTGGTTGGGAAAACCCAACTTAATTGTGTTGTATGGTTGTTTTGTGTTTGGTTGGATTGTAACCACAACTGGCACAATTTGATTGGTTGGGAATCCAACCTTTCCAATCTTCACTTTGATGGGTTGGAAGTTTCCAAGCCTCAAGGTTGAGGTTTGGAACAACCCAAACCAACCTTCCCCTCCAACTCAACCTCTCCGTTTCCCATCGCGTCATTTCCCATCGAGCATTCTCTCGATGTTGACTTAGGAAACTAGAGGTAGCTAGGCAGGGTAGGTCATGCGTTACACTCCTCCCCCCCTAGGTGGCAACGTCCCCGTTGCCTTAGGGTGCTTTTGAGGACGAGCGCTTCGAGCACGCCGTGTTACATTACGACCAGGGTCAACACCCTCCATTGGCTGTGCGGCGGCTCGTCGAGCCATGTCTGTCATGTATGACTGAACTGCAGTTTCAGTCAAATGCTCTTCTGGCTCCCATGAGTTGTGTTCAGGCCCGTAGCCTTTCCACTTGATGAGGAACTCTCGTACTGTTTTGCGGCCGCGCTGTCGATCACGATGCATCAGCACTCGTTCGACTTCATAAAACAGTTCCTCCCCCAGGACGATTGTTGGTGGCGGTAAGTACTTGCCTTCTGCAACGTACTTGTTCAACAGAGACACATGGAAGACGTTGTGAATCTGTAAAGTGTCAGGTAGCTTAAGCTTGTAAGCTACCACACCAACGCGCCTGATCACCTCGAAGGGCCCAATCCATCGAGGGAACAGCTTTCGTGCTCCAGGGATTTTGAGACGAATGTTCTTCGTGCTCAACAAAACTTTGTCTCCAACCTCAAACGAGACTTCCCGGCGTTTCATGTCGGCGTAAGACTTTTGTCGCTGCTGAGAGAGTTGTAGCCAATGGCGAGCAGACTTAAGCGCTTCTTGCTGCTTGCCAACAAAGTCTTTAGCGGCTGGAATTTTCAATCCTCCGATCCCATGCGTAGCAGGCGTTGTGGGATGCCGACCATAGTTCAGAATGAAAGGTTTCTCACGTGTACCTTCATGAACTGAATTGTTCACTGCGAATTCAACGACAGGCAACAACTCGTCCCAATCATCCTGAGTTGGACCAATAAATGAACGAAGCATCTGCTCAAGTGTCCGGTTTGTTCGTTCCGTCTGCCCATCGGTTTGTGGGTGGAACGCCGATGACAACTTAAGCTTCGTTCCTAGTGTCCGTGTGACTTCTTGCCAGAACCGGCTTGTGAAGCGCGGATCCCGGTCGGACACCAATACACGTGGTAACCCGTGTAAGCGGAAAACGTGCGCCACAAACAATTTGGCCGTATCTTCCGCAGATACGTCAGTTGTCGTAGCCACGAAATGCACCATTTTTGTCAGACGATCCACAAACACTAGGATCGCTGTATGGCCATCGCGAGACTTGGGAAGATCCGTGATAAAATCCAAGGATACGCTCTCCCAAGGTTCATTCGGGATCTCGAGTGGTTGAAGCAAACCACCAGGCTTCTTTGTGTCCGTTTTATTTCGTGCGCATGCATCGCATCGCGCCACGAATTGTTGGACCTCAGTGCCCAATCCCGGCCACCAGTACACATCACTCAAGGCCCACCTCGTCTTCTTGACCCCTAGGTGTCCTCCGTACTTAGCGGCATGTATTTCTTCCAGAATATCATTCCGCAGGTTACCCACGTGAGGTACAACAATCTCATTCTTACGCCACCAGAGCTCGTGCTCCCACATGAGTTCCTTCGTGTTTCGTGGGTTCTGAAACCAGGGGTCAATCTGATACCCTGTGCGGATGCGTTTCAGAAAACCAGTGAAGGTAATCTCACTCACTCGAGCCGTTGCTAGGACACTGAAGCAAGCAGAAAATACTGCCGCATCTTCTGTGTCGTCTAGCCATGTTGCTGCCCCTATCGGCTGTCTGCTGAGGGGGTCAGCCAGGTTCGTCGAACCTGCTCGATATCGAATATCGAAGGTGAACCCACTAAGGAGTTCCGCCCATCGGGCTTGACGTCGAGTAAGCGTGGCTTGGGTGGCGAAATAGGTGTTTGGACAGTGATCAGTTGTAACCACAAAGTCCACACCCTCCAGATAACATCGCCATGTGCGTAGCGCATGAACGACCGCCAACAGTTCTTGTTCGGACGTCGTATAGCGCTGCTCTGCCGGGGAGAGCTTTCGACTCTCAAATGCCACTGGTCTCCCTTCTTGCAAGAGGACCGCCCCAATCCCAATCAATGAGGCGTCAGTAACAACCTCATAGGGTTTTGTCGGATCTGGTAAAACCAGTACCGGAGCATTGGTCAGCATTCGCTTGACCTCGTCGAATGCCTTTTGGCATTGTTGTGTCCATTGCCAAGCACTACTCTTGCGAGTGAGGGCCGTCAATGGAGCAACAACGGTAGAATAATTCTGCAAAAATCGACGAAAATAGTTCGCCAGTCCTAAAAACGACCTGATTTGACCCACATCTTGTGGCACCGGCCAGTTTTGGACTGCGACAACTTTCTTTGGGTCTACTTTGAGACCATCATTTCCCACGAGATGGCCAAGATATTCCAACTCGCGTTTGTAGAAATGACATTTCCATAGGCGAGCATAGAACTTATGCTCTCGGAGTTTCCCTAACACCCATTTAAGGTGTCGCGTGTGCTCCTCTTCTGTCTTGGAATAAACCAAGATGTCATCCAGATAGACTAGAACGAACTGTCCAATCGCCTCGCGAAAGACATCATTCATAGCTCTTTGAAAAGATGCAGGAGCATTGGTCAAGCCAAAGCTCAGCACTCGCCACTGAAAATGACCAAACGGCGATCGGAAAGCCGTCTTGGGTACATCTTCTTCAGTGATGCGCAATTGGTGATACCCTTGTGCGAGGTCCAATGCGCTGAACCACTGGGCACCCTGGAGTTTGTCGAACAGGTCCTCTATTCTCGGTAGGGGATACCTGTTCTTCACCGTTATCTTGTTCAGAGCACGGTAGTCTACGCACATGCGTAAACCTCCGCCCTTTTTGTTCACAAACAAGATCGGCGCTCCGTAAGGTGATGCGCTTGGTTCAATCCATCCCTTCCTGAGGTACTCCTCAATTTGTTGTTTAGCCTCCTCGTACTCAGCTGGACTGAGGCGATACAGAGGTCTAAACGGTGGGAGCTTTCCAGGCTCCACTGGGATGGTGTGACCGACAGCACGGTCTGGAGGAAGGCCATCTGGGATGGGCTTAAAAACCTCTGCAAACTCGTCCGCCAGTGCTCTCATCTGAGGCGGGAAATCCTCGACCCCAGGCATCTCGTGTTCAGCATTCTCAAGCTGTACCACAAAGAAGGTATCGGCTTGTCGAACATGCTGTCCGAACTCGTTTGCGAGCGCAAAACTCACATCGGGACGCTCCGACGTTTGTTGTTCGTTTGTGATCAAGTCGTTAGGCACTTGCCATTGGACTGTGTCACCATTTTTTGAGAATGAGACAGTATTGTCCTGGAAATCGAGCTTGACTTCATTCGCTCGAAGCCAATCCATTCCAAGGACAAGGTCGACGCCTGCGAGAAGGGGTAAAACATACGCGCAAATTTCTTCGTGATAACCCTCAATATCCATGTTGATCCGTGTCTGCCCTTTGCTTGGGATAATGCTATCATCACCAAGGCGAATGGGGCAAGACGGTCCTTCAACGAGGATCATGCGTGCTGTGGCCCACTTTTCGTTAAAGAGGGAAACAGTTGCACCCGTGTCAACAAGGATTTTTGCGTTTTCCCCGTTCACGCTACCCGCAAGCAACAAATTTTGTTGATGCTTTGGGCGAATAGGACATGCCACAATACTCGTCGAGGGTTTGAAGTACACCTTGACGTTGTGACGAGCGCGTCCATGTGACTGAGATTTGGTCCACCACACATGGTGTCCCTTGTCCCACGCCGCTAGGACCGGCCATCCACGAAGCGCATGGAACAATTCGCCTTTCACTGTGCGAGTCACCAACGCGATCGAAGTCAGGGGGTGCTCTTGAGTGCAACGACTCACAATCTCAATGACCGAAGGCAGAATGTCCAAGCCACAGAAAATGATTGAGAACTTATCTTGCATTGCTGCCATGGTGATGTTCTCAAGTGGGTACGATCGAGAGTAAAAAACAGAGTTTTTATTAAAAGAAGAGGCAAACAAACAAGAGATTTTGCAATCAGCAAGCTTCTCTAGCTTTAATAGATCATCATCACATAGCACATATGCCTCATCCACTCGATCTACTCCTCCAACTAGGTACCCACACCCTAGTTGGGCTTCTGAAAATCCTTCTTTCCAGAAGGTCCCGCGCCGCCTGGCTTCGGCTTCCCAGAGTACTTGATTGGGTTCTTGTTACGGCACTGCTTTTGGATGTGTCCAATAAATCCACAGCCGCGACACCGCATCTTGGAGAAGTCCGGCTTGTTAGGGCCATTACCTCCCCCCCCGTTAGCCCTCTTGGCCTGCGGTCCAGGCTGGTGCTCACGCTGCTGGAAAGGTCGCTTATTCGAACTGCCTCCGCCATTGGCGTTCTGGGGCCAGTTCCCACGACCACCGGAGCCCTCAGCACGGGGCTGCTGGTCCGCCTTTGCAGGACCATGGATATATGTGCGAATGACGGTGTCAGTTTTGATCACCTGCTCCTTCAGCTCCTTGTAAGTCGTCCAATTGGTCATGTCGCCGATCATGTGTGCCTCTTGCAGGTTGATAGGGAGGCCTTTCATAAAGAGGTGCATCATCTCCTCCTCAGACAAGGGCTTCTGGAGCGAGCGTGCTGCGGCCTCCAACTCGACCGCATATTCCTGCACCGGACGGTCATGACACTTGATATGCTCAAGGCGTCCGCGCAGTTCCAGGTCGGACTTCTTGACCATGAATGCCTCTTTCAGCGCGGTGCAAAACTCCGGCCACCCAAATGGTCCATGCGCCTGCTTCTTAGCGCCATACACTGCCCTGCGGGCCACCTCGTCCAATGCACGAGTGGCTGCAGTGACGCGAGCCTCAGGACGCACATTCGCAAGGATCATGGTTTCATTCACCAGATCAAGCCAAGGCTGCACCTCCGTCTTGCGATGGTTAAACTCAGGCAGAGGCGCCGAGAGAGACCCAAAGGGCGAGGTCTCAGTTGGAGGTGGCTGATGCATAGCCGTCGCAGCGCCTACCGCTGGGGGTGCGGGTGGAGCGGGTGCCGACTGAGCAGCAGGAGCGGGCCTGCGCCCAGGAGGAGGTTCGTAGATACCCTCCCTCCTAAGTTTGGTCACCTGCTCATTGAGCTTGTTGAATGATACTTGCAGATTATTGCAAGTCTTCTGAAGCCACTCAATTTCACGGTTCTTAGTGCCCAGGCTGCGACGGAACTCAGTAACCTCCTTCATGGTAATGCTCAGTCGAGCCTCGAGGTTTTGAGTGTGTTTCTTGAGTCCATCAATGGACGTCTGCTGCTGCAGGATGGTGATATTCTGAGTTGCCACCTTAGCCTGGAGTTGGACAATCTCCTCGGAGATAGGATAAGTCGTGCCTTCACCCTCAGTGAAGTCATTTTCATCACCAGTGGCCTCCTTCCCACAGGTGTTATCCTCTTCCCCAAGGTTATCAGGGGCACCATGGTTCTCAGCTTCACCATGGTGCTCAGCTTCACCATGGTGCTCAGCTTCATCATGGTTCTCAGCTTCAAGGTCCAGGTCCAAGTCCTCAATATCATCCAATTCAATGTCAGCGATTGCCTCATCTTGATTGAGGTCAATCTCAGCAGCATTGCTCACCACCTCATTAGGTGCAGTGGGCCCTTCCTCCCTTGCCATATCCTTCTCTTGGCCAAATGCCATAAGGATTAAGGGAGCTTGTAAGATCTGGGTTGATTCTGTTAAAGTCTTTTTACCACCTCAATGGTAAAGCAAGAAATTCTTATAAAAGAAATTTCTTCTACAGAATAATCCAAGTTACCCAAGGTAACAGATTTGTTGTCAAGCACTCCCAATCACCTAAGTGAAAGGGCAGGGTCTATCCAAATCTCAATGAAGAGAACTTGTATAACCCTCAACAAATCCTCCAGATCTAAGTTTATACTCCACTACTCAACAGTAGAGAGTCTTCCACCAAAAGGTGGGCAAGAGAGATAAAAATCTCTCTTCTTAGCTTGAAATTGCAGTTGTAGATCTTGTAGATCTTGAACTCTTCAAGCTTCCAGATCTTGAGTATTCTCTTTAAAGAGAAATCACAACTCTAAGATCTATAAAAAAAAATCTCTAGGGGCAAAATCCCCACTAGGCTTAGGATAACCCTAGCTCTAGATACCAATGTAACAACCACGGCCCTTATAACAACGGGCAACCGTGTGTTAAATATAAAATCCTCCTTGACAACTTAAATCCTCCTTAAATCAAGATACAAGGCTTGAAAGAATCTAGCTAATCCCACCAAGGGATAACCAAGCCTTAAGCTAAGCTTGAAAGATCTTGAGGAGAGAAGTTGTAGTTGCTGATGAAGCCTTAGCAAATAGAGAGCTTCTTGTAGAACTTGTTCTTAGGAAATCACAATCCTAATTGTGTAGGTCAGCTTGTTAGGAGAATCCAAGAACTTAGAGAAATCCCATTTCCAAGTTAGATTGTTGGAGTTGGGAAGTGGGAATGGGCCTTGGAAGCTCCAACCCCTTCCACAATACCCCTTGGGGCTCTTCCCAACCATGGCTTCCATGGTTGGGGAGCTAGGAGGCTTGGAGCCTAGGTGGCACATTTGTTTGGTTGGGAAAACCCAACTTAATTGTGTTGTATGGTTGTTTTGTGTTTGGTTGGATTGTAACCACAACTGGCACAATTTGATTGGTTGGGAATCCAACCTTTCCAATCTTCACTTTGATGGGTTGGAAGTTTCCAAGCCTCAAGGTTGAGGTTTGGAACAACCCAAACCAACCTTCCCCTCCAACTCAACCTCTCCGTTTCCCATCGCGTCATTTCCCATCGAGCATTCTCTCGATGTTGACTTAGGAAACTAGAGGTAGCTAGGCAGGGTAGGTCATGCGTTACACTCCTCCCCCCCTAGGTGGCAACGTCCCCGTTGCCTTAGGGTGCTTCTGAGGACGAGCGCTTCGAGCACGCCGTGTTACATTACGACCAGGGTCAACACCCTCCATTGGCTGTGCGGCGGCTCGTCGAGCCATGTCTGTCATGTATGACTGAACTGCAGTTTCAGTCAAATGCTCTTCTAGCTCCCATGAGTTGTGTTCAGGCCCGTAGCCTTTCCACTTGATGAGGAACTCTCGTACTGTTTTGCGGCCGCGCTGTCGATCACGATGCATCAGCACTCGTTCGACTTCATAAAACAGTTCCTCCCCCAGGACGATTGTTGGTGGCGGTAAGTACTTGCCTTCTGCAACGTACTTGTTCAACAGAGACACATGGAAGACGTTGTGAATCTGTAAAGTGTCAGGTAGCTTAAGCTTGTAAGCTACCACACCAACGCGCCTGATCACCTCGAAGGGCCCAATCCATCGAGGGAACAGCTTTCGTGCTCCAGGGATTTTGAGACGAATGTTCTTCGTGCTCAACAAAACTTTGTCTCCAACCTCAAACGAGACTTCCCGGCGTTTCATGTCGGCGTAAGACTTTTGTCGCTGCTGAGAGAGTTGTAGCCAATGGCGAGCAGACTTAAGCGCTTCTTGCTGCTTGCCAACAAAGTCTTTAGCGGCTGGAATTTTCAATCCTCCGATCCCATGCGTAGCAGGCGTTGTGGGATGCCGACCATAGTTCAGAATGAAAGGTTTCTCACGTGTACCTTCATGAACTGAATTGTTCACTGCGAATTCAACGACAGGCAACAACTCGTCCCAATCATCCTGAGTTGGACCAATAAATGAACGAAGCATCTGCTCAAGTGTCCGGTTTGTTCGTTCCGTCTGCCCATCGGTTTGTGGGTGGAACGCCGATGACAACTTAAGCTTCGTTCCTAGTGTCCGTGTGACTTCTTGCCAGAACCGGCTTGTGAAGCGCGGATCCCGGTCGGACACCAATACACGTGGTAACCCGTGTAAGCGGAAAACGTGCGCCACAAACAATTTGGCCGTATCTTCCGCAGATACGTCAGTTGTCGTAGCCACGAAATGCACCATTTTTGTCAGACGATCCACAAACACTAGGATCGCTGTATGGCCATTGCGAGACTTGGGAAGATCCGTGATAAAATCCAAGGATATGCTCTCCCAAGGTTCATTCGGGATCTCGAGTGGTTGAAGCAAACCACCAGGCTGTCAGAACTTATAGCTCACTTGTTTCTGTAGGCTATAGTGGGGTATCCCATAGGGGGTACAACCCAATTAGGGTTTCCTATTTGTACTCACTTCGTTCATAGTCATTCCATTCTCGTTCTTTGTTTTCACATGGAATCAGAGCAGGTTCCCTCCTAGGGACTGCTTCTAGGGCCCACCGAACCGCGCACCGAGGCGCGTTTTTTTTTAGCGACCCGTCGTGTCGCCCCTAGCGGACCGTTGCTCCGCCCTTCCCCTCGCGGCTCCGCCGCCCTTCCCTAGCGGCCCCGCCGCCCTTCGATCGCGGCCCCGCCGCCCTCTGCTACGCGGCCCCGCCGCCGCCCTTTGATCGCGGCCCCGCCGCCCTCGGCTACGCGGCCCCGCCGCCCTCTGCCTCGCGGCCCCGCCGCCCTCTGCTACGCGGCCCCGCCGCCCTCTGCTACGCGGCCCCGCCGCCCTCTGCTACGCGGCCCCGCCGCCCTTCGATCGCGGCCCCGCTGCCCTTTACCACGCGGCCCCGCCGCCCTCTGCTACGCGGCCCCGCCGCCCTCTGCTACGCGGCCCCGCCGCCCTTCGATCGCGGCCCCGCCGCCCTCTGCTACGCGGCCCCGCCGCCCTCTGCTACGCGGCCCCGCCGCCCCCTGCTACGCGGCCCCGCCGCTCTCTTCGGTCGCGGCCCCGCCGCCCTCTGCTACGTGGCCCCGCTGCCCTCTGCTACGCGGCCCCTCCGCCCTCTGCTACGCGGCCCCGCCGCTCTCTTCGGTCGCGGCCCCGCCGCCACTCTGCTACGCGGCCCCGCCGATCCGCCCAGCAGCAGCCGCCGCCGCCTGAGCCGCCGCCGAGCCGCCGCCGAGCCGTCGCCGAGCCGCCGCCGAGCCGCCGCCGAGCCGCCGCCGAGCCGCCGCCCGAGCCGCCGCCGAGCCGCCCGAGCCGCCGCCGAGCCGCCCGTGACGCCCGAGCCGCCCGCGCCGCCCAGCAGCAGCCGAGCCGCCGCCGAGCCGCCGCCGCCTGAGCCGCCGCCGAGCCGCCGCCGAGCCGCCGCCGAGCCGCCGCCGAGCCGCCGCCCGAGCCGCCGCCGAGCCGCCCGTGCCGCCCGAGCCGCCCGCGCCGCCCGAGCCGCCTGCGGAGCCGTGCTGCTGTTCCTCTGCTGCTGACCTACCCGCCTCTCCCAGCCCGGTGAGATTTTCAGCTGCTGTCATGGCCACCCCCAATGTTCTTACCTTTGACGCTGAGGGGAGGGCCATTGACTTTGCCGTCTGGATTGAAGACCTGCAGCTGTACTTACTGTGTGATGCGATAGATGAGGTCTCTCTCTTTGACTTTGTCTCTGGCGCTGTCCCTGCCCCACCTGCTGATGCTGACTCTGCCGTTCGCTCCAAGTGGGCGACCCGCGATGCTGCTGCACGTCTTGCTGTGCGTCGCCACCTCCCTTCCTCTGAGCGTGCCCACTTTAGTCAGTGCAAGACCGCTCAGGCCTTGTACGACGCTGTAGTTGCACGCTACTCCTCCCCTTCCTCCGCTACCCTTAGCCGCCTCATGCTACCGTTTCTCTTCCCTGACCTCGCTTCCTTTCCCACTGTCGCTGACCTCGTTACCCACCTCCGTGCTAGTGACACCCGCTACCGCGCTGCCCTTCCTGCTGAGTTCCGCGCTGCGAACCCTCCTCCCATGTACATCACTCTCTACTTTCTCGTCACCCGTCTCCCTGAGTCCCTTCGTGTCGTTAGGGACCAGTTTCTCTCTGTCTGTCCCACCACTCTCACTGTCGACCTCCTTGAGGAGTCCCTGCTAGCGGCTGAGAAGAGTATTGTCGCTGTAGGGGCCTCTCGGGGTGACCCTCGCACCCCCATCTTTGAGGGGTGTGGTCCTTCCCCCCTGCTGCCCTCTGTCGCCTCTGCCGCTGCGGCCGACCTCACTGGTTTTGAGTCGGTCGGCGCGGCGTCTGCCCCCAGCGGCAGACGCCGCGCTGGCAAGGGCAAGGGGGGCAAGGGAGCGGGTGGAGCTAGAGGGGGCGGTGGAGGAGGCGGTGGGGGTGGCGGGGGGAGTGGGGGTGGCAGTGGGGGTGGTGGCGGGAGTGGAGGTACTGGTGGCGGCGGTGGAGGCGGAGGTGGCGGTGGAGGTGGTAGCGGAGGAGGCGGTGGGAGCGGTGGGAGCGACGGTCCTGGTGGGGGAGGTGGAGGTGGAGACGGGGGTGGCGGTGGAGGCGGGGGTGGCAGTGGAGGCGGGGGTCGGAGTGGCTCGTCCCAGCGGAGCAGCTCCGGGGGTGGTCAGCGCCAGCAGCAGCAGCAGCAGCAGCCGCAGCAGCAGCCACAGCAGCAGCAGCGCTCTCGCACCGTCCCCGCCCCTCAGCAGCTCCGTGAGTGGTACTCGCAGCGTCAGCGTGGTGGTGCGCTTGGTCCTTGCCCCTACGTTCTCCGCACCGGTGACCGTGCAGGGGAGAGGTGTGGAGGCGCCCACACTGCCCGCCGCTGCTTTGGCCGCCTAACCGACGCCTGGCGTCAGCAGTTTCCGGAGGCAGCTGAGATCCCCCGCTGGGGAGAGCTGTCTAGGGCTGGTGTAGCTATTTATGATCTTGATTTTGATGCTATTCTCTCTGCTATGTATGCTGCGATTGGTAGTGATGAGGATGACTGTTACCGGTGTTTCCCGCCCGACCCGGGCATTGGTACTGCCGCGTCAGGTACTAGTGAGGCTGCTGCTCTAGGTGCCAGTGCGTCTGTGCTCTCAGGTGCTGGTGAGTCTGCCCTCTCAGGTACTGTGTCGGCTTCGGCCTCTCACACCTTCACCCTTGACTCTGGAGCGTCTCGCTCCTTCTTTCGGGACCGCACCACTCTCACGCCGCTGAGTCGGCCGGTTGCGGTGTCCCTGGCTGACCCCTCTGGGGGGCCTGTCCTGTCTCGCTTCTCCACTGTCCTCCCGTGTCCGGCGGCCCCCTCTGGCACCCTGACTGGTCTTTACCTCCCCTCGTTCTCGACGAACTTGGTGAGTGGTGCTGACCTCCAGGATGCGGGTGTCCACCAGTTCACCCCTGCTCGTCAGCGGGTGACCCACTGCACGGAGGCGGATACAGGTCGCCACCTGGCTACGTTTACACATCGGCCAGGGTCGAGCCTGTACACTCTGACCACTGCTTCTCCTCCAGGTGCTGAGTCTGGTAGGGTCACTTCGTCTGGTCAGGTGTTTGCTGCAGCGTCCAGGTCTGGTCCTGAGTCTGCCCCCTGCTCGTGCCGTCGTCTGTCTCACGAGACCCTCCTCTGGCACCACCGCCTTGGCCACCCCTCTCTGCTTCGGCTCAGGGGCATGGCCTCGCGAGTCCTTGTGTCTGGTCTTCCCCGGTCTCTCCCTCCCCTTCCTCCGGGCCCTGGCCCCACCTGTGTCCCCTGTGTCGAGGGGCGCCAGCGTGCTGCCCCTCACTCCTCCCAGTTTCCTCCGACAGAGGCCCCGTTGCAGACGCTTCACATGGATGTGTGGGGCCCAGCCCGCGTCCGTGGACAGGGTCAGGAGCGCTACTTCCTGCTGGTGGTTGACGACTACTCGCGTTACACCACGGTCTTCCCCTTGCGCAGCAAGGGTGACGTCACTGCGGTGTTGATCGACTGGATCCGCGCAGCTCGTCTCCAGCTTCGGAGGAGCTTTGGCTCTGACTTCCCTGTTTTGCGTCTGCACTCGGACAGAGGCGGAGAGTTCTCCTCTGGCCTCCTGAGTGCCTACTGTCGTGCACGAGGCATCCGTCAGACCTTCACGCTTCCGGACTCACCACAGCAGAATGGGATTGCTGAGCGCCGCATTGGCATGGTCATGGACGTCGCTCGTACGTCCATGATGCATGCGGCTGCTCCCCATTTTCTGTGGCCGTTTGCGGTCAGGTACGCTGCGCACCAGATCAACCTCCACCCCAGGGTCTCTCGCCCGGAGACCTCCCCAGCCCTGCTGTGGACGGGGAAGGTTGGCGATGCGTCGGCGTTCCGGGTCTGGGGATCTCGGGCGTTTGTTCGCGACCTGTCTGCGGACAAGCTGTCCCCTCGTGCTTCTCCCTGCGTCTTCCTGGGGTTCCCCCCCGACGCCCCTGGGTGGCAGTTTTACCACCCCACCTCTCGGCGTGTTCTGTCCTCCTAGGACGTCACGTTCGACGAGTCGGTACCCTACTACCGCCTCTTCCCCTACCGCACTCCGTCCCTCCCCCCACCCCCGCTCTTCTTGGTACCAGGTCCCCCCCCGGTAGTCCCCCTCCCCCCTCAGGGTCCTGCCCCTTCAGGTGTGTCCCAGGTAGACGCGGTCGAGCCTGTCGAGGTCACTGGTGACTCTGGTGCTGCTGCGGGAGCTGAGCCTGGGGGTGCGGAGTCTGGGGGTGCTGAGCCTGGGGGTGCTGAGCCTGGGGGTGCTGTGCCTGGGGGTGCTGAGTCTGGAGGTGCCGAGTCTGGGGGTGCTGTGCCTGGGGGTGCTGAGCCTGGGGGTGCTGAGCCTGGGGGTGCTGAGCCTGGGGGTGCCGTGCCTGGGGGTGCTGTGTCTAGAGGTGCTGTGCCTGGGGGTGCTTCGTCTCGCCGGGAGCCACTCTCCCCACAGGAGCTGCGTGAGTGGTTTGCCGGGCGCTGGAGGCGTGCTGCTGGTGCTGGTGGTTCTTCGGCTGCAGAGGGTACTGCTGCTGCGCGCCCCGCCGGCGCTCGTACTGTGGGTGCTGGAGCTGCTGAGTCTGAGAGTTCTCCTGGAGCTGGTCCTGCTGAGGGTGTTGGCGCTGAGCCTGCTGTTGGCGGCCCGACTGACAGTGCTCCTGGTGCTGCGGCTGGAGGTTCTGGAGCTTCTGGTGGTGCTGCTGGAGGTGCTGCTGGAGTGGGTGCTCCTGCCGGGGCTGCTGGTGCTGTTCCTGCTGTTTCTAGCGTCGCCGCGCGGCCCCGACCGTACTTCGTTCCGCTCCTGCAGCAGGTTCTTGGTCTTACACCTCCTCCTCCTCCCTTAGAGGGTCCGCAGCCTGTCCGGTCACAGCCACAGCTACAGCCTGCCTCCCCTTTGCCTGCTCCTTCTCCCTACGCAGGTCCGACTGGAGGTCTTACTGAGCGTCGTGAGCCTGCGTCTCGTCCTGTGTCGCCTGTTCGTACTGAGCGCGCTAGTGGTCGCGGGTCGCGTCAGCGTCCTCCTCCTGTCCCTGGCACGCACCGGATGTCACTGCGTCCGTCCACTGCTCCTCTGCGTGCCCCTTTGCCTTCTCCTCCTGCTTCCTCTCTTCCTGCTCTTGCCGACCCGGAGTCGGACGCTCTTCGTGCTGCCAGTCCTACTGTCACGCGTCTCCTGGCTACTGCTGTCACTGACCCCTCCTTCGAGTCGTCTGCTGCGTCTGCCCTTGTCACTGAGCTTGTCGACTTTGCTGCGCGCTGTCGTCTAGACTACGCTGCTCGTCTTGTCACTGAGTCTGAGTCCGCCTGTCCTCCGTCCGTCGGGGGTGAGTGTGCCCTTGGCACGGACGTCCTTGAGGACAGGCAGGAGGAGTTCCAGTCTCTGGCCGCCGCTTCACCTCGTCTCGCGTCTGTACTGCTAGCCCCTGAGGGAGACCCGGATGCACCAGACATCCCGACTCCGCGCTCTTACGCGGAGGCGATAGAGGGTCCCTACTCCTCTCAGTGGCAGGCAGCTATGGATGCAGAGATGGCTTCCTGGAAGTCCACAGGCACCTACGTTGACGCTGTTCCCCCTCCTGGGGCGAACATCGTCAGTGGCATGTGGATTTTCAGGGTGAAGCGGCCGCCGGGTTCTCCGCCTGTCTTCAAGGCGCGTTACGTGGCTCGTGGCTTCAGTCAGCGGCAGGGGGTTGACTACTTTCAGACCTTCTCCCCCACCCCGAAGATGACCACTCTTCGGGTTCTGCTACACGTTGCTGCTCACCGTGACTACGAGCTGCACTCTCTCGACTTCAGCACAGCTTTCCTGCAGGGCAGCCTGCACGAGGAGATCTGGCTGCGTCGCCCACCTGGCTTCACTGGGTCTTTCCCTCCTGGTACCCAGTGGAGTCTCCGGCGTCCAGTCTACGGTCTCCGCCAGGCGCCACGTGAGTGGCACGATACACGGAGGACTACGCTCGCGGCACTTGGGTTTGCTCCTTCCACTGCCGACCCGTCGCTGTTTCTGCGCACCGACACCTCTCTGCCGCCGTTCTACATCCTCGTGTACGTCGACGACTTGGTCTTTGCCACAGCTGACACTGCTGGACTCGCCTACGTGAAGTCGGAGCTGCAGAAGAGACACACGTGCACTGACCTGGGTGAACTGCGCAGCTACCTTGGCCTGCAGATCACCCGGGACAGAGCACGCCGCACCATTACCCTGACTCAGTCACACATGGTGCAGCAGGTCCTTCAGCGCTTCGGCTTCACGTACTCCTCGCCTCAGGCCACTCCTCTGCCTACTCGCCACTCGCTCTCAGCTCTGCCTTCGGATGAGTCCGTAGAGTCGAGTGGCCCGTTTGCAGAGCTTGTTGGCTGCCTCATGTACCTGATGACCTGCACACGACCTGACCTCGCATACCCTCTTAGCATTCTCGCACGCTTTGTTGCTCCTGGGAGACACCGACCAGAGCACATGGCTGCAGCGAAGAGGGTGTTGCGCTACTTGTGCAGTACGTCGGGCACGGGGCTAGTGCTTGGAGGGCGCAGTCCAGTGGTCCTCACTGGGCACGCAGACGCTTCTTGGGCTGACGACCAGGCTACGCAGCGGTCGTCACAGGGTTACACCTTCAGCCTTGGTTCCGGCTCTGTCTCGTGGCGGGCTACCCGCTCGTCCTCTGTTCTCGGCTCCAGTTGTGAGGCTGAGATCTACGCTGGGGCTATGGCTGCACAGGAGTTACGCTGGCTCACCTACCTGCTGACCGACCTTGGAGAGCAGCCTCGTTCTCCTCCAGTCCTGTACGTAGACAACAAGGCCATGCTGGCCTTGTGTCGAGAGCAGCGACTGGAGCACAGAACGAAGCACATTGCTCTTCGCTACTTTCTTGCTCGTGAGCTACAGCAGCGTGGACAGCTGCGACTTGCGTACGTGGCCTCTGAGGCCAACACTGCTGATGTCTTCACCAAGGCACTTGCGCCTTGTGATCATCAGCGTTGCTGCACGCAGTTGGGTCTTGTGCCTGTCTTGCCTCACTTGCTCTCCTCTTGACCTTGCTTGTACTTTCGCATATATATACTCTTGCTCTTGTATATCTCTATATATGATCTTGCATGTGAACTGGCCTTGTGGCCTTTGAACTTGTGCTCGGAATGCGTGGTGACTTTGTGATCCACCCTGAGCTTTGCTTTGCTTTGCTTGACTGGTCTTGTGACCCCTTGTTCTCCCCCACTTTGCCTATGGGGGTGTGTCAGAACTTATAGCTCACTTGTTTCTGTAGGCTATAGTGGGGTATCCCATAGGGGGTACAACCCAATTAGGGTTTCCTATTTGTACTCACTTCGTTCATAGTCATTCCATTCTCGTTCTTTGTTTTCACACAGGCTTCTTTGTGTCCGTTTTATTTCGTGCGCATGCATCGCATCGCGCCACGAATTGTTGGACCTCAGTGCCCAATCCCGGCCACCAGTACACATCACTCAAGGCCCACCTCGTCTTCTTGACCCCTAGGTGTCCTCCGTACTTAGCGGCATGTATTTCTTCCAGAATATCATTCCGCAGGTTACCCACGTGAGGTACAACAATCTCATTCTTACGCCACCAGAGCTCGTGCTCCCACATGAGTTCCTTCGTGTTTCGTGGGTTCTGAAACCAGGGGTCAATCTGATACCCTGTGCGGATGCGTTTCAGAAAACCAGTGAAGGTAATCTCACTCACTCGAGCCGTTGCTAGGACACTGAAGCAAGCAGAAAATACTGCCGCATCTTCTGTGTCGTCTAGCCATGTTGCTGCCCCTATCGGCTGTCTGCTGAGGGGGTCAGCCAGGTTCGTCGAACCTGCTCGATATCGAATATCGAAGGTGAACCCACTAAGGAGTTCCGCCCATCGGGCTTGACGTCGAGTAAGCGTGGCTTGGGTGGCGAAATAGGTGTTTGGACAGTGATCAGTTGTAACCACAAAGTCCACACCCTCCAGATAACATCGCCATGTGCGTAGCGCATGAACGACCGCCAACAGTTCTTGTTCGGACGTCGTATAGCGCTGCTCTGCCGGGGAGAGCTTTCGACTCTCAAATGCCACTGGTCTCCCTTCTTGCAAGAGGACCGCCCCAATCCCAATCAATGAGGCGTCAGTAACAACCTCATAGGGTTTTGTCGGATCTGGTAAAACCAGTACCGGAGCATTGGTCAGCATTCGCTTGACCTCGTCGAATGCCTTTTGGCATTGTTGTGTCCATTGCCAAGCACTACTCTTGCGAGTGAGGGCCGTCAATGGAGCAACAACGGTAGAATAATTCTGCAAAAATCGACGAAAATAGTTCGCCAGTCCTAAAAACGACCTGATTTGACCCACATCTTGTGGCACCGGCCAGTTTTGGACTGCGACAACTTTCTTTGGGTCTACTTTGAGACCATCATTTCCCACGAGATGGCCAAGATATTCCAACTCGCGTTTGTAGAAATGACATTTCCATAGGCGAGCATAGAACTTATGCTCTCGGAGTTTCCCTAACACCCATTTAAGGTGTCGCGTGTGCTCCTCTTCTGTCTTGGAATAAACCAAGATGTCATCCAGATAGACTAGAACGAACTGTCCAATCGCCTCGCGAAAGACATCATTCATAGCTCTTTGAAAAGATGCAGGAGCATTGGTCAAGCCAAAGCTCAGCACTCGCCACTGAAAATGACCAAACGGCGATCGGAAAGCCGTCTTGGGTACATCTTCTTCAGTGATGCGCAATTGGTGATACCCTTGTGCGAGGTCCAATGCGCTGAACCACTGGGCACCCTGGAGTTTGTCGAACAGGTCCTCTATTCTCGGTAGGGGATACCTGTTCTTCACCGTTATCTTGTTCAGAGCACGGTAGTCTACGCACATGCGTAAACCTCCGCCCTTTTTGTTCACGAACAAGATCGGCGCTCCGTAAGGTGATGCGCTTGGTTCAATCCATCCCTTCCTGAGGTACTCCTCAATTTGTTGTTTAGCCTCCTCGTACTCAGCTGGACTGAGGCGATACAGAGGTCTAAACGGTGGGAGCTTTCCAGGCTCCACTGGGATGGTGTGACCGACAGCACGGTCTGGAGGAAGGCCATCTGGGATGGGCTTAAAAACCTCTGCAAACTCGTCCGCCAGTGCTCTCATCTGAGGCGGGAAATCCTCGACCCCAGGCATCTCGTGTTCAGCATTCTCAAGCTGTACCACAAAGAAGGTATCGGCTTGTCGAACATGCTGTCCGAACTCGTTTGCGAGCGCAAAACTCACATCGGGACGCTCCGACGTTTGTTGTTCGTTTGTGATCAAGTCGTTAGGCACTTGCCATTGGACTGTGTCACCATTTTTTGAGAATGAGACAGTATTGTCCTGGAAATCGAGCTTGACTTCATTCGCTCGAAGCCAATCCATTCCAAGGACAAGGTCGACGCCTGCGAGAAGGGGTAAAACATACGCGCAAATTTCTTCGTGATAACCCTCAATATCCATGTTGATCCGTGTCTGCCCTTTGCTTGGGATAATGCTATCATCACCAAGGCGAATGGGGCAAGACGGTCCTTCAACGAGGATCATGCGTGCTGTGGCCCACTTTTCGTTAAAGAGGGAAACAGTTGCACCCGTGTCAACAAGGATTTTTGCGTTTTCCCCGTTCACGCTACCCGCAAGCAACAAATTTTGTTGATGCTTTGGGCGAATAGGACATGCCACAATACTCGTCAAGGGTTTGAAGTACACCTTGACGTTGTGACGAGCGCGTCCATGTGACTGAGAGTTGGTCCACCACACATGGTGTCCCTTGTCCCACGCCGCTAGGACCGGCCATCCACGAAGCGCATGGAACAATTCGCCTTTCACTGTGCGAGTCACCAACGCGATCGAAGTCAGGGGGTGCTCTTGAGTGCAACGACTCACAATCTCAATGACCGAAGGCAGAATGTCCAAGCCACAGAAAATGATTGAGAACTTATCTTGCATTGCTGCCATGGTGATGTTCTCAAGTGGGTACGATCGAGAGTAAAAAACAGAGTTTTTATTAAAAGAAGAGGCAAACAAACAAGAGATTTTGCAATCAGCAAGCTTCTCTAGCTTTAATAGATCATCATCACATAGCACATATGCCTCATCCACTCGATCTACTCCTCCAACTAGGTACCCACACCCTAGTTGGGCTTCTGAAAATCCTTCTTTCCAGAAGGTCCCGCGCCGCCTGGCTTCGGCTTCCCAGAGTACTTGATTGGGTTCTTGTTACGGCACTGCTTTTGGATGTGTCCAATAAATCCACAGCCGCGACACCGCATCTTGGAGAAGTCCGGCTTGTTAGGGCCATGACCTCCCCCCCCGTTAGCCCTCTTGGCCTGCGGTCCAGGCTGGTGCTCACGCTGCTGGAAAGGTCGCTTATTCGAACTGCCTCCGCCATTGGCGTTCTGGGGCCAGTTCCCACGACCACCGGAGCCCTCAGCACGGGGCTGCTGGTCCGCCTTTGCAGGACCATGGATATATGTGCGAATGACAGTGTCAGTTTTGATCACCTGCTCCTTCAGCTCCTTGTAAGTCGTCCAATTGGTCATGTCGCCGATCATGTGTGCCTCTTGCAGGTTGATAGGGAGGCCTTTCATAAAGAGGTGCATCATCTCCTCCTCAGACAAGGGCTTCTGGAGCGAGCGTGCTGCGGCCTCCAACTCGACCGCATATTCCTGCACCGGACGGTCATGACACTTGATATGCTCAAGGCGTCCGCGCAGTTCCAGGTCGGACTTCTTGACCATGAATGCCTCTTTCAGCGCGGTGCAAAACTCCGGCCACCCAAATGGTCCATGCGCCTGCTTCTTAGCGCCATACACTGCCCTGCGGGCCACCTCGTCCAATGCACGAGTGGCTGCAGTGACGCGAGCCTCAGGACGCACATTCGCAAGGATCATGGTTTCATTCACCAGATCAAGCCAAGGCTGCACCTCCGTCTTGCGATGGTTAAACTCAGGCAGAGGCGCCGAGAGAGACCCAAAGGGCGAGGTCTCAGTTGGAGGTGGCTGATGCATAGCCGTCGCAGCGCCTACCGCTGGGGGTGCGGGTGGAGCGGGTGCCGACTGAGCAGCAGGAGCGGGCCTGCGCCCAGGAGGAGGTTCGTAGATACCCTCCCTCCTAAGTTTGGTCACCTGCTCATTGAGCTTGTTGAATGATACTTGCAGATTATTGCAAGTCTTCTGAAGCCACTCAATTTCACGGTTCTTAGTGCCCAGGCTGCGACGGAACTCAGTAACCTCCTTCATGGTAATGCTCAGTCGAGCCTCGAGGTTCTGAGTGTGTTTCTTGAGTCCATCAATGGACGTCTGCTACTGCAGGATGGTGATATTCTGAGTTGCCACCTTAGCCTGGAGTTGGACAATCTCCTCGGAGATAGGATAAGTCGTGCCTTCACCCTCAGTGAAGTCATTTTCATCACCAGTGGCCTCCTTCCCACAGGTGTTATCCTCTTCCCCAAGGTTATCAGGGGCACCATGGTTCTCAGCTTCACCATGGTGCTCAGCTTCACCATGGTGCTCAGCTTCATCATGGTTCTCAGCTTCAAGGTCCAGGTCCAAGTCCTCAATATCATCCAATTCAATGTCAGCCATTGCCTCATCTTGATTGAGGTCAATCTCAGCAGCATTGCTCACCACCTCATTAGGTGCAGTGGGCCCTTCCTCCCTTGCCATATCCTTCTCTTGGCCAGATGCCATAAGGATTAAGGGAGCTTGTAAGATCTGGGTTGATTCTGTTAAAGTCTTTTTACCACCTCAATGGTAAAGCAAGAAATTCTTATAAAAGAAATTTCTTCTACAGAATAATCCAAGTTACCCAAGGTAACAGATTTGTTGTCAAGCACTCCCAATCACCTAAGTGAAAGGGCAGGGTCTATCCAAATCTCAATGAAGAGAACTTGTATAACCCTCAACAAATCCTCCAGATCTAAGTTTATACTCCACTACTCAACAGTAGAGAGTCTTCAACCAAAAGGTGGGCAAGAGAGATAAAAATCTCTCTTCTTAGCTTGAAATTGCAGTTGTAGATCTTGTAGATCTTGAACTCTTCAAGCTTCCAGATCTTGAGTATTCTCTTTAAAGAGAAATCACAACTCTAAGATCTATAAAAAAAAATCTCTAGGGGCAAAATCCCCACTAGGCTTAGGATAACCCTAGCTCTAGATACCAATGTAACAACCACGGCCCTTATAACAACGGGCAACCGTGTGTTAAATATAAAATCCTCCTTGACAACTTATATAAAATCAAGATACAAGGCTTGAAAGAATCTAGCTAATCCCACCAAGGGATAACCAAGCCTTAAGCTAAGCTTGAAAGATCTTGAGGAGAGAAGTTGTAGTTGCTGATGAAGCCTTAGCAAATAGAGAGCTTCTTGTAGAACTTGTTCTTAGGAAATCACAATCCTAATTGTGTAGGTCAGCTTGTTAGGAGAATCCAAGAACTTAGAGAAATCCCATTTCCAAGTTAGATTGTTGGAGTTGGGAAGTGGGAATGGGCCTTGGAAGCTCCAACCCCTTCCACAATACCCCTTGGGGCTCTTCCCAACCATGGCTTCCATGGTTGGGGAGCTAGGAGGCTTGGAGCCTAGGTGGCACATTTGTTTGGTTGGGAAAACCCAACTTAATTGTGTTGTATGGTTGTTTTGTGTTTGGTTGGATTGTAACCACAACTGGCACAATTTGATTGGTTGGGAATCCAACCTTTCCAATCTTCACTTTGATGGGTTGGAAGTTTCCAAGCCTCAAGGTTGAGGTTTGGAACAACCCAAACCAACCTTCCCCTCCAACTCAACCTCTCCGTTTCCCATCGCGTCATTTCCCATCGAGCATTCTCTCGATGTTGACTTAGGAAACTAGAGGTAGCTAGGCAGGGTAGGTCATGCGTTACACTCCTCCCCCCCTAGGTGGCAACGTCCCCGTTGCCTTAGGGTGCTTCTGAGGACGAGCGCTTCGAGCACGCCGTGTTACATTACGACCAGGGTCAACACCCTCCATTGGCTGTGCGGCGGCTCGTCGAGCCATGTCTGTCATGTATGACTGAACTGCAGTCAAATGCTCTTCTGGCTCCCATGAGTTGTGTTCAGGCCCGTAGCCTTTCCACTTGATGAGGAACTCTCGTACTGTTTTGCGGCCGCGCTGTCGATCACGATGCATCAGCACTCGTTCGACTTCATAAAACAGTTCCTCCCCCAGGACGATTGTTGGTGGCGGTAAGTACTTGCCTTCTGCAACGTACTTGTTCAACAGAGACACATGGAAGACGTTGTGAATCTGTAAAGTGTCAGGTAGCTTAAGCTTGTAAGCTACCACACCAACGCGCCTGATCACCTCGAAGGGCCCAATCCATCGAGGGAACAGCTTTCGTGCTCCAGGGATTTTGAGACGAATGTTCTTCGTGCTCAACAAAACTTTGTCTCCAACCTCAAACGAGACTTCCCGGCGTTTCATGTCGGCGTAAGACTTTTGTCGCTGCTGAGAGAGTTGTAGCCAATGGCGAGCAGACTTAAGCGCTTCTTGCTGCTTGCCAACAAAGTC
This sequence comes from Closterium sp. NIES-65, assembly GCA_948144175.1. Lineage (NCBI taxonomy): Eukaryota > Viridiplantae > Streptophyta > Zygnematophyceae > Desmidiales > Closteriaceae > Closterium > Closterium sp. NIES-65. Next base: position 2,137,923 of record CANXME010000532.1, read on the forward strand.
TTTAGCGGCTGGAATTTTCAATCCTCCGATCCCATGCGTAGCAGGCGTTGTGGGATGCCGACCATAGTTCAGAATGAAAGGTTTCTCACGTGTACCTTCATGAACTGAATTGTTCACTGCGAATTCAACGACAGGCAACAACTCGTCCCAATCATCCTGAGTTGGACCAATAAATGAACGAAGCATCTGCTCAAGTGTCCGGTTTGTTCGTTCCGTCTGCCCATCGGTTTGTGGGTGGAACGCCGATGACAACTTAAGCTTCGTTCCTAGTGTCCGTGTGACTTCTTGCCAGAACCGGCTTGTGAAGCGCGGATCCCGGTCGGACACCAATACACGTGGTAACCCGTGTAAGCGGAAAACGTGCGCCACAAACAATTTGGCCGTATCTTCCGCAGATACGTCAGTTGTCGTAGCCACGAAATGCACCATTTTTGTCAGACGATCCACAAACACTAGGATCGCTGTATGGCCATCGCGAGACTTGGGAAGATCCGTGATAAAATCCAAGGATACGCTCTCCCAAGGTTCATTCGGGATCTCGAGTGGTTGAAGCAAACCACCAGGCTTCTTTGTGTCCGTTTTATTTCGTGCGCATGCATCGCATCGCGCCACGAATTGTTGGACCTCAGTGCCCAATCCCGGCCACCAGTACACATCACTCAAGGCCCACCTCGTCTTCTTGACCCCTAGGTGTCCTCCGTACTTAGCGGCATGTATTTCTTCCAGAATATCATTCCGCAGGTTACCCACGTGAGGTACAACAATCTCATTCTTACGCCACCAGAGCTCGTGCTCCCACATGAGTTCCTTCGTGTTTCGTGGGTTCTGAAACCAGGGGTCAATCTGATACCCTGTGCGGATGCGTTTCAGAAAACCAGTGAAGGTAATCTCACTCACTCGAGCCGTTGCTAGGACACTGAAGCAAGCAGAAAATACTGCCGCATCTTCTGTGTCGTCTAGCCATGTTGCTGCCCCTATCGGCTGTCTGCTGAGGGGGTCAGCCAGGTTCGTCGAACCTGCTCGATATCGAATATCGAAGGTGAACCCACTAAGGAGTTCCGCCCATCGGGCTTGACGTCGAGTAAGCGTGGCTTGGGTGGCGAAATAGGTGTTTGGACAGTGATCAGTTGTAACCACAAAGTCCACACCCTCCAGATAACATCGCCATGTGCGTAGCGCATGAACGACCGCCAACAGTTCTTGTTCGGACGTCGTATAGCGCTGCTCTGCCGGGGAGAGCTTTCGACTCTCAAATGCCACTGGTCTCCCTTCTTGCAAGAGGACCGCCCCAATCCCAATCAATGAGGCGTCAGTAACAACCTCATAGGGTTTTGTCGGATCTGGTAAAACCAGTACCGGAGCATTGGTCAGCATTCGCTTGACCTCGTCGAATGCCTTTTGGCATTGTTGTGTCCATTGCCAAGCACTACTCTTGCGAGTGAGGGCCGTCAATGGAGCAACAACGGTAGAATAATTCTGCAAAAATCGACGAAAATAGTTCGCCAGTCCTAAAAACGACCTGATTTGACCCACATCTTGTGGCACCGGCCAGTTTTGGACTGCGACAACTTTCTTTGGGTCTACTTTGAGACCATCATTTCCCACGAGATGGCCAAGATATTCCAACTCGCGTTTGTAGAAATGACATTTCCATAGGCGAGCATAGAACTTATGCTCTCGGAGTTTCCCTAACACCCATTTAAGGTGTCGCGTGTGCTCCTCTTCTGTCTTGGAATAAACCAAGATGTCATCCAGATAGACTAGAACGAACTGTCCAATCGCCTCGCGAAAGACATCATTCATAGCTCTTTGAAAAGATGCAGGAGCATTGGTCAAGCCAAAGCTCAGCACTCGCCACTGAAAATGACCAAACGGCGATCGGAAAGCCGTCTTGGGTACATCTTCTTCAGTGATGCGCAATTGGTGATACCCTTGTGCGAGGTCCAATGCGCTGAACCACTGGGCACCCTGGAGTTTGTCGAACAGGTCCTCTATTCTCGGTAGGGGATACCTGTTCTTCACCGTTATCTTGTTCAGAGCACGGTAGTCTACGCACATGCGTAAACCTCCGCCCTTTTTGTTCACGAACAAGATCGGCGCTCCGTAAGGTGATGCGCTTGGTTCAATCCATCCCTTCCTGAGGTACTCCTCAATTTGTTGTTTAGCCTCCTCGTACTCAGCTGGACTGAGGCGATACAGAGGTCTAAACGGTGGGAGCTTTCCAGGCTCCACTGGGATGGTGTGACCGACAGCACGGTCTGGAGGAAGGCCATCTGGGATGGGCTTAAAAACCTCTGCAAACTCGTCCGCCAGTGCTCTCATCTGAGGCGGGAAATCCTCGACCCCAGGCATCTCGTGTTCAGCATTCTCAAGCTGTACCACAAAGAAGGTATCGGCTTGTCGAACATGCTGTCCGAACTCGTTTGCGAGCGCAAAACTCACATCGGGACGCTCCGACGTTTGTTGTTCGTTTGTGATCAAGTCGTTAGGCACTTGCCATTGGACTGTGTCACCATTTTTTGAGAATGAGACAGTATTGTCCTGGAAATCGAGCTTGACTTCATTCGCTCGAAGCCAATCCATTCCAAGGACAAGGTCGACGCCTGCGAGAAGGGGTAAAACATACGCGCAAATTTCTTCGTGATAACCCTCAATATCCATGTTGATCCGTGTCTGCCCTTTGCTTGGGATAATGCTATCATCACCAAGGCGAATGGGGCAAGACGGTCCTTCAACGAGGATCATGCGTGCTGTGGCCCACTTTTCGTTAAAGAGGGAAACAGTTGCACCCGTGTCAACAAGGATTTTTGCGTTTTCCCCGTTCACGCTACCCGCAAGCAACAAATTTTGTTGATGCTTTGGGCGAATAGGACATGCCACAATACTCGTCGAGGGTTTGAAGTACACCTTGACGTTGTGACGAGCGCGTCCATGTGACTGAGAGTTGGTCCACCACACATGGTGTCCCTTGTCCCACGCCGCTAGGACCGGCCATCCACGAAGCGCATGGAACAATTCGCCTTTCACTGTGCGAGTCACCAACGCGATCGAAGTCAGGGGGTGCTCTTGAGTGCAACGACTCACAATCTCAATGACCGAAGGCAGAATGTCCAAGCCACAGAAAATGATTGAGAACTTATCTTGCATTGCTGCCATGGTGATGTTCTCAAGTGGGTACGATCGAGAGTAAAAAACAGAGTTTTTATTAAAAGAAGAGGCAAACAAACAAGAGATTTTGCAATCAGCAAGCTTCTCTAGCTTTAATAGATCATCATCACATAGCACATATGCCTCATCCACTCGATCTACTCCTCCAACTAGGTACCCACACCCTAGTTGGGCTTCTGAAAATCCTTCTTTCCAGAAGGTCCCGCGCCGCCTGGCTTCGGCTTCCCAGAGTACTTGATTGGGTTCTTGTTACGGCACTGCTTTTGGATGTGTCCAATAAATCCACAGCCGCGACACCGCATCTTGGAGAAGTCCGGCTTGTTAGGGCCATGACCTCCCCCCCCCGTTAGCCCTCTTGGCCTGCGGTCCAGGCTGGTGCTCACGCTGCTGGAAAGGTCGCTTATTCGAACTGCCTCCGCCATTGGCGTTCTGGGGCCAGTTCCCACGACCACCGGAGCCCTCAGCACGGGGCTGCTGGTCCGCCTTTGCAGGACCATGGATATATGTGCGAATGACAGTGTCAGTTTTGATCACCTGCTCCTTCAGCTCCTTGTAAGTCGTCCAATTGGTCATGTCGCCGATCATGTGTGCCTCTTGCAGGTTGATAGGGAGGCCTTTCATAAAGAGGTGCATCATCTCCTCCTCAGACAAGGGCTTCTGGAGCGAGCGTGCTGCGGCCTCCAACTCGACCGCATATTCCTGCACCGGACGGTCATGACACTTGATATGCTCAAGGCGTCCGCGCAGTTCCAGGTCGGACTTCTTGACCATGAATGCCTCTTTCAGCGCGGTGCAAAACTCCGGCCACCCAAATGGTCCATGCGCCTGCTTCTTAGCGCCATACACTGCCCTGCGGGCCACCTCGTCCAATGCACGAGTGGCTGCAGTGACGCGAGCCTCAGGACGCACATTCGCAAGGATCATGGTTTCATTCACCAGATCAAGCCAAGGCTGCACCTCCGTCTTGCGATGGTTAAACTCAGGCAGAGGCGCCGAGAGAGACCCAAAGGGCGAGGTCTCAGTTGGAGGTGGCTGATGCATAGCCGTCGCAGCGCCTACCGCTGGGGGTGCGGGTGGAGCGGGTGCCGACTGAGCAGCAGGAGCGGGCCTGCGCCCAGGAGGAGGTTCGTAGATACCCTCCCTCCTAAGTTTGGTCACCTGCTCATTGAGCTTGTTGAATGATACTTGCAGATTATTGCAAGTCTTCTGAAGCCACTCAATTTCACGGTTCTTAGTGCCCAGGCTGCGACGGAACTCAGTAACCTCCTTCATGGTAATGCTCAGTCGAGCCTCGAGGTTCTGAGTGTGTTTCTTGAGTCCATCAATGGACGTCTGCTGCTGCAGGATGGTGATATTCTGAGTTGCCACCTTAGCCTGGAGTTGGACAATCTCCTCGGAGATAGGATAAGTCGTGCCTTCACCCTCAGTGAAGTCATTTTCATCACCAGTGGCCTCCTTCCCACAGGTGTTATCCTCTTCCCCAAGGTTATCAGGGGCACCATGGTTCTCAGCTTCACCATGGTGCTCAGCTTCACCATGGTGCTCAGCTTCATCATGGTTCTCAGCTTCAAGGTCCAGGTCCAAGTCCTCAATATCATCCAATTCAATGTCAGCCATTGCCTCATCTTGATTGAGGTCAATCTCAGCAGCATTGCTCACCACCTCATTAGGTGCAGTGGGCCCTTCCTCCCTTGCCATATCCTTCTCTTGGCCAGATGCCATAAGGATTAAGGGAGCTTGTAAGATCTGGGTTGATTCTGTTAAAGTCTTTTTACCACCTCAATGGTAAAGCAAGAAATTCTTATAAAAGAAATTTCTTCTACAGAATAATCCAAGTTACCCAAGGTAACAGATTTGTTGTCAAGCACTCCCTATCACCTAAGTGAAAGGGCAGGGTCTATCCAAATCTCAATGAAGAGAACTTGTATAACCCTCAACAAATCCTCCAGATCTAAGTTTATACTCCACTACTCAACAGTAGAGAGTCTTCCACCAAAAGGTGGGCAAGAGAGATAAAAATCTCTCTTCTTAGCTTGAAATTGCAGTTGTAGATCTTGTAGATCTTGAACTCTTCAAGCTTCCAGATCTTGAGTATTCTCTTTAAAGAGAAATCACAACTCTAAGATCTATAAAAAAAAAATCTCTAGGGGCAAAATCCCCACTAGGCTTAGGATAACCCTAGCTCTAGATACCAATGTAACAACCACGGCCCTTATAACAACGGGCAACCGTGTGTTAAATATAAAATCCTCCTTGACAACTTATATAAAATCAAGATACAAGGCTTGAAAGAATCTAGCTAATCCCACCAAGGGATAACCAAGCCTTAAGCTAAGCTTGAAAGATCTTGAGGAGAGAAGTTGTAGTTGCTGATGAAGCCTTAGCAAATAGAGAGCTTCTTGTAGAACTTGTTCTTAGGAAATCACAATCCTAATTGTGTAGGTCAGCTTGTTAGGAGAATCCAAGAACTTAGAGAAATCCCATTTCCAAGTTAGATTGTTGGAGTTGGGAAGTGGGAATGGGCCTTGGAAGCTCCAACCCCTTCCACAATACCCCTTGGGGCTCTTCCCAACCATGGCTTCCATGGTTGGGGAGCTAGGAGGCTTGGAGCCTAGGTGGCACATTTGTTTGGTTGGGAAAACCCAACTTAATTGTGTTGTATGGTTGTTTTGTGTTTGGTTGGATTGTAACCACAACTGGCACAATTTGATTGGTTGGGAATCCAACCTTTCCAATCTTCACTTTGATGGGTTGGAAGTTTCCAAGCCTCAAGGTTGAGGTTTGGAACAACCCAAACCAACCTTCCCCTCCAACTCAACCTCTCCGTTTCCCATCGCGTCATTTCCCATCGAGCATTCTCTCGATGTTGACTTAGGAAACTAGAGGTAGCTTGGCAGGGTAGGTCATGCGTTACATTTGCCAACTCTGAGCACAGGTGCAAGATTGATTGCAGAACGTGTCAGTTCGTGGTGATTTGCAGGGTCAACTTATGATCATCGTTCAACTTCCTTTACGCCTGTTCAAGCAACCTGCACAACTTTCATGCAGAATTCTTTTGTTGTTTCCTTTGAGATGGGAACGAAATGGTGCCCGAAATTCGGGAAATCGACATATTATTGCCACCTGTTGACCCCCAAACCCATGGTTTCCTCCACAAAACCAAATTTCGAGAGTTTACCAACAGGAATTTAATAAATTCTCATTACAGCCCATCGAGTATTTTTTCCTGCCCTACATTCCACCACAAGCACATCTGGAAGTGTGCGGTTACTCTGTTGACATGACGAATCGTACACAACCGTTCGTTGCTTCTGCGTCGCGCTGGATTCTTGGTGCGCGCCTCGATGCCGATAGGGTTCTTTTTCGGCCTCCCAACATTCTCCAGCAGTGAGGAATCCAATCCCTCCTCCGAAACCAAGGTGTGATCTCACCTCAAATCAGTCTTCACACATCCACGTTCGTACCATTTTCCACACAAGCACACCTCGTCGTTTTGAATGCAATCCAGTTACTCTCATACACGCAAATTAGAGCGTGGAAGATCCCTGTGAACAAGGCATTGGTCGCGCAGTTGCGATAGTAACACAAGTTGCGACTCTCGCCATATAGCGTCGTTAATAGAGTGACGAAAATTGCTAGAAGCACTCACATTTCAGAGCCCGTGCCCCCTTGTCGCCCCACGTTTTTGGGTCCACGAGGGGAAGACTAAGATTGGCGACGTAAGAAGAATCACGTGAACCAGTCGTGGGTGATGTGGTGCAATCCAATTTGCTCCGAGTGATTGACGAACTCAGAGCTATTCGCTTGAGAGCGACCAAGGCCCCTTCCGAAACCTTAAAACCTCTCTGATTTGCAATGTGGGGTTTCATGTGTTACCCGGAGAAAGATGTCGCAAGCCATTGACGAGGCCAGATGTTCGACCACAGGAGCAACCAAACACATGTTCGTAGGGATCTTCCACGCCCTTAGTCGATATTTGACCCGCAATTTATTCCTTGGAGACGTCTAACGGCCAACAAACAGCCAGCGATCGAAACAAGTCATAATAACTCTTGCCAATCATCATACACACACGGACACAGGACAAACGCTCACGCCATCATCATCGAGGCACTGCTCAGAGACCGAAAAAGAGACATGGTCGCGTCAACTACGTTCCAAGACCGCCCGCTGCTGCTGGCAGCGGCGCTCCTCACGTTGCTCCTTCGCATCGTGCACTGCCTGCATCCCGACGCGATGGCTCTCCTCACCTTCAAAAGCATCATGGGCGCAACTTTCCTCACGTCATGGGATCCCGCAACCTCCCACTGCTCCGCGTGGGAGGGCATTCATTGCGACCAAGACAACCGGGTGTCGTGGTTCACGCTGTCGCCGTGCTGGGGCCAGTGGCCCCCAACTCCCACGATGCAAGGCTCATTTGACGCCGCCACGAGCCTCGGGGACCTCACCGAGGTCACGCCTATCGACCTGTCGTGCAACGACTTCACTGGCAGTCTCCCCTCGATCTTCAGCAAGCTTACAAGGCTCACGCTGCTGCGCCTCCGCAACAACAACCACTGGGAATGGTCACTTCCCAAGGATATGCTCGCCATGCCGAAGCTCGAGTTTCTTGACCTTTCCAGCACGAACCTCAGAGGGGACCTGCCCACGGAGATGCCGTTCTGGTCGCCGCTACTCAAGCACCTCGACCTCTCGTACAACGTCTTGACAGGCGACATTCCTTCGGGATTTAGCCTTCTTTCGGAACTCCAGTACCTCAACCTGCGCGCGAATCGCATTGTATATACAGAAACGCCCAACGCGATTCTGTCCATGAGCCGCCTCACCTTCCTCGACATTTCCGATAATCTTTTCACCGGCGAACTGTCGTCAGAGCTCGGGCTCAAGGTGCCCAGCATTATGCACCTGGCGGCCGGCAACAACCAGCTGACCGGCAGCATTCCGGACTCTTTGACGCTGCTGACGGCGCTCACATCACAAAAAACCCGGAGTTCAACCGAGTTGGTTTTCGGGGTTCGAACCTTGTGTTTGACGAATTTTGCCTGTCCCCGATTTCCCACTGTTTTCCGTCAGAAAATTGTCGGATTTCTGTCGGAAACGTGGTAACCAGATGTTTGTTTCGCCCAACAATTCTATTTCAGGCGGATTTCAACACCGTTTCCGACGCTTCGGTTTTCTGACAGATTTCAGCTGGGCGCGTGGCTGGAGGCTGCGGGAGAAGGAGTACATCCTATTTAACATGTATTTCCTACGTCATGTACAGTTTTTGAGTAACTCTTGTAGTTTTGTAAAACTACAAATAGAAGAAAGCAAAAACGAAAATGTATTTATCCAATTTTATGCTGATGATGAATATTTAAGTCATTGTTGGTACATGTAACAACACCAGAGTTTGTTGGCATGATATTTTATATTGAATAACCCACTATAATAGAATTAACATATACTTAACTACATAAAATATTTATTCATAAAGTATACATTGACCTCAGTCTCGTCAAACGACTTCACTACATGGACATGGCATAGAATAGAAGTTATAGGGATAACGGTAAATGCGTCGGGGATGAAAGAAGATAGGCGCACGCAGCCCGTCTTTGCATGCACGCCTGCGGTCCTATAGAACTTCACGTACGCAAGATCATGACGCTCTCCTCCCTGAGTGCAATGGAACAATAGCAGCAACTGTGCATAGGCCACACTCACCCCCTCGCACCAAACAGCAATATCTGAAAACCAGGGTCTTTTGTGGCACTCAGGGGTTGCTCTCACGAAATGTGCCACCCGCGATGCGTGCGTTTCAGTTGTTGCTGGCATCGCCATTGTTGTATGGGTCTGCCAAAACGGTGAATGAAATCAAGTTAATATGAATACATCTTCTATTAGTTGATTGTAGCAAATATGGCCACAAGTGTTATATCATGGCAAAAACCATACCTGAATGGTTTGCACGGTAATGCCATATGCCGCCAAAGCGTGCGACAACGCTCTGTGTGCACTCGGGTGCTGCTGCGACCACCGAGACGCAAAGAACTTAGCAGAGGTGGGGTCACTTGCTGGCAAAACAGCAAGTGGCTCGGATTCCCTCGTCAAGACTGGTCGTCCGGTGTCCATCGCCTACGGGTGGGGTTAGAAGGGGGAAGAGGGGGAGAAGCAGGGGGGGCAGGGGGACGGAGCAAGGGGGGCAGGGGTGGCGGAGGGAGGGGCGTCACATAAAAATTGCAAATGTAAGTAACTCAGTCTAGCGCTTCTAAAGAGTTGAGTTACCTGCTGCATGATGGTGTAGCGAGCCCCGTCCTCGTCCTCCAGTGTGATAAAAGCAGCACTCTTCTCGTGATGTTTCATGATTTGCGCTTCGACGTTGCGCTTGTTCGAGCGGCGGTAAATTCTCTTCAAGAGGGGGCCATGCAAGTGCTCCCACATGTTTGTCGAGAATTCTGACACATGACCCGCCCTCCGGATAGCGTGAACATAATGCGACAGGAGATGAGTCTTGATGATGCACCACTCAGATTTTTGGGTGGGAAACGCCACTTGCAACTTCGCCACGAGACTGTCCAGAGCCAGGGTGCGGGAAAAATGGGGTGTATGATGGGACCGTACGGGAGATAATGGGCTGGATTAGGGATAGTAGCTTGGAATTGAATTGAGCAGAGGTGTGCCCCATGCATTCCTCTGCCCCTCCCTCTCTCTGCTCTGCCTCTACCCACCAGTGGCAGGTAACGGACTACGTTGATAGTATGGGTCGGGGGGTGAGGCTTGGAGAGCAGAAAGGAGACTCCAGCATTGCCTCTGCCCTCTCTCTCTCCCATCTCTGTTCAGCCACTCCTGTCAGTGGCATGGAAAGAAAGGCCAGAGAAGGGGCTCGAATGAGGGTATGGGTGGGGGGGCTGAGGCTTGGAGAGCAGGACAGAGACTCGAGCATGCCTCTGCCCTCTCTATCTCCCATCTCGGTTCAGCCACTCCTATCAGTGGCAGGGAAAGAAAGGCCAGAGAAGGGGCTGAAATGAGGGGATGGGTGGGGGTTGAGGCTTGGGGAGCAAACCAGAGACTCCTGCATGCCTTGCTCTCTCTCTCATCTCGGTTCGGTCGCTCCTGTCAGTAACAGGGAAAGAAAGACCATAGAAGGGGCTGAAATGAGGGTATGGGTGGGTGGTTGAGGCTTGGAGCGCAAAGCAGAGACTTGAGCATGCCTCTGCCCTCTCTCCCATCTCGTTTCAGTCGCTCCTGTCAGTGGCAGGGAACGAAAGTCCAGAGAAGGGGCTGAAATGAGGGGATGCGTGGAGGATGAGGCTTGGGGAGAAAAACAGAGACTCGAGCATGCCTCTGCCCTCTCTCCCATCTCGGTTCAGACCTCCTGCCAGTAACAGGGAAAGAAAGGCCCGAGAAGGGGCTGAAATGTGGGTATGGGTGGGTGGTTGAGGCTTGGAGCGCAAAACAGAGACTCGAGCATGCCTCTGCCCTCTCTCCCATCTCTGTTCAGTCACTCCTGTCAGTGGCAGAGAAAGAAAGGCCAGAGAAGGGGCTGAAATGAGGGTATGGGTGGGTGGTCGAGGCTTGGAGCGCAAAACACAGACTCGAGCATGCCTCTGCTCTTTCTCCCATCTCGGTTTAGTCACTCCTGTCAGTAACAGGGATAGAAAGGCCAGAGAAGGGGCTGAAATGAGGGTATGGGTGGGTGCTTGAGGCTTGGAGCGCAAAACACAGACTCGAGCATGCCTCTGCTCTCTCTCCCATCTCGATTTAGTCACTCCTGTCAGTAACAGGGATAGAAAGGCCAGAGAAGGGGCTGAAATGAGGGTATGGGTGGGTGGTCGAGGCTTGGAGCGCAAAAACACAGACTCGAGCAAGCCTCTGCTCTCTCTCCCATCTCGGTTTAGTCACTCTTGTCAGTAACAGGGATAGAAAGGCCAGAGAAGGGGCTGAAATGAGGGTATGGGTGGGTGGTTGAGGCATGGAGCGCAAAACAGAGACTCGATCATGCTTCTACCCTCTCTCCCATCTCTGTTCAGTCGCTCCTGTCAGTGGCAGGGAAAGATAGGCCAGAGAAGGGGCTGAAATGAGGGTATGGGTGGGTGGTCGAGGCTTGGAGCGCAAAACACAGACTCGAGCATGCCTCCGCCCCCTCTCCCTTCTCTGTCCAGTCGCTCCTGTCAGTGTCAGGGAAAGAAAGGCCATAGAAGGGGCTGAAATGAGGGTATGGGTGCGTGGTTGAAGCTTGGAGCGCAAAACAGAGGCTCGAGCATGCCTCTGCCCCCTCTCCTGTCTGGGTTCAGTGACAGGGCAAGAACGGCTAAAAGAAGGGGCTGACACGAGGGTGCAGGTGGGGGGGTGAGGCTTGGAGAGCTCAACAAAGAGTCGTGTAAACGAAAGAAGACCCTATCCGGCCCCATCCAAAACAAAGATATGGTATTAAGGTAATAAGATATGCATAAGTGGGAGAAGTTGAGGGCTCACTCGTCGGTCAATTCCTGCAAATGCCGAAGCGTGCCCTCCGTGTGACCTGGGAGCCGGGCGCAGTAAAGATACCACTCGAGGTATGCTCGAATGGCGCTCAACTGCGCATCCCCGAGCTTGTCTGCGACCACAAAAATCAACACCTGTGAATTTGGGGATTAAAAAAGGGGTATGAAAATTCTGACTTGAGAAGTCGCTATGACGGATTCATGGAGAGAGAGAACAGTAGGGTGTGGGCTGCCTCAGAAAGAGGGGCAGAGGGGGAGGATAGAGTGCTGCTCGTGCCAAGCAATGCCTCATTTACGGTTGTCACTAACCTGCAGAACAGATCGGTGCTCGAATGCGGCAACCTGGGCGTCGGACACGAAGTACGTCGAATTAGGGAGCCGCATATGTGTCATGCGGATGTCTGCTCTCAGTGATTTCAAACGCCTGAGCATGGTAGAAGAAGTAGGGATGACATACACTCCATTCATGAATTGAACGATGCTTTGCACAAGAAACCACGAATTCGCAACACAAGAGAGAGGAGATAGCAATGCCAACCTACATGAGACAGAACATAACCCACCCAAACTTACGCATCAAACAAGGGAAGCCACTTCCCCTGAGTGCAACGGATGGCGGCGACAATGTGCCCGAGGATCCCGAGATCCGCTTGATGCATGATGTCCGGCATGATGACGCGGTACGGATTTCCCCACGGTTTGTCAAAAACGTCCCATAGCCACAGGGAACACTGCACGCATAAAAGGGTTAGGGTGACTCTCATGAGGTGGAACCAGGATACCAATGAAGCAATGTAGTATTGGAGGCTAATGGCAGTGAGGTTGAGGAGTGCGGGGGGGTGCTTGGAAGGGCAGAGATGTGGGGGGGTGCTTGGAAGGGCAGAGATGTGGGGGGGTGCTTGGAAGGGCAGAGATGTGGGGGGGTGCTTGGAAGGGCAGAGATGTGGGGGGGTGCTTGGAAGGGCAGAGATGTGGGGGGGTGCTTGGAAGGGCAGAGATGTGGGGGAGTGCTTGGAAGGGCAGAGATGTGGGATAGTGCGTGGAAGGGCAGAGATGTTGGGGCTGCCATTAAAAGTGCATTCACACTTACGTCGACGTCGAACGTCGAGTACTCCATCCCGATCGGTTTTTTGTCATCGAAGGGTTTGTACCAGTTTTCCTTGATCCACTGCTGTTGCACAACAGTGCGGTTAACGTTGGGAGCTGATACGGCGCACAAGTGGTCCTGCATGTAGAATCGGATACCCACACGTATATACATGCAATACAAGTATGAGTTGAATGTGTGCGATCATAATTAGGCGTTTAGTGCAGAGAAGGACAACTCAACGACAATGTCACATACCCTGTGGGCATAGCAAATGCTGCACGGCCGGTTGGTATTGCCCGAAAGAGTGCACGTAATTTTGCAACTTTCTGGAAAGTCACACACCCATGCGTACAGCATGGGTATGACGAGATGCTCGACGCCATTCGGGTCCTTCATCTTGAAACCACTGCAATGCATTGGAAAAAAGACAGGATGGGTTTTGGGGGACAAGGCTTGGTAGAACGAATCATATAGAGGGGTGGTTATACTTCTATACGGAAACGCTTTCCTTTGAGATGGCACTGATTATATGTCACATGCGCAGATTGCGGTGGAAGCGCGCATGAGAACTGGACATCAAAGCAAAGTTAATATAGGGCAAGTGTGATTAAAACCTTTTCAACCCCTCGAGGATGGGCTGCAGCATGAGCTCCACGGCTTTGTGAAATAATTCGGTGCTCTGAGCCGAGCTCATGCCGGCCGGTGGTATCGGGAGATTCCCCAAAAGCACGTGGCCAGAAGATGCCCAACGTTTCCCCTGGGAGATGTTGACAAGACTCATCATCACCGGATGTGCCTTTTTCCTGCCGTTGTTGCTGAGGTGTGTGACGTCACTATACAGGATAATCCCAGCGATGACTATGTCTGGCCCAACATGGGCCTGAGGTTCAAGGTAAACAATACCACAGACAGGGACATAGCATAACATAACACAAATGGAGGGGGGTATGTGAACAAGATTAGAGCATACGGGAGCATGAGTGTGCATCTCACTCCACTCCCCTTCTCTGTCCGCCCAGGGTTCCTGTGTGTGGGAGGGAGGATCAGGCAGAGGGAGGCAAGAATAAGGGGCAGAGAGAGAGAATGAAGCTACAAGGTGCATGCTTGAGCTCCTCACTCCCCCCCACTCCTCTGTCTGCCCTCCTCTGTCCCTCTCCTGTGTGTGGGTGGGAGGGACAGGCAGAGGGAGGCAAGGATAAGGGGCAGAGAGAGAAAATGAGGCAACAAGGTGCATGCTTGAGCTCCTCACTCCCCTTCGCTCCTCTGCCCGCCCTCCTCTGTCCCTCTCCTGTGTGTGGGTGGGAGGGACAGGTAGAGGGAGGCAAGGATAAGGGGCAGATAGAGAAAATGAAGCAACAAGGTGCATGCTTGAGCTCCTCACTCCCCTTCGCTCCTCTGCCCGCCCTCCTCTGTCCCTCTCCTGTGTGTGGGTGGGAGGGACAGGTAGAGGGAGGCAAGGATAAGGGGCAGAGAGAGAAAATGAGGCAACAAGGTGCATGCTTGAGCTCCTCACTCCCCTCCGCTCCTCTGTCCGCCCTCCTCTGTCCCTCTCCTGTGTGTGGGTGGGAGGGACTGGTAGAGGGAGGCAAGGATAAGGGGCAGAGAGAGAAAATGAAGCAACAAGGTGCATGCTTGAGCTCCTAACTCCGGACGGTTCCTCTGTCCGCCCTCCTCTGTCCCTCTCCTGTGTGTGGGTGGGAGGGACAGGCAGAGGGAGGCAAGGATAAGGGGCAGAGAGAGAAAGTGAGGCAACAAGGTGCATGCTTGAGCTCCTCACTCCCCTCCGCTCCTCTGTCCGCCCTCCTCTGTCCCTCTCCTGTGTGTGGGTGGGAGGGACAGGCAGAGGGAGGCAAGGATAAGGGGCAGAGAGAGAAAATGAGGCAACAAGGTGCATGCTTGAGCTCCTCACTCCCCTTCGCTCCTCTGCCCGCCCTCCTCTGTCCCTCTCCTGTGTGTGGGTGGGAGGGACAGGTAGAGGGAGGCAAGGATAAGGGGCAGATAGAGAAAATGAAGCAACAAGGTGCATGCTTGAGCTCCTCACTCCCCTTCGCTCCTCTGCCCGCCCTCCTCTGTCCCTCTCCTGTGTGTGGGTGGGAGGGACAGGTAGAGGGAGGCAAGGATAAGGGGCAGAGAGAGAAAATGAGGCAACAAGGTGCATGCTTGAGCTCCTCACTCCCCTCCGCTCCTCTGTCCGCCCTCCTCTGTCCCTCTCCTGTGTGTGGGTGGGAGGGACTGGTAGAGGGAGGCAAGGATAAGGGGCAGAGAGAGAAAATGAAGCAACAAGGTGCATGCTTGAGCTCCTAACTCCGGACGGTTCCTCTGTCCGCCCTCCTCTGTCCCTCTCCTGTGTGTGGGTGGGAGGGACAGGCAGAGGGAGGCAAGGATAAGGGGCAGAGAGAGAAAGTGAGGCAACAAGGTGCATGCTTGAGCTCCTCACTCCCCTCCGCTCCTCTGTCCGCCCTCCTCTGTCCCTCTCCTGTGTGTGGGTGGGAGGGACAGGCAGAGGGAGGCAAGGATAAGGGGCAGAGAGAGAAAATGAGGCAACAAGGTGCATGCTTGAGCTCCTCACTCCCCTTCGCTCCTCTGCCCGCCCTCCTCTGTCCCTCTCCTGTGTGTGGGTGGGAGGGACAGGCAGAGGGAGGCAAGGATAAGGGGCAGAGAGAGAAAATGAGGCAACAAGGTGCATGCTTGAGCTCCTCACTCCCCCCCGCTCCTCTGCCCGCCCTCCTCTGTCCCTCTCCTGTGTGTGGGTGGGAGGGACAGGTAGAGGGAGGCAAGGATAAGGGGCAGATAGAGAAAATGAAGCAACAAGGTGCATGCTTGAGCTCCTAACTCTGGACGGTTCCTCTGTCCGCCCTCCTCTGTCCCTCTCCTGTGTGTGGGTGGGAGGGACAGGTAGAGGGAGGCAAGGATTAGGGGCAGAGAGAGAAAATGAGGCAACAAGGTGCATGCTTGAGCTCCTCACTCCCCCTCGCTCCTCTGCCCGCCCTCCTCTGTCCCTCTCCTGTGTGTGGGTGGGAGGGACAGGTAGAGGGAGGCAAGGATAAGGGGCAGAGAGAGAAAATGAAGCAACAAGGTGCATGCTTGAGCTCCTCACTCCCCTTCGCTCCTCTGCCCGCCCTCCTCTGTCCCTCTCCTGTGTGTGGGTGGGAGGGACAGGCAGAGGGAGGCAAGGATAAGGGGCAGAGAGATAAAATGAGGCAACAAGGTGCATGCTTGAGCTCCTCACTCCCCCCCGCTCCTCTGTCTGCCCTCCTCTGTCCCTCTCCTGTGTGTGGGTGGGAGGGACAGGCAGAGGGAGGCAAGGATAAGGGGCAGAGAGAGAAAATGAGGCAACAAGGTGCATGCTTGAGCTCCTCACTCCCCTTCGCTCCTCTGCCCGCCCTCCTCTGTCCCTCTCCTGTGTGTGGGTGGGAGGGACAGGTAGAGGGAGGCAAGGATAAGGGGCAGATAGAGAAAATGAAGCAACAAGGTGCATGCTTGAGCTCCTCACTCCCCTTAGCTCCTCTACCCGCCCTCCTCTGTCCCTCTCCTGTGTGTGGGTGGGAGGGACTGGTAGAGGGAGGCAAGGATAAGGGGCAGAGAGAGAAAATGAAGCAACAAGGTGCATGCTTGAGCTCCTAACTCCGGACGGTTCCTCTGTCCGCCCTCCTCTGTCCCTCTCCTGTGTGTGGGTGGGAGGGACAGGCAGAGGGAGGCAAGGATAAGGGGCAGAGAGAGAAAGTGAGGCAACAAGGTGCATGCTTGAGCTCCTCACTCCCCTCCGCTCCTCTGTCCGCCCTCCTCTGTCCCTCTCCTGTGTGTGGGTGGGAGGGACAGGCAGAGGGAGGCAAGGATAAGGGGCAGAGAGAGAAAATGAGGCAACAAGGTGCATGCTTGAGCTCCTCACTCCCCTTCGCTCCTCTGCCCGCCCTCCTCTGTCCCTCTCCTGTGTGTGGGTGGGAGGGACAGGCAGAGGGAGGCAAGGATAAGGGGCAGAGAGAGAAAATGAGGCAACAAGGTGCATGCTTGAGCTCCTCACTCCCCCCCGCTCCTCTGCCCGCCCTCCTCTGTCCCTCTCCTGTGTGTGGGTGGGAGGGACAGGTAGAGGGAGGCAAGGATAAGGGGCAGATAGAGAAAATGAAGCAACAAGGTGCATGCTTGAGCTCCTAACTCTGGACGGTTCCTCTGTCCGCCCTCCTCTGTCCCTCTCCTGTGTGTGGGTGGGAGGGACAGGTAGAGGGAGGCAAGGATTAGGGGCAGAGAGAGAAAATGAGGCAACAAGGTGCATGCTTGAGCTCCTCACTCCCCCTCGCTCCTCTGCCCGCCCTCCTCTGTCCCTCTCCTGTGTGTGGGTGGGAGGGACAGGTAGAGGGAGGCAAGGATAAGGGGCAGAGAGAGAAAATGAAGCAACAAGGTGCATGCTTGAGCTCCTCACTCCCCTTCGCTCCTCTGCCCGCCCTCCTCTGTCCCTCTCCTGTGTGTGGGTGGGAGGGACAGGCAGAGGGAGGCAAGGATAAGGGGCAGAGAGATAAAATGAGGCAACAAGGTGCATGCTTGAGCTCCTCACTCCCCCCCGCTCCTCTGTCTGCCCTCCTCTGTCCCTCTCCTGTGTGTGGGTGGGAGGGACAGGCAGAGGGAGGCAAGGATAAGGGGCAGAGAGAGAAAATGAGGCAACAAGGTGCATGCTTGAGCTCCTCACTCCCCTTCGCTCCTCTGCCCGCCCTCCTCTGTCCCTCTCCTGTGTGTGGGTGGGAGGGACAGGTAGAGGGAGGCAAGGATAAGGGGCAGATAGAGAAAATGAAGCAACAAGGTGCATGCTTGAGCTCCTCACTCCCCTTAGCTCCTCTACCCGCCCTCCTCTGTCCCTCTCCTGTGTGTGGGTGGGAGGGACTGGTAGAGGGAGGCAAGGATAAGGGGCAGAGAGAGAAAATGAAGCAACAAGGTGCATGCTTGAGCTCCTAACTCCGGACGGTTCCTCTGTCCGCCCTCCTCTGTCCCTCTCCTGTGTGTGGGTGGGAGGGACAGGCAGAGGGAGGCAAGGATAAGGGGCAGAGAGAGAAAGTGAGGCAACAAGGTGCATGCTTGAGCTCCTCACTCCCCTCCGCTCCTCTGTCCGCCCTCCTCTGTCCCTCTCCTGTGTGTGGGTGGGAGGGACAGGCAGAGGGAGGCAAGGATAAGGGGCAGAGAGAGAAAATGAGGCAACAAGGTGCATGCTTGAGCTCCTCACTCCCCTCCGCTCCTCTGTCCGCCCTCCTCTGTCCCTCTCCTGTGTGTGGGTGGGAGGGACAGGTAGAGGGAGGCAAGGATAAGGGGCAGAGAGAGAAAATGAGGCAACAAGGTGCATGCTTGAGCTCCTCACTCCCCTTCGCTCCTCTGCCCGCCCTCCTCTGTCCCTCTCCTGTGTGTGGGTGGGAGGGACAGGTAGAGGGAGGCAAGGATAAGGGGCAGAGAGAGAAAATGAAGCAACAAGGTGCATGCTTGAGCTCCTAACTCCGGACGGTTCCTCTGTGCGCCCTCCTCTGTCCCTCTCCTGTGTGTGGGTGGGAGGGACAGGCAGAGGGAGGCAAGGATAAGGGGCAGAGAGAGAAAGTGAGGCAACAAGGTGCATGCTTGAGCTCCTCACTCCCCTCCGCTCCTCTGTCCGCCCTCCTCTGTCCCTCTCCTGTGTGTGGGTGGGAGGGACAGGCAGAGGGAGGCAAGGATAAGGGGCAGAGAGAGAAAATGAAGCAACAAGGTGCATGCTTGAGCTCCTAACTCCGGACGGTTCCTCTGTCCGCCCTCCTCTGTCCCTCTCCTGTGTGTGGGTGGGAGGGACAGGCAGAGGGAGGCAAGGATAAGGGGCAGAGAGAGAAAGTGAGGCAACAAGGTGCATGCTTGAGCTCCTCACTCCCCTCCGCTCCTCTGTCCGCCCTCCTCTGTCCCTCTCCTGTGTGTGGGTGGGAGGGACTGGTAGAGGGAGGCAAGGATAAGGGGCAGAGAGAGAAAATGAAGCAACAAGGTGCATGCTTGAGCTCCTCACTCCCCTTCGCTCCTCTGCCCGCCCTCCTCTGTCCCTCTCCTGTGTGTGGGTGGGAGGGACAGGTAGAGGGAGGCAAGGATAAGGGGCAGAGAGAGAAAATGAAGCAACAAGGTGCATGCTTGAGCTCCTAACTCCGGACGGTTCCTCTGTCCGCCCTCCTCTGTCCCTCTCCTGTGTGTGGGTGGGAGGGACAGGCAGAGGGAGGCAAGGATAAGGGGCAGAGAGAGAAAGTGAGGCAACAAGGTGCATGCTTGAGCTCCTCACTCCCCTCCGCTCCTCTGTCCGCCCTCCTCTGTCCCTCTCCTGTGTGTGGGTGGGAGGGACAGGCAGAGGGAGGCAAGGATAAGGGGCAGGGAGAGAAAATGAAGCAACAAGGTGCATGCTTGAGCTCCTAACTCCGGACGGTTCCTCTGTCCGCCCTCCTCTGTCCCTCTCCTGTGTGTGGGTGGGAGGGACAGGCAGAGGGAGGCAAGGATAAGGGGCAGAGAGAGAAAGTGAGGCAACAAGGTGCATGCTTGAGCTCCTCACTCCCCTCCGCTCCTCTGTCCGCCCTCCTCTGTCCCTCTCCTGTGTGTGGGTGGGAGGGACAGGCAGAGGGAGGCAAGGATAAGGGGCAGAGAGAGAAAATGAGGCAACAAGGTGCATGCTTGAGCTCCTCACTCCCCTCCGCTCCTCTGTCCGCCCTCCTCTGTCCCTCTCCTGTGTGTGGGTGGGAGGGACAGGTAGAGGGAGGCAAGGATAAGGGGCAGAGAGAGAAAATGAGGCAACAAGGTGCATGCTTGAGCTCCTCACTCCCCTTCGCTCCTCTGCCCGCCCTCCTCTGTCCCTCTCCTGTGTGTGGGTGGGAGGGACAGGTAGAGGGAGGCAAGGATAAGGGGCAGAGAGAGAAAATGAGGCAACAAGGTGCATGCTTGAGCTCCTCACTCCCCTTCGCTCCTCTGCCCGCCCTCCTCTGTCCCTCTCCTGTGTGTGGGTGGGAGGGACAGGTAGAGGGAGGCAAGGATTAGGGGCAGAGAGAGAAAATGAGGCAACAAGGTGCATGCTTGAGCTCCTCACTCCCCTTCGCTCCTCTGCCCGCCCTCCTCTGTCCCTCTCCTGTGTGTGGGTGGGAGGGACAGGTAGAGGGAGGCAAGGATAAGGGGCAGAGAGAGAACATGAAGCAACAAGGTGCATGCTCGAACTCCACACAACCCTCCTCTCCCATCTCCGCAGCCTCTAACCATCTCATGGCAGTGTGTGAGAGGGCCGGGCAGTGCGAGTCTGTGAACTGTTGGAATATGTTTTGTGCAGCGAAGATAGCATTTAAAGACGTGGCAAAAAGCAGCATTTGTACTACTCATTCTCCCTCTCACCTGGGCCTCATGCCACCAGGTCGCTGTCTCCGATGTGGTGTAGCGTCTCTGACGGGTCTTCGGGTCAGTGTCTACCCGTGGCTTGAGAACGAACCCAGGCGCATTCCGCGGATCGCCAAACAGGTCTGCCAGAGCCTGGACGAGACAATCACGACGCGATTATGATGAGCTAAAATAATACGTGCAGCGAAATAAAGGTCGTATCAACAAACTGCATAGGAAATAACTCACACAGCACGTACTTGTATTGAGTTACGGAAGAACAGCGTCTGCGCCCGGAAGCCCGCAACCTTGAATGTTACAGTCGAGTACCCACGGCCTGGACCACGCAGTTGGTCCAACTCGAAGCGCTCGAGCTCTCGGCAGTTGGTGTACTCCTCGAGCACTCTCTGTGCAAGTTCCGGAACCATTAGAAGTTGCAGCAGTGCGTTGATGTCCGTCTCTGCCAAACCAAGCCGTCCGTTGGCTTTCCGCACAAAGTGGAGGAAATGAAGCGCAGCGGGATTGCTCGGTGGTGGACGCCCGAAGCTTGTTGGTACGGAGGGAGCAGCGGTATTTCTGCCGCTGTTGTTACTCTGATGCGAATTCGCTGTGTCCGCATCGGTGACTGCCTCGGGCATTTCATTTCCGGGTGTAGAATATGAGGAATTGCTGCCGGAATGCTCACCGTCTTCCTGTGACTGTACGTTGTCGCCATGTACGTCATGGGCCGAAACATGGGCCGTATTCTCAGCATCGGGAACAGGTGTTGTGAAAAGGACAATGTGCTCTTGTAGTGAAGGTCCGCCCTGACGCAGTGCTGCATATTTGACACGGCATACAGGGTCCCATGCCTTGTGCCGCCCGAAACACTGGGCACTTCGAAATCTCCCCTTGCAAAAGACGCACAGTAACTGTTTGTTGATGTTCATGCTATGACGAGCTGTAATATGAAGAGTCCCGAGAGTGGCCGCATTGTACAAGTGCTCTTTAGTAGCGGCTAGGCCTGAGAGGTCGACCTGCGAAGGGCGTGAAAGGTGACTCCGTATAGGGGTATCGCGGCAGCGACCAGAGGACCAGGTTCCTATGCGACACACCTCGAAGTAAGTTCTACATGTTGATGCTACACAGAGAGCTGTGACTAAACTTAGACATACGATTGTTGAGTGGGAAGTATAACTACTCCGCATTCTGTCTAGCCTATGGCCCTGCGTATGATCATGATTTACTCGCCGCGCACCGCGCCGTGATGTAGGGGTGAATTGGCGAGCAGCGCGGCCCCGTCGCGAGCCAAGGTGCTACCTACACTTGCAATACGTACTGCACGAGGCGTTTTAACGTGGTGGGTAATGGCAGGCACAGTATTGAGCCGCGTGCGGCTGCTGTGACGGATGGGTTCATGGAAGGACAGCGGGAACGGGACGATGTTCCATACCACGCTTAGAGCTTAGAGAATGGCGGACCTTGCGCTTGTCTATCCCCCCAGAGGTTCTGGTGAGAATTCCTCCGCAGTCTAGAGAAAACCGAGCAAAAGTTAGAACAAGCTAAATCGCCAAATGAGACTGTCAGGCTCAAGCCTCACCCTAAAGCAAGAGACTTGTGCGTGATTATCACGTCAGGCAGCGGAAGGCGCACGTAGCTGTGATTGTAAGGCGAAGCGACTCGGGAAGGATCACAGCACGGAGTAAGCGTGCTCTGGCCGACTGTGTTTGCTGTGTGGTGCGGCTATTTGAATTCTGAATTCGAAGTTTGAAATGACGGGAGGGGATGTGTGCACTGCCCACACGAGCAACTCGCGGTTCGCGATATGGGCGAAATTGTTATACTGTTGCTGACATTACTGAAACAATCAAATCTACAATATCAGAATCAAAAACCAAGGGCCCTAGGAATCAGAGCATAATCTCTAGGAAGCTGGTGTCGAGAAACAACCCAATCACTAGCAGAGCTTTCTGACGAGGTTCGGATTGTGGCGAGGATTGAAATCCAAAACCCGGCAACTCTACATCAGATTCAAGCTACTCTCACATAGCACGGCATGATAAACATATCTAGCCTTCATGGAATGAGCTGAGAATGATAGGAGGGTCTCAAACTGGTGTCAAGAGACTACCCTACCACTTGCTGAGCTTTCTGACAAGGTTTGGTTGGTGGCGAGGACTGAAATCCAATACCCGGCAAATCTGCATCAGATTTGGGCTTCCCTTACATATCATGGCATGATGAACCTATCTAGCCTTCATGGAGTGAGCTGAGAATTATAGGGGGGTCTCAAACTGGTGTCAAGAGACTACCGTATCACTTGCAGAGCTTTCTGACAAGGTTTGGTTGGCAGCGAGGACTGAAATCCAATACGCGGCAACTCTGCATCAGATTTGGGCTTCCGTTAAATATCATGGCATGATGAACCTATCTAGCCTTCATAGACTGGGCTGAGAATGATAGGGGGGTCTCAAACTGGTGTCAGGGTGGCAGACAAGGTTTGGTTTGTGGTCAGGACATGGCAATGGTGGTCAGAGTTGTTGGGCTGAGGTGCCCTAGGATCTTTGTAGAGTTAAAGTTTGTGTAGGATTGTAATAGCGGAAGCGTTTGAATAAAGCACTTGAACCACCTTGCGCAAGTATGTGAGGGCAACGTAAGTTGACTAAAACAGGCAGATACAAGACTTTATATTAGATTACAAGGAATACGAATAGATATAATTAAGCTACCTTGCTGTTGCGATTCGGTACAGTGCGTCTCGGGCAACTGCTCAATGTCGAGTCAGTTGTGTGTCCTTGCTGTCGCGCTGTATTGGTCAAGTCAAAAGTCGCTGACCTTTGACCTTCGCGTAACCTCCAGGTGGTTACTTTAACCTCCGAGGGTTGACTCGCGATGCTTCGATTTGGACTGCTTCGCTTCGGGTTTCTTGAGGTAGGTAGCGAGTTGGCTTGCGGAGTAGGATAGATCCGGGCGACAAGTGACGGCTGCGAAGAGGAGGCAGCCCAGTTTCCTCTGGTAGTCTCGTATTCCGGCAGCTTTGAGTGGAGCGGAATTTCCTTTGTCACTTCCTGCCGTGTAGCGGTATGGCGTGGCGATAGCGGTAGGTGTGAGCGAAAAACGCTTGGCGTTCGTGTCGGCGTATTTCTCGGCGCTTAGATAGATCGCATTTTCTTCTTCGCAGATGTACTGCCCGAGGTACTGCGTGACGGTGGAAGAGACCGTGAGCGTGAGATCCTTCTGCAACTCCCCTTCGAACCAGGTGGTGACGTTGTCGGTGGAGCCGATGTAGAGGAGATCGTCGACGTAGACGATAAGTAGGATGTAGTTGGCGCCTTTAGTGAGTTGGTACATGCCTTGGTCGTGAGGCAGTTAACAGTTTGCGCATGCTTGACTGCAGAGTCCTGTTCATACGTTCTGCAACGCCTTGCTGGTGATGTGCGTAGGGAAGGGAGAGGAGTTGCTTGATTCCCCTTTCCGCCAGGTAATGCTTGAAGCGCTGAGAGGTGTACTCTCCTCCTCCGTCTGACTGGAAGCTTTTCAGTTGTGTTCCTGATTCCCTCTCTGCTACCGGTAGCCAAGCGGCGAACGCTGCGAGAGCCATGTCGCGGCTGGGTAGGTTTCGATGCCAGACGTATCGGGTGGCTGCTGCCGATGTTGTCTCTGCTCCTGACGATGTTGTCTCTGCTGCTGCCGATGTTGTCTCTGCTGCTGCCGATTGTCGAATTGTTGCTAACGCTCGTGTTTGTTCTGCTTCAGGAATGGTGTGTGAGTACCAAAAACCTCCCGGGCTGAAGTCGGGATCGAGATCCGGGGGATGTGTCCAATCGGCGAAGTTGACGATGGCGTCGCTATCGGCAGTGGCCAGGTCGGGGACGAAATCGAGGACGAAGACGTTGTTCTTCAACACCGCCTTTCCGATGTAGAGGCCGCCCTTCCCGTGGTACAACTTAAACTCCTGGGTGGTGCTGTCGGCTTCCAAGTGAATACCTTTCGCCATCAACTGGCTGACACTCAGTAAGTTATAGCCGAGTCCCTCGGCGATAAGTACCTTTGACATGTGTAATATGGCATTTGTCTCTCGTGACTGAAGCTGTACCACTCCTTGTCGTCGTGTGCGCAGGTTCTGATTGTCGGCGACCGTGATGACTACTTCTCGCTGGAGTCGATGCTCGCGTTGAACGAAGCGCCCGGAGGAGCACATATGTTGTCCGCAGCAACTGTCCAAGAACCAAGTGTCCTGGCCGGACGGTTCGCTTTGAGCAATGGCGGCGTACGTTGGGTTCGGTTGAAGAGATTCGCGGCGAGGCGTTCTGTTGTCAAGTTGTTCTTCGGGTGAGTAGTGTGGTGGTGACTCGGTTGTGCAGGAGTCATTTATCTTGACCATGTAGTTGACAATATTTATTGCTCCTTGTGCAGGTTGTCCACTTGAAGCCGTTGAAGCTTGGATTGCGGTCGTCGGATTTGCTTGCGTTGAAGCAACTTGGGAGCTTGAAGGCCGGAGTTGTCGCTGTGGTGTCGTCGACTGCTGACGAGACGGGCAGTGCGTGCGAGTATGACGCAAAGTCTTGCAGATATGGCAAAAAGGAGGTACGGGTTTCGGTTGTTGTTGTCGATTGTTGCCGTTGTTGTAACGTCGCTGAGTGTGAAACGCAAACTCCGGTGCTAATGTTTTCTTCTTGTGTCTTTCTTCTAGCAGGTCCATGTCCTGCTGCTCGGCGTGGATTTTGGTGCAGAGTGCCGCTTCGGATATCCTCCCGTGTGCTCGTAATATGGCGCGAGTGGAGCGCCAGTGGGGCCGAGACCGCCGATGACCACCTTGACAAAGGCGTCTTCTGAAATTGACCCTCCGCATCGAAGAAGCTTGTCGCGCAGTTCGCGGCAGCGGCTGATATAAGCCATGCCTTTCTCGCCTGGTTTCATTTCAATCGTTGTCAGCTGCGCCATTAACCTGCTTTGATTTACGCTGTCTGTTGCTTGATACAGGTTCTTCAGGTGGTTGTACGCGAGCTCCGCGGAGTTGCCGTAGCCTCGGTAAGTCCTGATGTTCTGCTGCTGGGTCGGGGTGATGTTTCTTAGCAGTATCGTGTACGCCATCATTGTTTGATAGGTGTACTGCTGCTTCTCATATTGTGTCCCGTTTGTTGGATATGGCAGGGACCCGTCGAAGAAGCCGAGAATCTGTGCTCCTTCCATCATCAGTTCGAACTCGAACGACCAGGTGAAGAAGTCTCTCCCGTCGAAAGGCTTTGTCGTTTGCAGCTTGAGAACATGCGCGAATTGCGATTGAACTTGTAATGCGTCCAATGCCCTTTCATGTCCCGGTGCAAATTGCGGTTGCGGCATGAAACTGACGGAGCCACGCTGGGGTTCGTACGGCGCAAAGGTAGGCTGCTGTTGTTGTTGTTGAATCCTTGATGTTGCGACTCGGTACAGTGCGACTCGGGCAACTGCTCAATGTCGAGTCAGCTGTGTGTCCTTGCTGTCGCGCTGTATTGGTCAAGTCAAAAGTCGCTGACCTTTGACCTTCGCGTAACCTCCAGGTGGTTACTTTAACCTCCGAGGGTTGACTCGCGATGCTTCAATTTGGACTGCTTCGCTTTGTGTCTTGAGTTTTGACACGGTATGTGTTGTTAAGTGTTAGGTTCTTCATTGGTATT
The DNA here is from genome assembly GCA_948144175.1 of Closterium sp. NIES-65. Lineage (NCBI taxonomy): Eukaryota > Viridiplantae > Streptophyta > Zygnematophyceae > Desmidiales > Closteriaceae > Closterium > Closterium sp. NIES-65. The sequence continues at coordinate 2,163,617 of CANXME010000532.1, forward strand.
GCTGGATATGTTGATTTTGGTAAATTACAGCCAAGAAACAACCTTGATGCGGAACTGTAGAGGAGCTGTGCAGGAACGGGTAGAGCCATTCAGATGAAGTTTTGGACTATAATCCTACGATTTATGAGCGTTATGAGATATCGATGTAGGTTACCTAAATTTATCGTAATACTTATAATTTACCACTCAACAAACGCCCCAACAATTTAACTAATTATGTGGCTTCCAATATGACATGTCTGTGAGACTAGTTATTTGTGTGAGCATACAGAATTGAGCATTTTCACTGTTCTGGGTGTTATTGACATCATGAATGGTTTTAACTTGGGCCTTCCTTTTTTTGGCGGTTTCACATGTCAAACTGCGTTGCAAGTGGGGGCATGTTACACAACAGTTTCAAGCTACAGTGCGATTTTCACGAACCGCCTTTCATAATGCTGACTCAGTTCTACTGTTTCGTTTCTTGTGAGGGTGTGGCCGTGCAGCGTTGTGCACCAGAGCCATCAAGGAATCTCTTCAAGTTGTCCTGCTATCGCTTCGTTTGCAACAGTTTTATTGTTGCTTGCACAACCATGTGTTTTGTTTCAGCAAGTTTGAACTTTGTGGGTGCGTTACAATTGTAAACCCTAAAAGTATGGATTGTCTGAAAACAGAGCATCTTGTTACGTTCCTCGGTGATTCAAACTGGCGCCGATGTTTGAGCGTTGGTCCCAAACCCTGGCGTGGAAGAATTGTTGCGTGAATGTTAGATGCATATGAGTTACGAGCCTGAAACATAAAATGTCTCAATCATCTGCAGCCCGAAATTGTCCTGATCGCCTTCCATAGTCGTTGGTCTCTTTCCGACTTGGCGAAGGTGCAGGTACTGTTCAACACAGCGTTATGCACCTCACATCACTTCACCACACTACAACCCATCGCACCTAGAATGACCTCTCCTAAACCCACGGCAAGACACCGACTTTTCGTCACACAACGCCAGCTCCGTTTTGTGGCCACCAGCTTGAAATACTGTACGTACAGTATTCATGCCCATTCAAATCCAACACCCCTTCCCCTCTACCCTACCCCCCTGCTCGTTCCCGCACTTCGCCTGTTCATCCCCGCTCCCTGACCTCTTCGTCCCCGCACCCTCGCCTGCTCCTCCCCGCTCACTCACCTCCTCGTCCCCGCACCCTCGCCTGCTCCTCCCCGCTCCCTCACCTCCTCGTCCCCGCACCCTCGCCTGCTCCTCCCCGCTCCCTCACCTCCTCGTCCCCGCACCCTCACCTGCTCATCCCCACTCCCTTTGCCTGCTCGTCACTGTTCTGACCCCAAAACTTACACAGTAATTTAAGCCTCTCTCACGCTTGGTGCGCGAGCTCCTAACCTTCACATTTTCACCTTGGGTCGATCGCGCCGCGTGTACTTTGCGACGCGTCGAGGCTGACGCTCCTCCGCTCGGAGCTTTCGACCCTAAACCCGAAAAAAGTCGGACTTTTTGAAGCAGCGTGCGTGATTGTGACAGCGCTCACTTTGCGACGTATCGAGGGTGACGTTCTCCGCTCCAACAAGGCGCGGCTGGAGGTGGTCGTGGAAGCAAAGCGCCAGCAGCAGTAGCAGCAGCAGCGGCGCGATTGAGGTCGCGCGCGAGGCAGGAGTGCGAGAAATAGATGATGGTGTCAACGTGTTTGTTTGAGTAGCGATCGTGAAAATGGGGCTTGCAAAGACGGTGATGTGTCAGAACATATCTATAACTTATACTGCTGTGTAGGCTGTAGTGGGGTATCCCATAGGGGGTACAACCCAGTTAGGGTTTCATATTTGTACTGCTTTCATTCATAGTTCATCCCATTCCTGCTTACTCATTTACACATGGTATAGAGCTAGGTCCCTCCAGGACCGAAATTTTTTTTGGGCCCACCGAAGCGCGCCCCCGAGGCGCGATTTTTTTTAGCGACCCCTCGAGTCGCCCTCTCCCCTGCGGCCTCGCCGCCCACTCTGTCGCGGCCCCGCCCTGCTCCTTACGCGGCCCCGCCCTGCTCCTTACGCGGCCCCGCCCTGCTCCTTACGCGGCCCCGCCCCGGCCCTTACGCGGCCCCGCGTCGCCTCCTACGCGGCCCTTACGCGGCCCCGCGCCGGCCCCTTAAGCGGCCCTTACGCGGCCCTTACGCGGCCACGCCGCCGGCTCCTTACGCGGCCCCGCGCCGGCCCCTTACGCGGCCCTTACGCGGCCCTTACGCGGCCACGCCGCCAGCTCCTACGCGGCCCCGCGCCGGCTCCTTACGCGGCCCGTTCCCGGCCCCTACGCGGCTCCGCGCCGGCTCCTACGCGGCTCTTACGCGGCCCCGCGCCGGCCCCCCCCCCCCTTACGCGGCCCTGACGCGGCCACGCCGCCGGCTCCTACGCGGCCCCGCGCCGGCTCTCACGCGGCCCCGCAGCTGGCTCCTACTCGGCCCCGCAGCCGGCCCCTTAAGCGGCCCCACCGCCGGCCTCCTACTCGGCCCTGCCCCGGCTCCTATCACGGACCCGCCCCGGCTCCTTCGCGGCCCTGCCCCGGCTCCTACGCGGCCCTACCGCCGGCCCTGACGCGGCCCCGCCCCGTCTCACTTCTACGCGACCCGAGCCGCCTGTCCCCGAGCAGCCCGGGACCCGAGCCGCCCTGCAGCCGAGCCGCCCGGGAGCCGAGCCGCCCTGCACCCGAGCCGCCCTGCAGCCGAGCCGCCCGGGAGCCGAGCCGCCCTGCACCCGAGCCGCCCTGCCGTCGAGCCGCCCGGGAGCCGATCCGCTGTACACCCGAGCCGCCCGGTCGCCGTTCTGCTTTTCTGTCGAGCTGCGCGACCTGCCCTGCCTGGTGAGCACAGTCCCACTGTCACTGCGTGCTCTCCCCTCTACTGCTTGCACTGCTTCACAGTCGTCGTCATGGCTACCCCTAGTGTCCTAGCTTTTGACGCTGAGGGTCGCGCCATTGATTTTGAGGTCTGGCTAGACGACCTGCAGCTGTTCTTACAGTGCGACAGGGCTGATGACCTTTCTCTCTTTGACCTCACCTCTGGCGCCTCTCCTGCTCCTGCTGCTGATGCTGATCCCGCTGTCCGCTCTAAGTGGGCCACCCGCGATGCTGCTGCACGTCTTGCTGTGCGTCGCCACCTCCCTACCTCTGAGCGTGCGCACTTTAGTCAGTACAAGAGTGCTCAGACCTTGTACGACGCTGTAGTTGCGCGCTACTCCTCCCCTGCCACTGCTGCACTGAGCCGTCTCATGCTTCCCTACCTCTTTCCTGACCTCTCTGCCTTTCCCACTGTCGCTGACCTCATTACGCACCTCCGCACTAGTGACACTCGCTACCGCGCCGCCCTTCCTGCTGAGTTCTGCGCTAGGAACCCCCCTCCCATGTACATCGCTCTCTACTACGTAGTCGCGCGCCTCCCTGACTCCCTTCGCGTCGTCAGGGACCACTTTCTCGCAGTCTGTCCCACCACTCTCACCGTCGACCTCCTCGAGAAGGCCCTCCTTGCAGCAGAGAAGAGCATAGTCGCTGTAGGTGCTTCTCGTGGTGACCCTCGCACCCCCATCTTTGAGGGGTGCTCTCCTTCCCCCTTGCTGCCCTCTGTTGCCTCTGCTGCTGCTGCCGACCTGCTTGGTCTTGAGTCGGTCGGCGCGGCGTCTGCCCCTAGTGGGAGACGTCGCTCCAGCAAGGGCAAGGGAGGCAAGGGCGCGGGTGGAGCTGGGGGGGGCGGTGGCGGTGGCGGCGGTGGCGGCGGAGGGAGTGGGGGTGGCGGCGGGACTAGTGGCGGGGGTGGTGGTGGTGGTGGTGGCAGCAGCGGCGGCGACGGTGGTGGTGGTGCCAGCGGTGGTGGTGGAGGCAGCGGCGGAGGTGGAGGCGGCGGAGGTGGAGGCAGTGGAGGCGGCAGCGGCGGAGGCAGTAGTGGTGGAGGAGGTGGAGCTGGTCGGGGTGGTACCCAGCAGCGTAGCGGCGGTGGTGGTGGCCAGCGCTCGCACCGGCAGCAGCAGCAGCGCTCACGGGACATCCCTTCGCCTCAGCAGCTTCGTGAGTGGTACGCTGGGCGTCAGAGGGGTGGGGGTACTGGTCCCTGCACCTACGTTCTTCGTTCCGGCGACCGCGCGGGTGAGCAGTGTGGGGGTGCCCACGCCACCCAGCGCTGCTTTGGCCGCCTGACGGACGCTTGGCGTCAGCAGTTCCCTGGGGCTAGTGAGATCCCTCGCTGGGATGAGCTTCTCAGGGCTGGTGTAGCGATCTTTGATCTTGATTTTGATGCTATCCTTACTGCTATGTATGTTGTGGATTATAGTGAGGAGAATGAGGGTTACCGGTGTTTCCAGCCCGACCCGGGCATTGGTACTGCTGCGCTAGGTGCTTGTGAGGCTGCTGCTCTAGGTGCCAGTGCGTCTGCGCTCTCAGGTACTGGTGAGACTGCGTTCTCAGGTACTGAGTCGTCCTCGTCCTCCCTCACTTTCACACTTGACTCCGGAGCTTCTCGCTCCTTCTTTCGAGACCGCACTACCCTTTCGCCGCTCGCCAGGCCGGTTGCGGTCTCCCTTGCTGACCCCTCTGGGGGTCCTGTCCTGTCTCACTTCTCCACTGTCCTCCCGTGTCCGGCTGCCCCTTCGGGCACCCTGTCGGGTCTGTACCTTCCCTCGTTCTCTACGAACTTGGTGAGTGGAGCGGACCTGCAGGATGGGGGTGTTCACCAGTTCACTCCTACGCGTCAGCGGGTGACCCACTGCACGGAGGCTCGCACAGGCCGACACCTGGCCACGTTCTCGCGTCGGCCGGGGTCGAGTCTCTACACCCTCACCGTTGAGTCTCCTCCTGTCCCTGCGTCTGGTCAGGTGGCTGCGTCGGGTCAGGTACTTGCTGCTGCGTCCCGGTCAGGTCCTGAGTCTGCCCCCTGTTCTTGTCGCCTCCTGTCTCACGAGACTCTCCTGTGGCACCACCGTCTTGGCCACCCCTCCTTGCCCCGTCTTCGGAGCATGGCTTCCCGTGTCCTTGTCTCTGGTCTTCCCCAGTCTCTCCCTCCTCTCCCCTCCGGGCCAGGACCTTCCTGTGTCCCCTGTGTCGAGGGTCGCCTTCGGGCTACTCCTCACTCCTCCCACTTCCCCCCGACAGAGGCTCCCCTGCAAACGCTTCACATGGATGTGTGGGGCCCAGCCCCCGTCCGTGGGCAGGGTTACGAGCGATACTTCCTGTTGGTGGTTGACGACTACTCGCGTTACACCACAGTCCTCCCCTTGCGCAGCAAGGGTGCGGTCACTGAGGTGCTGATCGGCTGGATCCGCGAGGCTCGTCTCCAGCTCAGGAAGAGCTTCGGCTCGGACTTTCCTGTTCTGCGTCTGCACTCTGACAGAGGCGGAGAGTTCTCTTCTCGCCTTCTGCGAGACTACTGTCGTGCACGGGGGATCCGCCAGACCTTCACGCTTCCGGACTCACCACAGCAAAATGGGATTGCTGAGCGCCGCATTGGCATGGTCATGGATGTCGCTCGTACGTCCATGATGCATGCGGCTGCCCCCCATTTTCTGTGGCCGTTTGCGGTGAGGTACGCGGCGCATCAGCTCAACCTTCACCCCCGGGTCTCTCGGCCTGCGATGTCCCCAGTCTTGCTGTGGACAGGGAAGGTTGGCGATGCGTCTGTGTTCCGTGTCTGGGGATCTCGGGCGTTTGTCCGCGACTTATCTGCGGACAAGCTGTCCCCTCGTGCTGCTCCCTGTGTCTTTCTTCGTTCTGCTCCTTCAGCAGGTTCTTGGTCTTTCTCCTCCAGTAGAGGGTCCACCGCCTGTCCAGTCGCAGTCCCTACTGGAGCCTTCCTCTCCACTGCCTGCTCCCTCTCCTTACACTGGTCCTACTGGAGGTCTTGCTGAGCGTCGTGAGCCTGCGTCTCGCCCCGCGTCGCCTGTTCGTGCTGCTCGCGCTAGTGGTCGCAGTTCGCGTCAGCGTCCTCCTCCTGTCCCTGGCACGCACCGGATGTCTCTGCGTCCGTCCACTGCTCCTCTGCGTGCCCCTTTGCCTTCTCCTCCTGAGTCCTCTCTTCCTGCGCTTGCCGACCCTGAGTCGGACTCTCTTCGCGCTGCGAGTCCTACTGTCACGCGTCTGCTTGCTACTGTCGTCACTGACCCCTCTTTTGAGTCCACTGCTGCGTCTGCTCTAGTCGCTGAGCTCGTCGACTTTGCTGCTCGCTGTCGTATCGACTACGCTGCTAGTCTTGTTGCTGAGTCTGCGTCTGTCTGTCCTCCGTCCGTCGGGGGTGAGTGTGCTCTTGGCACGGACGTCCTAGAGGACAGGCAGGAGGAGTTACAGTGTCTAGCGGCTGCTTCACCTCATCTCGCGTCTGTACTGCTTGCCCCTGAGGGAGACCCGGATGCACTAGACATCCCGACTCCGCGTTCTTACGCGGAGGCCGTAGAGGGCCCCTACTCCTCTTAGTGGCAGGCAGCCATGGATGCAGAGATGGCTTCCTGGAAGTCCACAGGCACCTACGTTGACGCGGTTCCCCCTCCTGGGGCGAACATCGTCAGTGGCATGTGGATCTTCAGGGTGAAGCGGCCGCCGGGCTCTCCACCTGTCTTCAAGGCACGGTACGTTGCTCGTGGCTTCAGTCAGCGGCAGGGAGTTGACTACTTTCAGACCTTCTCTCCCACCCCGAAGATGACTACTCTTCGGGTGCTGCTGCACATAGCCGCTCAGCGCGACTACGAGCTTCACTCTCTCGACTTCAGCACTGCGTTCTTGCAGGGTAGCCTGCACGAGGAGATCTGGCTTCGCCGTCCACCTGGCTTCACTGGGACTTTCCCTCCTGGTACCCAGTGGAGCCTCAGACGGCCAGTCTACGGTCTCCGCCAGGCACCGCGTGAGTGGCACGACACACTGAGGACTACGCTTGCGGCTCTTGGGTTTGCTCCTTCTACTGCTGACCCGTCGCTGTTTCTTCGCACCGACACTTCCCTGCCGCCGTTCTACATCCTCGTGTACGTCGACGACTTGGTCTTTGCCACAGCGGACACTGCTGGACTCGCCTACGTGAAGTCCGAGCTGCTGAAGAGACACACGTGCACAGACCTGGGTGAACTGCGCAGCTACCTTGGCTTGCAGATCACTCGGGACAGAGCACGCCGCACCATTACCTTGACTCAGTCACACATGGTGCAGCAGGTCCTTCAGCGCTTCGGCTTCACGTACTCCTCGCCTCAGGCCACTCCTCTGCCTACTCGCCACTCACTCTTAGCTCTGCCTTCGGATGAGTCCGTAGAGTCGAGTGGTCTGTATGCAGAGCTTGTTGGCTGCCTCATGTACCTGATGACCTGCACACGACCTGACCTTGCATACCCTCTGAGCATTCTTGCACGCTATGTTGCTCCTGGGAGACACAGACCGGAGCACATGGCTGCAGCGAAGAGGGTATTGCGCTACCTGTGCAGTACGTCAGGCATGGGGCTAGTGCTTGGAGGGCGGAGTCCAGTGGTCCTTACCGGCCACGCGGACGCTTCTTGGGCTGACGACCAGGCTACGCAGCGGTCGTCACAGGGTTACACCTTCAGCCTTGGTTCCGGCTCTGTCTCGTGGCGGTCTACTCGCTCGTCTTCGGTTCTCGGCTCCAGTTGTGAGGCTGAGATCTACGCCGGAGCCATGGCTGCACAGGAGCTTCGCTGGCTCACCTACCTGCTGACTGACCTTGGAGAGCCGCCTCGTTCTCCTCCAGTGCTGTACGTAGACAACAAGGCTATGCTGGCCTTGTGTCGAGAGCAGCGCTTGGAGCACAGAACGAAGCACATTGCTCTCCGCTACTTCCTTGCTCGTGAGTTGCAGCAGCGTGGTCAGTTGCGACTTGCGTACGTGGCCTCTGAGGCCAACACTGCTGATGTGTTCACCAAGGCACTTGCGCCTTGTGACCATCAGCGCTTCTGCACCCAGCTGGGTCTTGTGCCTGTCTTGCCTCACTTGCTCTCCTCTTGACTTTACTTGTACTGTGACATATATATATACCTGCTCTTGCTTGTCTAGTTTTATATATATATGTCTGTACTCTTGCTTGTGAACTGGCCTTTGGCCTTGCTCTTGTGCTCGGACTGTGTGGTGACTTTGTGATCCACCCTGAGCTTTGCTTTGTCTTGCTTGACTGGTCTTGTGACCCCTTGTTCTCCCCCACTTTGCCTATGGGGGTGTGTCAGAACATATCTATAGCTTATACTGCTGTGTAGGCTGTAGTGGGGTATCCCATAGGGGGTACAACCCAGTTAGGGTTTCATATTTGTACTGCTTTCATTCATAGTTCATCCCATTCCTGCTTACTCATTTACACATGATGCAGTCAGCGCCGATTTCCGACTCTCGGCGTAGGCAGCATCGACTTCTTCGTCAAAAGGTGCTTGACTGCTGGGGTTGGGGGAATGCTGCTTGACTCAAAGGTGCTTCTTTTATGTATCTGCTCGCTTGTGTGTTTGTCGAAGGTGCGAGAGGATGACATAGACTGGTTTCGTTCTGGGTTTGCAACTCGTGGATTCAGGACGCCTATTGTGACGCAGAGTATGCACGTGGCTTTTAGATTACAAATCGACAGCTATTGTGTATTGACGTCTATTGACCGTGTCAGGTGACGTGATTCGCGGGTTTTGCGTCGCCAGCGCGGATGAGCCCAGTCCACGATCTCGCGCGAACCCAGAGTAGCTGCTGCCGCTGACGTGTGCTCTACTGATCTTAGACGGGTCAACGCGGTCATAAAACTCTCTCGCTCGGCAGGCAGAGTCAATGCCAGTAAAGACAGGTTTGTGTTTGATCGGTGTGCTGATTCCGCGCACAGTCCAGGGCCTTGTTCGACTGGCACATCAGTGGTGAGGCTCGGGTACCAGCTCAGGTTTGGCTGTCAAATATCGGTGTCTGGAAGGGTGCGCAGTAAACTGTGAAGTCTGTTAGACGGCTTTGCTACATAGTATGCTTAATTAGGAACGTTAAACGAGATACACGGTATAATCGAAGAAGAGAGACTCACACGGGTACAATGAACGGGTTTGTGGCGGAGCATGGGGTGGGAGGTCAGGAAGGGGAAGGAGCAGCCTACCCAGGAGAACCGATAGGGGAAGAGAGATGCTACGCGCAAGGGGAAGGGGGAGGATACGCGACAGGGGAAGGGGGAGGATACGCGACGGGGGAAGGAGGAGGATGCGCGACGGGGGAAGGGGGTGGATACGCGACAAGGGAAGGGGGAGGATACGCGACAGGGGAAGGGGGAGGATACACGACAGGGGAAGGGGGAGGATACGCGACGGGTGCAAGGGGGGGATATGCGCAAGGGGAAGGAGGCGGATATGCGACAGGGGAAGGGGAAGGATACGCGACGGGTGCAGGGGGAGAATACGCGACAGTGCAAGGGGAAGGATACGAGCAAGGGGAAGGGGGGGGAAACGAGACAGGGGTAGGGGGAGGATACGCGACCGGCGCAGGAGGAGAATACGAGACAAGGGAAGGGGATGGGTACGAGGGCGAGGAAAGGGGCGAGGACGGAGGAGAGGAAGGGGGAGAAGACGAGGGAGAGGAATGGGGGGAAGAAGAGGGTGAGGAATGGGGAGAAGACGGGACAGGGGAACAAGGTGCATACGCGTCGGGGGAAGGGGGAGTACACGCGACAGTGCAAGGGGGAGGATACGTGACAGATGAAGGGGGAGGATACGGGACAGTGCGAGGCGGAGAAGACGAGGGAGACGAATGGGGAGAAGGCGGGACAGGGGAACAAGGTGCATACGTGGCAGGGGAAGGGGGAGTACACGCGACAGTGCAAGGGGGAGGATACGAGGGAGAGGAAGGGGGAGAAAATGGGACAGGGGAAGGGGGAGGATACGCGGCAGGGGAAGGGGGCAGATACGTCGTAAGGGGGGGGGAAGTCTATGAGGAACAGGAAGGGGGGGAGTTTGCGGCGCAGAGTGAGGGAGGATACGAGGAAGAGGAGGGGGGGAGAGTCATGGCCGAAGGCGGGGAAGACGGTCGGGCGAGAGATCCTGCCGAAGGCGATGGTGCGCTGAACGCAGCGGTGCGACAGGAGGCACATGAAGGTGGGGAGGACGACGCTGAGGATGATGATGTTGAACGTATGCTGTACCCTGTCAGGCCGGTTGCGGAAGCAAGCCGTGGCTCCACGATGGATGAAAGTGCGGAGGAGGCAGCCGCGATCATGCGGGGCAAGGCCAAGTGCATGGCGACCCTAAACATGGATCAGGGCGTGCGGAATGACGTGCCGTGCAATGTCAAGAAGGCTGCAAGGAAACGTGGGCGCGATGAAGCAGTTATTGAGCAATTGGCGCCTGGAGACGGGCGCGGCAAAGCACGGGGCAGAGGGCGGGGAGAAGGGCGAGGTGGGCGAGCAGGGCGGGGCGGAGGGAGAGGAGGGCGAGGCAGAGGACAGGATGATGGAGAGGGGGAAGGGCGTGGAGGGCGAGGCAGCGGCCGAGCAGGGCAGGGCGGAGGGAGAGGAGGGCGACGCAGAGGACAGGATGAACAAGAGGGAGAAGGGAGTGGAGGGCGGGGCGTCGGGCGTGGAGGGCGCGGCGGAAATCGTGGAGCGGGTCAACTTGGCCGCGGGGCTGGAGGTAGAGGAAGGGGCGAAGGAATGGGACGAGGAAGAGGAAGGGGTGCCACAGGTAGGAGTGACGTCAGTCCCTCTCTTTACCATCTTTCCGCCCTTGCCTCCCTGCCATTGACAGGAGATGCACGGAGAAGGAGGGAGGGAGAGGCGGGGGTGTGCATGGTCCTCTCTGCTCCTTTCCTATTGGGTTATTTACAGCCCCACTGTTCTCACCCAGCCCGCTCTCTGCCATCTTTCCACCCTTGCCTCCCTGCCATTGACAGGAGATGCACGGTGGAGGAGGGAGGGAGAGGCGGGGGTGTGCATGGTCCTCTCTGCTCCTTTCCTATTGGGTTATTTTCAGCCCCGATGTTCTCACCCAGCCCGCTCTCTGCCATCTTTCCACCCTTGCCTCCCTGCCATTGACAGGAGATGCACGGAGGAGGAGGGAAGGAGAGGCGGGGGTGTGCATGGTCCTCTCTGCTCCTTTCCTATTGGGTTATTTACAGCCCCACTGTTCTCACCCAGCCCGCTCTCTGCCATCTTTCCACCCTTGCCTCCCTGCCATTGACAGGAGATGCACGGTGGAGGAGGGAGGGAGAGGCGGGGGTGTGCATGGTCCTCTCTGCTCCTTTCCTATTGGGTTATTTTCAGCCCCGATGTTCTCACCCAGCCCGCTCTCTGCCATCTTTCCGCCCTTGCCTCCCTGCCATTGACAGGAGATGCACGGAGGAGGAGGGAGGGAGAGGCGGGGGTGTGCATGGTCCTCTCTGCTCCTTTCCTATTGGGCTATTTTCAGCCCCGATGTTCTCACCCAGCCCGCTCTCTGCCATCTTTCCGCCCTTGCCTCCCTGCCATTGACAGGAGATGCACGGAGGAGGAGGGAGGGAGAGGCGGGGGTGTGCATGGTCCTCTCTGCTCCTTTCCTATTGGGTTATTTTCAGCCCCGCTATTCTCACCCAGCCCGCTCTCTGCCATCTTTCCACCCTTGCCTCCCTGCCATTGACAGGAGATGCACGGAGGAGGAGGGAGGGAGAGGCGGGGGTGTGCATGGTCCTCTCTGCTCCTTTCCTATTGGGCTATTTTCAGCCCCGCTGTTCTCACCCAGCCCGCTCTCTGCCATCTTTCCACCCTTGCCTCCCTGCCATTGACAGGAGATGCACGGAGGAGGATGGAGGGAGAGGCGGGGGTGTGCATGGTCCTCTCTGCTCCTTTCCTATTGGGTTATTTTCAGCCCCGATGTTCTCACCCAGCCCGCTCTCTGCCATCTTTCCACCCTTGCCTCCCTGCCATTGACAGGAGATGCACGGAGGAGGGAGGGAGAGGCGGGGGTGTGCATGGTCCTCTCTGCTCCTTTCCTATTGGGCTATTTTCAGCCCCGCTGTTCTCACCCAGCCCGCTCTCTGCCATCTTTCCACCCTTGCCTCCCTGCCATTGACTGGAGATGCACAGAGGAGGAGGGAGGGAGAGGCGGGGGTGTGCATGGTCCTCTCTGCTCCTTTCCTATTGGGCTATTTTCAGCCCCGATGTTCTCACCCAGCCCGCTCTCTGCCATCTTTCCACCCTTGCCTCCCTGCCATTGACAGGAGATGCACGGAGGAGGAGGGAGGGAGAGGCGGGGGTGTGCATGGTCCTCTCTGCTCCTTTCCTATTGGGTAATTTTCAGCCCCACTGTTCTCACCCAGCCCGCTCTCTGCCATCTTTCCACCCTTGCCTCCCTGCCACTGACAGGAGATGCACGGAGGAGGAGGGAGGGAGAGGCGGGGGTGTGCATGGTCCTCTCTGCTCCTTTCCTATTGGGCTATTTTCAGCCCCGCTGTTCTCACCCAGCCCGCTCTCTGCCATCTTTCCACCCTTGCCTCCCTGCCATTGACAGGAGATGCACGGAGGAGGAGGGAGGGAGAGGCGGGGGTGTGCATGGTCCTCTCTGCTCCTTTCCTATTGGGCTATTTTCAGCCCCGCTGTTCTCACCCAGCCCGCTCTCTGCCATCTTTCCGCCCTTGCCTCCCTGCCATTGACAGGAGATGCACGGAGGAGGAGGGAGGGAGAGGCGGGGGTGTGCATGGTCCTCTCTGCTCCTTTCCTATTGGGTTATTTTCAGCCCCGATGTTCTCACCCAGCCCGCTCTCTGCCATCTTTCCGCCCTTGCCTCCCTGCCATTGACAGGAGATGCACAGAGGAGGAGGGAGGGAGAGGCGGGGGTGTGCATGGTCCTCTCTGCTCCTTACCTATTGGGTTATTTTCAGCCCCGCTGTTCTCACCCAGCCCGCTCTCTGCCATCTTTCCACCCTTGCCTCCCTGCCATTGACAGGAGATGCACGGAGGAGGAGGGAGGGAGAGGCGGGGGTGTGCATGGTCCTCTCTGCTCCTTTCCTATTGGGTTATTTTCAGCCCCGCTGTTCTCACCCAGCCCGCTCTCTGCCATCTTTCCACCCTTGCCTCCCTGCCATTGACAGGAGATGCACGGAGGAGGAGGGAGGGAGAGGCGGGGGTGTGCATGGTCCTCTCTGCTCCTTTCCTATTGGGTTATTTACAGCCCCACTGTTCTCACCCAGCCCGCTCTCTGCCATCTTTCCACCCTTGCCTCCCTGCCATTGACAGGAGATGCACGGAGGAGGAGGGAGGGAGAGGCGGGGGTGTGCATGGTCCTCTCTGCTCCTTTCCTATTGGGTTATTTACAGCCCCACTGTTCTCACCCAGCCCGCTCTCTGCCATCTTTCCACCCTTGCCTCCCTGCCATTGACAGGAGATGCACGGAGGACGAGGGAGGGAGAGGCGGGGGTGTGCATGGTCCTCTCTGCTCCTTTCCTATTGGGTTATTTACAGCCCCGCTGTTCTCACCCAGCCCGCTCTCTGCCATCTTTCCACCCTTGCCTCCCTGCCATTGACAGGAGATGCACGGAGGAGGAGGGAGGGAGAGGCGGGGGTGTGCATGGTCCTCTCTGCTCCTTTCCTATTGGGTTATTTTCAGCCCCACTGTTCTCACCCAGCCCGCTCTCTGCCATCTTTCCACCCTTGCCTCCCTGCCATTGACAGGAGATGCACGGAGGAGGAGGGAGGGAGAGGCGGGGGTGTGCATGGTCCTCTCTTCTCCTTTCCTATTGGGTTATTTACAGCCCCACTGTTCTCACTCAGCCCGCTCTCTGCCATCTTTCCACCCTTGCCTCCCTGCCATTGACAGGAGATGCACGGAGGAGGAGGGAGGGAGAGGCGGGGGTGTGCATGGTCCTCTCTGCTCCTTTCCTATTGGGTTATTTACAGCCCCACTGTTCTCACCCAGCCCGCTCTCTGCCATCTTTCCACCCTTGCCTCCCTGCCATTGACAGGAGATGCACGGAGGAGGAGGGAGGGAGAGGCGGGGGTGTGCATGGTCCTCTCTGCTCCTTTCCTATTGGGTTATTTACAGCCCCGCTGTTCTCACCCAGCCCGCTCTCTGCCATCTTTCCACCCTTGCCTCCCTGCCATTGACAGGAGATGCACGGAGGAGGAGGGAGGGAGAGGCGGGGGTGTGCATGGTCCTCTCTGCTCCTTTCCTATTGGGTTATTTTCAGCCCCACTTTTCTCACCCAGCCCGCTCTCTGCCATCTTTCCACCCTTGCCTCCCTGCCATTGACAGGAGATGCACGGAGGAGGAGGGAGGGAGAGGCGGGGGTGTGCATGGTCCTCTCTGCTCCTTTCCTATTGGGTTATTTTCAGCCCCACTGTTCTCACCCAGCCCGCTCTCTGCCATCTTTCCACCCTTGCCTCCCTGCCATTGACAGGAGATGCACGGAGGAGGAGGGAGGGAGAGGCAGGGGTGAAATCGATATGCCTTCGTAATGTCCAACTCACACTTGCACAAAGTCGTTGTATATGTGTCATCGCTGGGTGGGGTGTTGGTTATGACCCTGGCAGGTCCTATCGCGAACACTGGGATTGGGCCACCCATGGCGATTTGTCGCTTCGAACTTGCTCCACAAGTACACTCGCGACCTGCCTTTCAGATGCTGCAGCCACAACATGCGCCAGCTGTAGCCAGTGCTCGGCCGACCGTGGGCAGATCTGGGGGACAGGGGCAAGTACCTACAGCCGCACCGTGCAACTCGGGCTGGCAAAACGCTGGAGAGACGGGGACTGCACCAGCTCCGCTACTGGCACATTCGTTAAACTCTGGCCGGTTGGGCGGTGCATCTGGTGAGTACAGCCAGGGCCAGAACCGTGTGAACCCGGGTGCTGCCAGCGCATCACGTCCTGCAAGCCCGAGCCCAGCCCATATCAACGGTTTCCCGGCTGCTTCCCAGCGAGCAGCCATCCCGAATGCCAGTGGTGCTAGGTCCGGCGCAGCAGCTTCACACAGATCAACATCTTTTGGGGGGCAGCCTCCCCCTAGCATGATGCCTGGTAGAGGGGTCCACGTGCCTATAGCTGATGCGCACACTCCCCACCTTGGTTCCCCTGCCTCAGTAGGTCATGTACCGGGCGGCTCCTCAAGAAACCCCCCTGGGAGTGGAAATCTCGCGAGGCCAGGTGTCTCCTCTGGACACGGCTATGGTTCTCGTGGGGGCATGCATCAACCCACCTCCTCCCCAGGTCATGCGGCTGCTTATTCAGGCCATTCCAACCATGAGTTGGGCGCCATCCCCAATGGAATAGGTGGGCGTATCAGCGGCGGTGCACGCGCAGCAGCATCAGCACCAGCGTCTCCTGCGAGTATGGGACGTGCTCCAGTGGCACATGGACCGTCCGTCTCGCATCCGCTGAACCAGTCGGCCTCGGCCGGTAGTCGGAGGCCATTGGCTGCACCGAGGCCAAGACTCGGCATCCCCCTTGACCCGGGCCCTCGCCCAGTCGCATCGGTGGCAAAGAAAGCTGCGATGAATAAGTATGCAACGAAGGGGGATTTGGCTGCACTGCGAACGGAGTTTCTACAAGCTTTACAAGCTCACACTTGCCAGTGTGGAGCATCTGGAAGCCTGGGTGCTGCAGCAGATGGAGGCGAGAACAATGGAGGTGGTGCGGGGGTTCAATATAAACCAAAACCTCGCACGAGATCTGTGGTGGCCATTGCGTTGGATGCGGTGTTGGCCGAGCAAAAGGATTGGCGAGTAAGTTCAAACGCTTCCATCCTGTTATATTGCGTGTGTATCGGTGCATAATACATCATTCCATCGTACACTATGAACAACTTACCTGCCTTCATGCTTTCTTGTCCCGATACACAATACTTTCGTGTCATGGCAGGGGGCGTGCAGTCAAGTGGTGACTTGCCTCTTCTGGACCGATGATGCAGTGGAGATTCAGTTTTACCCCAACACCGACGAGGCGCTTGGAGAATTCGCGAAATTACTATCCCCTAATGCTATGACCCATCTAAAGCTTCTTTGGAACCTAACAGTTGAATTCATCGTGGGGACTTTCAACAAGATGTGCAACACCAACAGAAGCAACGTCGCGAAGAAGCTACGAGCTGTTGTTTGGACAGCCCTGGGGAGCGTAAAGAAGCAACACAAGGTGGCAGCGCTTCCCATGGGAGTAAAAAGCCCTGAGGCCTTCTATGAACACAAGGAACTCGCCCAATATTACATGGACGGTACGTCGCATGGTGAGGGAGAGGGTGAGGTGTGCGTGGGCCCGTAGCTACTCTCATCCCTTCCTCTCTCTCTGTCCTTATCTCCCCACCATTGGCAGGACACGCACAGAGGAGGAGGGAGGGAGAGGGTGAGGAATTTCCTTACCCGTAGCTACTCTCATCCCTTCCTATCTCTCTGTCCTTATCTCCCCGCCATGGGTAGGACACGCACAGAGGAGGAGGGAGGGAGAGGGTGAGGTGTGGGTGGGCCCGTAGCTACTCTCATCCCTTCCTCTCTCTCTGTCCTTATCTCCCTGCCATTGGCAGGACACGCACAGAGGAGGAGGGAGGGAGAGGGTGAGGAGTGCGTGGGCCCGTAGCTACTCTCATCCCTTCCTCTCTCTCTGTCTCCTTATCTCCCCGCCATTGGCAGGACACGCACAGAGGAGGAGGGAAGGAGAGGCCGTGGTGTGTGTGAGCCTCCATGCTGCTTGTATTGGGTTTGATTCATACCCCGCTGCTCCCCTCATCCTTTCCTCTCTAACTGTCCTTATCTCCCTGCAATGGGCAGGAAATGCACAGAGGAGTAGGGAAGGAGGCCGTGGTGTGTGTGAGCCTCCATGCTGCTTGTATTGGGTTTGATTCATACCCCGCTGCTCCCCTCATCCTTTCCTCTCTAACTGTCCTTATCTCCCTGCAATGGGCAGGAAATGCACAGAGGAGTAGGGAAGGAGGCCGTGGTGTGTGTGAGCCTCCATGCTGCTTGTATTGGGTTTGATTCATACCCTGCTACTCCTCTCATCCTTTCCTCTGTATCTGTCCTTATCTCCCTGCCGTTGGCAGGAAATGCACAGAGGTGGAGGGAGGGAGAGGCTGAGGTGTGCATGGGTCTACATGCTGCTCATATTGGGTTTAATTCAACCATGGTATTGCTCTCATCCTTTCCCACTTATGTGCTTATCTCCCTGCCTTGGCAGGAAATGCATGAAAGCAGATGGAGGGAGTGGCTGATGTGTGTGTGGGCCTCCATGCTGCAACTATTGAGATTGGTTTTATCTCATCCTTCCTCTCTCTGTCCCTATCCCCCGTCCACTGTCAGGAAATGCGCAGAGGATGAGGGAGAGATAGGCTGAGGTTTGCGTGGGCCTCAGAGCTGCTCACGCAGCCTTCTCTATCCTTATCTCCCTGCCATTGGCAGGAAATGCAGAGGAGGGAGGGGGAGGCAAAGGTGTGCGTGGGCCTATATATTGCTCCTCTGTGCATTGCCCTCGTCTCCCTGACGTTGCTCGAGATTGAACAGATCAGTGAAGAGCTTTGAAGATGTGTACATGGCTTTATTTTGCTCTTGATGGTGTAAACTCTACCCTCCTGCTCTCACCCTAAACCCTCGCTGTGCTCCTTTACCCACTCTACAGAAGAGATGGGAGGTTTACGTATCCATGTGGATACAGAAGACACGCAGTTGCCATTCTCCAGCAAAGCCTTTGCAGTGGGGATAAGACATGCATTCACACGGACCAATGTGACACTGGGGGCGTTCAAGACCCGTCAGATCGCGTATGCTGTTCTCGTGGTAAGAACAAGTAGACAGATAATGCGCAAGCATATTTATCGGCATCTAGCGGAGCTTAATTAAAATAATCGTTGTTTCCTTGCAGCTGGAATGTCCTCTATTGGAGGAAGAGGGCAGGATGACAAACAATCCTGAAGTCAACCGGGAAAAGTACGAGAGTACTGTGGTTAAGTGCAGGAAATGGGTGGAGCTAGCTGTCACCACCATGGGCGTGCGCTATGATTCACGCAAGAACGCATTCCTGTTCGGCAATGGTGTTTGTATCGACGCGAGCGACTACCCGGCATCGCTGAAGAAAAACATCACTGGGTAGAAAGTTTCCCTCAATGTTGGTAGTTTAGTGCGTAGTAATTTGGGATTAATAGTAGTTATTGTAGGTTCTCAATACGGTAAGATTCTGTAGTGTTTTTAAAAATACTATTTATTGTATTGAATGCTTATAACGAATATATGAAATAGCCATAAATAAGTATAAATAGTAGTTGTGATAATTTAAGTGCTACGGTCTATCATGTAGCGAATAGTAAACGGGACATGTGAAATAATTGTTTTTTAGGTCCCGCGGATTCGGGCGAGCTGCGACGGAAATCTGACGGAAAACTCAAGGAATGCTCGAGCGAAATCTGTTGGTAAGCATCTGTCTGAAATCTGACTAGAAATCAGTTGGAAACATCATCGATCCAGTAGTGTGATTTCTGACGGAAGAATTTCACAGTTTTCTGTCAGATTTCCGAGGGTCAAACAGAATTCCGGCCGAACGCGTCCAGTTTTCCGACTCTGCTTTTTGTGATGCACGTTCCTGGACGTCGGATACAACGCCCTCTCTGGCTCCTTCCCGTCCTCGCTACTCAGTCTCCCGCGTCTCATCGAAGCGCGCTTGCGCCACAACTCCCTAGCGGGAAGCTTCCCGACAGGCGCGGCCTCAACCAAGCTGACCCTCCTGGACATTTCCTGGAACGAATTGCGCGGCTCGCTGCCGACGCTCATAGCCAGCAGCACGAAATTATCGCACCTCAACCTGAGCCACAACCAGTTCACAGGGACCATCCGTCCCGAGTGGAGCTCGCTGGTCAGTCTCCGCTACATCGACCTGGGCTTTAACGACCTGACTGGATTGATCCCCACAGCGTTCCAGGCGCTCACGAACCTCGATGCGTTCTACACGCCGCACAACCGCCTGTCCGGACCGGCTGTTGGCGCGTTCGCGTCGCGTGGCGACCACGATACGCGCTTCTTCCTGGACCTGAGCTACAACCGCCTGAGCACCGACAACCTGCGGCCGTTCGCCACGCTCTTCGACTTCATGGACGTCAACTTGTCGCACAACGAACTGCGCGGCTCTGTTCCACGCCGCATGTTCCAGAACGCGTCCACGCTCGTGCTGGAAATGAGCTACAACAACCTGCAAGGCGGCTTGGATGAATTCATGGCACTCACAGGCCTCTGCAGCTTGATCCTCGCCGGGAATCATCTGTGCGGCAAGATTCCCGCAAAGATAAGCGACCTCTCGCGCGTGCAGCGGCTAGTGCTAGCGTGGAATGCGCTGTCTGGGAGCATGCCAGAGGCGGTGACGGCGAGCACGGCATCGCGAAATTCCGAGTTTGCACAAAATGTACACGGTAGCTTTCCTACGGGAAACCTTCGGAAAAGCTTCGGCGCGCACATTTACAGCTGAGTGGCCAAAGTGACATTGCAGCAACAACACTGAAGTGTCTCCAACGCTACTTTGCAGTTACAATTGTGACTTCAATTTATCAAATTCACCAGTGATCCCGGCCATATTCCACTTCCGTAATGCGTTCAAATCCATCAGTCGATGAGTGCAAACCTATTGAGTAGCCTGACTCTAGGATTAGTAAAGGACTTGCACACGTGGACAATGCGCTCGATCGATGCAACTTCAATGATCCCGTGCGTGGCCTCCTTCCGCCCGGCACTAGTTGGGGGCAAAGTGTCTGGGGACACACCCCCTCCTCCTCGTAATACTTCACGAATACATATGCACCTTCCTCCCCGCTGTAGTTCACCGCCCTGAAAATACAGAGACACCACGCATACCACCACTCCTCCTCCTCCTCCTCCTCCTCCTTCTCCCTCTCTCCTGGTATTGCAATGTCGGTGAACCAGTTCTCCTTCGGGCTTGCTTTCACGAACATCGCCTTCGGAACCAAGTACCCCCCTTTCGTGCTAGGGATGGCCACTGCGGTGTGCACCTGCCAGGTATGGGTGGGTTTGCATGAGGACCAACGATGACGCCTCTTCACGTACGTGTCCAACACACAACGGCCCAACCTCTTTACAACCGAAGCCAACAGCTTGATTACCGCGTTACTAACATGACACTGCATCTCACCAACACACGTGAAGTCTGAAGGCCTTCCACGGCCATGAGTGTCGCCATGTTGTCAAACTCGCTGCCCACCGTCTCCCTGTACATCATCCGCAGTGGATCGTCTGCCGTCATGAGACACATGGCCTTGCTGGTGCGGGTCAGCGCGGGCTTCATGTCAGAATCCCAACCACTAGACCATTGGGATAAAAGGGCTTGTTTCAGTAGCGAGTCAGTGCGCCCATAACCCCCCAGGCAAATGCGCCTGTAACCCCCCCTAGGATCGATCGGGGATCTCACAGTGTAGCTCTACTGACACCCCCTCACACTGGGAGGCCCAGGACTGAGCACAGTGGCAACGGCCAACAGTGGCGTTGTGTACCTCTCGCAAGGCGGTGTAGTAAGTTCTCCCTCCTCCTGACAGCGCTACAATCTCCCGAGTGATCTCGCGTTGCGTCTCCTCCTCGACAATCCTCCTTGGTATGTCTTTCCAGTTGCTTCCGCGCACGGGGCCCTTCACGGTGCCCTTGTGGGTATGCTCCCACAGCTCCGTGGAATACTCGTGCGGCAAACCCCTCATGGATATGACGTTGATGAGGTGTACAACTTCGTGGAGCTTCACGAAGTTCCACTTCGACTTCTGCCTCAGGAAAGCCGCCTGCAGTGCAGCCACCAGTCTACACGGAGGTGTATGCACATTGTAATGCGAACATTGAAAGAATCACCACAGTGTACAACATGGCCAATGGTAGCAACGAAACACGTGGCCATCATGTTCACTCACGAGATGCCATGCTGCCTCGCGATGGCGATTGTGAGCCGCGTGTGCTTTGTCACAGCCAGCAGGGACTTGTAGAAGACCGCATAGTAGCGGAAGGCACGAACCTCCTTATCCCTCTGGTCCCTTTCCTCCGCAGAGCGCCCCACACACAGGTCGGAAATGACAATAGGGAAAACCTGCATCATGCCACGATACTCGAACGCCGCGTAATTCGCCCCGCTGCGAAAAAAGGTGGAGCCACCCGGGATGCGCACCAAGACACTCCTTGTCTCGCCCTTCACGCCAAACTTGCGGCTGTTCCACGCACCAATCACACACAAGCAACGAGATTGAATTGTTCCCGTTGTGAGCTCCGCCACGTACGCACTACCGCATACAAAACAGTTCACGGAATCTATGTGTACTCACTGATCAAACCCCCGAATCTCGGCCTTCGTCTTCCCCTCCATGAAACAGGTGGCCATATGCACCAGCACCCCGGAATCCAGCACATGCAATATGTCGCCAACAACCGCCAGGAAGACGTTACCCCACTTCGTCTCAGAGAAGTTCCAGCGCTCCAGGACGCTCTGCACGTTGGATGGTGCTGTCAAACTCATCATAAAAAGCAACATCAAGCCGCTACAATCATGGCCGCGGCCATGTGAGTTGCCACACACAAACATCGAACGCACACCATGATCGGATGCGTAGACCACCTGGCCTAGATCGCTGAAGCGCCTTCCACCATCGTAACGCTCCGTATCTTCGCCGCCGCGTGCCGCTCTCCCTTCACAGTGCGCACTATTGACTGGTTTGACAGGTCATGTAGGTGCGCCCTCTTGATGTAGCAGCTCGAGCACGGTCTGTGCGATGCCTGCTGCATCGTTGCTGTGGCCCGGCACCCTTCCGGATAGTCGCCAACAAATGCATAAAGGCATGGATATGCCTTGACCACACCTCCCCGGCCGTCTGACACATCGAAGACTCGAAGAGGACCACTGCATGCACCACGTACATGTTTGATGGGTCTCAGAAACCGACAATGATCCCGTTCGCCTCCATCGGCCTAGAGCATGCATTCGTGTCAAACATTATATATGTTGTGTTAGTTTAGGCTATAGTGGGTTAGCGTATAGGGGGTACACAATTCTAGGGTTAGGTACTTGTACTCATTTCACTGCTAGTTCATTCATTCCTGTTCAGTGATTTCAACATGGTATAGAGCAGGTCCTTCCTAGGACCGAAATTTTCTAAGGGCCCACCACTACGTAACTACCTACCTACCTACCTACCTGTGCCCTAGGGCGCCTCGGCGTGTCACGCCCCTAGAGGCCCCTCTTGACGGCCCCGCGCTAGCCCCGTTCAGGCCCCGTTGGCCCCACGCCCGCTCTCCCTAGCGGCCCCGTTCAGGCCCCGTCGGCCCCTTTAAGGCCCCGTTCAGGCCCCGCGCTAGCCCCGTTCAGGCCCCGTCGGCCCCGTTTCAGGCCCCGTCGGCCCCGCGCTAGCCCCTCTCAGGCCCCGTCGGCCCGCGCTAGCCCCGTTTCAGGCCCCGTCGGCCCCGTTTCAGGCCCCGTCGGCCCCGCGCTAGCCCCTCTCAGGCCCCGTCGGCCCGCGCTAGCCCCGTTTCAGGCCCCGTTGGCCCCGTTTCAGGCCCCGTCGGCCCCGCGCTAGCCCCTCTCAGGCCCCGTCGGCCCGCGCTAGCCCCGTTTCAGGCCCCGTCGGCCCCGCGCTAGCCCCTCTCAGGCCCCGTCGGCCCCGCGCTAGCCCCATTCAGGCCCCGATCGGGCCCGCGCTAGCCCCGTTTCAGGCCCCATCAGCCCTGTTCAGGCCCCGTCGGCCCCTTGCTAGCCCCGTCAAGGCCCTGTTTGGCCCCGCGCTAGCCCCGCTCAGGCCCCGATCGGCCCCGCGCTCGCCCCTCTAGGGCCCCAACCGGCCCCGTGCCGACCTCGCCGACCCGTGCCCACCACCTAGAGGCCCCCGGCGGCCCGTTCCCGCCGCAGCACACGAGGGAGAGCGGGCGGCCCGTCCACGCCGTGACCCGAGCCGCGCGACCCGAGCCGCGCGCCCCGAGCCGAGCAGCGCGCCCCGAGCCGAGCCGCGCGCCCTGAACCGAGCCGCGCCACCCAGCCGAGCCGCGACCCGACCTGAACCGAGCCGCGCCGCCCTGCCCTACCTGGTTCGTCCTACCTGCTTCTTCTACTGCTACTGCTGCTATTTCTACTGTTCCTATGGCTAGCCCACAGGTTCTCGTGTTCAATGCTGAGGGCCGCCCTGTGAAGTTTGACACCTGGCTCGATGACCTGCACCTCTACCTACAGCTCACAGCCAAGGATGACATCTCACTGTACGATTACGCCCTAGGCCATGTCACTGCCCCTGCTGCTACTGCTGACAGCACTGCTCGCTCACACTGACAGACTCGTGATGCCCACGCTCGCTTCGCCATTCGCAACTCCCTGCCGATAGACGAACGCGAGCACTTTGGTCAGCACAAGACTGCACAGGCACTGTACACAGCTGTAGTTGCTCGCTACTCCTCACCTGCCTCTGCCGCACTAGGCCGTCTCTCCCTCCCCTACCTGTTTCCCGACCTGGCCTCCTTTCACACAGTCGCTGACCTCATCACGCACCTCCGTACTAGTGAGGCCCGCTTCCGTGCCGCCATGCCTGCTGAGTTTCTTGCCACGCACCCCCCTCCACTCTGGCTCACTCTCTACCACCTAGTCACCCGCCTCCCTGACACTCTGCGTGCTGTCAGGGACCACTTCCTAGCTCGTTGCCCCACTGAGCTCACCATTGCCCTCCTCGAGAAGGAGCTACTTGCAGCTGAGACTAGCATAGTCGCTTTGGTGCCTCTCGTGGTGACCCCCGTACCCCGTTCTTTGAGGGGTGTTCTCCTTCCCCCCTTCTTCCCTCTATCGCCTCTGCTGCTGCTGTCGACCTTCTTGGTACTGAGAAGGTCGGCGCTGCGTCTGCCTCGAGCGGACGCCGCAGCGGTAAGGGCAAAGGGGGCAAGGGTGGTGGCGGTGACGGCGGGGGAGGCGGCGGTGGGGGCGGTGGAGGCAGTGGGGGTGGTGGCTCGGCTGGAGGGGCGAGTGGTAGCGGTGGGGGTGGTGGCGGCAGCGGCGGGGGAGGTGGCAGGAGTGGAGGCGGCGGTTGGGGTGGCGGTGGACGAGGCGGCGGCAGGGGTTGGGGTGGTCGAGGAGGTGGCAGCGGTGGTGGTGGCCGTGGAGGCACTGGCGGTGGCCAGGGCCAGCAGCACACTCCCTCGCCCCAGGAGGTCTGTGAGTGGTACTCTCAGCACGGGGGTGGGGGTGGTCTTAGCTGCACGTACGTCATTCGCACTGGTGACCGCACTGGTCAGCAGTGTGGACGACCGCACGCCACACAGCGCTGCTTCTCTCGTCTCGACGACGCTTGGCATGTTCAGTTCCCTCATGCCAGTGAGCTGCCCCGCTGGCTTGATCTCCTGAAGAAGGGGATTGATATCTATGCTCTAGACTTTGATGCTATTCTATCTGCCATGTATGTGATGTCTACTAGTGGAGAGGGTGCTGAGTACTTGTGTGTGCCGCCCGACCCGGGCATTAGGGCCAGTGCGTCTGCCGCTCCAGGTACTCGCGTGTCGGCTACCCCAGGTGCTGGTGAGGCTGCTGCTCTAGGTGCTCGTGTGTCTCCCCCCCTTGGTACTGCGTCGACTGCCGCACTGCACACCTTCACACTGGACTCAGGTGCTTCTCGCTGCTTCTTTCGTGACCGCACTGCCCTTGACCCGCTTGCTCGGCCAGTTGCTGTCTCCCTTGCTGACCCCTCTGGGGGTCCGGTCATTGCGACCTCTTCCACTGTCCTTCCCTGCCCTGCGGTCCCGTCGGGCACACTGTCAGGTCTCCACCTCCCCTCGTTCTCTACGAACTTGGTGGCAGGATGTGCACTTCAGGACGGGGGTGTTCACCAGTTCACCCCTGCCTACGAGCGCGTGACACACTGCACGTGTGCTCGTACGGGCCGTCACTTGGCTACCTTCACTCGGCAGCCGGGGTCGGACCTGTACACACTGACTACTAAGTCCCCTCAGGTTGCTGCGACTGCGTCCGCGTCCGCGTCAGGTCAGCTGTCCGCCCCCTGCTCGTGTCGCTCTTTGGCACACGAGACTGTCCTCTGGCACCACTGCCTTGGCCACCCGTCTGTGCAGCGGCTTCGTGCCATGCACTCCCGGTACCTTGTCTCTGGCCTGCCCAGGGTCCTTCCTGCCCTCCCACCCTCGCCTGCTCCTACCTGTCTCCCCTGTGTCGAGGGACGGCAGCGCGCCGCTCCTCACTCCTCCTCGTTCCCCCCGACGAGTGCTCCCTTGCAGACACTCCACATGGACGTGTGGGGCCCAGCCCGCGTCCGTGGTCAGGGCCAGGAGAGGTACTTCCTGATAGTTGTTGACGACTACTCGCGCTACACCTCGGTCTTCCCCTTGCGCACCAAGGGTGAGGTCCCTGATGTCTTGATCCCTTGGATCCGCAGAGCCCGTCTCCAGCTCAGCGAGCGTTTTCACTTGGACTTTCCTGTCCTGCGCTTGCACTCTGATAGAGGTGGTGAGTTCTCCTCTGACCTCTTGGCAGCCTACTGTGCTGAGCACAGCATTGAGCAGCCGATCACGCTTCCGGCTTCTCCACAGCAGAATGGGGTTGCGGAGCGCCGCATTGGCCTGGTCATGGAGGTCGCCCGTACCTCCTTGATCCATGCGGCTGCCCCCCACTTTCTGTGGCCGTTTGCGGTCCGGTACGCTGCGCATCAGCTCAACCTCTGGCCCCGTGTCTCCTTGCCGGAGACCTCGCCCACGCTGCTGTGGACGGGGGAGGTTGGCGATGCGTCGCGTTTCCAGGTCTGGGGGTCTCGAGCTTTTGTCCGCGATACGTCTGCGGACAAGCTCTCCTCCCGTGCTGTTCCCTGCGTCTTCCTCGGCTTTGTCCCGGACGCGTCTGGTTGGCAATTTTACCACGCCACCTCGCGCCGAGTCTTGCCCTCCCAGGACGTCACTTTTGACGAGTCCGTCCCCTACTACCGCCTCTTCCCCTACCGGACTGCCCCGCTCCCCTTTCCCGCCTCTCTTCCTCGTGCCAGGTGCTGCTGTTGCAGACCCCCTCCCCCCTCAGAGTGCCGCTCCCTCAGGTGTGTCTCAGGTAGACCCGGTTGAGCCTGTTGAGGTAGCTGTCGACTCTCGTCCTGCTGGGGGTGCTGAGCCTGGGGGTGCTGAGCCTGGGAGTGTGGAGCCTGGGGGTGTGGAGCCTGGGGGTGTGGAGCCTGGGGGTGTGGAGCCTGGGGGTGTGGAGCTTGAGGGTGCTGAGCTTGGGGGTGTGGAGCCTCGTGGTGCTGAGCTGCGGAGTCCGGAGTCTGGGGGTTCTGAGTCTGGAGGTACTAGGCCTGGGAGTCCTGCACCTGGAGGAGCCCTCTCCTCGGAGCAGCTGCGTTCGTGGTACTTAGAGTACTGCAGCCTCCGGAGAGGTACCGCTCGAGCCGGACATACTACTGGGACTGGTGCTAGTGCTTCTTCTCCCGTTCGGGAGCTCCCCTCCCGCGAGCGGATCCGTGAGTGGTACGAGCGGCGCTGCACTCTTCGAAGTGGCGTGCCTCGTGTTACGGACCCCGCTGCTGTTGGAGCTGCTGCTGGTGCTGAGGACCCGGGCGTTGGAGCTGCTGCTGGTGCTGAGGACCCGGGCGTTGGAGCTGCTGCTGGTGCTGAGGACCCGGGCGTTGGAGCCGCTGCTGGTGCTGAGGACCCGGGCGTTGGAGCTGCTGCTGGTGCTGAGGACCCAGGCGTTGGAGCTGCCGCTGGTGCTGCGGACCCGGGCGTTGGAGCTGCTACTGGTGCTGAGGACCCAGGCATTGGAGCTGCCGCTGGTGCTGAGGACGTGGGCGCTGGAGCTGCTGCTGGTGCTGCGGACCCTGGTGTGGGTGTCCCTGCTGGCTTTGGTGTCGCTGCTTGGTCTCGGCCGTACTTTGTTCCGCTCCTTCAGCAGGTTCTTGGTCAGCTTCCTCCTCCTTTTCCTCCTCCCTCCTTAGCGTGTCCTACGCCTGTCCAGCTGCAGTCGGCGTTACCGTCTGCCTCCTCTCTCCCTGGTCCTGCTCCTTACACAGGTCCGACTGGAGGTCTTACTGAGCGGCGTGAGCCTGCGTCTCGTCCTGCGTCGCCTGAGTCTCGTCCTGAGTCGCCTGTCCGCACTGCTCTCTCTAGTAGTCGAGTCCAGCGTCAGCGTCTTCCTGCTGTCCCAGGCACTCACCGGATGGCGCTTCGTCCCTCCACTGCTCCACAGCGTGTCCCACTGCCGTCTCCTCCTGCTTCCTCTCTTCCTGCTCTTGCTGACCCTGGGTCAGACTCTCTTCGTGCTACCAGTCCTACTGTCACGCGTCTCCTCGCTACTGTTGTCACTGACCCTTCCTTTGAGTCTGCTGCTGCGTCCGCCTTAGTTGCTGAGCTTGTCGACTTTGCTGCTCGCTGTCGTCTAGACTACGCTGCTAGCCTAGTTGCTGAGTCTGAGTCTGTCTGTCCTCCGTCCGTCGGGGGTGAGTGTGCTCTTGGCACTGACGTCCTTGAGGACAGGCAGAAGGAGTTTGAGTGCTTTGCTGCCGCTTTTCCCCATCTCGTGTCCATGCTTGTTGCCCCTGAGGGAGACCCGGATGCACCAGACATCCCGACCCCACGCTCTTACGCAGAGGCGATGGCCGGTCCCTACTCCTCTTAGTGGCAGTCAGCCATGGACACAGAGATGGCTTCCTGGAAGTCCACAGGCACCTACGTCGACGAGGTTCCCCCACCTGGGGCGAACATCGTCAGTGGCATGTGGATTTTCAGGGTGAAGCGGCCGCCGGGCTCTCCGCCTGTCTTCAAGGCGCGTTACGTTGCACGAGGCTTCAGTCAGCGAGAGGGAGTTGACTTCTTCCAGACCTTCTCCCCGACCCCGAAGATGACCACTCTTCGGGTTCTGCTGCACGTCGCCGCTCAGCGTGACTACGAGCTCCACTCGCTTGACTTCAGCACTGCTTTCCTGCAGGGCAGCCTGCACGAGGAGATCTGGCTGCGCCGTCCACCTGGCTTCACTGGGTCGTTCCCTCTTGGTACCCAGTGGAGCCTCCGACGGCCAGTCTACGGTCTCCGCTAGGCGCCTCGTGAGTGGCACGACACACTGAGGACTACGCTCGCGGCTCTTGGGTGAACTGACAAGCTATCTTGGCTTGCGGATCACCCGGGACAGAGCACGCCGCACCATCACCTTGACTCAGTCACACATGGTGCAGCAGGTCCTTCAGCGCTTCCGCTTCACGTACTCCTCGCCTCAGCCCACTCCTCTGCCTACCGGTCACTCGCTCTCAGCTCTGCCTTCGGATGAGTCCGTAGAGCCGAGTGGCCCGTATCCAGAGCTTGTGGGTTGCCTCATGTACCTGATGACCTGCACTCGACCAGACCTTGCATACCCTCTCAGCATTCTTGCACGCTATGTCGCTCCCGGCCGTCACCGAAAGGAGCACATGGATGCAGCTAAGAGGGTGTTGCGCTACTTGTGCAGTACGTCGCGCATGGGGCTAGTGCTTGGAGGGCGAGTCCCAGTTGTTCTCACTGGGCACTCAGACGCTTCTTGGGCAGACGACCAGGCTACTCAGCGGTCGTCTTAGGGTTACTCCTTCAGTCTTGGCTCTGGTTCTATTTCTTGGCGTTCTACTCGCTCTTCTTCAGTTCTCAGCTCCAGTTGTGAGGCTGAGATCTACGCCACAGCCATGGCGGCCCAGGAGCTACGCTGGCTCACCTACTTGCTGACCGACCTTGGAGAGCAGCCTCGTTCTCCTCCAGTGCTGTACGTCGACAACAAGGCAGCCATTGCCTTGTGTGAGGAGCACAGACTGGAGCACAGAACGAAGCACATTGCTCTGCGTTACTTCCTTGCTCGAGAGCTGCAGCAGCGTGGTCAGCTTCGCTTGCGTTACGTGGCCTCTGAGGCCAACACTGCTGATGTGTTCACCAAGGCGCTTCAGCCTTGTGACCATCAGCGCTTTTGCACTCTTCTAGGCCTTGTGCCTACTGGACCTCACTTGCTTACTTCTTGAGTCTGTTTGTACTGTGATCTCTATATATATACCTGCATGTTTACTCTTGTTAGGTTGTGATCATTGTACCTTTTGCTCTATTATAAACCTGCATGTGAACTGGTCTTGTGACCACTTGCTTGTGCTCGGAATTTGTGTGGTATCCTTGAGATCCACCCTGAGCTTGTTTTGCCTTGCTTTGCCTTGACTGGTCTTGTGACCCCTAGTTCTCCCCCACTTTGCCTATGGGGGTGTGTCAAACATTATATATGTTGTGTTAGTTTAGGCTACAGTGGGTTAGCCTATAGGGGGTACACACTTCTAGGGTTAGGTACTTGTACTCATTTCACTGCTAGTTCATTCATTCCTGTTCAGTGATTCCAACAATTCGGACCACTTACTCGCGGCTTTCACGCATGAGCGGACCCATCACGATGCGATACGTCTCCTGATACACCCGCGTCTTCTCCGTCGCCGATGCCCACTTTGGCGGAAAAGGGAGCACACCCACTAGCGCGTGCCCAGGCTCACGCCACCGTAACTCCTCCGGGACATTGACCAAACCTATCAACATTGGCCATGCCTGTAGGCGTCCGTTCCCCGACGCGTAAGTGCTGTCGCTGTACGAGATGACACCCAGCACCATAGAATCCTCCTCCGGCAGTTCCGCCTGACAACGACACAAGGCGACCAAAAGAGTCAGACCAACTCACATCAGAGCCCCATGTGACGCTTGGGAACATTTGCCTCTACTTGCCTGCACCTCTTCCAGCCAAGTCCCTGTGTCGGGCGTACTGAAATGTCTTGTGTCCGCCGTATCTTCCGGATCTCGCCGCGGCCGTTTCACAAATCCCCTTACATTCACGAATGTCTTCACCATCTTCTGCGCAATCTGTCCACAAGGAGGCGCGGGAAGCCTGTGTATAGACGGTGCATAAACAGACATACACTCGCCGACTCCGTGCAGCACCAACCATCAATCGCTCACCAGCTTGGTGTACTTGTACAGCAGTTCCAGCATCTGAGACCTTCCTCCGGGGCCCCGCACCTCAATCTCTGCCTTGAGCCACGGCACCATGTCGTCCGGCACGTGTTCCTCCCCAAACCGCCTCACGTCAGCGACGTTCTGCCAGCGCCGAACCGCTACAGGATCGTATCCCGGGTGGTTGAATATGTGCAACACTCTATTTATTTCTTTGTCCGACAAATCAGCGTCCTTGAAGAACAGGAACAGCTCGTTCAGGGTGTTGAACAGGTCGCCAACTGTGGATACAGATCCATCGTCCAACGTCGACACGTACCCGCGCACAAAATCCGCGTGCTCGGGAAACTCTCTCAAATATCTAAACAGCGAGTCGGCGGAGTGGGGGCTGCCCGGGACTGACTCACTGTCCGAATGATGCGGGCTATTTCTCACCTCGGCCAAAGCCTCCGCCAACGCCTCCACCGCCCTACTCTCGAGCCTCTCGAGCAGCGTGTCCCTGCACGTATCATTGCGATAAAGATGGATTCTCAGTAGGTTGTCTGACTCCAGCTCCTGCCCGCACGCCCCTGTGAAACAGTGAACGCAAATGAATCAACTATGAATGAAGTGGGTAAAAGTACTAACCCTAATTGGGTTGTACCCCCTATGGGATACCCCACTATAGCCTACACAAAAGCATAAGCTATAATGTTCTGACACACCCCCATAGGCAAAGTGGGGGAGAACAAGGGGTCACAAGACCAGTCAAGCAAAGCAAAGCAAAGCAAACTCAGGGTGGATCACAACGTCACCACACAGTCTGAGCACAAGGTCAAGGCCACAAGGCCAATTCACATGCAGGAGGAGACATATATATATATAAGTCTAAACAAGCAAGAGTAGGTATATCTATATGCAAGAGTACAAGTAAGGTCAAGAGGTGAGCAAGTGAGGCAAGACTGGGACCAGTCCCAGCTGAGTGCAGAAACGCTGATGATCACACGGCAGAAGTGCCTTGGTGAAAACATCAGCAGTGTTGGCCTCAGAGGCCACGTGCGCAAGTCGCAACTGACCACGCTGCTGTAGCTCACGAGCAAGAAAGTAGCGGAGAGCAATGTGCTTCGTTCTGTGCTCCAGGCGCTGCTCTCGACACAAGGCCAGCATGGCCTTGTTGTCTACGTACAGCACTGGAGGAGAACGAGGCGGCTCTCCAAGGTCAGTCAGCAGGTAGGTGAGCCAGCGAAGCTCCTGAGCAGCCATGGCCCCGGCGTAGATCTCAGCCTCACAACTGGAGCCGAGAACAGAAGACGAGCGAGTAGCCTGCCACGAAACAGAGCCGGAACCAAGACCGAAGGTGTAACCCTGCGACGACCGCTGAGTAGCCTGGTCGTCAGCCCAAGAAGCGTCCGCGTGCCCAGTGAGGACCACTGGACTCCGCCCTCCAAGCACTAGCCCCATGCCCGACGTACTGCACAAGTAGCGCAACACCCTCTTCGCTGCAGCCATGTGCTCTGGTCGGTGTCTCCTAGGAGCAACATAGCGTGCCAAGATGCTAAGAGGGTATGCAAGGTCAGGTCGTGTGCAGGTCATCAGGTACATGAGGCAGCCAACAAGCTCTGGGTACGGGCCACTCGACTCTACGGACTCATCCGAAGGCAGAGCTGAGAGCGAGTGGCGAGTAGACAGAGGAGTGGCCTGAGGCGAGGAGTACGTGAAGCCAAAGCGCTGAAGGACCTGCTGCACCATGTGTGACTGAGTCAAGGTAATGGTGCGGCGTGCTCTGTCCCGAGTGATCTGCAAGCCAAGGTAGCTGCGCAGTTCACCCAGGTCTGTGCACGTGTGTCTCTTCTGCAGCTCGGACTTCACGTAGGCGAGTCCAGCAGTGTCCGCTGTGGCAAAGACCAAGTCGTCGACGTACACGAGGATGTAGAACGGCGGCAGAGAAGTGTCGGTGCGCAGAAACAACGACGGGTCAGCAGTAGAGGGAGCAAACCCAAGAGCCGCAAGCGTAGTCCTCAGTGTGTCGTGCCACTCACGCGGTGCCTGGCGGAGAGCGTAGACTGGCCGTCGGAGGCTCCACTGGGTGCCAGGAGGGAAAGTCCCAGTGAAGCCAGGTGGACGGCGCAGCCAGATCTCCTCGTGCAGGCTACCCTGCAAGAAAGCAGTGCTGAAGTCAAGAGAGTGGAGCTCGTAGTCGCGCTGAGCGGCTATGTGCAGCAGCACCCGAAGAGTGGTCATCTTCGGGGTGGGAGAGAAGGTCTGAAAGTAGTCAACTCCCTGCCGCTGACTGAAGCCATGAGCCACGTACCGCGCCTTGAAGACAGATGGAGAGCCCGGCGGCCGCTTCACCCTGAAGATCCACATGCCACTGACGATGTTCGCCCCAGGAGGGGGAACCGCGTCAACGTAGGTGCCTGTGGACTTCCAGGAAGCCATCTCTGCATCCATAGCTGCCTGCCACTGAGACGAGTAGGGACCCTCTACGGCCTCCGCGTAAGAGCGCGGAGTCGGGATGTCTAGTGCATCCGGGTCTCCCTCAGGGGCAAGCAGTACAGACGCGAAATGAGGTGAAGCAGCAGCCAGACACTGAAACTCCTCCTGCCTGTCCTCAAGGACGTCCGTGCCAAGAGCACACTCACCCCCGACGAACGGAGGACAGACAGACGCAGACTGAGTAACAAGACTAGCAGCGTAGTCTAGACGTCAGCGAGCAGCAAAGTCGACGAGCTCAACAACAAGAGCAGACGCAGCAGTGGACTCAAAAGAGGGGTCAGTGACGACAGTAGCAAGGAGACGCGTGACAATAGGACTGGCAGCACGAAGAGAGTCCGACTCAGGGTCGGCAAGAGCAGGAAGAGAGGACTCAGGAGGAGAGGGCAAAGGGGCACGCAGAGGAGCAGTGGACGGACGCGGAGACATCCGGTGCGTGCCAGGAACAGGACGAGGACGCTGACGCGAACTGTGACCACTAGTGCGAGCAGCACGAACAGGCGACGCAGGACGAGACGCAGGCTCACGACGCTCAGCAAGACCTCCAGTAGGACCAGTGTACGGAGAAGGAGAAAGTAGTGGGGAGGCCGGCGGTAACTGTGACTGCGACTGGACAGGCGCTGGACACTCTAAGAGAGGAGGAAGACCAAGAACCTGCTGAAGGAGCGGAACAAAGTACGGCCGAGGCTGCGCGGCCGCACCAGACACAGCAGGGACAGCACCAGCACCCTCAGCACCTCCGGCAGCACCAGCGCCGACAGCACCTCCAGCGGCAGGACCTCCAGCAGCACCAGCAGCACCCGCAGCAAGACCACCACCAGGACGGACAGTAGTAGTCTCAGAACCAACACCCTCAGCAGCTCCAGCTCCAGGCGGACCCGCAGGCCCAGCAGCTCCGGGACCAGCGGCACCAGCACCCTCAGCGGCCGAAGAAGCGCCAGCTCCAGCAGTACGCCTCCAGCGGCGAGCAAACCACTCACGCAGCTCCTGTGGAGAGAGTGGCTCCCGCCGAGACGAAACACCCGAAGAACCTCCTGGCCCAGCACCGCCAGACGCCACAAGGGGAGGTCCAGTGGCCGCAGGCTCCACACCTCCAGGCTCAGCAGCTCCAGACGCAGCACCCCCAGGCTCAGCACCCCCAGGCTCAGCACCCACGCGCGCAGCACCCCCAGAGTCAGCACCCCCAGGCTCAGCATCCCCAGGCTCAGAACCCCCAGAGGCAGCACCCCCAGGCTCAGCACCCCCAGACTCAGCACCCCCAGAGTCAGCACCCCCAGGCTCAGCACCCCCAGGCTCAGCACCCCCAGCAGTACCTGAGTCACCAGCAACCTCGACCGGCTCGACTGCATCTACCTGGTACACACCTGAAGGGGCAGGACCCTGAGGGGGAAGAGGGTCTACCGGGGGGGGACCTGGCACAAGGAAGTGCGGTGGCGGGGGGAGGGAAGGAGTGCGGTAGGGGAAGAGGCGGTAGAAGGGGACGGACTTGTCGAACGTGACGTCCTGGGAGGACAAAACACGACGAGTGGAGGGGTGGTAGAACTGCCACCCTGGGGCGTCAGGGGGGAAGCCTAGGAAGACACAGGGAGCAGCACGAGGGGACAGCTTGTCCGCAGACAAGTCACGGACAAACGCCCGAGATCCCCAGACACGGAACGCAGACGCATCGCCGACCTTCCCCGTCCACAGCAGAGCTGGGGAGGTCTCCGGCCGGGAGACCCTGAGGTGGAGGTTGAGCTGATGCGCCGCGTACTGAACCGCAAACGGCCACAGAAAATGGGGGGCAGCCGCATGCATCATGGACGTACGAGCGACGTCCATGACCATGCCAATGCGGCGCTCAGCAATCCCATTTTGCTGTGGAGAGTCCGGAAGCGTGAAGGTCTGGCGGATGCCTCGTGTACGACAGTAGGCTCGCAGAAGGCCAGAGGAAAACTCTCCGCCTCGGTCAGAGTGCAGACGCAGAACAGGAAAGTCCGAGCCGAAGACGAGCTGCGCGGATCCAGTCGATCAACACCTCAGTGACATCACCCTTGCTGCGCAAGGGGAAGACCGTGGTGTAACGCGAGTAGTCGTCAACCACCAGCAGGAAGTAGCGCTCGTGACCCTGTCCACGGACGCGGGCCGGGCCCCACACGTCCATGTGAAGCGTCTGCAGAGGAGCCTCTGTCGGGGGAAACTGGGAGGAGTGAGGGGCAGCCCGGAGCCGCCCCTCGACACAGGGGACACAGGAAGGTCCTGGCCCCGAAGGAAGGGGAGGGAGAGACCGGGGGAGACCAGAGACAAAGACACGGGAAGCCATGCCCCGAAGACGAGGCAAGGAGGGGTGGCCAAGACGGTGGTGCCACAAGAGATTCTCGTGAGACAGGAGGCGACACGAGCAGGGGGCAGACTCAGGACCAGACCTGGACGCAGCAGCAACCACCTGACCCGACGCAGCTACCTGGCCAGACGCAGGGACTGGAGGAGACTCAGTGGTCAGGGTGTAGAGACTCGACCCGGGCCGACGCGAAAACGTGGCTAGGTGTCGGCCTGTGCGGGCGTCCGAGCAGTGGGTCCCCCGCTGACTCGCAGGAGTAAACTGGTGAACCCCCGCATCCTGCAGGTCAGCACCACTCACCAAGTTCGTCTAGAACGAGGGGAGGTACAGACCCGACAGGGTGCCCGAGGGGGCAGCCGGACACGGGAGGACAGTGGAGAAGTGAGCGAGGACAGGACCCCCAGAGGGGTCAGCCAGGGAGACTGCAACCGGCCGACCAAGCGGCGTGAGTGTGGTGCGGTCTCGAAAGAAGGAGCGAGAAGCCCCTGAGTCAAGTGTGAAGGTGAGGGAGGCCGAAGCCGACGCAGTACCTGAGAGCGCAGCCTCACCAGTACCTGAGAGTGTAGACGCACTGGCACCTAGAGCAGTAGCCTCACAAGCACCTAGCGCAGCAGTACCAATGCCCGGGTCGGGCGGGAAACACCGGTAACAGTCACCCTCATCACTAATAGTCACAGCATACATGGCAGCAAGGATAGCATCAAAGTCAAGATCAAAGATCGCTACGCCAGCCCTAGACAGCTCTCCCCAGCGGGGAATCTCACTAGCCTCGGGGAACTGCTGACGCCAAGCGTCCGTCAGGCGGCCAAAGCAGCGCTGAGTGGAGTGGGCACCCCCACACTGCTCACCCGCGCGGTCCTTGGAACGAAGAACGTAGGTGCACGGGCCAAGACCCCCACCACGCTGACGCTGCGTGTACCACTCACGGAGCTGCTGAGGCGGGGGGATGTCCCGAGAACGCTGCTGCTGCTGCTGCTGCTGGCGCTGACCACTACCAGAGCCGCTCTGCTGCGGGGCACTGCCCCGACCGGCTCCACCTCCTCCGCCACCGCCGCCTCCACCTCCGCCATCACCGCCGCCTCCGCTCCCACCGCCGCCGCCGCCACCGCCGCCGCCTCCGCTGCCGCCACCACCACCACCACCCCCACCACCACTCCCACCGCCACCCCCACTCCCTCCGCCACCGCCATTGCCACCTCCACCGCCCCCGCCAGCTCCACCCGCGCCCTTGCCCCCCTTGCCCTTGCCAGGGCGGCGTCTCCCGCTAGGGGCAGACGCCGCGCCGACTGACTCAAGACCAAGCAGGTCGGCAGCAGCAGCAGAGGCAACAGAGGGCAGCAGGGGGGAAGGAGAACACCCCTCAAAGATGGGGGTGCGCGGGTCACCACGAGAGGCTCCTACAGCGACTATGCTCTTCTCCGCCGCTAGGAGGGCCTTCTCGAGGAGGTCGACAGTGAGGGTGGTGGGACAGACTGAGAGGAAGTGGTCCCTGACCACGCGAAGGGAGTCAGGGAGGCGAGGGACTATGTAATAGAGAGCGATGTACATGGGGGGGGGGTTCCTCGCGCAGAACTCAGCAGGAAGTGCGGCGCGTGTTGTGTGATGCAATCATATGCATTCACGTCTGTCTGCCTCCCATCATATGTTCGTGCGTTGCATGCGTGGTGTGAGCGTGTGCAAGAATTTGTGTTTGATGTGGTTTGATTTTTCTGAGTGTGTGTGAATGTTATTTGGCTTGAGCAGATATCTGAAGTGACTCCTCTGCTCAAGAGCTTTCCGACGAACCAAGTATCGCTTCAAACGGAGCACGAACAAGAAAGTTACGAACGTTGGAGTTCGTATGCTTTTGATATTTGGTTGTGGTGACTATGGGGAGTTGTGGGGTTGACTCAATATGGGGTACAGACTTTTGGGGGTTGGGAATTCGAACCCATCACTGTAGAATGCTGCCATGTGGTTGGGTGAAGCCAAACCAGGTTGGCAAGTGTGGCCAAGTGGGTTGAGGTGGATGGCATGAGTTGGGAAAGTGACAAATGTGAAAGTGGGGTTGCCTATGGGGAAGGGAATTGTGTGGCATGGGGTTTCCTTGGTTGGGGAATCTCTTGGGACCTTCCCTCTCGTCCTCCTCTTCCCTCCTACCTGGTTTAGTGCTACCCTAACTCTCTTGTGTGTAACTTTGTGGAACTTGTGAGAACCATTGTGATTAAGTTAAGCATGTGGCAGCATACCCCATAGTGCGCCGAAAATCATAACTCGAGATTTACTCCACTTTTCGATACGATTCAAATTGGGAATGATAGCCACAAACAAGGGCTATAACATAATCGAGTTTGAGACGATTCTAACGGTGAACTTTTTGTCGACAACGTTTCTTGTGAAGTCGCGGTTTCTGTCCAGAATTTCAAGCCAACGATTTTGAGAAATTTAGGCTCCTAATCTTCACAGACTCGATCCTTAGTCTCTAACAAGTGGTATCAGAGCTGATTAAGGACCTTGTGGGGAGTCTACTGAAGTGCAAAGACCCTCTTAGACCCACCATGGCCTGTGGGCGTGCCTAAGTGGAGTTCTGGAGGTTGGATGTGACTTCCGCTAAGGGGAAACTCTGCCAAAATTTCGTTGGCGCCGACAGTTGTGAAGATTGTGTGGATCTACATATTGACCAGCAAAAGGGGGAGCTGAAACCTCTGATTGGGAGCAGAGGAGATGAGTGGAGAAGCAGCTGAGAAGAAGAGTGAACCGCCATCGTCCAAGATCGAGGCTTTGGACGGCTCCAACTACGAGGAATGGAGCGGGCGGATGCGGAGCGCTTTCAAGCGCTACAAGCTGCTGAAACTTGCGATGGGAGAAGAGAAGATGCCGGAGGAAGGTGATGCCCGCGACAAATGGATTGAGAAGAGCGCGGTGCTGTACGACCTAATCCTTCAATCGGTCAACAATGATATGTTCCAGCATATCAAGGACCTAGTGGAGCTGGACGACTTCGGGCCTAACGCGTGGAAGCTGCTACGCGATGTGGTACAACCCAACACGCTGCCGATGGTGATCGTAATGGAGAAGGAGCTGGCTGCTCTCTCCATGAAGGCGGGAGACGATGTGAAACCGGTCCTTGACAAGATCAAGGACACCTATGCGAGGATGGCAGCGGCGGGCAGCAAGGTGTCGGAGATGCAGCAGTGCACCAAGATCATCTCGGTGCTCGACAACTCGTGGGACAACCTCATCCCCACCCTCAACGTTCAGCAGGACAAGTGGACGCCTGAGTGGCTACGGCAGCAGATCCTGCAGGAGGACTTCCGCAGGCGCCACATGGGAGGTGGTGCTGCCAACAAAACTGCTGAGGTGTATGGAGCTGCAGGAGGCAGCAGAGGAAGAGGGGGAGGGAGAGGCCGAGGCCGTGGGAGAGGCTTTGGCAAAGGAAGAGGCCGAGGTGACTACAACGAGGGGCATGGGAGCTCTGGTGGCAAAGGGAGTACCCGAATGGAGGGTGCGTGCTGGTACTGCAAGAAGGCTGGACACCCATGGTTCAAGTGTTTCAGCCGGCCTGAAGGATGGGTGCCTCCAGGCATGAAGCCGCCAAGTGGTGAACGTGCACGAGGTGGTGCTGTGCAAGGTTCAGGTGCACAAGGTGATGGTGCACAAGGTAAAGCCGACCCTGGTATGTTCCTCATGGTTGAGAACGTGCAAGGGAGTGGGGATGATGTGGGTTCAGTTGGGAAGGTTGTGATGCACCCCCTCACTCACTGGGTGATCGATTCAGGTTGCACGAGTCACATGACTCCACGGGCAGATTTGCTTGATGAGGTGAAGCCCCCTGGGAAGATAAAGTTTGTGGCTGCCGCTTCAGGTGCCTTGCTCCCTGTGATTGGTGTTGGGAATGCCAAGGTTATGGGAGCTAATGGGGGGCTTGTGGGGCTGGGAAATGTGCTGTTGGTTGAAGGTTTATCCGCTAACCTCCTCTCTGTGCGCCGGCTGCAGAAAAGCAAGGCCAAAGTTACGTTCGGCCCAACCTGCTGCCGTGCAAAGCTTGGGAAGTTGCTGCTGTGGAATTTGGAGGAGAAGAGCAGCTGCATCAAGGACTTGTGGCAGCTGCCCATCATCCCTTGGAA
This sequence comes from Closterium sp. NIES-65, assembly GCA_948144175.1. Classification (NCBI taxonomy): domain Eukaryota; kingdom Viridiplantae; phylum Streptophyta; class Zygnematophyceae; order Desmidiales; family Closteriaceae; genus Closterium; species Closterium sp. NIES-65. Next base: position 2,202,327 of record CANXME010000532.1, read on the forward strand.
GGGGAAACCACCAGCAACGGCAAAGGCAGCGGCAGCGGCTAAAGCAACTGCGGGAGGAGAGGAGACTGCACCAACTGCTGGGGCCCTGGATGCAGTCAAGAAGGTGCAGCAGCCACAGCAATCACATGGTGAGGTGCTTGCTGGTGTGGATGCAACGGCTGCATGGGCAAAGGCTTCTTCTGGGAGTGGTGAGGCCGATTGGGAGACGTGGCACGAGAGGTTGTGCCACATCAACATTCCGATGCTGCAGAAATTGGTGAAGGATGGGAACCTGAAGGGATTGGAGGTGAAGGGGGCAGCAAGGGAGATTGGGAGCTGCCCTACATGCCTTGAGACCAAGTTCACAAAGTTTCCCTTCAGCAGCAGCACGGGACCAGCGAAGGCTCCACTTGCACTTGTGCACATGGATGTGGTGGGCCCCACGAGGGCCCCTTCTCTCTCGGGCAGCCGCTATTTCCTGACCATTGTGGATGACCACACACGTGCGGTGTGGGTCTACCCTCTCAAGACTAAGGGGGAGGTGGCAGCGGCTGTTCTCAAGGAGTGGATGCCGAGAGCACAAAGGGAGAGCGGACACAAAGTGAAGGTGATCCGCACCGACAATGGGGGAGAGTTTATTGGCGCTGTTTTTGAGGCGGTGCTGAAGAAGAAGAAGGGGATCCAGCATCAGCTCACGGTGCCCTACAACCCTCAGCAGAACGGCGTGGCTGAGCGGTTCAACCGGACCCTGCAGGAAGGTGCTCGCACTCTCCTTGGGCGTGCAGGGCTGCCGGATCCGTTTTGGGTGACTGCACTACGGCAGGTCGTTGTGGTGAAGAACAGGGTGCTGGCGACTGTGGGGGACAAGCAGTGGGTCCCCTACACCAAGTGGTATGGGAGTGCACCAGCAGTGAACATGCTGAGAGCCTTTGGGTGCATGGTGGTGTTTCATGTGCCTAAGGAGAAAAGGGGAAAGCTGGAAGCTTCTGGGAGATGGGGTGTGCACTTGGGGCTTGCTAAGGATCACAAAGGCTGGCTGATTTGGGACTTGACCAGCCAGCAGCTGACTGTGTCGAGGGATGTGAAGTTCCTCGAGTCGTTATACTACAAGGAGTGGAAGCAGCAGCAGCAGAAGCTTCCTACTACACCGCTGATCATTGAGGCTGATGAGGTGCAGCGGCCTTCGAGGCAAGTGCAGGTCACTGTCTCAGAGGAGGAGATTTCTGGGGTGACTGAGGATGGGGGAGAACCTGAGGTGGAGGAGCAACAGCAGCAGCAGCAGCAGCAGCAGCAGCAGCAAGATGCTCCACAAGGTGCCGCGCGTCCGGCTGACCGTCCAAGGAGGGATGTGCGCCCTCCTAACCGGCTGACCTATCCGAGCTTTGGGAAGCCAAGTGTGGTACCGGCTGGAAGTGTGGCTGAACAGATGGATGAGGATGAGATAGCATATTGCTATGGAGCTGCAATGAGATGGTTTGGTGGATAGTGTTTTGAAACAGAGGCTGCAGAGGGTGCTGCAGATTTGAGCAAAGAGGAGATGTTGGAAGTGGGATGTTGGAAGGAGATAGTTGTCCATTGGGATGAGTGTTGGAAGTGAATGGAACTTGCTGGGATAAGTGTGCATTGAGGGTGCATGATTGAGCTATGGCATGTGGGATGATGGTTGGCAGCCAGAGGGGGAGTTTGTTGTGTGATGCAATCATATGCATTCACGTCTGTCTGCCTCCCATCATATGTTCGTGCGTTGCATGCGTGGTGTGAGCGTGTGCAAGAACTTGTGTTTGATGTGGTTTGATTTTTCTGAGTGTGTGTGAATGTTATTTGGCTTGAGCAGATATCTGAAGTGACTCCTCTGCTCAAGAGCTTTCCGACGAACCAAGTATCGCTTCAAACGGAGCACGAACAAGAAAGTTACGAACGTTGGAGTTCGTATGCTTTTGATATTTGGTTGTGGTGACTATGGGGAGTTGTGGGGTTGACTCAATATGGGGTACAGACTTTTGGGGGTTGGGAATTCGAACCCATCACTGTATAATGCTGCCATGTGGTTGGGTGAAGCCAAACCAGGTTGGCAAGTGTGGCCAAGTGGGTTGAGGTGGATGGCATGAGTTGGGAAAGTGACAAATGTGAAAGTGGGGTTGCCTATGGGGAAGGGAATTGTGTGGCATGGGGTTTCCTTGGTTGGGGAATCTCTTGGGACCTTCCCTCTCGTCCTCCTCTTCCCTCCTACCTGGTTTAGTGCTACCCTAACTCTCTTGTGTGTAACTTTGTGGAACTTGTGAGAACCATTGTGATTGAGTTAAGCATGTGGCAGCATACCCCATAGTGCGCCGAAAATCATAACTCGAGATTTACTCCACTTTTCGATACGATTCAAATTGGGAATGATAGCCACAAACAAGGGCTATAACATAATCGAGTTTGAGACGATTCTAACAGTGCACTTTTCGTCGACAACGTTTCTTGTGAAGTCGCGGTTTCTGTCCAGAATTTCAAGCCAACGATTTTGAGAAATTTAGGCTCCTAATCTTCACAGACTCGATCCTTAGTCTCTAACAGCGCGGTAGCGAGTGTCAGAAGTGCGGAGGTGCGTGATGAGGTCAGCGACTGTAGGAAAGGCAGCAAGGTCAGGAAAGAGGTACGGTAGCATGAGGCGGCTCAGTGCAGCAGTGGCAGGGGAAGAGTAGCGCGCAACTACAGCGTCGTACAAGGTCTGAGCACTCTTGTACTGACTAAAGTGCGCGCGCTCGGTGGTAGGCAGGTGGCGACGCACAGCAAGACGTGCAGCAGCATCGCGGGTGGCCCACTTGACAAAATTAGAAGAAATAAAGGGGGTTGAACTAGCAGGAATGAGGATACAAATAGCAAAACCCTAGAAGGGTTGTACTCGCTATAGAGCACCCCACTACAGGCTAGAGCATAAGATAATATTCTTACACCACTGAGAGCGAACACTGGGGTCAGCATCAGCAGCAGGAGCAGGGGAGGCGCAAGAGGTGAGGTCAAAGAGAGAAAGACCGTCCGCCCTATCGGACTGTAAAAAACAGCTGCAGGTCGTCTTCCCAGACCTCAAAGTCAATGGCTCGACCCTCAGCGTCAAAAGCGAGGACACTAGGGGAAGCCATGACGACAGACTAGCAGTGCAAGCAGTGGGGGAAGGGCACGCAGTAGCAGTGGGGCTGTGCTCACCAGACAGGGCAGGTCGGGCGGCTCGGCAGTAGTGCGGCTCGGCTGCGGGGCGGCTCGGCGGTACTGCGGCTCGGCGGCCCGGCGGCTCGGCGGCGGCTGTTGGGCGGCTCGGCTGTACTGCGGCTCGGCGGCCCGGCGGCTCGGCGGCTGCTGCTGGGCGGCTCGGCTGAACTGCGGCTCGGCGGCCAGGCGGCCCGGCGGCTGCTGCTGGGCGGCTCGGCTGCTCCAGTACCGGGCGGCGTGGCGGGCGGCTGCTCGGGCGGCTTGGTAGGAGGGGAGACCGGCGGGGCCGCGAAGGTGTGGGCGGCGGGGCCGCGTAGGTGAGGGCGGCGGGGCCGCGAAGGTGAGGCGGCGGGGCCGCTACGTGAGGGCGGCGGGGCCGCGAGGGTGAGGCGGCGGGGCCGCTATGTGAGGGCGGCGGGGCCGCGACGTAAGGGCGGCGGGGCCACGTAGGTAAGGGCGGCGGGGCCGCGTAGGTAAGGGCGACGGGGCCGCGTAGGTAAGGGCGGCGGGGCCGCGAAGGTGAGGGCGGCGGGGCCGCGAAGGTGAGGGCGGCGAGGCCGCGAAGGTGAGGCGGCGGGGCCGCGACGTGAGGGCGGCGGGGCCGCGACGTAAGGGCGGCGGGGCCGCAACGTGAGGGCGGCGAGGCCTCGACGTGAGGGCGGCGGGGCCGCGACGTGAGGGCGGCGGGGCCGCGACGTGAGGGCGGCGAGGCCGCGACGTGAGGGCAGCGGGGCCGCGACGTGAGGGCGGCGGGGCCGCGACGTGAGGGCGGCGGGGCCGCGACGTGAGGGCGGCGGGGCCGCGACGTGAGGGCGGCGGGGCCGCGACGTGAGGGCGGCGGGGCCGCGAAGGTAAGGGCGGCGGGGCCGCGTAGGTAAGGGCGGCGGGGCCGCGTAGGTAAGGGCGGCGTAACGGGCCGCTAGGGGCGACACGGAGGGTCGCTAAAAAAAGGAACGCGCGCCTCGGGGCGCGCTTCGGTGGGCCCTGGGAACAGTCCCTAGGAGGGGACCTGCTCTGATTCCATGTGAAACAGTGAACGCGAATGAATCAACTATGAATGAAGTGGGTACAAGTACTAACCCTAATTGGGTTGTACCCCCTATGGGATACCCCACTATAGCCTACACAAAAGCATAAGCTATAATGTTCTGACAGCCCCGCACCTTTTCCCTGCCATGTGTCTTAATCTGCGCACACACCCAATGGCCGTTCCCTGACTTCCCCTCTAATTCCTGTTAGCTAACCATTACCGTCATGCATGTTCTCCACTACACGCAGTACCACCTATGCTGTTTTTGAGCCGCGCACGCCCTGCATCCTACCACCGAAACTCCGTACACCACGTTTCGCGCACCGCAGACCGTTCTATTTCTCCAGTTACTAATACTGCATGTTCGGAACATGGGTCCTCCGCCTACGTCACCCCATTATCACAGCTGCTATAATGGCTCGTCAAATACATCGTGCACGCACAAAAGGGCGGAGAGTCCGGGCGGGCGGCCTTATCCGTAACGAGAAACCCTAACCGGCTGAAATACATGCGGTAAGAAATCCCTTCGTGAAGTATGCACTTGCTTTGTTCAGGCGCGGTGGTTACACCACGAGGTGGGAATATACTCGATACAGCAAAACATAGAAGATCAATGTTCAAACACCGTCTGTCATTTCCGATGGACTATCTCCCATCCTTACCAGACATAAACGGTGAATTATTACAACAATTGTCCTCACCCCTACGAAACCTATGCCAATGCATTTTTCCACATGTGTCACACAAAATCACAATGGCATACTTAAGCGGGTTCAGGGCAACTACATGCATTCCAAGTACAGCATGCTTTACCTTCCGGCCATATGGGGGTAAGCTTATCACTAATAGCTGCCACGGTGGTCACGCCGACTACGACGTCGCCGCATGAGACGATCAAGTACATCTAACAGGAGCAACGCTCCATCAATATTGGTGGTCCTGGTACCATCTCCCATAAGGGCACAAAGACAAGTCGTGAGGCAATGTGAAGCATCGGCCACGGCAAATAACAGGACGGCCCTTACCTCCGGGGTCCTCGACGTGCGTACGCCTCCGCCTCTCGCGGCGCCGCCCATACTCGTGTGTACGTTCATCCGGGCATCCTATGGGACATGTGCGCAACGCAGCGCAGTGTGAGGTAAATAACGTGCAACAGGGCTCCCACAAGTGGCAGCACGCAGTCAAGCAATTCATGTTGTTTGGTACTCACCTGTCTGTGACCAGACGTGCCTCGTAGGAGTAGCGGCGCTAGACACGCAAGTACCCGGGGCCCTGTACGCCGAGCTAGACCTGGACGGGTTTGGAGGGTCTGACTCTCCCGTCTCAACGGGCACATTATTCGCGTCGCCCCTGTTGCCAGGGAAGAAGTCGAAGAGATCATTCACGCGGGTAGAACCTTCGCGTGAATTGGCCGGTGGATCTTCGCGCTCCGCACTCGCGGCTATTTCCTCAATCTGCATCCTCTCCCAGCTACTAGGTACCGAGTGTGCAGCATCTACATTCCCCCCTGCTGATATCGTGGGCTGTTCGTGGTTCACAGGTCCCGTAATTGACTGCATAGCCCCCGCGACTCCATCCTCCGTTTCGTCATCAGATGAGTCTACCACCGGCTATCGGCCATTACCGGTGTGTGGCTCGGGTGTAACAATCACAATGACGGTTTTATCTCGACTGATGTCGGCACCCGCGTTTATATCACCACACGCTGGCGGTCCCTGCATACGAGTGCCATCTCGATCAAAGCTACCACCCTGTAGCTTGTTGATGTGACGCGCCGCTACCTCTGTGTCGTTGCTGCTAGGGGAGGCCATACCGGGAATAAGGTTAGGGTTTGAACAAATAGCCACACAGTGCTGAATGACTCCTTGTATCTGCCTCCCAAACACCGAAGCCACTTCGGAAGCTATTTCCGTCCGCGATATCGCCGCCAAAATCTCGCCGTTTGACGTTGTACACCCGATTGATTTACGGTGTGTGTTACACGACATGTACAAAGAAGCTCGATAGTGTGAACGGCCCTTAAAACTTTTAAGGTTTGATGTTTACATGATACATCAAATCTCAAACTGGCTACATCTGCAAGTATTTCAACGTTTCCACGGCACAGTCTAATCCCGTTCCGCAACAACCTATGCCCACGCGCCGATAAGTCAAAAGGCCTTGTCTACCGGGTGGCGTTATACTTTACTAGGCGAACGTAGGCACAATCGATAGTCTTGGATGAGGTGCCCGTCATGGACTCTTCTTGCATGGGCTTAGTAGATACCTTGGACCACCAAGGTATCATCCCCAGAGCACGACTGAGATCCCCGATGCACACTCCTTCGTCCATGTCCTTCCACTCCTTGGGCCTGTGCACCTGAAACATGCTTCATCTGGGTTTAGCGTAGGACATGCAGGCACCACAACACACACCGTCCTTTGTAAGGGCATCAACGGAGCAACATATACGGCTTACAATGGATGAGGTGCCACCTCCCGTGCATATGTCTCTTGAGTGAGGTGCCGAAATCCTGGACCCATCGGACCGATGTCTCTCCTCCTGCACACCAGATAAACATCCCACACCTTTCAATGGCCATCGGAAACACACCCAGTCGGCACGCCAACGATCCTCACCTCATATCCCATCGCCCTTGCCTCGGCCATTAGAACGACTCTGTAGTCAAATGTCGGTAACTCCAACCGCTCGACATCCTCGAGGCTGTCAGAACATATATGTAGCTTATGCTGTTGTGTAGGCTACAGTGGGGTATCCCATAGGGGGTACAACCCAATTAGGGTTTTGCTATTTGTACCCAACTCTTTCATAGTGCATTCATTCTCGTTCTATTTTCCACAGAGGCTTGTTGCGCTGTGATTTACGAGTCTGTAATCCGCTATTGACGTCATAAACCGTCGACCTTTGGCACGTGTAATGCTCGACTACGACTCGTCCGGATACGTGGCGTATATGAGCCTCAGGTACATGAACGGTGTGGGTGCATCGGGTGTTATTGCAAGAGACGCACGGGCTTCTGAAATCGCGCGCGCCCTGTGCTGTCTAGTACTGCGCCTTCCACTACCCAGGAATGGGTCCAGAGACCTCAGAATCGTGGCCGCGCTAAGGGTCTCACCTCGTTGTGACATTATGGCACCCTGCACATGCATTATGGCGTAGGCTATAGTGGGCTTAGACCGTATGAAATAACCTCGGGTGTTGCGCCGACGAGGCTCCAGCACGTCGCGCGCTTTACAGCGCGTTGCGCTCATCATGCCACTACCAACTAAAATCAGTAACATTAGGCGGACGTTAGGGTTTTGTAAGTGTCCGTCCTACAGGAATCAAGGAACGGGCTGCTGGGACGATAGGAAGCGGTGTGGAGTGGTTTGTGGAGTGTTGGCACGCTTTCATGGTCAACTGGGTGTACCGAGCACAAACTGCAAAATTAGTTCGCGCTTTCTTCAGATTGTGCCATATCGGGGAGGTGAACATCATACTCGCTCTCGGATTGAGCGTGGAAATCCCTATATCCCCAACGTGAACAATCTCATTACGTACACAATGATTGACGATGTGCGTATTATTCGACAAATACAACGGTTATTGAGATCAATACAACCATCAGTTACTACATCCCATACTCAATATCCCCATGCACGCTAGACAGGGATGCCGTTGGGGAGTTGAAGCATATCTCCTCGCTGGCCGTGGAAGACATGGACGAGGAAGGCGCGTATGAATGCCTCCTCACCTTCTTCTCTGGTGTGCGCAGCAGTCGGTCAACGAGGTCCGGGTTCCCCAAGCGCTTAAGCGTAACGACGACACTCGGAGCTACTCCCATCGCGCTAGCAAGCCTTGTGTACGCATCAGATGCCATACGCATGAACCGGCGGCGAGTCCTGACGTCCCATGAGACGCGGCCGACACTGCTTGAATCATCAATCCGACGGATGACCGGCTCAGGAACACGTTCGGCCGTATCCTCGTCCATGGTGTCATCCCAAGTTATGTAGTCCAATGCTTCCATCACGCAGTCGGGGATGTCCAACTGGTCCAGCCTCCTCTGCAGGCCCGTGAGGCTAGCGACGAGCTGCTCCACAACCTCGACATGCAGGTCGCGGTTGATCCCGTGAAGCCGAGGCAGCCACTCGTCCGGGACGCACCCAGTGCGCCAAAACGCGAGCTGAATGTGAGATGTCGCCACCCCCCACAGTGCCTGGTATGTCCACTGCAACGTGTTCGCGGCCGATGGAGAGTTGCTGGTCCACACCCAAGCTGGAGGCACGCGCCTCATGAAGCGAGTCTGGTGGTCCACCCACATTGTGCGGAATTCGGACCTGAAGAACGTGACAATGCCCTGCACGACGGGGTTCCCCACGTCTGTTACAGTATCATGAAGCTGCACAATGCGAGTATGGGTTAGGTGGTGCACCATGAAGGGCCCACTCGGCTCTCGCTTGCCCTCTCCCCAAGTGAGCTTGTGCCTACGCGAGGACACAAGGAAGACGATGTCACGGTCCTCTACAAATTTCGCAGCGTTGAGGCCTAGCATGAACTACGTGAAAAGCTGCACGTAACAACATAGAGTATCACAGAGACATATATTGAGCACCAACGTCTTGAGTCGATATATAGGAGACATTTTTGCGTGTCATCTCTAGTACATTTCGCCATTACCTGGGGGGTTATGCGGCCAGACCGAGTACGGCGGATATATGCCCACTCGTCGCCACTGACATCGTGGCCCAGCCTCAGTGGCTCCCGATTGGGGCTCACTACAATGGGTCTGAAGCAATGCGCGCCGTCTGCGGAATAGAGAAGGCCGATAGACAGCCTCTTCATATCATTCCCATTGCGCCCGACGAACGGATGCAGGTATGGCTGCAGAGCAGGTAGGAGAGAAACCTCTACAAATATGTAGACGTCGCTGGGAGGTGCGCCAAGGCGCGACAAGAGATCCTTTAGAGCGGCCATGGAAGTAAAGTGGCGTCTGCTACACATGGCGGCATATGATATAGCCGGTAGGTTTGGCGGGTATAGCGTCCAATGTAGCTGCTAATTGACAATGAGTGGGTCTAGCTTCTTAAAAGCATCGGCGCCAGCTGGCCACTCCCTCTTTGCCCTGACAGGCGTGGATTGGCCACAGAAGCTACTGATTGCGCAATGACGTGGGTACACCTCATAGGCTACCACGGTTGTGCACGCTTGAAACCACATGTTTGTGCCCTAAAAGCTAATCTGTTAGTGACCTTTCCGTACCCTGTATAGTATATGCCCGGGTCAGTTGAGGTTCCGAGATATTGTGCGCATGAATGCGTACGTCGGTACACTGTTACATTGGCTGGTATAGTTCTACTATTTAGGAACTTTCACGCCGCATCGCCCTAAACATCAATCTACATCATTTATTTTGGATGCTCCACTCATCGTCGGTACGTTCAGTGTTCGACAATAATTCAATGGTGTAACTGAAACGAAGTCGAAATAAATCCATCCGCGTCAAGGTGAGTGGCCGAAATGTTACATCGCTGTTAATCGCATTCGGTTATGTTCATAACGGGACATATGTCGTCCCGATAAGGGCAGCACAATTGAGTGTATAAAGGTTCCGCATAGTCTCGGCTGTGCATGCTGACAAGGGTACAGTAATCTCAGCTCATTTGCATTGTGACAAGTGTCAAATATGGCAGGAACCCACTTCCAATCACGAACCGCCATGGTGGTATCCACATTCTAGAATCGCGCTCTGACCCTGGGTCTCCGTCGTCTGAGCAAATCCAATATTTGTACCCAAAGGTGCCTGGTGGAGTGTATTAACGCTTCAGTCGCACTACAGCCCAACAATTAAGTTCTTGCCACACTAGGGTTTCGGCCTCTCTCACGAACTCGTAGTAGCCATGGTACCGCGAACCAAATCCCAGGCCTCTAAACGCGGCCTCCATAGTTCACAAGCCATGACATCGCGTAGGCCACCGGCAGCGGTGCGGCGGGATAACACCACGATCCCGGAATTCCTGAGCAACAAGCGGCTGCGCTCGCGTGAACTCCAGCAGGGGGATACAAATACGGAGGCCGCAGTGGCCGCGTCGGTTTCCGCATGGGGCTCGCGGCTACCATGCGTCAAAGATGAGCCCGCGCCGAATGACGCGCTGACTGCTCTACTGAACGCACCATCTTCAATGACTTTTAAGACGGTGTCTCTGTATAACCACATGGGTGTGGGCTCTCAAGTGAATGCGCACGACGCCTTGACGCTTGCCGACAAGAAATATCTGGAGGACGCGGTCGTCGATTTCCATAACATGTACGTTTTTGGATGGCGATACTGAGAAAGGTTGAACGAGAATAGTGATGACTAAGTGAAAGTTGGGTACAAATGCAAACCCTAGAAAGCTGTACCCCATATGTGCTACCCCACTATAGCCTACAATAGCTATGTCATCTATATCTGACACACCCCCATAGGCAAAGTGGGGGAGAACAAGGGGTCACAAGACCAGTCAAGCAAAGCAAAGCAAAGCAAGCTCAGGGTGGATCACAAAGTCACCACACAGTCCGAGCACAAGGTCAAGGCCACAAGGCCAGTTCACATGCAGGAGTGCACATATATATATAACACTAAACAAGCAAGAGCAGGTATATATATATATGCAAGAGTACAATTAAGATCAAGAGGTGAGCAAGTGAGGTAAGACAGGTACAAGTCCCAGCTGAGTGCAGAAGCGCTGATGATCACAAGGCGGAAGTGCCTTGGTGAAAACATCAGCAGTGTTGGCCTCAGAGGCCACGTACGCAAGTCGCAACTGACCACGCTGCTGCAGCTCACGAGCAAGAAAGTAGCGGAGAGCAATGTGCTTCGTTCTGTGCTCCAGGCGCTGCTCTCGACACAAGGCCAGCATGGCCTTGTTGTCTACGTACAGCACTAGAGGAGAACGAGGCCGCTCTCCAAGGTCAGTCAGCAGGTAGGTGAGCCAGCGAAGCTCCTGAGCAGCCATGGCCCCGGCGTAGATCTCAGCCTCACAACTGGAGCCGAGAACAGAAGACGAGCGAGTAGCCCGCCACGAAACACAGCCCGAACCAAGACTGAAGGTGTAACCCTGTGACGACCGCTGAGTAGCCTGGTCGTCAGCCCAAGAAGCGTCCGCGTGCCCAGTGAGGACCACTGGACTCCGCCCTCCAAGCACTAGCCCCATGCCCGACGTACTGCACAAGTAGCGCAACACCCTCTTCGCTGCAGCCATGTGCTCTGGTCGGTGTCTCCCAGGAGCAACATAGCGTGCAAGAATGCTAAGAGGGTATGTAAGGTCAGGTCGTGTGCAGGTCATCAGGTACATGAGGCAGCCAACAAGCTCTGGGTACGGGCCACTCGACTCTATGGACTCATCCGAAGGCAGAGCTGAGAGCGAGTGGCGAGTAGACAGAGGAGTGGCCTGAGGCGAGGAGTACGTGAAGCCGAAGCGCTGAAGGACCTGCTGCACCATGTGTGACTGAGTCAAGGTAATGGTGCGTCGTGCTCTGTCCCGAGTGATCTGCAAGCCAAGGTAGCTGCGCAGTTCACCCAGGTCTGTGCACGTGTGTCTCTTCTGCAGCTCGGACTTCACGTAGGCGAGTCCAGCAGTGTCCGCTGTGGCAAAGACCAAGTCCTCAACGTACACGAGGATGTAGAACGGCGGCAGAGAAGTGTCGGTGCGCAGAAACAACGACGGGTCAGTAGTAGAGGGAGCAAACCCAAGAGCCGCAAGCGTGGTCCTCAGTGTGTCGTGCCACTCACGCGGTGCCTAGCGGAGACCGTGGACTGGTCGTCGGAGGCTCCACTGGGTGCCAGGAGGGAAAGTCCCAGTGAAGCCAGGTGGACGGCGCAGCCAGATCTCCTCGTGCAGGCTAACCTGCAAGAAAGCTGTGCTGAAGTCAAGAGAGTGGAGCTCGTAGTCGCGCTGAGCGGCTATGTGCAGCAGCACCCGAAGAGTGGTCATCTTCGGGGTGGGACAGAAGGTCTGAAAGTAGTCAACTCCCTGCCGCTGACTGAAGCCACGAGCAACGTACCGCGCCTTGAAGACAGGTGGAGAGCCTGGCGTCCGCTTCACCCTGAAGATCCACATGCCAGTGACGATGTTCGCCCCAGGAGGGGGAACCGCGTCAACGTAGGTGCCTGTGGACTTCCATGAAGCCATCTCTGCATCCATAGCTGCCTGCCACTGAGACGAGTAGGGACCCTCTACGGCCTCCGCATAAGAGCGCGGAGTCGGGATGTCTAGTGCATCCGGGTCTCCCTCAGGGGCAAGTAGTACGGACGCGAGATGAGGTGAAGCAGCAGCCAGACACTGGAACTCCTCCTGCCTGTCCTCAAGGACGTCCGTGCCAAGAGCACACTCACCCCCGACGGACGGAGGACAGACAGACGCAGACTCTGCAACAAGACTGGCAGCGTAGTCTAGACGACAGCGAGCAGCAAAGTCGACGAGCTCAACAACAAGCGCAGACGCAGCAGTGGACTCAAAAGAGGGGTCAGTGAAGACAGTAGCAAGGAGACGCGTGACAGTAGGACTGGCAGTACGGAGAGAGTCTGACTCTGGGTCGGCAAGTGCAGGAAGAGAGGACTCAGGAGGAGAAGGCAAAGGGGCACGCAGAGGAGCAGTGGACGGACGCAGAGACATCTGGTGGGTGCCAGGGACAGGAGGAGGACGCTGACGCGAACCGCGACCACTAGCGCGAGCAGCACGAACAGGCGACGCGGGACGAGACGCAGGCTCACGACGCTCAGCAAGACCTCCAGTAGGACCAGTGTAAAGAGAGGGAGCAGGAAGTGGGGAGGCGGGCTCTAACTATGACTGTAACGGGACAGGCGGTGGACACTCTACAGGAGGAGAAAGACCAAGAACCTGCTGCAAGAGCGGAACGAAGTACGGTCGAGGCCGCGCGGCAACTCCACACACAGCAGGGACAGCACCAGCACCCTCAGCGGCAGCACCAGCGCCAACAGCACCTCCAGCTGCAGGACCTCCAGCAGCACCAGCAGCACCCGCAGCAGGACCACCGCCAGGAAGGACAGCAGCAGTCTCAGCACCAACACCCTCAGTAGCACCAGCGCCAGGCGGACCCGAAGGCCCAGGAGCCCCGGGACCGGCAGCACAAGTACCCTCAGCGGCCGAAGAAGCTCCAGCTCCAGCAGTACGCCTCCAGCGGCGAGCAAACCACTCGCGCAGCTCCTGTGGAGAGAGTGGCTCCCGCCGAGACCAAGCACCCGGAGAGCCTCCAGGCCCCGCACCGCCAGACGCCAGAAGGGGAGGTCCAGTGGCCGCAGGCTCCGCAACTCCAGGCTCAGCAGCACCCCCTGGCTCAGCAGCTCCTGACGTAGCACCCCCAGGCTCAGCACCCCCAGTCGCAGCACCCCCAGGCTCAGCACCCCCAGACTCAGCACTCCCAGGCTCAGCACCCCCAAGCTCAGCACCCCCAGGCTCAGCGCCCACGCGCGCAGCACCCCCAGAGTCAGCACCCCCAGGCTCAGCACCCGCAGAAGTACCAGAGTCACCAGCAACCTCGACCGGCTCGACTGCGTCTACCTGGGACACACCTGAAGGGGCAAGACCCTGAGGGGGAAGGGGGTCTACCTGGGGGGGACCTGGCACAAGGAAGTGCGGTGGCGGGGGGAGGGAAGGAGTGCGGTAGGGGAAGAGGCGGTAGAAGGGGACTGACTCGTCGAACGTGACGTCCTGGGAGGACAGAACACGACGAGAGGAGGGGTGGTAGAACTGCCACCCTGGGGCGTCAGGGGGGAAGCCTAGGAAGACACAGGGAGCAGCACGAGGGGACAGCTTGTCCGCAGACAAGTCGCGGACAAACGCCCGAGATCCCCAGACACGGAACGCAGACGCATCGCCGACCTTCCCCGTCCACAGCAGAGCTGGGGAGGTCTCCGGCCGGGAGACCCTGGGGTGAAGGTTGATCTGATGCGCCGCGTACCGAACCGCAAACGGCCACAGAAAATGGGGGGCAGCCGCATGCATCATGGACGTACGAGCGACGTCCATGACCATGCCAATGCGGCGCTCAGCAATCCCATTTTGCTGTGGAGAGTCCGGAAGCGTAAAGGTCTGGCGGATGCCTCGTGCACGACAGTAGGCTCGCAGAAGGCCAGAGGAGAACTCTCCACCTCGGTCAGAGTGCAGACGCAGGACAGGAAAGTCCGAGCCGAAGCTCCTCCTGAGCTGGAGACGAGCTGCGCGGATCCAATCGATCAACACCTCAGTGACATCACCCTTGCTGCGCAAGGGGAAGACTGTGGTGTAACGCGAGTAGTCGTCAACCACCAGCAGGAAGTAGCGCTCGTGACCCTGTCCACGGACGCGGGCCGGGCCCCACACGTCCATGTGAAGCGTCTGCAGAGGAGCCTCTGTCGGGGGAAACTGGGAGGAGTGAGGGGCAGCCCGGAGCCGCCCCTCGACACAGGGGACACAGGAAGGTCTTGGCCCCGAAGGAAGGGGAGGGAGAGACCGGGGGAGACCAGAGACAAAGACACGGGAAGCCATGCCCCGAAGACGAGGCAAGGAGGGGTGGCCAAGACGGTGGTGCCACAGGAGAGTCTCGTGAGACAGGAGGCGACACGAGCAGGGGGCAGACTCAGGACCAGACCTGGACGCTGCAGCAAACACCTGACCGGACGCAGCTACCTGGCCAGATGTAGGGATAGGAGGAGACTCAGTGGTAAGGGTGTAGAGACTCGACCCCGGCCGACGCGAAAACGTGGCCAGGTGTCGGCCTGTGCGGGCGTCCGAGCAGTGGGTCACCCGCTGACTCGCAGGAGTAAACTGGTGAACCCCCCCATCCTGCAGGTCAGCACCACTCACCAAGGTTGTCGAGAACGAGGGGAGGTACAGACCAGACAGGGTGCCCGAGGGGGTAGCCGGACACGGGAGGACAGTGGAGAAGTGAGAGAGGACAGGGCCCCCAGAGGGGTTAGCCAGGGAGACTGCAACCGGCCGACCAAGCGGCGTGAGTGTGGTGCGGTCTCGAAAGAAGGAGCGAGAAGCCCCTGAGTCAAGTGTGAAGGTGAGGGAGGCCGAAGCCGACGCAGTACCTGAGAGCGCAGCCTTACCAGCACCTGAGAGCGCAAACGCACTGGCACCTAGAGCAGCAGCCTCACAAGCACCTAGCGCAGCAGTACCAATGCCTGGGTCGGGCGGGAAACACCGGTATCAGTCACCCTCATCACTAATAGTCACAGCATACATGGCAGCAAGGATAGCATCAAAGTCAAGATCAAAGATAGCTACGCCAGCCCTAGACAGCTCTCCCCAGCGGGGAATCTCACTAGCCTCGGGGAACTGCTGACGCCAAGCGTCCGTCAGGCGGCCAAAGCAGCGCTGGGTGGAGTGGGCACCCCCACACTGCTCACCCGCGCGGTCGCCGGAACGAAGGACGTAGGTGCACGGACCAAAACCCCCACCACGCTGACGTTGCGCGTACCACTCACGGAGCTGCTGAGGCGGGGGGATGTCCCGAGAACGCAGATGCTGCTGCTGTTGCTGGCGCTGACCACCACCAGAGCCGCTCCGCTGCGGGGCACCACCCCGACCAGCTCCACCCCCTCCGTCACCGCCGCCTCCACCTCCGCCACCACCGCCGCCTCCGCTCCCACCGCTGCCGCCGCCACCGCCTCCGCCTCCGCTGCCGCCACCACCACCACCACCCCCGCCACCACTCCCACCGCCACCCCCACTCCCTCCGCCGCCTCCACCGCCACCTCCACCGCCCCCGCCAGCTCCACCCGTGCCCTTGCCCCCCTTGCCCTTGCCAGGTCGGCGTCTCCCGCTAGGGGCAGACGCCGCGCCGACCGACTCAAGACCAAGCAGGTCGGCAGCAGCAGCAGAGGCAACAGAGGGCAGCAGGGGGGAAGGAGAACACCCCTCAAAGATGGGGGTGCGAGGGTCACCCCGAGAGGCTCCTACAGCAACGATGCTCTTCTCCGCCGCAAGGAGGGCCTTCTAGAGGAGGTCAACAGTGAGAGTGGTAGGACAGACTGAGAGAAAGTGGTCCTTGACTACGCGAAGGGAGTCAGGGAGGCGTGTGACTATGTAATAGAGAGTGATGTACATGGGAGGAGGGTTCTTGGCGCAGAACTCAGCAGAAAGTGCGGCGCGGTAGCGAGCGTCACTAGTGAGGAGGTGCGTAATGAGGTCGGCGACTGTGGGAAAGGCAGCAAGGTCAGGAAAGAGGTACAGTAGCATGAGGCGGCTCAGTGCAGCAGTGGCAGGAGAAGATTAGCGCGCAACTACAACGTCGTACAAGGTCTGAGCACTCTTGTACTGACTAAAGTGCGCGCGCTCAGTGGTAGGCAGGTGGCGACGCACAGCAAGACGTGCAGCAGCATCGCGGGTGGCCCACTAAGAGCGAACAGTGGGGTCAGCGTCAGTAGCAGGGGCAGGAGAGGCGCCAGAGGTGAGGTCAAAGAGAGAAAGACCGTCCGCCCTATCGCACTGTAAAAACAGCTGCAGGTCGTCGACCCTGACCTCAAAGTCAATGGCTCGACCCTCAGCGTCAAAAGTGAGGACATTAGGGGTAGCCATGACGACGATAGGCTAGCAGTGCAAGCAGTAGGAGAAGGGCACGCTGTGACAGTGGGGCTGCGCTCACTGGACAGGGCAGGTCGGGCGGCTCGGTAGTAGGGCGGCTCGGCTGCTGGGCGGCTCGGCGGCTGGGCGGCTCGGCGGCTCGGCGCTCGGCTGCTGGCCGGCTCGGCTGCACAGCGTCTCGGCGGCTGGGCGGTCGGCTGCTGGGCGGCTCGGCTGCACAGCGGCTCGGCTGCTGGGCGGCTCTGCTGGTGGGCGGCCGGGCGGCTCTGCAGCTGGGCGGCCCGGCTCCTCCGGTACTCGGCGGCGCGGCGGTCGGCTGCTCGGGTGCACGCTGCTCAGGAGAGTGGCAGGGCCGCAGCAGACGGGCGGCGGGGCCCCAGGTGCAGGGCGGCGGGGCCGCAACAGAAGGGCGACGGGGCCGGTAGAGTCGGGCGGCGGGGCCGCGAAAGCAGGGCGGCGGGGCCGCTAAAGCAGGGCGGCGGGGCCGCGAAATGAAGGGCGGTGGGGCCGCGAGGTGTTGGGCGGCAGGGCCGCTAAAGCAGGGCGGCGGGGCCGCGAAGTGTAGGGCGGCGGGGCCACTGAAGCAGGGCGGCGGGGCCGCTAAAGCAGGGCGACGGGGCCGGGCGGCGGGGCCGCTAAAGCAGGGCGGCGGGGCCGCGAAATGAAGGGCGGCGGGGCCGAGAAAGCAGGGCGGCGGGGCCGCGAAGTGTAGGGCGACGGGGCCGCTAAAGCAGGGCGGCGGGTCCGCGAGGTGTAGGGCGACGGGTCCGCTAAAGCAGGGCGGCGGGGCCGGGAAAGCAGGGCGGCGAGGCCGCGAATCAGGGGCGGCGGGGCCGCGACAGTAGGGCGGTAGGGCCGCTAGGGGAGGGAAGGCCGCTAGGGCGGCTCGTCGAGTTAACAGCCCGAGGCGCGACTCGGGATGAGCGCGCTTCGGGCAGTAAAAAAAAGTCGAAGTGGTGGGCCCTAGGCGCAGTTCCCACAGGGGAACCTGCTCGATACCATGAGAAAGGTTGAACGAGAATGGTGATGACTAAGTGAAAGTTGGGTACAAATGCAAACCCTAGAAAGCTGTACCCCATATGTGCTACCCCACTATAGCCTACAATAGCTATGTCATATATATCTGACAGATACTCCTACAGGTTGCTTTGTCGCCACCCTACGGTATGCCGACTTTAACGTTTAAACTTTCATCGTGCGTTGTCCCTTCGCACCCGTGCAGCCTCCTGAACATTAGGTACCCAAGGTGTCCGAACGGGAAATCATGGGTGGTCCCTGACAGCAAGGCGTGTGCGTATGCCAAGATTAACGGGAAGTCGATTGGGAGGTGCATGGGCCCGTCTGTGTTCGAGTACAATTACATCGCTGTTCCGGTATTTGCTGGGTAAGTATGTCTTTTGCCCGCCGCTGTTATAAGCCCATCTGTCGCCTCAGCCTAACAAAGACCCCTCAATTGTGCAGGGAACACTATTCTTTGATGGTGGTAACCAACCCGAGCGGGATTGTAAGCCAGACGGCCGCACCTGAGGAGTTCATTCTATTCGACAGTGACGGCCTCCACGCCAAGAATACTGATGCCTTTGACGGGAGTAAAGCGTGAGAGTCGCTATATACCACCGTGCAACCCCCTTTCAACGGTGACGTCCTGCGACCTCATCTGACCTGTTGGCTATATCGTCGTGCAGGTTATTGCACCTCATGTGCAAACGCGATCATCCGGAGGTGGACCAGGAGGCGTCTAGGCAAGCGCTCATCAAGGCCGAAACGATAATCATGGAGGTGAGATGTTGCAAAGACAGTATGGCTCATTCTATCCCACTTGCTTGCTAATACGGGAGCGCGTTCTGATGAACGGAAACATCGTGTCTCGATGGTGCGCAGGGTCACCAGATCCCCAAACAACCTAACAGCTGGGACTACGGAGTGTACATGTGCCAGTATCTCGAAGCTCTGGTGACATCTGGGTTCATAATCGTGAGAGAGTACATATCGTTCAAGGGCGTGAGCGCTGAGAGGTACCGCCACAAGATGCGTGGGGATCTTTGTTCTCATGCTGAGGGAACGCTGATTCCCGAGCTGCAGCGCCAGGGTCTCCGCATACCTCTGCAGCCTGTTCCCGTTATCGACGACAACGGATACATATGCGTCGACCCTCCTGTGGACATCCAAAGAGAGCTGCTAGACCACAAGGAGAAGTTCGCTGTGATTGAGCACGGCATACAGGTTCTAACGGCCAAGATCGAGTATCTAGCCATCCGCAAAGGCGTGACGTCGGACGAGCTAGACGCAGGGGCGCGCCAACACCTGGGTGCCGTGGTCGACACGTTGGTGCCGACGGCAACTCCACGCAAGCACGCCAAAGCAGAACCTACCGCGGACGGAAGTGGCCAGATGGAGGTCGCGCGGACTCCTTTGACGCGTGCACTGGCGGCAGTGCCATCAATCTCTCCCTGTCCTGCACCTCACACACCTGCCGTGAAAGATAGCCAAGTTACTGCCGGCGACGCGACACCAGCTGTGGTCAGGCAACAACAGCGCGGCCATCTTGCACTGGCTTTGCGCAGCCGCGCTACGACTCCCGTGCCCGCAGCTCCAGGTAACCCCGGAAGGGTCGCAAGCAGCGGCCGAACGGGAGTTATGTGGAACGCAGCGAAGCAGAGGTACTACGTCCGGATCATATCTGCTCGCCGTCAGCAGGTTCGTTTGGGTTCGTACGAGGACAAGGACGAAGCGTCATACGCGTATGCTGCGGGAGCCGTTGTACTTCGCCCGAACTCACGCATCAGCTGCACGGTGGAGCTGTCCGACGGTGACAGGCAGGCTTTAGCCGGCTGCACCGAGGAGATCCTAAGGCTACTCGTGAAGTACAGGCGCTGGAACAGATGGAGGGAGTGGAGAGCCGCAATGGCTGGCCTGGACGATGCACAGCCGGTCGAGACCGGTTCGCGGCGAAAGGGCAGAGTGTCCCGGGCCATTAGTGACGTTGAGGAGGTGGAGGCGACCACGCAGACTACAGAGGACCAGCCTATGGCTGAAGAGCCAGAGGATCCACCAGAGGACTACACGGATGACGATGAGTCCGTTGACGATGATGCTGTGTATGAACCGGGAAACGATGATTTCGACGAAGAAGATGACTGGGAGGATGTCAACCGTGCAGAGGGTGATGCCTGAAGCCATGAACAGGGTGGCCATTGGACCACGGGATATTCTAGTTCTATGCTCATATTGATAGGACTTAGAGCTGGTGGCGGGTAGGTGGATCTGGAAATGTAAGCATCGCATGTATCACGCTATTGAACTGTCTATTTCGAGGAGATGTAAATATACGACAAATAACACTTAAACTTTGCACATGTAGAAACTGTAACCACAGTTGGGGCTAGTGGCAAATGCTGAAATAAGGGGGTGTATAAGTGGAGTATCGCATCTGACAGAAACGAGGACGAGCATCGACGATGTGACAATCGTGGCACGGCGACATTTTACATGTGGAAAGTGTGGCTGACATTTGACTGTAATCAAACTGGCCACTCTAACCGTGACATGTGTAGAATTGTGCACGTGGCCAAGAGCTTGAGGCAACTAGTGCGGTGAGAAACTCCGGTATCGGGCATTGCGATATCCACGAGAGTGGTAAGGGGACTGTTGCGAGCGAGGGTAGAACCCCGGGGTGGTTTAGAGCTACGCCATTTCGACCCCGCTGTGTATGCGGTCTGAGATGCTATCTCCGCTAGAGGTCGATATGACTCCCACCGACGGCGGTCGTTCCAAGCGGGCGAAGACTGTGCCGTCATGGTTAGCTGATTCATATGAATACGGGGAGCGGAAGAAGAAAGGACGACGCCTACCGGAACCCAAGAGGCATAAAACAAGCACAGAAAAATGTGGCGCGGAGGATATGAACGCGGGGCATGACGAAGGTAACATGTGTGACGTGACAAGTACGTTGCATTTCATGTACCAGTGCTAATGCATGACTATGGTGAGATATGCCGTATGCGCACGCAAACTTAACACCCTTCTACCTACCACGCACCTGGTCACAGAGACTCGAGAAGTGCCGCTGCAGATATGCAGCACCAAGGCTGTCGGGGCCGTCGACGCGGAGGCAGCCTGCACGCCCATTGTCGCCAGCGCACCACAAGGGGACTTATACACCGAGGCCGTGAAGGAACGCCTGATAGACGAGTTAATGAAAGGCGAAGATGAGGACGACGAGGAGGGAAACGGTGGTGGTCAGTCGTCAAGCAACGATCCGTGTGGCGAGAACGGATCAGAGGAGGAGCAGGCCACAAAAGCGCCACATTCGAGGAAGCGGATAGAAGCAGCCGATGGCCAAGTCACACGCGAGGAATTTGATGCGTTGCGTGATTCCCATAATGATACTGCGAAGACACTGGCTCGTCTGGAGTCACACGTACTAACCATCATCCGCCTTGGCGAAGGGCGTAAGCGCAAGCGGGCGTCCACAAGTGCCGCAGCCTCGCTCGGCCGGGAAGCTTCGACGCAGAAACGCCAGTCAGATGATGACGAAGAATCCACGTGCGATGAGGACGAGTTGCCGGCGAAAGTGGCACGGCACGCGCGTCACGACAAGTCGCTAGTGCTCCAAACCGCCCTTGACATCCTTCCAGCGGAGAAGGCTTGGAAGGTGAGGCCTCGCATAGTGTGTTCTGCTCACCTCGTGGCACAGTTGTTGGATGCACTACATATCTCGTCACCGTGTTCCCCCCCCCCGCACAACTATTTTCATTGTCGCAGGGTGTTTGCGACATGGTTAAGGATCATCTGTTTCTAGAAGCCCCGAACGAGAAGATGGACTTCTATCCGAGTCGCGACGCCAAAAACGCCGGCCTATGCCATGTCGTGTCCACCATTTCTCCCAAAACTGCGACTCTGGCGTTAGACGCGGATAAGGCTCGACGGCAGGATCTGAACAAGACCTTGTCCGAGTACAAAACAGGGTTGGCCGGTCGCGCTCGCGGAGTTTTTCTTCCACGAATTGGTCTTTTCCGTGACGACGAGGACAGGGCAAGTCCTTGGGCACGTAAGACGGAGCGCACTGGGGAGCGTGCCCGAAAGAGATATTGCGTCCCCGTCCCAGACGATGGTGCGTGTTCGCATGTTATATGGCCGGAGCAATTATGGCCGCAACTCCTGTGTCGTGCCATAGTGGACCAGATATGTCTTTGAACCCTCCCCTTTTTTCGTACGCGGTATCATTGTTGTCAAACTTATATCATATAGCTTGTCTAGGCTATAGTGGGGTAGACACTATGGGGTACAATTTCCTAGGGTTTCCTACTTGTACCCAACCTTGTGCTAGTTCATTCATTCCTCATTCTTCACATGGTATAGAGCAGGTTCCCTCGTGGGAACGCTTCTCTGGGCCCACCACCTAACTCGATCTTTTATTTCCTGCCCGAGACGTGCCCCGTAGGCCGCCCTCACGTCGCGCCCTCCTAGAGGCCCCTCGCGCCACCCTTAGCGGCCCCGTCGCCGTCCTTAGCGACCTTGTTGCCGCCCCTCTAGGCCCCTCGTGGCCCCTTCAAGGCCCCGTCGCCGCCGCTCTAGGCCCCGTCGCCGCCACTCTAGGCCCCTCGCGGCCCCTTCACGGCCCCGTCGCTGCCGCTCTAGGCCCCGTCGCTGCCGCTCTAGGCCCCGTCGCCGCCGCTCTAGGCCCCTCGCGGCCCCTTCACGGCCCCGTCGCCGCCGCTCTAGGCCCCGTCGCCGCCCCTATAGGCCCCTCGCGGCCCCTTCACAGCCCCGTCGCCGCCCCTAGCGGCCCCGTCGCCGCCCCTCTAGGCCCCTCGCGGCCCCGTCGCCACCACTTGCGGCCCCGTCGCCGCCCCCTCTAGGCCCCTTACGGCCCCTTCGCGGCCTCGTCGCCGCCCCTCTAGGCCCCTTGCGGCCCCTCTGCGGCCCCGTCGCCGCCCCTAGCGGCCCCGTCGCCGCCCCTTCGCGGCCACCTTGCCGCCCTTAGCGGCCCCGTCGCCGCACCTAGCGACCCCATCGCCGCCTCTACCGGCCCCGTCGCCGCCTCTACCGGCCCCATCGCTGCCTCTACCGGCCCCTTCACCGCTGAGCCGCCCAGCAGCTGAGCACCCGAACCACCCAGCAGCCGAGCTGCCCAGCAGCCGAGCCGCCCAACAGCCGAGCCGCCGAGCCGCCCAGCATCCGAGCCGCCGAGCCGCCCAGCAACCGAGCCGCCGAGCCGCCCAGAAGCCGAGCCGCCAAACAGCCGAGCCACCGAGCCGCCCAGCAGCCGAGCCGCCGAGCCGCCGAGCCGCCCAGCAACCGAGCCGCCGAGCCGCCCAGCAGCCGAGCTGCCAAGCCGCCCTGTCGTCGAGCCACTACTGCTCCTACCGGCGCGCCCCGGCCCTACTTACTCGGACTGGTGAGATCACTCCTTGCTAGGCCACTGCATTCATGGCTACCCCCTGTGTCCTTACCTTTGATGCTGAGGGTCCTGCTGTTGACTTTGAGGTCTGGGTCGATGACCTCCAGCTGTTCCTACAGTGCGATAGGGCAGACGGACTCTCCCTGTTCGATCTCACCTCTGGTGTCTCTCCTGCCCCGCCTTCTACAGCTGACAGCACTGTTCGCTCACAGTGGGCCACACGCGATGCTGCTGCCCGCCTAGCTGTGCGTCGCCACTTACCGACCACTGAGCGTGCGCACTTTAGCCAGTACAAGAGTGCTAAGACCTTGTACGACGCTGTAGTTGCACGCTACTCCTCCCCTGCCACTGCTGCGCTTAGCCGCCTCATGCTGCCGTACCTGTTCCCTGACCTTGCTGCCTTTCCCACAGTCGCTGACCTCATTACGCACCTTCGCACTAGTGACACTCGCTACCGCGCTGCGCTTCCTGCTGAGTTCTGTGCCAAGAACCCCCCCCCATGTACATCACCCTCTACTACATAGTCACCCGGCTCCTTGACTCCCTTCGCTTAGTCAGGGACCACTTCCTCTCAGTTTGCCCAACCACACTCACCATTGACCTCCTCGAGGAGCGCCTCCTAGCAGCAGAGAAGAGCATAGTCGCTGTAGGAGCCCTATCGTGGTGACCCTCGCACCCCCGTCTTTGAGGGGTGTTCCCCCTCCCCCCTCTTGCCCTCTGTTGCTTCTGCTCCTGCGGCCAACCTCGTTGGTTTCGAGTCGGTCGGCGCTGCGTCTGCCCCTAGCGGGAGACGCCGCACCGGCAAGGGCAAGGGGGGCAAGGGTGCTCGAGGGGCTGGCGGGGGAGGTGGAGGTGGTGGTGGAGGCAGTGGAGGGGGTGGGGGTGGTGGTGGGAGTGGTGGCGGGGGTGGAGGTGTCGGTGGCAGCAGTGGAGGCGGTGGAGGCGGCGGCAGTGGCGGAGGGAGCGGAGGCGGCGGAGGTGGCGGAGGCGGCGGAGGTGGCGGAGGCGGCGGCGGCAGCGGTGAAGCTGGTCGCGGCTCTGCGCAGAGGAGTGGGTCCGGTGGTGGTCCGCGCCAGCAGCAGCAGCGCAGTAGTGAGACCCTGTCCCCTCAGCAGCTTCGTGAGTGGTACGCTACGCGTCAGCGCGGTGGGGGTACTGGTCCCTGCACCTACGTCCTCCGTACCGGCGACCGCGCTGGTGAGCAGTGCGAGGGCCCGCACTCCACCCAGCGCTGCTTCGGCCGCCTGACGAACGCGTGGCGTCACCAGCTGGGGAGAGCTGTCTAGGGCGGGGGTTGCTATCTTTGATCTTGATTATGATGCTATTCTTGCTGCCATGTATGCTGTGTCTGATAGTGTTGAGGGTGACTGTTACCTGTGTGTTCCGCCTGACCTGGGCATTGAGGTTGCTGCTCTAGGTGCTGGTGAGGCTGCTGCTCTAGGTGCTAGTGCGTCTGCTGCCCCAGATGCTGAGAAGAAGTGAACGAGAATGAAATGACTATGAACGAAGTGAGTACAAATAGGAAACCCTAATTGGGTTATACCCCCTATGGGATACCCCACTATAGCCTACACAAATAAGTAAGCTATATGTTCTGACACACCCCCATAGGCAAAGTGGGGGAGAACAAGGGGTCACAAGACCAGTCAAGCAAAGCAAAGCAAAGCTCAGGGTGGATCACAAAGTCACCACACATTCCGAGCACAAGTTCAAAGGCCACAAAGCCAGTTCACATGCAAGATCATATATACAGATATACAAGAGTCAAGCAAGCAAGAGCAAGAGTATATATAGGTGAAGGTACAAGCAAGGTTAAGAAGTGAGTAAGTGAGGCAAGACAGGCACAAGACCCAGCTGCGTGCAACAACGCTGATGATCACAAGACGAAAGTGCCTTGGTGAAGACATCAGCAGTGTTGGCCTCAGAGGCCACGTACGCAAGTCGCAACTGTCCACGCTGCTGTAGCTCACGAGCAAGAAAGTAGCGGAGAGCAATGTGCTTTGTCCTGTGCTCCAGTCGCTGCTCTCGACACAAGGCCAGCATGGCCTTGTTGTCTACGTACAGGACTGGAGGAGAACGAGGCGGCTCTCCAAGGTCGGTCAGCAGGTAGGTGAGCCAGCGAAGCTCCTGAGCAGCCATAGCCCCGGCGTAGATCTCAGCCTCACAACTGGAGCCGAGAACAGAAGACGAGCGAGTAGCCCGCCACGAAACAGAGCCGGAACCAAGGCCGAAGGTGTAACCCTGTGACGACCGCTGCGTAGCCTGGTCGTCAGCCCAAGAAGCGTCCGCGTGCCCAGTGAGGACCACTGGACTGCGCCCTCCAAGCACTAGCCCCATGCCCGACGTACTGCACAAGTAGCGCAACACCCTCTTCGCTGCAGCCATGTGCTCTGGTCGGTGTCTCCTAGGAGCAACATAGCGTGCGAGAATGCTAAGAGGGTATGCAAGGTCAGGTCGAGTGCAGGTCATCAGGTACATGAAGCAGCCAACAAGCTCTGCATACGGGCCACTCGACTCTACGGACTCATCCGAAGGCAGAGCTGAGAGCGAGTGGCGAGTAGGCAGAGGAGTGGCCTGAGGCGAGGAGTACGTGAAGCCGAAGCGCTGAAGGACCTGCTGCACCATGTGTGACTGAGTCAGGGTAATGGTGCGGCGTGCTCTGTCCCGGGTGATCTGCAAGCCAAGGTAGCTGCGCAGTTCACCCAGGTCAGTGCACGTGTGTCTCTTCTGCAGCTCGGACTTCACGTAGGCGAGTCCAGCAGTGTCAGCTGTGGCAAAGACCAAGTCGTCGACGTACACGAGGATGTAGAACGGCGGCAGAGAGGTGTCGGTGCGCAGAAACAGCGACGGGTCGGCAATAGAAGGAGCAAACCCAAGTGCCGCAAGCGTAGTCCTCAGTGTGTCGTGCCACTCACGTGGCGCCTGGCGGAGACCGTAGACTGGACGCCGGAGACTCCACTGGGTACCAGGAGGGAAAGACCCAGTGAAGCCAGGTGGGCGACGCAGCCAGATCTCCTCGTGCAGGCTGCCGTGCAAGAAAGCAGTGCTGAAGTCGAGAGAGTGCAGCTCGTAGTTACGGTGAGCAGCAACGTGCAGCAGTACCTGAAGAGTGGTCATCTTCGGGGTGGGGGAGAAGGTCTGAATGTAGTCAACTCCCTGCCGCTGACTGAAGCCACGAGCCACGTAACGCGCCTTGAAGACAGGCGGAGAACCCGGCGGCCGCTTCACCCTGAAGATCCACATGCCACTGACGATGTTCGCCCCAGGAGGGGGAACAGCGTCAACGTAGGTGCCTGTGGACTTCCAGGAAGCCATCTCTGCATCCATAGCTGCCTGCCACTGAGAGGAGTAGGGACCCTCTATCGCCTCCGCGTAAGAGCGCGGAGTCGGGATGTCTAGTGCATCCGGGTCTCCCTCAGGGGCGAGCAGAACAGACGCGAGATGAGGTGAAGCGGCGGCCAGACACTGGAACTCCTCCTGCCTGTCCTCAAGGACGTCCGTGCCTAGGGCACACTCACCCCCGACGGACGGAGGACAGGCAGACTCAGACTCAGTGACAAGACTAGCAGCGTAGTCTAGACGACAGCGCGCAGCAAAGTCGACAAGCTCAGTGACAAGGGCAGACGCAGCAGAAGACTCGAAGGAAGGGTCAGTGACAGCAGTAGCGAGGAGACGCGTGACAGTGGGCCTGGCAGCACGAAGAGAGTCCGACTCCGGGTCGGCAAGAGCAGGAAGAGAGGACTCAGGAGGAGAAGGCAAAGGGGCACGCAGAGGAGCAGTGGACGGACGCAGAGACATCCGGTGCGTGCCAGGGACAGGAGGAGGACGCTGATGCGAACTGCGACCACTAGTGCGTGCAGGACGAACAGGCGACGCAGGACGAGACGCAGGCTCACGACGCTCCGTAAGTCCTCCAGTCGGACCAGCGTAGGGAGAAGGAGCAGGCAAAGGGGAGGCAGGCTGTAGCTGTGACTGGGACCGGACAGGTTGTGGACCCTCTAAGGGAGGCGGAGGAGGACCAGGAGAAGGTGTAAGACCAAGAACCTGCTGCAGGAGCGGAACGAAGTACGGTCGAGGCCGCGTGGCGACGCCAGAAACAGCAGGGACAGCACCAGTACCCCCAGCAGGAGTACCCGCTCCAGCAGCACCTCCAGCAGCACCTCCAGCAGCACCAGGAGCTCTGCCAGTCGGACCGCCAACAGTAGTCTCAACGCCAACACCCTCAGCAGCACCAGCTCCAGGAGAACCCTCAGGCCCAGCAGCTCCAGCACCCACAGCACGAGCACCTCCGGGACGCGCGGCAGCAGCACCCTCTACAGCCGAAGAACCTCCAGCACCAGCAGCACGCCTCCAGCGCCGGGCAAACCACTCACGCAGCTCCTGTGGGGAGAGTGGCTCTCGGCGAGACAAAGCACCTCCAGGCGGAGAACCTCCAGGCGAAGAACCTCCAGGCGCAGCACCCTCAGGCAAAGCACCTCCAGGCGGAGCACCCCCAGTCTCAGCACCCCCAGGCTGAGCACCCCCAGACTCAGCACCCCCAGGCTCAGCACCCCCAGACTCAGTACCCCCAGGCTCAGCACCCCCAGGCCCAGCACCCCCAGGCTCAGCACCCCCAGACTCCGCACCCCCAGGCTCAGCACCCCCAGGCTCAGCTCCCGCAGCAGCACCAGAGTCACCAGTGACCTCGACAGGCTCGACCGCGTCTACCTGGGACACACCTGAAGGGGCAGGACCCTGAGGGGGAAGGGGGTCTACCGGGGGGGGACCTGGTACCAAGAAGAGCGGGGGCGGGGGAAGGGAAGGAGTGCGGTAGGGGAAGAGGCGGTAGTAGGGTACCGACTCGTCGAACGTGACGTCCTGGGAGGACAGAACACGTCGAGAGGTGGGGTGGTAGAACTGCCACCCAGGGGCGTCGGGGGGGAACCCTAGGAAGACGCAGGGAGCAGCGCGAGGGGACAGCTTGTCCGCAGACAAGTCTCGGACAAACGCCCGAGATCCCCAGACCCGGAACGCCGACGCATCGCCAACCTTCCCCGTCCACAGCAGGACTGGGGAGGTCTCCGGCCTGGAGACCCTGGGGTGGAGGTTGATCTGATGCGCCGCGTACCTGACCGCAAACGGCCACAGAAAATGGGGGGCAGCCGCATGCATCATAGACGTACGAGCGACGTCCATGACCATGCCAATGCGGCGCTCTGCAATCCCATTTTGCTGCGGTGAGTCCGGAAGCGTGAAGGTCTGGCGGATGCCTCGCGCACGACAGTAGGCACGCAGAAGGCCAGAGGAGAACTCTCCGCCTCTGTCCGAGTGCAGACGCAACACAGGAAAGTCCGAGCCAAAGCTCTGCCTGAGCTGGAGACGAGCTGCGCGGATCCAGTCGATCAGCACCTCAGTGACATCACCCTTGCTGCGCAAGGGGAAGACTGTGGTGTAACGCGAGTAGTCGTCAACCACCAACAGGAAGTAGCGCTCGTGACTGAGTCCACGGACGCGGGCAGGGCCCCAGACGTCCATGTGAAGCGTCTGCAACGGAGCCTCTGTCGGAGGAAACTGGGAGGAGTGAGGGGCAGCACGCTGGCGCCCCTCGACACAGGGGACACAGGCAGGGCAAGGGCCCTGAGGAAGGGGAGTGAGGGACCGGGGGAGACCAGAAACAAGAAGACGGGAGGCCATGCCTCTGAGCCAAAGCAGAGAGGGGTGGCCAAGGCGGTGGTGCCAGAGGAGAGTCTCGTGAGACAGACGGCGACACGAACAGGGGGCAGACTCAGGACCAGACCTGGACGCTGCAGCAAACACCTGACCAGACGAAGGGACTCTACCAGACTCAGCACCGGGAGGAGAAGCAGTGGTCAGTGTGTACAGGCTCGACCTTGGCTGACGTGTAAACGTAGCCAGGTGGCGACCTGTGCTAGCCTCTGTGCAGTGTGTCACCCGCTGACGAGCAGGAGTGAACTGGTGGACATCCACATCCTGTAGGTCAGCACCACTCACCAGGTTCGTAGAGAACGAGGGGAGGTAAAGACCAGTCAGGGTGCCAGAGGGAGCCGTCGGACACGGGAGGACTGTGGAGAAACGAGACAGGACAGGACCCCCAGAGGGGTCAGCCAGGGAAACCGCAACAGGCCGACTAAGCGGCGTGAGAGTGGTGCGGTCCCGAAAGAAGGAGCGAGACGCCCCAGAGTCAAGGGTGAAGGTGTGAGAGGCAGAAGCCGACACAGTACCTGAGAGGGCAGACTCACTAGCACCTGAGAGCACAGACGCACTGGCACCTAGAGCAGCAGCCTCACTGGCACCTGACACTGCAGTACCAATGCCCGGGTCGGGCGGGAAACACCGGTAAATGTCACCATCATCACTAACAGTCACAGCATACATGGCAGCAAGGATAGCATCAAAGTCAAGATCAAACACAGCTACACCAGCCCTAGACAGCTCTCCCCAGCGGGGGATCTCAGAGGCCTCCGGAAACTGCTGGCGCCAAGCGTCGGTCAAGCGGGCAAAGCAGCGGCGAGCGGTGTGGGTGCCCCCACACTGCTCACCCGCGCGGTCGCCGGTGCGAAGGACGTAGGTGCAGGGACCGAACGCCCCACCACGCTGACGCTGCGAGTACCACTCACGGAGCTGCTGAGGGGCAGGGACGTCGCGAGAGCGCTGCTGCTGCTGCTGCTGCTGCTGCTGCTGCTGCTGCTGCTGGCGCTGACCATTCCCAGTGCTGCTCCTCTGGGACGAGCCACTCCGACCACCTCCACCACCGCCACCCCCGCCTCCGCCGCCACCGCCACCCTCGCCCCCGCCGTTCCCACTGCCTCCTCCGCCACCACCTCCGCCGCCACCTCCGCCTCCACCGCCGCCACCAGTACCTCCACTCCCACCTCCACCCCCACCGCCACCCCCACTCCCCCCGCCGCCCCCACCTCCTCCGCCACCGCCCCCGCTAACTCCACCCGCTCCCTTGCCCCCCTTGCTCCTGCCAGAGCGGCGCCTACCGCTGGGGGCAGACGCCGCACCGACCGACTCTAAACCAACGAGGTCGGCCGCAGCAGCAGAGGCGACAGAGGGGAGCAGGGGGGAAGGAGAACACCCCTCAAAGATGGGGGTGCGCGGGTCACCACGAGAGGCCCCTACAGCGACTATGCTCTTCTCGGCCGCTAGCAGGGACTTCTCGAGGAGGTCGACAGTGAGGGTGGTGGGACAGACAGAGAGAAACTGGTCCCTAACAGCACGAAGGGACTCAGGGAGACGGGTGATTAGAAAGTAGAGGGTGATGTACATGGGAGGGGGGTTTTCGGCGAGGAAGGCAGCAGGAAGCGCAGCTCGGTAGCAAGTGTCGCTAGCGTGAAGGTGGGTAAAGAGGTCAGTGACTGTGGGAAAGGCAGCAAGGTCAGGGAAGAGGTACGGTAGCATGAGGCGGCTCAGTGTAGCAGTGGAAGGGGAGGAGTAGCGTGCAACTACAGCGTCGTACAAGGCCTGAGCGGTCTTGCACTGACTAAAGTGTGCACGCTCGGAGGAAGGGAGGTGGCGACGCACAGCAAGACGTACAGCAGCATCGCGTGTGGCCCACTTGGAGCGAACAGTGGGGTCAGCATCAGCAGGAGGGGCAGGGACAGCGCCAGAGACAAAGTCAAAGAGAGAAACCTCATCGATCGCATCGCACAGTAAGTACAGCTGCAGGTCCTCAATCCAGACTGCAAAGTCAATGGCGCGACCCTCAGCGTCAAAAGCCAGGACACTGGGGGTGGCCATTGTAGTAGCTGACAATCTCACCGGGCAGGAAGAGTCGGGAAGCACAGCGGCACAGCAACACGGCAGCACAACAGCTGCGCCGGCCCAGGAGCAGCAGCAGTCCCACAGGAGCAGAAGCTCGGCACCTTAGGTTGCTCGGGCGGCTCGGGCGGCTCGAGCGGTTGGGGCGGCGCGGGCGGCTCGGGCGGCTCGGGCGGCTCGGGCGGCTCGGGCGGCTCGGGCGGCACAGGCGGCTCGGGCGGGTCTGCTGCACGGGCGGCTCGGGCGGCTCTGCTGCACGGGCGGCCCGTTCGGCGAGGGTGACGCGGGTGGCACGGGTGGCGCGGGCGTCGCGACGGGCGGCTCGCTGGCGGCTCGCGGGCGGCTGCACGGGCGGCTCACGGGCGGCTGCGGGCGGCTGCACGGGCGGCTCACGGGCGGCTGCGGGCGGCTGCACGGGCGGTTCACTGGCGGTTGAGGGCGGCTGCACGGGCGGCTCACGGACGGCGGCCTGGGCGGTCGCGGGCGGCTCACGCTGGGCGGCTGCACGGGCGGCTGCACGGGCGGCTGCACGGGCGGTTCGTCGGGCGGCGCACAGGCAGCTCACAGGCGGCTGCACGGGCGGCGCGTCGAGCTGCTGAGGGCGACGCACGGGCGGCGCACGGGCGGTGCGACGGGCGGCTCGCGGGCGTCGCGCGCTAGGGCGCTAGGGCGACGACGGGCGGCGCTTAGGCCCTAGGGCGGGCGGCCGTCAGGCTCTAGGGCGGGCCGCGCTCGTGCGCTAGGGTGGGCGGCGCTCAGGCTCTAGGGCGGGCGGCCGTCAGGCTCTAGGGTGGGCCGCGCTCAGGCTCTAGGGCGGGCAGCGCGCGGGCATTAGGGCAGGCGGCGCGCGGGCGTCTAGGGGCCGCTAGGGCAGATCGAAAAAAAAGGAAGTAAGAGGGCCCGGAGCGCGCTCCGGGCAGAAAAAAAAAAGTTACGAGGTAGCGGAGGTGGGCCCTGAGAACGGTTCCCACAGGGGAACCTGCTCGATACCATGAGAAGAAGTGAACGAGAATGAAATGACTATGAACGAAGTGAGTACAAATTCGGAAACCCTAATTGGGTTGTACCCCCTATGGGATACCCCACTATAGCCTACTCTAATAAGTAAGCTATATGTTCTGACAGATGCTGGTGAGTCTGCTCTCTCAGGTACTACGTCGGCTCAGGCCTTACACACCTTCATCCTTGACTCGGGTGCTTCCCGCTCCTTCTTTCGAGACCGCACCACGCTTATGCTGCTTAGTCGGCCGGTTGCAATCTCCCTGGCGGACCCCTCTGGGGGTCCTGTCCTTGCTACCTTCTCCACTGTCTTACCGTGCCCGGCAGCCCCCTCTGGCACCCTGTCAGGTCCCTACCTCCCCTCGTTCTCTACGAACTTGGTGAGTGGAGCTAATCTATAGGATAGGGGGGTTGACCAGTTCACTCCTGCGAGTTAGCGGGTGACCCAATGCACGTGTGCTCGGACAGGCCGACACTTGGCCACGTTCACCCGTCGGCCGGGGTTGAGCCTGTACACACTTAATACTGAGTCTCCTTCGGCTGTTGAGTCTGGTCAGGTAGCTGCGTCGAGTTAGGTGTTTGCTGCAGCGTCCAGGTCTGGTCCTGAGTCTGCTCCCTGCTCGTGTCGTCTCCTGTCTCCTTTGGCACCACCGCCTTGGTCACCCCTCCCTGCCTCGTCTCCGAGGCATGGCCTCCCGTATCCTTGTCTGTGGTCTCCCCCGGTCTCTCCCTCCCCTACCTCCGGGGCGTGCCCCTACATGCGTCCCCTGCGTCGAGGGGCGACAGCGCGCCGCCCCTCACTCCTCCGAGTTTCCTCCGACAGAGGCTCCGTTGCAAACTCTTCACAAGGACGTGTGGGGCCCCGCCCGCGTCCTTGGCCAGGGGCACGAGCGTTACTTCCTGTTGGTGGTTGACGACTACTCGCGTTACACCACGGTCTTGTTATGTGATGCTATCATTTGCATTCACGTCTGTCTGCCTCCCATAATGTGTTCGTGCGTTGCATGTGTGAAATGAGCGTGCGCAAGAATTTGTGTTTTTCTGTGGTTTGGATTTCCTGAGTGTGTGTGGATGATATTTGGCTTGGGCGGATATCTGAAGTGACAGCTCTACTCAATAGCTCACCGACGAACCAAGAATCGTCGCGATCGGAGCACAACCAAGTAAGTTACGAACATTGGAGTTCGTATGCTTATATATTTTGGTTGCAGCTACTTTGGGGAGTTGTGGCATTGACTCAATATGGGGTACAGACTTGTGGGGGTTGGGAAATTCGAACCCATCACTGTAGATGCTGCCAATTGGTTGGGAGAAACCAAACCAGGTTGGCAAGTGTGGCCAAGTTGGGTTGAGGTGGATTGTGGAGGTTGGGAAAGTGACAAATGTGAAAGTGGGGTTGCCTATGGGAAAGGAAATTGTGTGGCATGGGGTTTCCTTGGGTTGGGGACTCCTTGGGACCTTCCCTCTCGTCCTCCTCTACTCTCTCACCTGGTTTAGTGCAACTCCAACTCTCTTGTGTGCAACTCTTGTGAACTTGTGAAACTATTGTGAGTGAATTTAATTTCTATGTGGCAGCATACCCCCTGGTGCGGCGAGAAGCATAACTCGAGATTTACTCCACCTTTCGATACGATTCAAATTGGGAATGATAGCCACAAACACGGGCTATAACATACTCGAGTTTGAGACGATTCTAACAGTGCACTTTTCGTCGACAACGTTTCTTGTGAAGTCGCGGTTTCTGTCCAGAATTTCAAGCCAACGATTTTGAGAAATTTAGGCTCCTAATCTTCATAGACTCAGTCATTAGTCTCTAACAAGTGGTATCAGAGCTGATTAAAGACTTTGTGGAGAGTCTACTGAAGTGTGAAGACCCTCCTAGACCCACCATGGCCTGTGGGCGTGCCTAAGTGGAGTTCTGGAGGTTGAATGTGACTTCCGCTAAGGGGAAACTCTGCCGAAATTTCGTTGGCGCCGAAAGTTGTGAAGATTGTGTGAATCTACATATTGACCAGCAAAAGGGGGAGCTGAAACCTCTGATTGGGAGAAGAGGAGATGAATCAAGGGAGTGGAGATGCAGCTGAGAAGAGGAGTAAGCCGCCACCATCCAAGATTGAAGCTTTGGATGGCTCCAACTATGAGGAATGGAACGGGCGGATGAGGAGCGCCTTCAAGCGCTACAAGCTGCTGAAATTGGCTATTGGAGAAGAGAAGATGCCGGAGGAAGGAGATGCCCGCGATCGGTGGATTGAGCGGAGCGCGGTGCTGTACGACTTGATTCTTCAGTCGGTCAACAACGACATGTTCCAGCATATCAAGGATTTGGTGGAGCTCGATGACTCGGGACCGAACGCGTGGAAGCTGCTACGCGACGTGGTTCAACCCAACACGCTGCCGATGGTGATCGTATTGGAGAAGGAGTTGGCTGCCCTCTCCATGCGGCCGGGAGATGATGTGAAGCCGGTCCTTGACAAGATCAAGGACACCTATGCGAGGATGGCAGCGGCGGGCAGCAAAGTGTCGCAGATGCAACAGTGCACCAAGATCATCTCGGTGCTCGACAACTCGTGGGACAACCTCATCCCCACCCTCAACGTTCAGCAGGACAAATGGACGCCTGAGTGGCTACGGCAGCAGATCCTGCATGAGGACTTCCGCAGGCGCCACACTGGAGGTGGTGCTGCCAACAAAACTGCTGAGGGGTATGGAGCTGTAGGAGGCAGCAGGGGGAGAGGGGGAGGGAGAGGCCGAGGCCGTGGGAGAGGCTTTGGCAGAGGAAGAGGCCGAGGTGACTACAATGAGGGGCATGGGAGCTCTGGTGGCAGGGGGAGCACCCGAATGGAGGGTGCTTGCTGGTACTGCAAGAAGGCTGGACACCCATGGTTCAAGTGTTTCAGCCGGCCTGAGGGATGGGCGCCCCCAGGCATGAAGCCGCCAAGTGGTGAACGTGCACGAGGTGGCGCTGTGCAAGGTTCGGGTGCACAAGGTGATGGTGCACAAGGTAAAGCCGACCCTGGGATGTTCCTCATGGTTGAGGATGTGCAAGGGAGTGGGGGTGATGTGGGTTCAGTTGGGAAGGTTGTGATGCACCCCCTCACTCACTGGGTGATCGATTCAGGTTGCACGAGTCACATGACTCCACGGGCAGATTTGCTTGATGAGGTGAAGCCCCCTGGGAAGATAAAGTTTGTGGCTGCCGCTTCAGGTGCCTTGCTCCCTGTGATTGGTGTTGGGAATGCCAAGGTTATGGGAGCTAATGGGGGGCTTGTGGGGCTGGGAAATGTGCTGTTGGTTGAAGGTTTATCCGCTAACCTCCTCTCTGTGCGCCGGCTGCAGAAAAGCAAGGCCAAAGTTACGTTCGGCCCAACCTGCTGCCGTGCAAAGCTTGGGAAGTTGCTGCTGTGGAATTTGGAGGAGAAGAGCAGCTGCATCAAGGACTTGTGGCAGCTGCCCATCATCCCTTGGAAGGGGAAACCACCAGCAACGGCAAAGGCAGCGGCAGCGGCTAAAGCAACTGCGGGAGGAGAGGAGACTGCACCAACTGCTGGGGCCCTGGATGCAGTCAAGAAGGTGCAGCAGCCACAGCAA
Organism: Closterium sp. NIES-65; assembly: GCA_948144175.1. Taxonomy (NCBI): domain Eukaryota; kingdom Viridiplantae; phylum Streptophyta; class Zygnematophyceae; order Desmidiales; family Closteriaceae; genus Closterium; species Closterium sp. NIES-65. Next base: position 2,237,834 of record CANXME010000532.1, read on the forward strand.
TCACATGGTGAGGTGCTTGCTGGTGTGGATGCAACGGCTGCATGGGCAAAGGCTTCTTCTGGGAGTGGTGAGGCCGATTGGGAGACGTGGCACGAGAGGTTGTGCCACATCAACATTCCGATGCTGCAGAAATTGGTGAAGGATGGGAACCTGAAGGGATTGGAGGTGAAGGGGGCAGCAAGGGAGATTGGAAGCTGCTACGCGACGTGGTTCAACCCAACACGCTGCCGATGGTGATCGTATTGGAGAAGGAGTTGGCTGCCCTCTCCATGCGGCCGGGAGATGATGTGAAGCCGGTCCTTGACAAGATCAAGGACACCTATGCGAGGATGGCAGCGGCGGGCAGCAAAGTGTCGCAGATGCAACAGTGCACCAAGATCATCTCGGTGCTCGACAACTCGTGGGACAACCTCATCCCCACCCTCAACGTTCAGCAGGACAAGTGGACGCCTGAGTGGCTACGGCAGCAGATCCTGCAGGAGGACTTCCGCAGGCGCCACATGGGAGGTGGTGCTGCCAACAAAACTGCTGAGGGGTATGGAGCTGCAGGAGGCAACAGAGGAAGAGGGGGAGGGAGAGGCCGAGGCCGTGGGAGAGGCTTTGGCAGAGGAAGAGGCCGAGGTGACTACAACGAGGGGCATGGGAGCTCTGGTGGCAAGGGGAGTACCCGAATGGAGGGTGCGTGCTGGTACTGCAAGAAGGCTGGACACCCATGGTTCAAGTGTTTCAGCCGGCCTGAAGGATGGGCGCCTCCAGGCATGAAGCCGCCAAGTGGTGAACGTGCACGAGGTGGTGCTGTGCAAGGTTCAGGTGCACAAGGTGATGGTGCACAAGGTAAAGCCGACCCTGGTATGTTCCTCATGGTTGAGAACGTGCAAGGGAGTGGGGATGATGTGGGTTCAGTTGGGAAGGTTGTGATGCACCCCCTCACTCACTGGGTGATCGATTCAGGTTGCACGAGTTACATGACTCCACGGGCAGATTTGCTTGATGAGGTGAAGCCCCCTGGGAAGATAAAGTTTGTGGCTGCCGCTTCAGGTGCCTTGCTCCCTGTGATTGGTGTTGGGAATGCCAAGGTTATGGGAGCTAATGGGGGGCTTGTGGGGCTGGGAAATGTGCTGTTGGTTGAAGGTTTATCCGCTAACCTCCTCTCTGTGCGCCGGCTGCAGAAAAGCAAGGCCAAAGTTACGTTCGGCCCAACCTGCTGCCGTGCAAAGCTTGGGAAGTTGCTGCTGTGGAATTTGGAGGAGAAGAGCAGCTGCATCAAGGACTTGTGGCAGCTGCCCATCATCCCTTGGAAGGGGAAACCACCAGCAACGGCAAAGGCAGCGGCAGCGGCTAAAGCAACTGCGGGAGGAGAGGAGACTGCACCAACTACAGGGGCCCTAGATGCAGTCAAGAAGGTACACCAGTCACAGCAGCCACATGGTGAGGTGCTTGCTGGTTTGGAGGCGACAGCTGCATGGGCAAAGGCTTCGTCTGGGAGTGGTGAGGCCGATTGGGAGACGTGGCATAAGAGGCTGTGCCACATCAACATTCCTATGCTGCAGAAGTTGGTGAAGGATGGGAGCTTGAAGGGATTGGAGGTGAAGGGGGCAGCGAAGGAGATTGGGAGCTGCCCTACATGCCTTGAGACAAAGTTCACCAAGTTCCCTTTCAGCAGCAGCACGGGACCAGCGAAGGCTCCACTGGCACTTGTGCACATGGACGTGGTGGGCCCCACGAGGGCCCCTTCTCTCTCGGGCAGCCGCTATTTCCTGACCATTGTGGATGACCACACACGTGCGGTGTGGGTCTACCCTCTCAAGACTAAGGGGGAGGTGGCAGCGGCTGTTCTCAAGGAGTGGATGCCGAGAGCACAAAGGGAGAGCGGACACAAAGTGAAGGTGATCCGCACCGACAATGGGGGAGAGTTCATTGGCGCTGTTTTTGAGGCGGTGCTGAAGAAGAAGGGGATCCAGCATCAGCTCACGGTGCCCTACAAACCTCAGCAGAACGGCGTGGCTGAGCGGTTCAACCGGACCCTGCAGGAAGGTGCTCGCACTCTCCTTGGGCGTGCAGGGCTGCCGGATCCGTTTTGGGTGACTGCACTACGGCAGGTCGTTGTGGTGAAGAACAGGGTGCTCGCAACTGTGGGGGACAAGCAGTGGGTCCCCTACACCAAGTGGTATGGGAGTGCACCAGCAGTCAACATGCTGAGAGCCTTTGGGTGCATGGTGGTGTTTCATGTGCCTAAGGAGAAGAGGGGAAAACTGGAAGCTTCTGGGAGATGGGGTGTGCACTTGGGGCTCGCTAAGGATCACAAGGGCTGGCTGATTTGGGACTTGACCAGCCAGCAGCTGTTTGTGTCGAGGGATGTGAAGTTCCTTGAGTCCTTGTACTACAAGGAGTGGAAGCAGCAGCAGCAGAAGCTTCCCACTACACCGCTGATCATTGAGGCTGATGAGGTGCAGCGGCCTTCGAGGCAAGTGCAGGTCACTGTCTCAGAGGAGGAGATTTCTGGGGTGACTGAGGATGGGGGAGAACCTGAGGTGGAGGAGCAGCAGCAGCAGCAGCAGCAGCCGCAGCAGCAGCAGCAGCCACAGCAGCAGCAGCAAGATGCTCCACAAGGTGCCGCACGTCCGGCAGACCGTCCTAAGAGGGATGTGCGCCCTCCTAACCGGCTGACCTATGCGAGCCGTGGCACGCCAAGTGTGGTACCGGCTGGAAGTGTGGCTGAACAGATGGATGAGGATGAGATAGCGTATTGCTATGGAGCTGCAATGAGATGGTTTGGTGGATAGTGTTTTGAAACAGACGCTGCAGAGTGTGCTACAGATTTGAGCAAACAGGAGATGTTGGAAGTGGGATGTTGGAAGGAGATGATTGTCCATTGAGATGAGTGTTGGAAGTGAATGAAGCTTGCGGGAATGAGTGTGCATTGAGGGTGCATGCTTGAGCTATGGCATGTGGGATGATGGTTGGCAGCCAGAGGGGGAGTTTGTTATGTGATGCTATCATTTGCATTCACGTCTGTCTGCCTCCCATAATGTGTTCGTGCGTTGCATGTGTGAAATGAGCGTGCGCAAGAATTTGTGTTTTTCTGTGGTTTGGATTTCCTGAGTGTGTGTGGATGATATTTGGCTTGGGCGGATATCTGAAGTGACAGCTCTACTCAATAGCTCACCGACGAACCAAGAATCGTCGCGATCGGAGCACAACCAAGTAAGTTACGAACATTGGAGTTCGTACGCTTATATATTTTGGTTGCAGCTACTTTGGGGAGTTGTGGCATTGACTCAATATGGGGTACAGACTTGTGGGGGTTGGGAAATTCGAACCCATCACTGTAGATGCTGCCAATTGGTTGGGAGAAACCAAACCAGGTTGGCAAGTGTGGCCAAGTTGGGTTGAGGTGGATTGTGGAGGTTGGGAAAGTGACAAATGTGAAAGTGGAGTTGCCTATGGGGAAGGAAATTGTGTGGCATGGGGTTTCCTTGGGTTGGGGACTCCTTGGGACCTTCCCTCTCGTCCTCCTCTACTCTCTCACCTGGTTTAGTGCAACTCCAACTCTCTTGTGTGCAACTCTTGTGAACTTGTGAAACTATTGTGAGTGAATTTAATTTCTATGTGGCAGCATACCCCCTGGTGCGGCGAGAAGCATAACTCGAGATTTACTCCACCTTTCGATACGATTCAAATTGGGAATGATAGCCACGAACACGGGCTATAACATACTCGAGTTTGAGACGATTCTAACGGTGCACTTTTCGTCGACAACGTTTCTTGTGAAGTCGCGGTTTCTGTCCAGAATTTCAAGCCAACGATTTTGAGAAATTTAGGCTCCTAATCTTCATAGACTCAGTCCTTAGTCTCTAACAGGTCTTCCCCTTGCGCAGCAAGGGCGACGTCACTGAGGTGTTGATCGACTGGATCCGCACAGCTCGTCTCCAGCTCAAAGAGAGTTTCGGCTCGGACTTTCCTGTTCTGCGTCTGCACTCTGACAGAGGCGGGGAGTTTTCCTCTGCCCGTCTGGGAGCCTTTTGTCGAGCACAGGGCATCCGCCAGACCTTCACGCTTCCAGCCTCTCCACAACAAAATGGGATTGCTGAGCGCCGCATTGGCATGGTCATGGACGTCGCTCGTACGGCCATGATCCATGCGGCTGCTCCCCGTTTTCTGTGGCCGTTTGCGGTTCAGTACGCAGCGCATCAGCTCAACCTCCATCCCCAGGTCTCCTTGCCAGAGACCTCCCCCACCCTGCGGTGGATGGGGAAGCTTGGCGATGTGTCTGCGTTTCGGGTCTGGGGATCTCGGGCGTTTGTCCGCGACTTGTCTGCGGACAAGCTGTCCCCCCGTGCTGTTCCCTGCGCCTTCCTTGGCTTCCCCCCTAACGCGCCTGGGTGGCAGTTTTACCACCCCACCTCGCGCCGTGTTCTGTCCTCCCAGGACGTCACCTTTGAAGAGTCGGTGCCTTACTACCGTCTCTTCCCCTACCGCACTGCGCACCTCCCCCCGCCGCCGCTCTTCCTTGCGCCAGGTCCTCCCCCGGTAGACCCCCTCCCCCCTCAGGGTCCTGCCCCGTCAGGTGTGTCCCAGGTAGACGCAGTCGAGCTTGTCGAGGTAGCTGTTGACTTTTGTGCTGCTAGAGGTGCTGAGCCTGCGGGTGCCGGGTCTGGAGGTGCTGAGCCTGAGGGTGCGGAGCCTGGGGGTGCTGAGTCCGGGGGTGCTGAGCTTGGGGGTGTTGAGTCTGGGGGTGCTAAGTGTGGGGGTGCTGAGTCTGGGGGTGCTGAGCCTGGGGGTGCTGAGCCTGGGGGTGCGGAGCCTGGGGGTGCTGGGTCTGCTCGTGTGGCCTCTCGCGGTGCTTGGTTGAGGCGGGAGCCACTCTCTCCGCAGGAGCTGCGCGAGTGGTTTGCCCGGCGCTGGAGTCGTGCTGCTGGAGCTGGAGGTACTACTGTTGCTGCTGGGGCTGCTGGAGTAAGTCCTGCTGGAGGTACTGCTAGAGCTGCTGGCGGTACTGGAGCTGCCGGTCCTACTAGAGCTGGTGCTGCTGGAGCTACTGGAGCTGCTAGAGCTGGAGATGCAAGGGGTGTTGGCGCTGGTGGTTCTGCTGGCGCTGGTGCGTCTGAGGGTGCTGGAGTTGGCGCTGTTGGAGCTGGAGGTGTTGCTGGCGCTGGTGCTGCCGCTGGGGGTACTTGTGCTGTCCGTGCTAGTTTTGGAGGCGCTGCGCGGCCGAGGCCGTACTTCGTTCCGCTCCTTGAGCAGGTTCTTGGTCTCCCGCCCTCTACTTGTCCTGCTCCTCCCTTAGAGTGTCCACAGCCTGTCCAGTCGCGGTCACAGTTACAACCCGCCTCCCCTTTACCTGCTCCTTCTCCCTACAATGCTCCTACTGGAGGTCTTGCTGAGCGTCGTGAGCCTGCATCTCGTCCTGCGTCGCCTGTTCGTGCTACTCGCACTAGTCGTCGTGCTCCGCGTCTGCATCCTCCTGCGGTCCCAGGCACACACCAGATGGCACTGCGTCCTTCCACTGCTCCTCTGCGTGTCCTGTTGCCGTCTCCTCCGGAGTCCTCTCTTCCTGTTCTTGCTGCCCGGAGTCTGACTCACTTCGTGCTGCCAGCCCTACTGTCATGCGTCTCCTGGCCACTGTTGTCACTGACCCTTCCTTTGAGTCCAGTGCTGCGTCTGCCTTGGTTGCTGAGCTTGTCGACTTTGCTGCTCGCTGTCGTCTAGACTACGCCGCTATTCTTGTTGCTGAGTCTGGGTCTGTCTGTCCTCCGTCCCTCGGGGGTGAGTGTGCCCTTAGCACGGACGTCCTTTAGGACAGGCAGGAGGAGTTCCAATGTTTTGCTGCTGCTTTGCCTCATCTCGTGTCCACGCTGATTGCCCCTGAGGGAGACCCGGATGCACCAGACATCCCGACTCCTCGATCGTACGCTGAGGCCATCGAGGGTCCCTACTCCTCTCAGTGGCTATCAGCCATGGACGCAGAGATGGCTTCCTGGAAGTCCACAGGCACCTACGTCGACGAGGTTCCCCCACCTGGGGCGAACATCGTCAGTGGCATGTGGATTTTCAGGGTGAAGCGGCCACCGGGTTCTCCGCCTGTCTTCAAGGCGCGTTACGTGGCTCGAGGCTTCAGTCAGCGGCTGGGAGTTGACTACTTTCAGACCTTCTCTCCCACCCCAAAGATGACCACTCTTCGGGTGTTGCTGCACATAGCCGCTCAGCGCCACTACGAGCTTCACTCTCTTGACTTCAGCACAGCTTTCCTGCAGGGCAGCCTGCACGAGGAGATCTGGCTGTGCCGCCCACCTGGCTTCACTGGGTCGTTTCCTCCTGGTACCCAGTGGAGCCTCCGGCGGCCAGTCTACGGTCTCCGCCAGGCGCCCCCTGAGTGGCACGACACACTGAGGACTACACTTGCGGCTCTTGGGTTTGCTCCTTCTACAGCTGACCCGTCGCTGTTTCTGCGCACCGACACCTCTTTGCCGCCGTTCTACATCCTCGTGTACGTCGACGACTTGGTCTTTGCCACTGCTGACACTGCTTCTCTCGCCCACGTGAAGTCGGAGCTGCAGAAGAGACACACGTGCACAGACCTGGGTGAACTGCGCAGCTACCTTGGCTTGCAGATCACCAGTGACAGAGCACAGCGCACCATTACCCTGACTCAGTCACACATGGTGCAGCAGGTTCTTCAGCGCTTCGACTTCAAGTACTCCTCGCCTCAGGCCACTCCTCTGTCTACTCGCCACTCGCTCTCAGCTCTGCCTTCGGATGAGTCCGTAGAGCCGAGTGGCCCGTACCCAGAGCTTGTTGGCTGCCTCATGTACCTGATGACCTGCACTCGACCTGACCTTGCATACCCTCTTAGCATCTTGGCACGCTATGTTGCTCCTGGGAGACACCGACCAGAGCACATGGCTGCAGCGAAGAGGGTGTTGCGCTACTTGTGCAGTACGTCGGGCATGGGGCTAGTGCTTGGAGGGCGACGTCGAGTGGTCCTCACAGGTCACGCAGACGCTTCTTGGGCTGACGACCAGGCTACGCAGCGGTCGTCACAGGGTTACACCTTCAGCCTTGGCTCCGGCTCTGTTTCGTGGCGGTCTACTTGCTCGTCTTCTGTTCTCGGCTCCAGCTGTGAGGCTGAGATCTACACGGGGGCCATGGCTGTACAGGAGCTACGCTGGCTCACCTACCTGCTGACTGACCTAGGAGAGCCACCTCGTTCTCCTCCAGTTCTGTACGTAGACAACAAGGCCATGCTGGCCTTGTGTTGGGAGCACAGATTGGAGCACAGAACGAAGCACATTGCTCTCCGCTACTTCCTTGCTCGTGAGCTGCAGCAGCGTGGTCAGCTGCGCCTTGCTTACGTGGCCTCTGAGGCCAACACTGCTGATATCTTTACCAAGGCACTTCCGCCTGGTGATCATCAGCGCTTCTGTACTATGCTAGGTCTTGTGCCTACTTGGCCTCACTTGCTCACTTCTTGACCTTGCTTGTACTGTGATCTTTCTATACCTGCACTTGCCTGTTTATCTTTATATATTATCTTGCATGTGAACTGACCTTTTGGCCTTGCTCTTGTGCTCGGATTGTGTGGTGACGTTGTGATCCACCCTGAGCTTGCTTTGCTTTGCTTGACTGGTCTTGTGACCTCTTGTTCTCCCCCACTTTGCCTATGGGGTAGTGTCAAACTTATATTATATAGCTTGTCTAGGCTATAGTGGGGTAGACACTATGGGGTACAGTTTCCTTGGGTTTCCTACTTGTACCCAACCTTGTGCTAGTTCATTCATTCCTCATTCTTCACAGTTGTACCCATTTTGCATTCCACGTGCGCAGGGGACCCGACCTTGTGCAAGTGGCAAATCAGCAAGGATGGACTGCCCTTTGCATCCGGAGCGTTTGCGGCATGTGCCATCGCGGCTTTCGGAGGGAAGCGGAAGGACAAAGAAACAACTATAAAGCTGTACCACCTGTCGTGGCTCGAGCACCTTGTACGTTTACACCGATGCGAACATATGTTGTAGCCACTTTCGTTCAACTAGCCGTTCTAAATGGGCTTCTCCTGCCTTCGCAAATCACGGACGCCATTATCAACTGGGAGAAGCGCAAGGGGAAACTGCACAACTCTCCGTGCAAGAACGGCGCTTCTGTGCGGAGGATTCAGAAGCTGGCTTTCGATGCCATTGCGGATGCAGTATGCCGGAATGAAGTGCCCTACGACGAGGAGAAGAAGTCCTAGAAGTGGGCAGGCATGGGCTCTGTCTATCATCTTGCGGCCTGGAATGCCTCCTGGAAGATGAAGCAGCCTCCGAAGACGAAGAATATGAGTCCTCCGCGTCGGAAGCATCGGATAGTGAAACAGATGGGTGAAGTGCTGATAGTGTGTTTAATCCAATTGTGTGTCGTAGACTAGTGTAGTGGTTTAGTGGGGACAGGTTGTGGTGGTTGTTGGTTCAGTGCATATGTGCAATAAATCGGTGACATATATTTTGGATCTTGCACACCTAGGGGAGACCTTGCGCATGTTGGACACGAGGATGGTTGAAACGCAACTCTCTGCATTTCGCACAGTACGGCGACAATTGCGGCGCTAATCGCGGCGACATATGCGGCGGGTTAAATAGGAGCCGTTAGATGCCACACTAGTCTAGCGACGTGGATAGAGGGCAACCGTACAATCCGCCGAACCGCTCATCAATGAAACGGGCCTTTTTTTAGACCGACGACAGTGTCCAATGGCTATTTGCCACGTGTGTGATGGAGATGGTCACAGGTGTGTTATCGTGAGATCCGCGACAATTACGTGTGAACGTGCGATTGGTATGAGTAGTCCTAGTTGGAAAACCCTATCACCGAACGGACGGCGTGTGTAGGTATAGGTGGATTCCACTACAAATCGAGGGATGACATTTGTATCGGACGGACGGTAGAGATGAGGCGTATGCGTGTGAGATCTGGAGTTTGTCGGCGTATCCGGAGCGGCCATGTGCCGTGCTGCGGTTGGCAGAGCGGAGTTGCCACTCGACAATCGCGGTCGTACAACTGTGGCCATCTCGACCGTACATGCGGCACGATACGATTCGTTATGGTTGGGCATCCACCTGTCATAAAGCGTGATTACACGTGTAGATATTATTCTGACGTGGAATAGTGACTTCATGTATGCTAATCGGCAGCTATGTGGCAACGCACAGTTTTAAACGTGGAGTGTCCGCATGGTGACGCAAATGTCACTGACAGGTACATGACGTAGAAGCGACCCCCATGACGCTGTGCGTGCTGCGGCCATGTTGCGGGAAACGTTGCTAAAAAGCTGCGGGAAAGTTGCGGGAAAACCACTTTCCATGTAACCCTGACCCAGAAGCCTTTGACCTAGACTTTTTTCTTGCGAAACCAAAGTTGCGGAAAAGCAACTTTGAAGCTGCGGGGAAGCAACTTTTCCGGCTTTGGTTTTTCGCGATGGGGGCTTTTGAAGCTGGACCTGAGCAGCAACAGGCTGTCGGGTGAGTGCGTGTGACGTGTAGGATCACGGGTTGCGCGGTACTACTCGCAGATGTTTTTCACTCAAGAGTTGACGTCACGCCGTCACTTCCACGTGTGCTCGAGTATCTCGAATGCCTTGCGCCCATCCAGATTCCGCCCATACAGTGTCATACACGCGCATTTAAATCTACTTTTCCCTTCCCATCCACCCGCCCACTCCTCCCTTCCTACCTCCATATTCCAGGCAAGTTGCCAAATATCATCAACTGTCCCAAGGAGCTGCTCCTGGCGAACAACGGATTCACCGCCGATCTTCCCAGCATGGACTCGTGCGCGGGCGTGGTGGAGCGCATGGACCTGTCGTACAACCAGCTGTCGGGCGCCATCCCCACCATCGTTGCGGAATTCTCGTTCCTCACCCACCTCTCTCTCTCGCACAACGCCCTGAACGACACCATTTCCGAGGGAATCGCGGATCTGCGCAGCCTGCGCGTGCTGGACCTCTCGTGGAACAAGTTGCAAGGGTCCATTCCCGCCGCGCTTGGGCTGTCAGAAGCTCTTCAAGAGGTGTACCTTGCGGGGAATCAGCTGGATGGGACCATTCCCAACACCATGACGACTTACCCTGACTCTTCGTTCCTGCCCGGGAATAAATTGCTGTGTGGTGAACCTGTGAAGCAGTGCGAGGATGCACCCATGGAGAAATAGTAGCTAGGTGCCAACCAGCACTCAAGACTGCAAGCAATTCACCCCTTCTCACCTGACCAATTTTGCTACATCGCATAAGTTTTTGCAGAGGATGTTACAAGGTTCCCTGATGTAACATCAATATCCTTCTCCTACCTACGGTATATAAATCAGGCTGAATATTCCTGTAATCCTGTGGGCAAACAGCCTTGGTCTAATAAGAAATGTGCAAGAAGAATAGAGCGCTTGGTTGCTACAAGCCATGATCTTGCCATGCCTCAGCTGCTGCTCGGTGCAAGAGGCAGTGCCGATGGGCCAGCACCTGTAGAGTAAGCAAGGGATGGATGGGTGGATACACGTAACACGAGTCATGCCAGGATGTGCATCGTGCAAATGCAACACATGCTGTGTTACGGCACACAAAACAGACTGCAGGGAAGAGCACGAAATTGTCAGCTATTGGGGAGGCTGCAAACACTAGGAAGTCCAAGCGGGGCAATGGGGTGAGGTGAAGGAGCACGAGAGCAAGTGCACCAAGCAGAGGCTGCACGCTGCGCCTGGGTGCTGCGCACTGGGGGCCTGGGGACTGCGCACTGGGGGCCTGGGGACTGCGCACTGGGGGCCTGGGGACTGCGCACTGGGGGCCTGGTGGCTGGGGGCTGGCGACTTGCAGAAAGATATCGCGCGAATGTGTGTACTGTCCTGGGCGTCAAGGCTGTGCCATGGTGCATTGACAGCCGAGCAGACCGCCCTGGCACATGGAAAGCCGGGGGGCATGCTTTGCAGTGCAGATCAGGCACTGCTGGGTCACGCAGATAGCACCTGTACTTGCTGAGAGGTGGGAAGGCGATGATTACATGGTCATTAGGCTATTGGGAATAAAAGGCCAACATGTTCTTATGTTGGTGAGAGATGGGGAGGCAGATAGCACCTGTGAGAGATATTTCCACCTGTGAGAGATATTTCCACCTGTGAGAGATATTTCCACCTGTGAGAGATATTTCCACCTGTGAGAGATATTTCCACCTGTGAGAGATATTTCCACCTGTGAGAGATATTTCCACCAGGGCTAATTTTTCCACCTGTGAGATATATTTCCACCTGTGAGAGATATTTCCACCTGTGAGAGATATTTCCACCTGTGAGAGATATTTCCACCTGTGAGAGATATTTCCACCTGTGAGAGATATTTCCACCTGTGAGAGATATTTCCACCTGTGAGAGATATTTCCACCTGTGAGAGATATTTCCACCTGTGAGAGATATTTCCACCTGTGAGAGATATTTCCACATGTGAGAGATATTTCCACCTGCGAGAGATATTTCCACCTGTGAGAGATATTTCCACCTGTGAGAGATATTTCCACCTGCGAGAGATATTTCCACCAGCAAGAGATATTTCCACCTGTGAGAGATATTTCCACCTGTGAGAGATATTTCCACCTGTGAGAGATATTTCCACCTGTGAGAGATATTTCCACCTGTGAGAGATATTTCCACCTGTGAGAGATATTTCCACCTGTGAGAGATATTTCCACCTGCGAGAGATATTTCCACCAGTGAGAGATATTTCCACCTGTGAGAGATATTTCCACATGTGAGAGATATTTCCACCTGCGAGAGATATTTCCACCTGTGAGAGATATTTCCACCTGTGAGAGATATTTCCACCTGCGAGAGATATTTCCACCAGTGAGAGATATTTCCACCTGTGAGAGATATTTCCACCTGTGAGAGATATTTCCACCTGTGAGAGATATTTCCACATGTGAGAGATATTTCCACCTGTGAGAGATATTTCCACCTGTGAGAGATATTTCCACCTGTGAGAGATATTTCCACCTGCGAGAGATATTTCCACCAGTGAGAGATATTTCCACCAAAGAGAGATTTTTCCACCTGTTCTTCCCGTGGATAACCCGTTCTCGCATGAGCAACAGCAGGGTGGTACTCCCCTAGCCCAGCTGGGCACAGCAGAGGTCAAGGGGAGAGGGCAGAAGCTCATAGGCAGATGGATGGTATGGTGCAATCCTGCTCCAACATGATCAACGAATGGCAGTGCACCCATGCATGGCGGTGCGCCCATGCATGGCGGTGCATGTGGATGGGCTTAATCCCTTCCTCTGCGCTTCCTCACCCTTACGCCCATGCTGCGCTTCCCACCCCATGCTTCTCGTCCTGCTCGCACATGTGACGCGTCTGACCTGAAGATCACGGTGGTACCCGCCTCCCACGTATGCCGCCACTGGGATTCCCATGCCCACACACGTGTCCATCACCTGATGGTGGGTGTGCCGTGCATGTCAGACGGCATGCACCATGCACATGCAACATGTAACATGCTCCATGCACATACAACATGTAACATGTAACATGTAGCATGCAACATGTAACATGTACATGCATGCCACGGAATGGAATAACGGAAAAAAGGGCAGGTTTGAAGTCACTGGAGCAAGCGAATGGGTACGGGGCAAGGCAGTTAAGGCAGTGGGATGAGGGGGAGGAAGAGAGGGGAATGGAGGGTAAATTGGAAGGATGGGAGATGAGATGCATGGACGGCGCACGGCTGATAGTCGTTGCCGAGTTGGAGAGAAACAGGCTGGCTGGGGGCTTGGATAGGATGAGTATGCGTTACGCCATGCGAATCAGGCCATGCGCAGAGGAGAAGGCTGACAAGATGTCTCTGGTTATGAGACGTCTCAGAACAAGAGGGATGTGGAGAGAAGCAAGCATCACCTGCATGTCTCTGCGAAACAGGCCCTGGTCAGTGAGGCATAGCCTGCGCGGCATGGGGCATGGGCATGGGCAGGGGCATGGGCAGGGGCATGGTCATGCGGCGAGAGAGGAGTTGGGAAGAGACAGCAAGATGATGGATGGAACAAGAGCACCGACTGAGGGGATTTTTTAGGCGTCTCTAATCAAGATGATGGAACGATGGCATTGGCAGAGGGAACATGCGCGGTGGAAGTGCGAGACGCGGAGTGGAAAACTGAGATGATACAGGTCGGTAGAAAAGAGAACGTTACATACAAATGCACACATATAAATTCATGTGCGTATCCACATACACACACATATACATACATACATACATACACACACACACACACACACACACACACAAACACACACACACACACACACACATACATACATACATACATACATACATACATACATACATACATACATACATACATACATACATACATACATACATACATACATACATACACACACACATACATATGTGTATGAAGGGAGAGAGACAGGGGAGGAGGGCAGGAGGGCGAGAGGGAATGCTTGCCGAGAGCATCATCTTTGTGTGGGTCGATACCAAGAGACAGATCTCACATCGTACAGCACAAGGTGAGGTCAGCACCCAGGTGACTTTTGAGTCGACTCAAAAGTCACATCGTACAGCACGAGGTGAGGTCAGCATCCAAGCTCATAATGGAATAGGTTCAAACTCCAGCACCGGCGTACAGCACCTGAAGGAACCTAGTCACATACTTGCCGAGGGCGTCACCCTTGTGTGGGTCGACACCAGCATCGTACAACACAAGGTCAGGGCGGAATGATGCGAGTACCTGCAGGTGAGGAGATGCAGGTGCACGTGCAGGTGATTGGGAATGTGGGTGAGCGGGAATGTGAATGCACAAGTGCGGGGGTGAAGTTGGGAAACAAGGAAAGGTGATTCTATCAGCACATGTGCACGCTCACGCACAACACAGGTACATAGAACTGTGCAGAGGAGCAGAGGAGCAGGAGCAGACGCACCGAGGGGAGGTGGTGAGCAAGCAGGGCAAGGTACTGAGCATCCCCCGTTCCCTCTGGTACGTCCACATCCAAGTCGCTGCTCTGATGGCATGGGATGGCATGGCATGGCATGGGATGGCATGGCATGGCATGGGATGGCATGGCATGGCATGGGATGGCATGGGATGGCATGGCATGGGATGGCATGGCATGGCATGGGATGGCATGGCATGGCATGGGATGGCATGGGATGGCATGGCATGGGATGGCATGGCATGGCATGGGATGGCATGGCATGGCATGGGATGGCATGGCATGGCATGGCATGGGATGGCATGGCATGGCATGGCATGGGATGGCATGGCATGGCATGGGATGGCATGGGATGGGAGAGACATTCTGCAAGGGGGTGTCAAAAAGTGCATGTGTCAACGAACGGGAGAATGGGAAGGAACGGAGACGAGGCACCAACACCAGTTTTACACAACGCTCCTTGCAATGCTAGTACCTCTTCTGAGAATACTCAATAGTGACTCAATCATAGCCCTTGTTGGCACGTGCTGAGATCGGCCTCAGTAACTTACAAGACAGAATACATGGTAACGAGAAGGTACCATGCACGAGTGAGTGGACTGTAAGAGTGGTAATTATTCGCTATCATCATACTTAAACGATCCCTTTAAGGCATCACTCCACTTGTCGATTAATCAGTCATTCCCCCCTTTCAGTATCCCCTTACTCAGCTGAGCCGTCTCCTCGTAGGAGTACCACCATGCATCACTGTCCAGTCCTTATCGGGAAAACGAAGGCGAACAGAAGGAAGGAGGGGGAAGAGGAGAAGCAGTGTGCGGCAGCGGCAGGCAGGCAGGCAGGTGGGAGGGAGGGAGTGAATTGCTTGGTGGGGGGGAAGTTGGCGCCACAGTGCATGCATGCTGAAGGTTTGTTGAGGCGCCTCAAATCTCATCTCACCTGTTTGGTGGAGGGGAAGTTGGCGCCACAGTGCATGCTGAAGGTGAACACACTAGGGCATGCAGACAGCATGGCTGCTGTGCCGTCACCCTGTGAGAATGGGGGTTGGGGTGTGCGTGGGAATGGGGGTTGGTGGGAGGGAAGGGAGAAGGACATATTGACGGAGGGAGGGTGTGTTGGGAGTATGGAGGGAAGGGACCGAGTGAGGGAGGAACAGGGGAGGGAGCGAGGTGAGGAGAGGGGAGGAGGGAGGGGAACAGGGAGGGGAAGAGTAGAGAGAATCTGGAACTTCAAGGGAGAGGGGAGTTGGAGCAGGAGAACGGAGGGACCAGGTGCAAAGGGGGATTCAGGGGTCAGGGGGCCGAGAAGAATGGCCAGAAGGAGAGAGCAGGAGGGGTGATTGAAAAGGAGCGAGTGGGATCCGAGGGAGCATCACCTGGTGCACATCCAGGTCGACTATTGCCACGCGCTGCACTCGCTTCATCACCGCCCTCTCGCTCCCACCGCCTGCTGCTCCCTCCAGCAGCTCTCTCCACACGTCGTCCTCCTGCTCGCCCTCACCAGCTGCACCTGCTGCTGCTGATGGTGCTGCTGGCAACACCAACGGCAATGATGCTGTCTGTGATTGTGATTGCACTGATGCTTCTTGGGTTGGCGAAAGCTCTGCTGCTAGTGGCGACGGTGGCAGTGGCGAGGGCGGTGGCAAGGGGTGCAGGGAGGAGGAGGCTGTGAGGGCAGCGGCCGTGACAGCAAGGTCGTTCAGAATGCAGTAGCCCGACCCGTGGGCTCGAAACGCATGGTGCGTGCCTGGTGAACGGGCGGGTCGGGGTGGGCGTTGGAGATAGGTGGGCGTTAGAGACAAGGGTAACGTACAATGGTTACGCCCATACTGTATCCATTGGCATGGCAGGCAGGGACAGGGTGTGCATCTGAGAGGGCATGTTGTCTTGCCATGCACATGCACATACTCTGGTGCCTGCACCCACGCCTGCACAGGTACCGTACATCAACACATGCACACACATACACACAGATATGTGCACATTGTTGTGGAGAGAGAGTGTTTCGCCCACCAGTCAATACCAAAAAGGGATAAGGCATTTGGTTCAGGCTGTGCATGGTCCTATGGTCTAGTGGTTATGACGTCAGACTCTGAATCTGAAAGGCCGAGTTCAATTCTCGGTAGGACCTTTGTTGTACATTTCAATCACATGCAAAGCCACATTCTCTTTTCTAAGGGCGCTTCACCTCTCAGTTCGAAAAGCACGGTTGTTCGAACAGGCGAAATGTTACATTATTCGCCACTCCTCGTATGGGTGTTCGTGACGTCGCTAGTCGGAAATTTCGCGAATTTGAAACAGAGTTGTCACACGGGGCACGAAGCTCTCCATTCCGCACGTTCGAACAGAGTTGTTCGAACAAAGTTGGGTTTGGTGACAGGAATTCCGCATGGACGACTGATTTTATTGGTTAGCAGGCGTCGGGTCGCACACGAATGTTTGCGACCATTGCAAATGTCGCCATGCAGGAGAAAGTTCATCGATAAGGACATTGTTGTTGGGAAACAACAAGGTGAGCAGTAGTAGAAGAGCACGAAGAGACTGTTTGACTGGATGGGGGAAAAATGAGTCAAACTTGAATGGCAGACGACAGAATTATTTTTTTTGCGACGTTTCGCGAAGTCGTCCAGCACTTGGCGACGTCGCATGTTCGAACAGGCTGTCACCTCTAGTCACGAGCTGTCACATTCACCAAGGTGTTCAAATTTGTGTTCGGATCTCGTCGGGAAACTGTTCGTACGGTGAATTCGTTACGTATGTTCGGATTTGGGCCTTCCAGCCCCGAGGTGATGCGCCCTAACCCACCCAAAAGCCGCACTGCCACCACCTGCACCGATCCCTCGCCATTCAACGGCCTACGCACGAGCCCATTCATTATTCTCCCATGCTCTGCTAAGTGCTCCCTCCTGCCGGCCTTAAAGCTCAAGGCCGAAATTGCAGAGCGCGCCGGGCAAGATTACTTAAGTTGATGAAAGTGATGTTTTGAGTGTTGTTTGGCTGCGAATTGTGGTTACGTGAAGTGCGATGCAATTTGATTGGCCAACAGTTTTTTTGTCGAACAGGAGAGAAGGAACACCAAGAATATTGTGAGTGCAATTTGGGACTCGAGAACCAAACCGAGTTTCTCCCTGGGGTTTGCTGAGTCAGCGAAAACCCTAAGGGTGTAGCGAGAAGCTGGGCGAAACTAAACAGCCCAACTTCAACAAAGTCAACCTTACTCTCCCACCACCCAACGGGCAACCTTAGTAAGGTTGAACAATTTGGGCCTTGAGCTTTAAATAGCTGAACTGCACCATGTTCTCCTCTCCCCTCTTCACATGTACATGTAGGTAGGACAGGCAGAGGGGAGAGGAGGAGACAGACGGAGCCCCCAAGTTCTACACAGGCGTGTGGCTCGTTCCCAACCGCACGATGATCCGGACCAAGCCTAGTCCGGACCAAGAACTTGTAGTTTGGATAACACTGTACAGAAACTGTAGCATTTTTGGCCGTATGAGGCAAATTCTAGAATTTTTGGCCAATGTGGTCCTATGGTCTAGTGGTTATGACGTCAGACTCTGAATCTGAAAGGCCGAGTTCAATTCTCGGTAGGACCTGCTTTTTACCATTTTCCATGACCGCTCTTTCACACCCCCTCACTGCCTAGCCCGTGCCTTCCACCCCCCTTTCCTCTGGACTCAAATCACATGTCAAGCCACCTTTTCCAGCCCATACAAGAGCAGCACAGCTGCCCCGCACACGAGCCCATCCACTCTTCTTCCAAGCTCCTCCAGGGTGCTCCCTCCAGTCGGCCTAAAATACCTGACTTCAACACCCTCTTCCCCTCTCCCGTCTCCACACACTTACTCCACTTCTCAACACGCAGAGGCAGGTGGGGTAGACAGCGGGGAGAGGAGGAGACGAACGTGCCTCATACTCACCCTCATCATCCTCCAAAGAAAACTACCTCAGTCAATCAACACATCAACTCACTGCGAGTGCCGATCTCTCACCCCCCTCTCCCCTCACCCTTGTAACACTGCCATGCCCCCCCTGCGAAGCTATCAATGAATATCAATCACATTCAGTCAGCTGTATTTTCAGCATCCTTACCACCTCACCCCTCCTCCCCTTCCACCGCCCAACAAGTGCAGCCTACCTCCTGCCGTGCTGCATGCAAGTCCATGTTCCAGTGCCAGCTGTGCCGTCTCCAACGTGCCTGCCACCTGGGGGAAGGGGGAGGAGCGAGTGGGGAGGAGAGTGGGGAGGAGAGAGGGGGGACGAGAGTGGGGAGGAGAGTGGGGAGGAGAGAGGGGAGGAGAGAGAGGAAAGAGGCAGGAGAGAGTTGGGGAGGGGGAGGAGAAAGGTGGGAGGAGGGATCAAGGGAAGACAGAGGTGGGGGGAAGAGAGGAGGGGACGAGCGAGGTGGGGAGACAGGATGGAAGAGCAACGGAGCATGAGGAGGTGAGACACTGCACACACATGCTTCACGCAGGAGCAGCCGCCCTCCAACGCCCTGCCACGCATGCAGCTCACTCACCCACACACATACCAACACCTCCCGTGCCCCGCCCTCTAACTCCCCTGCCCCCTACCTCAGCGCACCTCGGCGAGAGTTCGTCTAACGAGGGTGGGCGACCAGGGGAAGCCAATGCGGCGCATGGCAGCCGAGGGCAGCGCGCCCTGGCAGACCTGCGCCAGGTACTGCGCACAGTGCACCTGGGGGAAGGGGGAGGGGGAGGGGAGAGGGGGGAGGGGGGAAATGGGGAGGGGGAGGGGAGAGGGGGGGAGGAAGGAAGAGGGGGAGGGAGGAGAGGGTGGGAGAAGAAGAGTGGAGTGGAGAGAAGGGGAGAAGGGGAATAGGGTGCATGGTGGACTTGAGGTGAGGAAAGAGCTGTGGGCGAAGGTGTGGAAGGTGGAGAGGGGGAGGGGGTAGAATGCCGTGTTGATGCACCATAGACATGTGTTGGCGTGCGCGTGGCGTGTGCGTGGCGTGCGTATGGCGTGCGTGTGGCGTGCGTGTGGGGAAGACGCTTCTTGGGGCGGTGCAGAGAGCTGACAGTGCGTGGTCGGGGTTGCTGAATTCATAATAGCGCGGGGGGATGGGGAGGGAGAGAGCGAGCAACCAGGCGAGGAAATCTAGCCAGCAAAACATGGACCAAGGGGGGGTGGGGAGGAGCGGGGAGGAGGGGGGAGGAGGGGGGGGAGGAAGACCACGAGGGGGTTTGGAAGGGAGGGAGGGACGGGAGGGAATGAAGGGGAGGGAGGGGAGGGACAGACCTACTCGAAGCAGGTCGGAAACGGGCGGCATGGGGTGTGGCGTGACCACCTGGAGAGCGAGAGGGTGGTGGAGCGCGAGTGAGAGCGATGACAGCGGGCGGAGGAATGGGAAGCAACATGGATGGGGGAGGAGAAGAGAGGGGGGAGGAGAAGAGAGGGGGGAGTAAGTGTGCAGGCAGGACGGCGAAGGCGCTGAGAGATGAGGTGAGAGATGAGGTGAGAGATGAGGTGAGAGATGAGGTGAGAGATGAGGTGAGAGATGAGGTGAGAGATGAGGTGAGAGATGAGGTGAGAGATGAGGTGAGAGATGAGGTGAGAGATGAGCCACAACAACATCACGTCACTTTCATCCTCTTGGTACCACTGCTCATCCCACCAATCAACACGCACATTCCCACTGGCCCCATCAACTTTCCCCCAACAACCCCCCTCCCCCTTCCCCCCTTTCCCCCTTCCCCCCTTCCCCCTCCCCCCTTCCCTTCCCCCTCCGCGCCTCTGCACTGCGCGCGAAACTCGCCTGCGCGGGGCGCACCACCCCTTCGCGCAGCAGCATGGCGTGAATTGCCTCGAACACGCCCATTGGAAACCGGTGCCCCGGCGCCAGTTGCGGCGCGCTGAACAGCGCGTGGTGCACCACCGGCAACCCCGCGCAGCCCCCCGCGCGCGTGCGCCCGTCCGCTCCGCCTCGACCCGCCGGCTCCGCGGGCAACGACTGCGCACGCGCGGAAAAACTCCGCGCGTGAGCGGAGCGGCGGAGCGGAGGGCCTGGGGAACGCGAAAAGGACGGGGTCGGAGGCGTGCGGGCTTTGCGGACTGGCGGGATGGAAGTAGCGAAATGAAAACCATGGCTGATTGCGCGCGTGGCCATGGGCGCGATGCGCACGAGCAGGGAGGCGACGGGCGGGGATTGCGAGAGTCGCGGTGTTGCGAGCACGGTTGGCGTGGGAAGAGTGGGGTGAGGCGGTGCGTTCTCTGGGCTGAAAAATCGCGCAACAGTAGTCGAGGTGAGGTGAATGAACATCGTGGATACGCGGTACAAGCTCGGTGGGGTGGAACAAAAAGCAGTCAACTTGTGGAAAGTAGATTACATTAGAGCCACAACCACAATGCGTTTCTAGCTTTAATTGCTTTAAAACTCAATTCTTCTCACCAGCCTGAAAATTAATGCATGCACTGCAAAAGAGCCCTTCCTCTTCGCCTAGTAAAGAAATTGCATCTTCAATCAACAGCGTGACTATACGGCGATACCCTAAAAAAGATTCACACGTACCGTTCATTGAAGTCATTTGCAACGCAACCCAAAACAATGCAACAACTCGTAATGCAAACCACAATAGAAGGCATTGGTACGGTAAGATTCATGAGAGGCATCCATTTTTGGCTACTTGGCAAAAATCATCTCATTGGCTTGCCTAAGCCTGCACGCTTGAAACTCATACCCCGCCATCAGCACAACCATCAGCAGAGCTGCAGCAGAGAGAGATACTCCACTCAGCCCAGCAGCCTTGGGGGGGGGAGCACCGGTAGTGGCGTCTGGCAGAGAGAGGGTAGGCGGAGAAAGGGCACGAGCGGGAGGGGAGGGCGAAGGAGCAGGAGTGGAGATGTAAGGAGTGTTGACGTCGAGGCTGTAAGGGTCAGGGAAGGGCCGGGTGGCGTTGGAGTAGGGGAAGTGGGCGCAGACGGCCGGGTCGAGGGGGCGGCCCGACACGCCCTTGGCGGCCGTCATGTTGACCGCACCGGGCGGGCAGGTGGCGGGGATGGTGAGCGGGTCGCAGCAGAGAGGGGTGACAGGGATCAACGTGTTATTCTTAGAGTAGCAGTTGGTGTCCTGCACAGGGCGGTGGGTGGTGGGGGTGGGAGGTGGGTGGTGGGCATGACAAGTTGAAGCAGCAGCAGTGAGCAGTGAGCAGTGAGCAGCGGCGCACGGGAGAAGCTGGCAAGGTAGCGTTGCACAGCATGTGCGTGGCATGGGCGAGAGAAACAAGCGCACGTGCAAGCTGCTGCGATGTGAAAGCGAGCGACCGGGTTGACTCCCCGGGAGTGGTACCATGGTCCATGACGACGACTCGACCCGCAGATGGGCTCACCGAGACGGTGATGTTGAAGCCGGGGATGTGCTGCGCGATGAGCGGCACGATCATCAGGTCATTTCTTTCTGACGGGTAGTAAAACAATGAGCCCACCTCGAATTCCCTGCTCACTGCATGCACGCGCGCCACAGCAAGCCGCAACCAGACAAGAGAATGGAGAACGGAAGGATATAGGGATGGAGAGATTCTTAATGAAAGTCGAAAAGCGCGACACGGGCGAAACCACCGTAACGCAAGAACACGGATCTGACCCTTTATATGGCGACAGGCGTCGAAAATCAAATCAAGGAAGTCCAAACAGATGTGCAGCGTGTACTTGCCGGGCTTGCCCGTGTGTGAGTCTGCCACACATGCCGGCGAGAACGCGGGAGCAGAAACGGGAGCCCGCGTCGGGGGAATACGGCGGGGAAGAGGGAGAGGAAGGGGGAGAACGGGCGCGGTAAGGCGGGGGGAAGGCAAGCGGCTGGCGGGTCAAGTGCAGCAGAGCGTTGAAAGGAACGAGTGGGGTTCGCAGAACATGCACTGTTTAGGTTACGGCGTCTCACCGGGATTGCACTGCACGGCGCAGGCGAGTTGCTCTAAGATTTGCGCGCACGTCTCATTGCCCTTCGTGAAACCACGGATCTGCGCGCACGCGGGCACACTCGCACTCGCGTACACGCACAAGACAAGACTGCTGATTCTTATTCCCCAGAGCAGGTGCAGCGTGTCAACGAACGCTGACCAAAACACATGCAGGCAGGCGGCACTGATGCTTCGATCTACATTGATGTATTGATTCCCTTATCATCGTGCGCTCACTCACGCTAGCCGGCGGCGCGGAAACACCGAAGAAATCCCGCAAACTAGGCCACAGCGCGGCGGTTACGTTAACAGCGAGCGACTGAACGGCGAAGTTAAGGTCGGCGCAAGCGTCGGGGCAGCACGACATGTGCGACGCTCCGACACACCGCGTGGGGGGAACTGTTGGCTTCGTGGGTGGCTTGCCGGTCAGCGGACAGTTGGTTGACGGCAGGCGCGGAGTCGCCGCCAGCAGCGCCGTGAGGAGCATCGCCGCAATGAAGCGACTCGAAGTCTTCGCTAGTGTAGTGGCCCTAATGGCGAGTGCTGGGAGCTGGAGGACCCTCGTTGATCAGCATGTGCTAAGTGGAAACTACACACCGCGGCTGGAACAGAAGCAGAGGTTGAGTTGAACCGAGGGAGGAAGCGCGGGTCAGGCTGACTGCTGTTGCTGGGTTGCACTACGCTCATGGTGGATGGGTGGCTGTAATCGCGTCGCGAGGTGAGAGAATTCTGTGTAAGGGAGACGGCAAGGCGAGGAAATGACGGACCGCCGTGTTTGCGCGTTTTCGATTCCTTTCGGCAGTGGCTTTGACAGCGACTCCCACCGCGCTCGCGCCCAATTCCCGCGGTCAGTTTATATTGCTGTTTCCCGTTTTTCATGACCAAACGTATAGAAGGGCAAATATTAAGTTCTCCTGGGTTCAGTATAGAGGCCAGTGGAAAAACTAAAACCCACTCGGATGACAAGCCATTTGGGAGGCATCAACCCTAAACACCTTGCCTCATGGTGTTTAGGGTTGATGCTCTCTTCGTGGCATACCATCCATGAGGGTTATATTTTTTTTGTCCCGAGCTGAGCGTTAGCCTGGACTCGACGAATACATTTTCAATACCCCGTAACCTAAAAACAACTTGTATTTGTGGTCTTAAAAGGGGAAACTGAGAAAGAATATGCCCCAAGGTATTGGACGCGAGCGCAGAGCGTTGCGCTGTCAAAACCACTGCCCATTGGAATTGGAAATTTGAAAACACGGCGCTCTGTCATTTCCTCCGGCAAGGCTCTCCGACCGAACCGCCAAACTTATCCGCTCTCCTCTCCACCTTTCCCATGTGGATGGGGGTGTGTTTGGTCCCGCTATTTCCGTTGTGTAGGCACTCAGTATGTTCATGGTTTCGTTATTCGTTTTTCGTGCGCGATCTGATGGTTCATTCATAACAGAAGGGAATGCAGTAACATATAGAAGCCATGTGCTGTGTTAATCCAAATTAACTATAGTGCAAACAGCATGATACTTGCATCTTCATTCAACAGCATGATTATTATAGGTCAATACCAGAGATTCCCAAACGATTTGTAGAAGTCATCAGCAAGGAAATCCAATACAATGCAACATGCTATGACGCAAAGCACAATAAAAGGTACGGTACGTACCGTACGTCACATCCGCGTGAGGCTCCTTGGCCAAAATCAGACCGTTGCTTGCCTCAGCCTGCACGCTTGAAACTTATACACCCCCCATCAGCAGAACTGCCAGCAGTGGCAGGACCGCAGCAGCGAGAGAGAGTCCGTCTGCCCCAACAGCCTTGGGGGGAGGAGGGGGGCTGGGGCCAGCGGGAGGAGGAGAGGCAGATGGGGGAGATAGAGACACGACGCTTGGGGGAGGAGCGGAGAGGTTGGGAGCTGCGGGAGGAGGAGACGCAGATGGGGGAGACTGAGACACGGCTCTTGGGGGACGAGCACCAGTAATGGGTGCCGGCGGGGAGGAGGTAGGTGGAGAAAGGGCAGGGGCAGGAGAGGCAGGCACGGGAACAGGAACAGGAACAGGAGTGGGGGGCAAAGGAGTAGGAGTGTAGGGGTAAGGAGTGAAGACATCAAAAGACCCAGGGAAGGGCCGGGTGGCATTGGAGTAGGGGAAGTCAGTGCTGTCAAACATATGTTTATATCATATTTGTGGGTAGGCTGTAGTGGGGTAGATTATGTGGGGTATAACCCCTTAGGGTTTTCCCTTGTACTCATTCTCTCGATAGTGCAACTCACCCATGCCTAGCTTCTAAGATGGTATCTAGAGCATAGGTCTTCAGGACCTAAGTTTAGGGCCCACCGTTCATCACATTACCTCACCTATGGCTTGCCTGCCTTGCCTATCGCCCGCGCGCGCCTCAGCTGCACGCGCGCAGCCACTTTTTTTTTCCCCGCGCGCGCCATTTAAATAGCCCGCGCGCAGCCCGTTTTCGGCCCCGCGCGCCACATTAGTCGACCACGCCGCCTACTGTCGTCCCGCGCGCCGCTTAAATCGCCCGCGCCCAGACGCTTAGGCCCCGCCCGCGCAGCCCGCCGCCACACGCAGCCCGTAGCCGCGCGCAGCCTGTCGCCAAGCACAGGCAGCAGCCGCGCGCAGCCCACAGCCGCACGCAGCTCGTCACCACGCAAAGCCAGCAACTGCGCGTAGCCCGGAGCCGTGCGCAGCAGCTGCAGCAGCGCGTGCCTTGCCTGCCTTGCGTAGGCGAGCACCACTTCAGCAGCCGCCCCTAGAGCAGCCGCCCCTGGACCCTCAAGCAGCCGCCCCCGGACCCAGAGCAGCCGCCCCTGGCCCCTGCAGCAGCCGCCCCTGGTGCAGCCGCCCCTGGACCCAGAGCAGCCGCCCCTGGCTCCTACAGCAGCCGCCCCTGGTGCAGCCGCCCCTGGTGCAGCCGCCCCTGGACCCTCAAGCAGCCGCCCCTGGCTCCTACAGCAGCCACCCCTGGACCCCGTGACGCCGCCTCTGGACCCTCGAGCAGCTGCCCCTCGACCCAGAGCAGCCGCCCCTGGCCCCTGCAGCAGCCGCCCCTGGATCCAGAGCAGCCGCCCCTGGACCCAGAGCAGCTGCCCCTAGCTCCTACAGTAGCCGCCCCTGGACCCAGAGCAACCGCCCCTAGCTCCTACAGCAGCCGCTCCTGGTGCAGCCGCCCCTGGACCCTTGAGCAGCCGCCCCTGGACCCTTGAGCAGCTGCCCCTCGACCCAGAGTAGCCGCCCCTGGCCCCTGCAACAGCTGCCCCTGGTGCAGCCGCCCCTGGTGCAACCGCTCCTGGACCCAGAGCAGCCGCCCCTGGTTCCTACAGCAGCCGCCCCTGGTGCAGCCGCCCCTGGACCCCGTGACGCCGCCCCTGGACCCCGTCCAGCCGCCCGCCAACACCGGCCCTGCTCGCCCGGCGAGCGCCGGCCCTTCCCACCACTGGTGAGCACCTGCCTTGTTCGCGCACTGCCGCGCCCTCAGCCTGCCTGCCCGCCTGCCTGCCTGCCTGTCTGCCTGCCTGCCTGCCTGCCGCGCCTGCCCTGCCCGCGCTGCTGCTGCTACAACTACTACTGGCGGTGGCCAGATGCAGCTCCAGCGAAGTCCACGTGAGTCCCTCACGCCCTAGCAGCTTTGTGAATGGTACGCTGGTTGGGGTTGTAGGGGTGGCCGCGCTACTACTGCTGCTACTGCTACTACTGCTGTTGCTGCTGCTACTGCTGTTACTACTGCTATTACTGCTACTCCTTCTACTGCTGCTAATGGCGATGGCCATATGCTGCTCCGGCGACGTCCGCGTAAGTCTCTCACGCCCCGGCAGCTTCATGAGTGGTACGCTCAGAGTCGAGGGTCTCTGAGTACCGTTCGCTGCCCGTACATCATTCGCACAGGTGTTCGGACTGATCAGCCTTGCGGGACGCCTGGTCACACAGAGTTTCGCTGCTTCGCCTGTCTGAGCGACGCTTGGCGTACAGAGTTTGGCGACGACGCTGAGCTCCCCGACTGGGTGGAGCTGCTTAGGCAGAGGGTAGATATCTTTGCTCTTGACTATGATGCTATTCTCACTGCGATGTATGCATTGCCTACTGTTGCTGACCGAGCCTTTTACCTGTGCGTACCGCCTGACCCAGGTATCGAGTCTACTGCTCTAGGTTGTGGTGAGGCTGTTGCTCTAGGTGCTGGTGAGGCTGCTGCTCCAGGTGCTGGTGAGTCTGCTCTCTCTGGTACTGCGCTCGCCGAGGCCTTCTACACCTTCACACTTGACTCCGATGCCTCTCGCTCCGTCTTTCGCGACAGCACCACCCTTACGCCGCTCAATCGACCGGTTGCAGTCTACCTGGCAGACCCCTCTGGGGGTCCAGTCCGTGTGACCTCCACCACTGTCCTCCCTTGTCCTGCTGTCCCGTCCGGCACACTGTCGGGTCTTTACCTCCCCTCGTTCTCTACGAACTTGGTGGCGGGTTCTGCGCTCCAGGGCGCGGGTGTTCACCAGTTCACCCCTGCCTACGAGCGTGTGACGCACTGCACGTGTGCTCAGATGGGTCATCACCTGGCTACCTTCACTCGGCAGCTGGGGTCGGGCCTGTACACACTGACCACTGAGTCCCCTCAGGTATCTGCGTCTGCGTCTGCGTCAGGTCAGTTGTCGGCCCCATGCTCGTGTCGCGCCTTGTCGCACCGGACCCTCCTTTGGCACCACCGCCTTTGTCACCCCTCGGTGCAGCGCCTTCGCAGCATGCATCGCCATGTCCTTGTCTCTGGTCTTCCCCGGGTTCTCCCTCCCCTCCCACTCTCGCCTGCTCCTCCCTGTCTTCCCTGTGTCGAGGGGCGGCAGCGCGCTGTCAGAATGTTATTATCTAGCCTGTAGTGGGGTGCTCTATAGCGGGTACAACCCAGTTAGGGTTTGGTATATGTATCCCAACTGATGCTAGTGAAACCCCTCCTTTCTTCAATTCTGTTTGTGCCTGCTAATTTTGACATGGTATCAGAGCAGGTCGACCCCCTTGGGTCGATCCTGTGGGTGGGCCCACCACCTAACTGCTTCCGCTGCTACTCTGTCTGTTGCACCCCCCGTGGCGTGCGACGCCTTCTTCCTGCCGTGCGCCGCGAAAAATTTTTAAGGTTCTCTGCCCGCCGTGCGCCCCGAGGCGCGCGGCGGTTTCCTACCGTGGGGGACCCGCGCGCAGCCCCCCGCCATTCCCGTCGCGTCGCCCTGCAGGCCGTGCACGGGCCTGCAGGCCGCGTGTGGCCCGTCTGCCCGCCGCGCGGCCTTGAGGACCCGTGCGCGGCCCCCGCCCTACTCGTCGCGGCGCCCTGAGGAGCACGCGCGGCCCCTGCCCTTTTTGTCGCGGCACCCTGGGGAGCCGCGCGCACCCCCTGCCCGTCCGTCGCGGTAGAAGCCCTGTCGACCCCACGAGCCGCCCCCTAGAGGCCCCTTAGAGGCCCCGTCGGCCCCGGTTACCTCGCGCGCCCACCCACTAGCGGCCCCGCTGGCCCCGCCGACCCCGCGCGCCCACCCCCTAGTGGCTCCGCCGGCCCCGTCGACCCCACGTGCCGCCCCTTAGCGGCCCCGTTGGCCCAGTCGACCCCGCGCGCCCACCCCTTAGCGGCCGCGTCGGCCCCACACGCCGCCCATTAGCGGCCCCGCTGGCCAACTCGACCCCGTGCGCGACCCCCTTAGAGGCCCCGTCGGCACCGTATGCCCCGCGCGCGCCCATCCCTTAACGGCCCCGTCGGCCCCCCTCAACCCACGCGCCCCCCCTTAGCACCCCACCGCGACACCCACGGCCCCGCCAGAACGAGCCGCCCGAACCGAGCAGCTCAAACCGAGCCCCCCAGCCCGAACCGAGCCGCCCGACCCGAGCCACCCAGCCCGAACCGGGCCGCGCCGCCCGAACCCAGTCGCGCCGCCCTACCCGAGCCGAGCCGCCCTACCTGAACCGAGCCGCGCCGCCCGTACTGAACCGAGCCGCCCTACCTGAGTCGCACTGCCTACTGTTTTGAGGGTGCACCTACTGCTACTACTGCTACTCTACTGCTACTCCTACTACTGCTATGGCTAGCCCTCCTGTGCTAGCTTTCGATGCTGAGGGCCGCCCAGTGAAGTTCGTGCGGAGATTCACTCTACAACGGCAGTGAGCTAGACTACAGGGTTGGCACGAACTACTAGAGGTGATCTCCGCTTTGCTTGGTTCCTTAGTGCTTGCACATTCACAGGAGAAATTGGCAAGAGTTTCCACTAGCAATGTTGGGAATTACAGAATTGAACAAAAGAAGCAATGACAACAATGACTACATCAGGCACCTAGCAACCCTGCAGCTAGCCTGGTCGACTGCCAGCGCAGCTCGGTCGACCGCCTGCCAACATTGCGTAGAGGAGCCGCGCCAGCACTGCAGAAGGGCGACTTGCCAACAAGGCTAGTCGACGGCGTGCCCCGTAGAACACAGCAGTGCGCGCGCTCGCAGGTGTGCGCAGGCGATTGGTCCGACTTGCCTCGTTGGGCATCCGTCGGCTGTTGTCTGCGCCTGACGAGCCACATCGACTTCGGGATACCAGCCCGAAGTCGCCTGCGCCATCGCGATCTCGACGGCATTCGCGTGCCTCCGCAGAAGTTGTCGAGCAGGTTACCCGGTCGACCTGTTCGACCCCTGGTGCTCTGGTCGACTCCCACGTGCATCCCGTCGACCACTGGGTCTCTCTGGTCGACCACCGGATGCTCCTGGTCGACCACACCTCCCGTCATGCTACCCCTTGGTCGACGGACCCCTTCCGTCGACCAGAACTGCTCCGTCGACCTCCCGGTCGAACTGCAGTTCGACGGAATGATCCGTAGACTTCCCCGTCGAACTGTAGGTCGACGGACTACTTCGTCGACCTCCCGGACGGCTCGCCCGTCGCCCAGGCCAGTCAGTTGCAGCTGTCGAGCATCCTGGTCGACAGCAACACCACAGCGGTCCGCTGCCGCTCGACGTAACATGTCGAGCATCTATCCCACTGTGAACAGTCGGCTGCTACTCCCGTGCATCCGACCAAGTCGTCGGCGTTGCCCAAGCGAGGGCGGGGCCAACACTCCATTCCCGTTAACACTCCCCTGCCGCGCTCACGCTTGGGCCTCCAGCCCACACGGCAGTACTCCACGCAGAAAGCTCGTTCTCGGCGTGCACCCCATACACAGCACGCCGTCACCGCACCAGCCGTGCAGAAGGGCACGGCACCTACTGCTGCACCTCGTCATCGCCGTCGCCGACGTCCACCAAGCGAACTTGGCCGATAGCGACAGAGCACCGGTTGAAAGCCGGAAAATGCAGCGCCTTCGTCAGGAAATCCGCCGGCTGCTCGGTGGTAGGGATGTAGTTCAGCACAAATTTCCCGCGCCTCACCATGTGCTGCAGCCAGGCGTAGCGTCGCTCCATGTGCTTGAGGTTGCCCGTCAGCCCCAAGCCCTCAGCGACCGTGATTGCCGACTTGTTGTCGACGCGGAGGATGGTCGGCTTCCCAGCGTCGAGCAGCTTGAATTCCGCAAGGAGGAAGCGAAGTCGACGCCCTTCCTTGCCGGCATCCGTGGCCGCCACGTACTCCGACTCGGTCGATGATAATGTCGCGCACTTGATGCGCGAGCTCGACCAGGAGACGGCGGCCCCTCCGTAGACGAACACGTAGCCTCCCGTGCTCGTCCGGTCCTGCTTGTCGCCCGCGTCGTCGGCGTCGACGTAGCCGATCAGCTCCAACGATTATGGTTCACCGCCGAACTCCAGGGCGGTGTCGCGGGTGTCGGCGAGGAAGGCGAGACAACGGTCGACCTCACGCCAATGCTGGTCGCTCCTCACCGTGAGGCCGCTTCCCAACTTGCTGCAGGCGAACGCAATGTCCGGCCTCGTCGTCGTCGCCGCGAACTGCAGCGAGCCGACCTTCTGTCGGTACTCCTCCTCTTCGCGCTCCTGAGCCTCCTCGTCGTCGAACGTCAAATGAGCGTAGGCGTCGACCGAGACCGGCGTCTTCGGGACTCGACCGCCTAGCTCCTCGTCGACGAAGCGCCTGCGCAGCTTGTCGGCGTAGCCCTGCTGGTGCAGCCACAACTTCCTGGCCGGCCTGTCCCGCACGATCTCCAGCCCAAGGTACTTTTCAACCGGCGAGATCTCACGCAGCTCGAAGGCGGCCTCCAGCAGCTCCTTCAGCTCGTTCAGCATCGCGGTGCTGTTGCTAGCGGCGAGCAGGTCGTCGACGTAGACCAAGACCCAGCAGGTCACACCGTCGTCGCCGGTCTTGAAGTAGAGCGCCTCGTCGACCTGGCTCTTCTTCCAGCCAGCGCCCAGCAGCACACCGTCAAGAGCCCTGTACCACAGCAGCGGCGACTGCTTCAGCCCGTAGAGGCTTTTCAGCAGCTTACACACCCGGCCGGTCCCGTCGTCGAAGTAGTCCGGCTGGTACATGTAGAGCACTCTGTCGAGCTTGCTCTGCAGGAAAGCGTTCTTCATGTCGAGCTGCATCAGGTTGAGGTCGAGGACGGCGACTATGCTGAGGAAGATCCTCAGCGTGACGTAGCTGCTCACCGGCGAGTACGTCTCGTCGTAGTCGGCGCCATACACCTGCGTGAAGCCCTTTACGACCAGCCTCGCCTTCTCGCGCTCGACGGTGTCGTCGATGCGGTACTTGGTCGTCAGCACCCATCGGTTCTTCATAATGTTCACCCCGCGTGGGCGTTCGACCAGCTCCCAAGTCCCCATAGCGATGAGGCTACGGATTTCTTCTTCCATGGTGGCCTTCACCGCCTCGCCCTTCCAGCTCGACAGCGCCTCCTTCACCGTCATCGTGGCGATGTCCCAGCGGTGTTCGGGGTCGGCATGCACGTCAGGGTCGAGCTCCGACAGGTCTTCATCCTCCTCGGCATGGTCGTACAGCAGGTCGTCGTCGACCTCGTCGTACACCGTAGTGAAGGCAGCAGGCGGTAAGCGGGCGTGAAAGCTCAACCGCTCCGGCGGCCGTCGAGCTCGACCTGGGCGTCGCAGCTCAGGCTTCGTGATCGGCACTTCCATCACGTCGCTGTCGGTGGACTCCCCCGCCGATAGCTCCCCTTTCGTTTCAACTAGAACGTCGTCGACCAGCTGCTTCGACCCTTCGACCGGCTGTTCCTCTGCTGCTACCTTCGACAATTCTCCTGTCGACCGCTCCGGCTGCCGCTCCCCTATCGAGTGTACCTTTGCCGATGGCTCCTGTTCGACAGGCTCCCCTGTCTTCGACGGCTTTCCATCGTAGTCGTCGAGCTTGGCGCCTTGTCGTCCGCCGGCGATGCCACTGGCCGGCGCCACAGGCGACGCCTCCAGGCTCCCCTCATCGTCGGTGGCCGACACAGGTGTCGGCGCAGGCAGATCGGCGACGGGAGACGGAGGAGCAAGAACAGGGGAGGGTGGAAGGACCTCCACAGCATCTTCATCAGCAGGCTCGTCGACTTCGGCGAGCAGGGGAACCGTCGCCGTCGAGGTGTCCGTCGGCGGGTGCGCCTGCGTCCGCTCCGACGCCGGCCCATACTTCGCCTTCCACACTTCCAGCGACAGCGTCTCATAGAAGATCACCTCGACCGACGTGACCATCTTGTTGTCGGTCAGGTCGAGCACCTCCCAGCCCTTGCTCGCTGGCGACACACCCAGGTGAAGTCCCCAGCGAGCCTTCGGCGCCAGCTTTCCACCTCGTTGCTGCTCGGGAACCATGAACTGCACCATGCAGCCCCACACTCGCACCAGCGTAAGGTCGGGCTTCTGTCCGGTCAGCAGCTGGTACGGAGTCGTCCCCGGCGGCGTCGTCGACCGCTCCAAGCAGTTGCGCACCCAGACAGCTTGTCGTAGAGCCAGGTGCCACCAATGGTGCTGCACGCCCATGTGCAGCAACATCGTCCGCACGGACTCGACGGCCGTACGCATCTCCCGCTCGGCCATGCCATTCTGCTGCGGAGTGTAGGGGCACGTCAGGTCGTGGACGATGCCCTTCCCGTCGACGAAGTTGGTGAACGCCTTCCCGAGGAATTCCCCCCCTCGATCGGAGCGAAGCGACAGAACCGACTTCTTCGTCTGTCGTTCCACAAGCACCAGCCACTTCTCGAACTCCCGCAGCACGTCGCTCTTCTTAGCGACCGGCATCGCCCATACAAATCGAGTATGGCGATCCTTCAGCAGCAGGAAGTACAAGCTGCCATCCTTGGCAGCCACCCGAAATGGCCCGCACAAGTCAATGTGCACGACAGCCAGCGCCTCCGCTGCATCCGAGCCCTTGGCGGGGAAGGTGTGCCGCGCCAGCTTTCCTCCGACGCACGAGACACATGGCGGGTCGGCTCCGGTTGACAACGTGATGTCGAGCCCAGTAGCCACACCATGTTTTGCCGAGCTCTTGATCGTGTCGACGTTGACGTGGGCAAGCCGCGCATGCATCCTATCGGGGGTCGTCTTAGTCGCCGAGGTGATCGTCCGCAGAGCCACCACCTCGGTCGACTGCAACTGCGTCGGGCAGGGGCGAAGGTCGGTGCAGAGGACTCGTCCGGTGTAGTGTGCTCGACCAAGCACCTCTCCAGTCGCGTCGACGAGCAGCATCTCATCGCCATCGCCCTGCAGTAGCACGCCGCTCTCCTTCAGCTGGCCAGCAGACAACAGGTTTGCCTGTATGCCTGGAACGTAGAGTACGTCGGGGATGAGAACTCGCTTCCCGGCCTCCCCTTGCAGAGCGACGGTTCCGCGACCCTCGACAGGCTGCAATGCCCCGTTGAACCCACGCACATGCTTCACCCCATCGCTCGGCCCCATGTCAACGAAGACCGATTTCGTCCCCATCAGGTGGTGGGAGCACCCGCTGTCGAGCAGCACCGCCATCGGGTTGGCCTGCACAGCTGCTGCCACCGCCTGGAAGTCCTCGCCAGCCTCCGGTGCTAGCGAGACCATCGGCTCCATTACGCCGACCATCGAGCACGACGCCTCCCCGTCGCCTCGGTTCTTGCCGCTGGAGCTGTCGACGTCCTTTGTTGAGGGCGTTTTCTTCGACGCTTGCCTCTCCTTGCGCGGCTTCTCAGCTCGACGGGGGCGACGACTGGTCGATCGACCGCGGCCTTCCTTGGTGTCGTCCTCGTCGCTCTCATCGCGGTCGGGGCACTCGAAGGAGAGATGGTCGGGGTCGCCGCAGACCCAGCACTCCCGCCGTCGACCACCACCTCGTCGACCCTTGTCCCGCATCGACCTCGTTTCGTCGACGTCCTTCGTCGACCGCCCACCTCCACTACTACTTCCGCCCGGCTTCCTGCGCTGCTCCCGCTGTGTATTCGACTTCGTCGGTGCGGCGTAACTCGCCTGCGGAAGGAACTCCGTGGGCTGCTCTGCCTCCTGCATCGCCTCATCCTGGAGAATGTAGCTGGTGATGGAGTCTTCGTCGAGGGACTCACGCGTACCGGGCACCATCATCATCCTCTTCATGAGATTGTAGTTGCGCGGCAAGCCCTTGACGATGTGGGTGATGTAGGACGCCGTCAAGTATTCGGCGCCTGCCATTCGCATTTCAGCCAGGATCCGTCGAGCACGGTTGCAGTAATCCGTCGCCGACTCCTGCTCGCCCATCTGAATGTGGGTCATCTTCTCCTCCAGCTGCCCGATGTACAGGTCGTCCCTGACCTGATACGTCGATATGATGAAGCGCCATGCCTGGTGACCAGCATCCAGTCGCTCTCGACAGCTCCTGAGCGCCAGCTGTACCACCGGCGAGCAGCACCTCGAGATGACCATGAAGGTGAGCAGGTGAGCAGAACGAAACTCCCCGCGCAGCCCGACATCCTCCTCGGGCGGAATTGGCACGGTGCCGTCGGCGAAGCCCTTCAGCCCGGCGACCTCCAGCTGAGGTTCGATCGACTCCCTCCAGGTGATGAGGTCCCGTCGACCTTGCAGCGGAGCGACGGTGATTCGATCCGGCGAAAACTTGAAATAGCCATACGCCGGTGCAATCCCGCCCGCCGTCACATGCGTCGTCGCCGAGAGCCCACCACCACTTCGTAGAGGAGAGCGACGTCGAACATCGACGTCGACGTGCGAGCTGCCTGCAGCCGCCGTCGACCGCTGCACTCGTGCCTGGATTCCGTCGACACCACCGTCGACCTTGATCACTCCTCTATGCCTCGTGCCTTCGCTGCCGCTGACTCGTGCACCACCGTTGACCTCGTCGTCGACGCCACCTTCGTTACGCACCGGTCGAGGAGAAGCAGGACGGGAAGGGTGTTCCGTCGCCCACTACGACCGGATGCCCAACTCGGCGATCACTAAGGGGATCGTCCCGTACTCGCCATTCGCGTGGCGTCTCCTCGCGTCAGCCAAACGTGTCTCCAAAGTGTCAGCTACACCCGCATCAACTGCGAGGTCGACCATGGCGACTATCGTTGCTGCCGGCCTACGAACGACTTAGTAGGTGCAAAAGTCGGCTCCTATCTGAAGGTCGCGTGTTCGATCCACGCTCACCGCACCATGCGGAGATTCACTCTACAACGGCAGTGAGCTAGACTACAGGGTTGGCACGAACTACTAGAGGTGATCTCCGCTTTGCTTGGTTCCTTAGTGCTTGCACATTCACAGGAGAAATTGGCAAGAGTTTCCACTAGCAATGTTGGGAATTACAGAATTGAACAAAAGAAGCAATGACAACAATGACTACATCAGGCACCTAGCAACCCTGCAGCTAGCCTGGTCGACTGCCAGCGCAGCTCGGTCGACCGCCTGCCAACATTGCGTAGAGGAGCCGCGCCAGCACTGCAGAAGGGCGACTTGCCAACAAGGCTAGTCGACGGCGTGCCCCGTAGAACACAGCAGTGCGCGCGCTCGCAGGTGTGCGCAGGCGATTGGTCCGACTTGCCTCGTTGGGCATCCGTCGGCTGTTGTCTGCGCCTGACGAGCCACATCGACTTCGGGATACCAGCCCGAAGTCGCCTGCGCCATCGCGATCTCGACGGCATTCGCGTGCCTCCGCAGAAGTCGTCGAGCAGGTTACCCGGTCGACCTGGTCGACCCCTGGTGCTCTGGTCGACTCCCACGTGCCTCCCGTCGACCACTGGGTCTCTCTGGTCGACCACCGGATGCTCCTGGTCGACCACACCTCCCGTCATGCTACCCCTTGGTCGACGGACCCCTTCCGTCGACCAGAACTGCTCCGTCGACCTCCCGGTCGAACTGCAGTTCGACGGAATGATCCGTAGACTTCCCCGTCGAACTGTAGGTTGACGGACTACTTCGTCGACCTCTCGGACGGCTCGCCCGTCGCCCAGGCCAGTCAGTTGCAGCTGTCGAGCATCCTGGTCGACAGCAACACCACAGCGGTCCGCTGCCGCTCGACGT
Organism: Closterium sp. NIES-65; assembly: GCA_948144175.1. Classification (NCBI taxonomy): domain Eukaryota; kingdom Viridiplantae; phylum Streptophyta; class Zygnematophyceae; order Desmidiales; family Closteriaceae; genus Closterium; species Closterium sp. NIES-65. The sequence goes on from CANXME010000532.1 coordinate 2,273,034, forward strand.
AACATGTCGAGCATCTATCCCACTGTGAACAGTCGGCTGCTACTCCCGTGCATCCGACCAAGTCGTCGGCGTTGCCCAAGCGAGGGCGGGGCCAACACTCCATTCCCGTTAACAGTTCGATACCTGGCTAGATGACCTACACCTCTTCCTACAGCTCACTGCCAAGGAGGACATCTCACTGTACGATCACGCCCTTAGCCATGCTACTGCTCCAGCTGCAACTGCTGAAAGCACTGCCCGCTCACAGTGGCAGACTCGTGACGCCCACGCTCGCTTTGCTATTCGCAACTCCCTGCCGATAGACGAGCGCGAGCACTTTGGCCAGCACAAGACTGCACAGGCACTGTACACCGCTGTCGTTGCCCGCTACTCCTCACCTGCCTCTGCCGCGCTAGGCCGTCTCTCACTCCCCTACCTGTTTCCCGACCTAGCCTCGTTCCACACAGTCGCTGACCTCATTACGCACCTCCGTACTAGTGAGGCCCGCTTCCGTGCCGCCATGCCCGATGAGTTTCTTGCCAAGAACCCTCCCCCGCTCTGGCTCACTCTCTACCACCTATTCACCTACCTCCCTGACACTCTGCATGCTGTCAGGGATCACTTCCTAGCTTGCTGCCCCACTGAGCTCACCATTGCCCTCCTCGAGAAGGAACTACTTGCAGCTGAGGCTAGCATAGTTGCTGTAGGTGCCTCTCGTGGCGACCCCCACACCCCTTTCTTTGAGGGGTGTTCCCCTTCCCCCCTTCTTCCCTCTATAGCCTCTACTTCTACTCTCGACCTCCTTGGCTTAGAGAAGGTCGAGGCCACGTCTGCCTCGGGAGGGCGTCGCAGCGGCAATGGCAAAGGGGGCAAGGGAGGCGGAGGTGACGGTGGGGGAGGCGGTGGTGGGGGTGGTGGCGGCGGTGGGGGTGGTGGTGGGACTGGTGGGGCTAGTGGCAGCGGTGTGGGTGGTGGCGGCAATGGCGCGGGCGGTGGCAGGGGCGGGGGCGGTGGTGGGGGCGGCGGTGGACGCGGCGGCGGCAGGGGAGGAGGTGGTCGAGGCGGTGGTGGCGGCAGTGGTGGTCGTGGAGGCACTGGCGGTGGCCAGAGCCTACAGCACTCTCCGTCGCCCCAGGAGCTCCGTGAGTGGTACACTCTGCACAGGGGGGGGGTGGTGGCCTTAGCTGCACGTACGTCATCCGCAATGGTGACCGCACTGGTCAGACGTGTGGGAGGGCGCACCCCACGCAGCGCTGCTTCTCACGCCTTGACGACGCTTGGCGTACTCAGTTCCCTGACGCCACTGAGCTGCCCCGCTGGGCTGATCTGATGAAGCAAAGCATTGATATCTTTGCTCTAGACTTTGATGCTATTCTCTCTGCCATGTATGTGATGTCTATTAGTGGAGAGGGTGCCCAGTACCTGCGTGTTCCGCCCGACCCGGGCATTCGACCTGGTGAGGCTACCGCTCTAGGTGCTAGAGTGTCTACTACCCCAGGTGCTGGTGAGGCTGCTGCTCTAGGTACTGGTGCGCCTGCGCCCCCTGATATTGAGTCGACTGAGGCACTCCACACCTTTAAACTAGACTCAGGTGCCTCCCGCTGTTTCTTTCGTGACCGCGCGGCTCTTGAGCAGCTTGCTCGGCCCGTTGCAGTCTCTCTCGCTGACCCCTCTGGGGGTCCAGTCCTTGCGACCTCCTCCACTGTCCTCCCCTGTCCGGCCGTCCCGTTGGGCACACTGTCCGGTCTCTACCTCCCCTCGTTCTCTACAAACTTAGTGGCGGGTAGTGCAATCCAGGACAGGGGTGTCCACCAGTTCACCCCTGCCTACGAGCGCGTGAGACACGGCACGTGTGCTCGGACGGGCCGTCACCTGGCGACCTTCACACGGCAGCCGGGGTCGAACCTATACACACTAACTACTGAGTCCCCTCACGTAGCTGCGTCTGCGTCTGCGTCAGGTCAGCTGTCGGCCCGCTGCTCGTGCCACTCTCTGGCGCACGAGACAGTCCTTTGGCACCACCGCCTTTGTCACCCGTCCGTGTAGTGCATTCGGGCGATGCACAAATGGTACCTTGTCTCTGGTCTTCCCAGGGTTCTCCCTCCCCTACCACCCTCACCTGCTCCTCCCTGTCTTCCCTGTGTCGAGGGGCGGCAGCGCGCCGCTCCTCACTCCTCCTCGTTTCCCTCGACGACTGCTCCCTTGCAGACGCTCCGCATGGACGTGTGGGGCCCAGCCCGCGTCCGTGGTCAGGGTCAGGAGAGGTACTTCCTGATAGTTGTTGACGACTACTCGCGCTATACCACGGTCTTCCCCTTGCGCACCAAGGGTGAGGTCCTTGATGTTTTGATCCCTTGGATCCGCGCTTCTCATCTCCAGCTCAGCGAACGTTTCCACTCGGACTTTCCTGTCCTGCGCTTGCACTCTGAAAGATGTGGTGAGTTCTCTTCTGACCTCTTGGCAGCCTACTGTGCAGAGCACGGCATCCGCCAGTCGTTCACGCTTCCGGCCTCTCCACAACAGAATGGGGTTGCTGAGCGCCGCATTGGCTTGGTCATGGAGGTCGCTCGTACCTCCTTGATCCATGCGGCTGCCCCCCACTTTCTGTGGCCGTTTTCAGTCCGATACGCCGCACATCTGCTCAACCTTTGGCCCCGTGTCTCCTTGCCGGAGACTTTGCCGACACTGCGTTGGATGGGAGAGGTTGGCGATGCGTTGCGTTTCAGGGTCTGGGAATCTCGGGCTTTTGTTCGCGATACGTCAGCGGACAAGCTCTCCTCCCGCGATGTTCCGTATGTCTTCCTCGGCTTTGTCCCGGACACGTCTGGTTGGCAGTTTACCACGCCGCCTCGCGCCGTGTCCTCGCCTCTCAGGACGTCACCTTTGACGAGTCGGTTCCCTTCTACCGCCTCTTCCCCTACCGCACTGCCTCGCTCCCTCCCCCGCCTCTCTTCCTCGCGCCAGGTGCTGCTCTAGTAGTCCACCTCCCCCATGAGGGTGCCGCTCTCTCAGGTGTGTCCCAGGTAGACCCGGTTGAGCCTGTCGAGGTAGCTGTCGACTCTCGTCCTCCTCAGGGTGCTAAGCCTAAGTGTGCGGAGCCTGGGGTTGCGGACACTCGGGGTGCTGAGCTTGGGGGTGCAGAGTCTGGGGGTGCTGAGCCTGGGGGTGCAGAGTCTTGGGGTGCTGAGCCTGGGGGTGCAGAGTCTGGGGGTACTGAGCCTGGGGGTGCGGAGTCTGGGGGTGCTGAGCCCGGGAGTACGGAGCCTGCTGGTGCTGAGTCTGGGGGTGCTGAGCCTGAGAGTTCTACGCGTGGAGGAGCTCTCTCCTCACAGCAGCTGCGTGAGTGGTACTTACGGTACTGCTGCCTCAGGAGAGGTGCCTCTGAAGCTAGGGGTACTGCTGGAGCTGGTGCTCGTGCTTCCTCGCCTAGGCGGGAGCTGCCCTCTCCCCAGCGTCTTCGTGAGTGGTACGCACGGCGCTGCAGTCTCAGGAGTGGCGCTCCTAGTGTCGCGGACCCTGCTACTGGTGCTGCAGACCCGGGTGTTGGAGTTGCTGCTCGTGCTAAGGACCCGGGCGTTGGAGCTGCTGCTGGTACTGCAGACCCGGGAGTTGGAGCTGCTGCTGGTGCTGCGGACCCGGGAGTTGGAGCTGCTGCTGGTACTGCAGACCCGGGCGTTGGAGCTGCTGCTGGTGCTACGGACCCGAGAGTTGGAGCTGCTGCTAGTGCTGCGGACCCGGGCGTTGGAGCTGCTGCTGGTGCTGCGGACCCGGGCGTTGGAGCTGCTGCTCGTGCTACAGACCCGGGCATTGGAGCTGCTACTAGTGCTGCAGACCCGGGCGTTGGAGGTGCTGCAGGTGCTGCTGGAGCTGCTGGAGGTTTTGGTGTTGTCTCTACTGCTTCAGGGGGCACGTCACGGCCGCGGCCGTACTTTGTTCCCCTCCTTCAGCAGGTTCTTTGTCAGTCACCTCCGCCTTGTCCCCCTCTCTCTGTAGAGTGTCCACCGCCGGTCCAGTCGCAGTCACAGCTACCGCCTGCCTCGCCACTTCCTCGTCCTTCTCCTTACACTGGTCCTACAGGCGGTCTCACAGAGCGTCGTCAGCCTGAGTCTCGCCCTGTGTCGCGTGTGTCCCGTCGTGAGTCCCCTGTTTCTACTACTTCCACCAGTCGCCGTACTCCGCGTGAGCGTCCGCCACCAGTCCCTCGCACACACCGGATGTCACTGCGTCCCTCCACTGCCCTACAGCGTGTCCCTCTACCGTCTCCTCCTGAGTCCTCTCTTCCTGCTCTTGCTGACCCTGAGTCTGACTCTCTTCGTGCTGCCAGTCCTACTGTCACGCGTCTCCTGGCTACTGCTGTCACTGACCCTTCCTTTAAGTCTACTGCTGCGTCTGCCCTAGTTGCTGAGCTTGTCCACTTTGCTGCTCGCTGTCGTCTAGACTACGCTGCTAGTCTTGTCGTTGAGTCTGAGTCTATCTATCCTCCGTGTGGCGGGGGTGAGTGTGCTCTTAGCACGGACGTCCTTGAGGAGAGACAGGAGGATCTTGAGTGTCTTGCAGCCGCTACGCCCCATCTCGTGTCCATGCTAGTTGCACCTGAGGTAGACCCGGATGCACCAGACATCCCGACTCCTGGATCGTACGCTGAGGCGATTGAGGGTCCCTACTCCTCACACTGATAGTCAGCCATGGACGCAGAGATGGCTTCTTGGAAGTCCACAGGCACCTACGTCGACGAGGTTCCCCCACCTGGGGCGAACATCGTCAGTGGCATGCGGATTTTGAGGGTGAAGCGGCCGCCGGGTTCTCCGTCTGTCTTCAAGGCTCGTTATGTTGCTCGAGGCTTTAGTCAGCGAGAGGGAGTAGACTTCTTCCAGACCTTCTCCCCCAACTTGAAGATGACCACTCTCCGCACGTTGCTGCTCAGCGCGACTACGAGCTTCACTCTCTTAACTTCAGCACAGCCTTCTTGCAGGGCAGTCTGCACGAGGAGATATCGCTGCGCCGTCCTCCTGGCTTCACTTGGTCGTTCCCTTCTTGTGAGGATCTAGGATCGAGCTCAGAAAAGAGAATGTGATTGAATTGAATTGAATGATCACCTGGGTACAACACGAGGCTATATATAGGCTCCACACAAAGCCCCGTAACCAGGTGTTACGCGAAGGTTCCGCAGGTCGCGTAGCGTCCCGAACAGACCCTTACCGAATTCGGTAGAAGGCAATTTGGTGGCAACCAAAAAGGCCAGAATTCGTTGCACGCAACCTAGCTCGGTGCTATAACTAAAATAAAATATAGGAAAGCACCTAGCCTAGGAAATCAAGCAATTCATGCATGCATATGATTATCCTATGCTAGAAATAGCATAATAAAGTAGAGGCAAGCAAGCATAGCTGGCATAAGCCGTCGTACTCTCACACTTCTGGTACCCAGTGGAGCCTCCGCCGGCCGGTCTACGGTCTCCGCCAGGCGCCACGTGAGTGGCACGACACACTGAGGACTACACTTGCGGCACTTGGGTTCTCTCCTTCTACTGCTAACCCGTCGCTCTTTCTACGCACGGACACTTCGTTGCCGCCGTTCTACATCCTTGTGTACGTCAACGACTTCCTCTTTGCCACAGCTGACACTGAGTCTCTCGCCCACGTGAAGTCGGAGCTGCAGAAGAGACACACGTGCACAGACATGGGTGAACTGCGCAGCTACCTTGGCTTGCAGATCACCCGGGAAAGAGCACGCCGCACCATTACCCTGACTCAGTCACACATGGTGTAGCAGGTCCTTCAGCGCTTCGGCTTCACCCGGTCCTCAACACAGGCCACTCCTCTGGCTATAGGTCACTCGCTCTCAGCTCTGCCTTCGGATGAGTCCGTAGAGTCGAGTGGTCCTTACCCAGAGCTAGTTGGTTGCCTCATGTACCTGATGACTTGCACTCGTCCTGACCTAGCATACCCTCTTGGCCTTCTGGCTCGCTACGTGGCTCCTGGCCGTCACCGAAAGGTGCATTGGGATGCTGCAAAGAGGGTATTGCGCTACTTGTGCAGTACATCAGGCATGGGGCTCGTGCTTGGAGGAGGGAGCTCAGTTGTTCTCACTGGGCACTAAGATGCTTCTTGGGCTGACGACCAGGCTACTCAGCGGTCGTCACAGGGTTACACCTTCAGCCTTGGCGCTGGTTCAGTTTCGTGGTGCTCTACTCGTTCGTCTTCGGTTCTTAGCTCCAGTTGTGAGGCTGAGATCTACGCCACAGCCATGGCTGCACAGGAGTTACGCTGGTTCACCTACCTGCTGACCGACCTTGGAGAGCGGCCTAGTTCTCCTCCAGTGTTGTACGTCGACAACAAGGCTGCCATTGCTTTGTGACAGGAGCACAGAGTGGAGCACAGAACGAAGCACATCGCTCTCCGTTACTTCCTTGCTCGTGAGCTTCAGCAGCGTGGTCAGCTTCATCTGCGCTACGTGGGCTCACAGGCCAACACCGCTGATATTTTCACCAAGGCACTTCAGCCTGGTGATCATCAGCGCTTCTGTACTTTGTTGGGGCTAGTGCCCACTTTGTCTCACTTGTTGTAGGCTTTGCCTGTATTGTGATCTCTATATATACTCCTCCCTGTCTGCTCTGCTAGGTTGAGATCACCCTTGCTGTCTGTACTTCTTATATATACTTCTGTGAACTGGCCTTGTGGCCCTTTGCTTGTGCTCGGAGTGTGTGGTGACGTTGTGATCCACCCTGAGCTTGGTTGCCTTTCTTGACTGGTCTTGTGACCCCTTGTTCTCCCCCACTTTGCCTATGGGGGTGTGTCAAACACTATATGTGTTATTATTGTGTAAGCTATAGTGGGTTAGCCTTTAGGGGGTACACAAAGTTAGGGTTTCCTACTTGTACTCCAACTTTCATAGTGCAATCACTTCTTCTTCGTAACAGCCCTCTATGACTACCTCTAGCTTTCGTTGGGCTTTTGAACTGTCTTATGACTGCTTGTTGTGCTAATTACACCCCACTTTGGCTGTGGGGGTGTGTCAGAATGTTATTATCTAGCCTGTAGTGGGGTGCTCTATTGTGGGTACAACCCAGTTACGATTTGCTATATGTATCCCAACTGCTGCTAGTGAAACCCCTCCTTTCTTCAATTCTGTTTTTGCCTGCAAATTTTGACACGCGCCGCTCCTCACTCCTCCTTGTTCCCTCCCACAGAGGCTCCCCTGCAGACTCTCCACCTGGACGTGCGGGGCCCAGCCCGCGTCCGTGGATAGGGCCACGAGCGGTACTTCCTGCTGGTCGTTGACGACTACACGCGTTACACCACGGTCTTCTCCTTGCGCACCAAGGGTGAGGTCCCTGATGTTTTGACCCCTTGGATCCGCGCTGCTCTTCTCCAGCTCCGCGAGCGGTTCGCGACGGAGTTTCCCGTCCTGCGTACGCACTCTGACAGCGGTGGGGAGTTTTCCTCTGACCTCTTGGCAGCATTTTGTGCGGAGCACGGCATCCGCTAGACGTTCACGCTTCCAGCCTCTCCGCATCAGAATGGGGTTGCTGAGCGCCGCATTGGCTTAATCATCGAGGTCGCTCGTACCTCCATGATCCATGCGGCTGCCCCCCATTTTCTGTGGCCATTTGCGGTGCGGTATGCTGCGCATCAGCTCAACCTCTGGCCCCGTATCTCCTTGCCGGAGACCTTGCCCACGCTGCTGTGGACGGGGAAGGTTGGCGATGCGTCGCGTTTTCGGGTCAAGGGTGCTCGTGCCTTTGTTCGCGATACCACCGCGGACAAGCTCTCCGCCCGCGCTGTTCCCTGTGTCTTCCTTGGCTTTGTCCCTGACGCGCCTGGTTGGCAATTTTACCACCCCACCTTGCACCGTGTCTTCCCCTCTCAGGACGTCACGTTTGACGAGTCGGTTCTCTTTTACCGTCTCTTCCCCTACCGCACTGCGCCTCTCCCCCCTCGCCGCTCTTCCTCGCTCCAGGTGCTACCTAGGCAGACCCCCTCCCCGCTCCCGGTCCTGCTCCTTCAAGTGTGTTTCAGGTAGACCCTCCTCCCTTGACTGCGCCGGTTGAGGTCACTGGTGACTCAGGTCCTGCTCGGGGTGCTGCTTCTGGGGGTGCTGAGCCTTGGGGTGCTGAGCGTGGGGGTGCTGAGCCTGGGGGTGCGGAGCCTGGAGGTGAGGAGCCTGGGGGTGCGGGGACTGTAGGTGCTGAGCCTGGGCGTGAGGAGTCTGGGGGTGCTGAGTCTAGGAGTGCTGAGTCTGGGGGTGTTTCACCTGAGGGCGGTGAGGCGTCTTGTGAGTAGTCTCCCTGGGGCGGCCGTCTCCGTAGTCGCTCCGCCGGTACCTTGTCGCTGCACTCTCGTTGTCGACTCCCTCTCTCCCCACAGCAGTTGCTTGAGTGGTACGTTAGCCGTCAAGGACGCGCTGCTGGATTTAGGGGCCCTGCTGAGGGAGGCGCTGGAGCTGGTGACTCTACTATTGGAGTTGTTTCTGTTGGAGGTTCTGGAGCTGCTGAGGATGCTGGAGGTGGAGGTTATGGAGCTGCTACAGGTGCTGGCGCTAGAGGTTCTGGAGGTGCTACGGGTGCTGGCGCTAGAGGTTCTGGAGGTGCTGCGGGTGCTGGCGGTGAGAGTTCTGAGTCTGCTGTTACGAAGTTTCCTTGGAGTAGCCGCCTTCGTCCGCGTGTGCCTCTCACTTCACAGCAGCTGCACGACTGGTACGGTCGCCGTCAGGGTCGCGCTTCTAGAGCTCGGGGCTCTGCTGCTGGAGGTACTTCTGCTAGCGTCACTAGAGCTGGGAGCGGTGTTGGTCCCGGAGGTGCTCATACCTTAGGTACTGGAGCTGGTGGGGGTGGAGGTGCTGAGCCTGAGGGTACTGCTGCTCGAGACCCTGGGACTGAGGTGTCGGTTCTGGGAGTGCTGCTGCTCATGGAGTTGGTCCAGTAGGAGCTGGAGCTCAGGGTTCTGGAGCTGCTGAGGGTTCTGGAGCTTCTGGAGGTGCTGGAGCTTCTGGGGGTGCTGGAGCTGCTGGTGCTGGTGGCACTGCACAGCCACACCTGTTCTTTGCTCCACCGTCTCCGTCGTCTCAGCCACCGTCTGACTCTGTGCTTCGCCAGGTTCTTAGTCTCCCTTCGTCTATTGGTCTTCCGTTACAACCTGGCTCACCGCTGCCTGCTCCTTCTCCTTACACTGAGCAGACAGGGGGTTTTACTGAGCGTCGTGAGCCTGCGTCGCGTCCTGTCTCGCCTGCTCGTTCTGGTAGTTCCGGTCGCCGTGTTCCTCGTTCGCGTCAGCCGGTTGTCTCCGGCACCCACCTCGTCCTTCCTCTCCTCCGCAGCGTGTTCCACTACCGTCCCCTCCTGCGTCTTCTCCGCCTACCGTTCCTGAGCATGAGTCTGACCGCACCCATGCTGCTCACCCTACTGTCACGCATCTACTAGCCACAGTTGTCACTGACCCATCGTCTAAGTCTGCTGCTTCGTCTGCCTTTGTTGCTGAGCTTGTTCACTTTGCTGCTGCCTGACGTCTAGACTACGCCGCTAGTCTTGTTGCTGAGTCGAAGTCTATCTGTCCTCCGTCCGTCGGGGGTGAGTGTGCTCTTGGCACGGATGTCCTTGAGGACAGGCACGAGGACCTTGAGTGTCTTGCAGCCGCTGCGCCTCATCTCGTGTCCATGCTCCTTGCCCCTGAGGGAGACCCGGATGCTCCAGACATCCCGACCCCGCACTCTTACGCTGAGGCGATCGCGGGTGAGTACTCCTCTAAGTGGCAGACAGCCATGGATGCAGAGATGGCATGCCACAGGCACCTACGTCGACAAGGTTCCCCCTACTGAGGCGAACATCGTCAGTGGCATGTGGATTTTCGAGGTGAAGCGGCCACCAGGTTCTCCGCCTGTCTTCAAGGCTCGTTACGTTGCTCGAGGTTTCAGTCAGCAAGAGGGAGTTGACTTCTTCCAGACCTTCTCCCCCACCCCAAAGATGACCACTCTTTGGGTGCTGCTGCACGTTGCCGCTCAGCGTGACTACGAGCTTCACTCTCTTGACTTCAGCACAACTTTCTTACAGGGAAGCCTGCATGAGGAGATCTGGCTGCGCCTCCCTCCTGGCTTCACTGGGTCGTTCCCTCCCGGTACCCAGTGGAGCCTCCGGCGGCAGGTCTACGGTCTCCGCCAGGCGCCACGTGAGTGGCACGACACACTGAGGACTACACTTGCGGCTCTTGGGTTTGCTTCTTCGACTGCTGACCCGTCGCTGTTTCTGCGCACTGACACTTCGCTGCCGCCGTTCTACATCCTCGTGTACGTCGACGACTTTGACTTTGCTACTGCTGACACTGAGGCTCTTGCCCTGGTGAAGTCGGAGCTGTAGAAGAGACACACGTGCAAAGACCTGGGTGAGCTGCGCAGTTACCTTGGCTTGCAGATCACCCGGTAAAGAGCACGCCGCACCATCATACTGACTCAGTCACACATGGTGCAGCAAGTCCTTCAGCGCTTCGGCTTCACCTGGTCCTCGGCACAGGCCACTCCTCTGGCTACAGGTCACTCGCTCTCAGCTCCACCGTCAGACGAGTCCGTAGAGCCGAGTGGTCCTTACCCAGAGCTTGTTGGCTGCCTCATGTACATGATGACTTGCACTCGTCCTGACCTCGTGTACCCTCTTGGCCTTTTGACCCGCTACGTGGCTCCTGGTCGGCACCAACCAGAGCACATGGCTGCTGCCAAGAGGGTACTGTGCTACTTGTGCAGTACATCAGGCATGGGGCTCGTGCTTGGAGGTAGGAGCTCAGTTGTTCTCTGTGGGCACTCAGACGCTTCTTGGGTTGACGACCAGGCTACACAGCGTTCGTCACAGAGTTACACCTTCAGCCTTGGCTTTGGTTCAGTTTCTTGGCGTTCTACACGCTCGTCTTCAGTTCTCAGCTCCAGTTGTGAGGCTGAGATCTACGCCACAGCCATGGCTGCACAGGAGTTACGCTGGCTCACCTACTTGTTGACCGACTTGGGAGAGCGGCCTCATTCTCCTCCAGTGTTGTACGTCGACAACAAGGCTGCCATTGCTTTGTCTGAGGAGCATAGACTGGAGCACAGAACGAAGCACATCGCTCTGCGTTACTTCCTGGCTCGAGAGTTGCAGCAGCGTGGCCAGCTTCGTCTGCGTTACGTGGCCACTCGGGCCAACACTGCTGATATATTCACCAAGGCACTTTAGTCTGGTGATCATCAGCGTTTTTGCACTTTGCTGGGACTTGTGCCCACTCTTCCTCACTTGCTGTAGACCTTGTTTGTACTATGATCTATTTATATATATCTGCATACTTGCTTTGCTACGTAGAGATCACTGTGATGTTTGTGTTGCATATATACCTCTGCATGTGAACGGGCCTTGTGGCCCTTTGTTTGTGCTCAGTATGTGTGGTGAAGTGTGATCCACCCTGAGCTTGCTTTGCTTTTCTTGACTGGTCTTGTGACCTCTTGCTCTCCCCCACTTTGCCTATGGGGGTGGGTCAAACATATGTTTATATCATATTTGTGGGTAGGCTGTAGTGGGGTAGATTATGTGGGGTATAACCCCTTAGGGTTTTTCCTTGTACTCATTCTCTCGATAGTGCAACTCACCCATGCCTAGCTTCTAAGAAGTGCAGATGGCCGGGTCGAGGGGGCGGCCCGACACGCCCTTGGCAGCCGTCATGTTGACCGTACTGGGCGGGCAGGTGGCTGTCAGAATCCCAGCCACTAACCACTGGGATAAAAGGGCTTGTTAAGTAGCGGGTCAGTGCGCCCATAACCCCCCAGGCCAACATGCTAGTAGCCCTTCCCTAGGATCAATCGGGTATCACCAGTGAACTTTGACACCCCCCCGCACTGGGATGCCCGAAGTGCATACACCGGGATTCGAACCCGAGACCTTCACTCTGATACCATGTCAGAATCCCAGCCACTAACCACTGGGATAAAAGGGTTTGTTTAGTAGCGGGTTAGTGCGCCCATAACCCCCCAGGCCAACATGCCTGTAGCCCTTCCCTTGGATCAATCGGGATCACGAGTGGACCTCTTACAGTGGCGGGGATGGTGAGCGGGTCGCAGGACAGGGGGATGACCGGGATCACTGTGGGACCCCCGTAGCACGCTGTGTCCTGCACCTGGTGGTGGGTGGTGGGAGGTGGGGAGGTGGGAACTGGGCATGGCAAGTTCAAGAAGCAGCAGCAGTGAGGAGCGGCACACGGAAGAAGCTGACAAGAAAAAGGAGCGTGCGTGCAAGCTGCTGTGATATGAACGCGAGCGCCTGGTTGACTACCCTGGAGCGCGCTGACTTGGGGGCGACGCTCTGACTTGGGGCCGACAATCTGACTTTGGGGCGACGCTCTGACTAGGGGGCGACGCTCTGACTTGGGGGCGACCTGCAAATGGACTCACGGAGAATGTGGCGTTGAAGCCGGGGATCTGCTGCACGATGAGCGGCACGATCATCAGCTCGAGCATGTCCTCGGGATATATCTGCTCACGTTGCCCAACATGGAAATCCCTACTGCACGCGAACGCCGCAACAGAACGGAATTCGACAAGAGATTGGAGATCACTGTAGCCATTGTAATTTCGGAATGGAGATTGGAAGGAAAATTCCATAGGGTAGAGCAAAACCACTGTAATTTCGGGATGGAGAGTTTATAAAGGAAAGTCAAAAAGTGTGACAGGAGCGAATCTACTGTAACACGGGAACGTGTAACGCGGATCTGACATGATATCATTGAGCAGGCGTTGAAAATCGCTGCGTAGTAGTCGATGCCGCAGATCTGCAGCATGTACTTGCCGGGCTTGCCCGTGAGGTGGTTGCCCGAGTCTGCCACACACGCTGGCGAGAACAACGGAGCAGAAACGGGGGAGGCGGAGGGGGGTGGGAAGGCAAACAGCTAGCGGGTGCGAGTTAAGTGCCGCAGTGCGTTGAACGAACGAGTGGGGTTCGTAGAACATGCAGTGTTCAGGTTAACGTTGGTTTGGTCTGCTTGCTATCTGTCTCACCGGGATTGCACGCACGGCACAGGCGAGTTGCTCGACGATGTGCGCGCAGATATCATTGCCCTTCATGAGAGTACTGATCTGCACGCACACACTCTTACATACAAAACAATTTTTTTTGGAACAATTTTGCAGAGCAGGTGCAGCGTGTAAACGAATGCAGCCCGGAATGCAGGTAGGCAGGCAGGCAGGCGGCACTGATGCTTCGTCTAGATTGAAACATCGATTTCCTTATCATCGCGCGACCACTTACGCTAGCCGTCACGGAGATACCGGCGATATGCCCCACACCGGGCAACACCGCGGCGGTAACGTTAATGGCGAGCGCCTGAACGGCGAAGGCATCAGGGCAGCACGACATGCGCGACGCTCCCACACACCGCGTGGGGGGCACTGCTGGCTTCGTCGATGACTTGCCCGTAAGCGGACAGTTGGGGTATGCCGTCCCGGCATTGGAACTAGACGGGAGCAGCAAAAGCGTCGCAGCAAGCAGCGCCGTGAGAAGCTTCGCCGCGTTGAAGCGGCGATTCCAAGTCTTTGCCAGCCAAGTGGCCATGATGGGGAGAGCTGTGAGCCGGACAACGCTCGCTGGTCAGCAGCAGGTGGCAGGAAATTACGACAGGGCTGGAACCGAACTGAAACAGGGGGCGCCGGACAGGCAGACTGTTGCTGGGTTGCACTTTCACTTGTGTGTGCTTATGGTTTGTAAGTGTAATCACGTTGCGTTACGAGGTGAGAATCTCGTGTAAGGGGCACAAACAATCTGGGGCCGGCAAGGCTCTCCGACCGAACCGCCAAAGTTATCCATACCCCTACCGGGGACGGAACCTGGCCAGGCCACTTTCGCCAGGGGAAACAATAAGGGCAGTGCTTCAGACATTCCTTCTGTAGGGCTGAGTGCCCCTTAGGATCTTTGGTAGGGTTAAATTCTGAGTAAAGTGATGTAGTAGAGGAAGCAAGTGAAGTCCTTGAACCACCTTGCGCTGGTATGTGAGGGCAAAGTAAGTTGTTTAAAGCAAAGAGATACAAGATTATACATGAATATAAAAATATGAAGAGACATAGTTATAACTACTTTACTGTTGCTGTTGCGGTTCGATACAGTGCGACTCGAGAAACTGCTCAATGTCGAGTCAGTTGTGTGTCCTTGCTGTCGCGCTGCATTTGTCAGGTCAAAGGTCGCTGACCTTTGACTTTCGCGTAACCTCCAACGGTTACATCAACCTCCGAGGGTTGACTCGTTGGTGCCTCGATATGCTCTGCTTCGCTTGTGTCTTGGTGTTTCGACACGACAGAGGCGCTTAAGATTGTTTGTTCCCAACACTCCCCTTCGCTTCTGGAGTGTTGCTGATGGTGACGTGGCTTTGTCTAGTCAGCAGCATGCAGTATTCGAACTTCTGTTTTCCGAGCTTCTTGGTCAAGTAGTCAGCTGCCATCTCGGACGTGGGATAGTAGGATAGTTCAAGTTTCCCCTTCTCGATCTCGTCTTTCACTAAGAAATATCGCAGAGCGATATGCTTTGTTCTATTCGCGAATCCACTTTTGTTGGCGATGCGAATTGCAGATTGGTTGTCGCAGAACAGAGTGAAGTTGGGTAACTCGGCTAACTTCGCTTCTTCCAGCAGCTCGCAAAGATAGAGTCCTTCCTTGGTGGCTGAGCAGAGTGCAATATATTCTGCTTCACGTGACGAGAGAGCAATTAATTCCTGCTTACTCGATTGCCAGGAGATCGGTCCGATAGGTTCGAGGCGGTAGATATAGCCAGTGCGGGAGCGCCTTTTGTCTGAGTCGCCAACGTGATCAGGGTCGACGTTGTCAGAATATTATGCTCTAGCTTGTAGTGGGGTGCTCTATAGCGAGTACAACCCTTCTAGGGTTTGCTATTTGTATCCTCATTCTTGCTAGTGCAGCCCTCTTCTTCCTTCTAAACTTTCTCATGCTATCAGAGCAGGTCGATCCCCTTGGATCGATCCTGTGGGTGGGCTTAACACCTCCCTGCTTCCGCTGCAACTACTACCACTACACTCGGTGCCGCACGCCCCGTGGCGTGTGGCAGTTTTCTTCCCGCCGTGCGCCCCGAGGCGCGCGGCGGTTTTCTTCCCGCCGTGCGCCCTGAGGCGCGCGGCGGTTTTCTGCCCGCCGTGCGCCCCGAGGCGCGCGGCGGTTCTCTGCCCGCTGTGCGCCCCGAGGCGCGTGGCGGGCTTTGGCCCCGTCAACCGGCGCTTCGCCCTCGGGAGGCGCCGCGACGAGCGACGGGGACCCGTTCGTCGCCCCCCGTCGCCCGTCGTGGCCTGCACGCGGCCCGTATAGGCAGCGGGCGGCCCGTACGGGCTGCGCCAGGCCAGCGCGCGACCCGTACGGACTGCGCCAGGCCAGCGTGCGACCCGTACGGGCTGCGCCAGGCCCGCGCACCACCCGTACGGGCTGCGCCAGGCCCGCGCGCGGCCTGTACGTGCGGCGCCAGGCCCGCGCGCGGCTCGGGCCGCCTGCGCGCGGCTCGGGCGACCCTACCTGCGGCCCTGGCCTCGACCCCGTCGCCCTACCTATTGCTCGGGCCCGTCGCCCTACCTACGGCACCGCCTCCCCCCCCCCCCCCCCCCCTTTTCCCGTCGCCCGTCACGGCTCCTTCGGGGGGTGGCGGATGTGTACTATTCCCTGCTCCTCCTCCTCCTCCGTCTCCCTGTGCTGCAGCTGCCGCTGAGGGGGGGTGGACTTGTTGGAGCCGGTGGAGTGGTACTAAGGGGGGGTGAAGGGGGAGTGGAGCTAGGGGTGTAGCAACGGGTGTGTGTCAGGGGGAGTGGGATCGTTTGGGAAGCTGAATAAAGGTTGCCGTCGTGTCGCCAACAGCACCTGTATTCCGGGGAATTGCTCCGGTAGCCCAGTCGTAGCCACCGCCCGTGGGTCCGTTGCTCGTCTGCCGCTACTTTAGCCGCGGGGCCAGTTACTCCAGTATTCCGGAGCGTTGTTCCGGTAGCCGCTGTGCCAGTGTGCCTCCTGTTGCCCGTGTGTCTGTAGCTTCAGCCGTCGCCTCCTATCTCCTCTCCTCTCACTCTCTCTCCTCCTCCTCACTTGCCAGTTGTGACTACCACTAGCTTTGCTCATAATTGTGAACTTAAACTATTGCTTCCTTAACTTGTGCTCAGAATGTGTGGTGACATTGTGATCCACCCTGGGCTTGTACTGCTTTGCTTGCTCTGCTGATTACACCCCACTTCGGCTATGGGGGTGTGTCAGAATATTATGCTCTAGCCTGTAGTGGGGTGCTCTATAGCGAGTACAACCCTTCAAGGGTTTGCTATTTGTATCCTCATTCTTGCTAGTGCAGACGTAGCTGATTAATTTAGTCGGTGTAGTTGTGTTCTTTTAGTAGGTTAGGCCGATCGTTGAGGTACTGACGAAGTAGTGGAGAGCGCGGTCGAGCTCCGCCAGGTGTTCTGCTTCAGGTCTTTTGAGGTAGGTGGCGAGCTGGCTTGCGGAGTAGAATAGATCTGGGCGGGAGGTGACGGCTGTGAAGAGAAGGCTGCCCAGCTTTCTCTGGTAGTCGCGTATCCCGACGGATTTGAGTAGAGAGGGTCCTTCCTTGAGGTTTCTTGTCGTGTAGCGGTAGGGCGTAGAGATGGTGGTAGGTGTGAGCGCGAAGCGTTTGGCGATGGTGTCGGTGTACTTAGCGGCGTTGAGGTAGATCGCGCCTTCTTCTTCCCGAATGTTCAAGCCGAGGTACTGTGTGACGGTAGAGGAGACCGTAAGTGTGAGGTCCCTCTGAAGCTCCCCTTCGAACCAGGTGGTGATGTCGTCAGTAGAGCCGATGTAGAGTAGGTTGTCTACGTAGACGATCAACAGAATGTAGTCGGTGTCTTTAGTGAGTCGGTACATTCCTTGGTCGTGAGGTAGTTGGCGGAATCCGATGCGAGTGAGGCGATCGTATAGGTACTGTTGCCATAGCCGCGGAGCTTGCTTGATCCCGTAAAGTGATTTCAGTAGTTGATAGACTTGGTTAGGTTCCCCGTTGGTACCGTGTGGGAGCTCGACGAAGATTTCCGCGTCGACGGGTGCGTAGAGGAACGCGTTGGCGACATCGATTTGCCGTAGCTTCCTTTTCTTCATGGCGGTGATCGCGAGGAGGATTCGAAGTGAGGTATGTCGGCTGACCGGGGCGAATGTCTCGGTGAAGTCCCGTACGTGCTCCTGATCGAATCCACGCACAACCCAGCGTGCTTTGAACTTCTCAATTGTGCCGTCTGCTTTTGTTTTAACGCGGAAGACCCATTTCCCGGTGAGAATGGTCTTGTTCCTTGCCACGCTGATGGGGACAACTTTCCAGGTGTTCCGTTCCTCCAACGCTTTTAACTCTCTGTCCATGACTTCACGCCATTTTTCCCTGTGTTCCCCCCCCAGAGCCTGCTGAACCGTTGCAGGCTCCTTAGGGAGAGTGTTGCCATGGACTGCGGTGACGAGTCCGAGAATCTGCAGTCCAGTCTGTGAGTAGCGGGGAAGAGTTGCGTCCTCGGGATAAGTTGCTTCATCTCCCGCTTCTGGATCGGGTATGAAATTCGGTCCTATTCGTTCTTCTTCGTTGGTGTTGACCGTCGCAGGTGTTACGTAACCGTTGTCGGCAAAGTGGTAGAAGGTTTCGGCGTTGGCGCTTTCGCGAGGGTTGTCTTCGTCCATGGGAACGTTTACGGAGCAAAACGGGAGAGGTCTGGCTTCTTCTGATGCGTTGTCCACATTCTGCTCGTCCCAGTCTGCTTCGTCCGCTGCTGAGGCGAAGGCTCGGTCACCACGAAGACCACCTGTGGGATCTTCATTTCCTTGCAAGTTGGCAAGGTACGTCCGGAGCGTGAGCCATTCGTAGAAAATTACGTCACGTGCTGCTAATGTTTCCTTGGAGTGGACGTCGAAGATTTTCCACGCGTGGTAGTTCTTTTCGATGCCCAGGTGTAGTCCCCACTGTGCTCGTTGCGAAAATCGGCACGCTCGCGCTTCTGGGGGTCGGTACTGTACCATGCACCTGAAAACTCGTAACATTTTTGTGCTGCCCTGTTTCCCTGTCCATAGCAGATGCGGTGACGCGTTGTTCGGAAGTGAAGACGACGACAGCAAATTGTGCAGCATGACAGCGTGGTCCATTGCTGCAGGCCATTGGTGGCTGGGTAGCCGCATGCCACGTAACAGTTTGCGCATGGTGTTCTGCAAGGTCCTGTTCATTCTTTCTGCTACTCCTTGCTGCTGATGGGCGTAGGGAAGGGAGATGAGCTGCTTGATTCCCCTTTCCGCCAGGTACTGCTTGAATCGCTGAGAAGTGTACTCTCCCCCTCCATCTGTCTAGAAGCTTTTCAGTTGTACGCCCGACTCTCTCTCTACTACTGGTAGCCAGGCAACGAAGGCTGCGAGTGCCATGTCGCGGCTAGGTAGGTTTAGGTGCCAGACGTAACGGGTGGCGGCGTCGATGGAGGTGATCGTGTAGTTGTATGTGACTTGTCCTGGTTCCCGATTGAACAGGATATCGCTGTACACCTTCTCGAGTGGTGCGTACGAGGGAGCGCTTGGGTTGTGATGTGACGCGAATGGTCGATGCGGTAAATCGCCTTCAGGGCAGGTGAAGCACGTTCCTCGTGCTCGTTGAAGTTCTCGTCCGTCGAGTAGTAGTAATGAGTCCTTGTTAAGGACTCCTGCTCTTATTGTGTTGTTTAACACAGTGTTGCTTGGGTGTCCCATGCGTGCGTGCCAGATGTCTTCGGAGGCGCGGTGTCCGGGTGAGCGTTGATACGCCTCGGAGTTGGAGTAGAAGCTGGCGGTGAAGTTTGTGCTTCTATGGACTTCCCGTTGAGTCGGATTCAGCTGTTGTGTGGGTGTTGGTGGTGCTTCGTTAACGAGGACTGGTGTCGTTGTTCCTGCTACTGCCGATGATGTCTCCGCTGCTGCCGATGTTGTCACTGCTGCTGCCGATGATGTCTCTGCTACTGCTGATGTTGTCACTGCTGCTGCCGATGATGTCTCTGCTGCTGCCGATGTTGTCACTGCTGCTGCCGATGATGTCTCTGCTGCTGCGGAAGTTGTTGCTGCTGCTGCCGAATGGTGTGTTGTTACTAACGCACGTGTTCGTTCTGCTTCAGGAATGGTATGTGAATACCAGAAGCCTTCCGGACTGAAGTCGGGGTCGAGATCCGGCGGGTGCGTCCAAGATGTGAAGGTGACCATCCCGTCACTGTCTGCGGTGCCCAGGTCTGGGACGAAATCGAGAATGAAGACATTGTTCTTCAGGACCGCCTTTCCGATGTAGAGGCCGCCCTTCCCGTGGCACAACTTGAACTCCTGGGTGGTACTGTCCGCTTCCAGATGTATGCCTTTCGCCATCAACTGACTGACGCTCAGTAAGTTGTAGCCAAGTCCTTCTGCTATTAGGACTTTGGACATTTGCAGTATGACATTCGTCTCTCGTGACTGAAGTTGCACTACTCCTTGTCGTCGTGTGCGCAGGTTCTAATTATTGGCGACGGTGATGATGACTTCTCGTTGAAGTTGGTGCTCGCGTTGAAGGAAACGTCCTGAAGAGCACATGTGTTGTCCGCAGCAACTGTCCAAGAACCATGTATCCTTCCCGGACGGCTCGCTTTGGGCGATGGCGGCGTACGTCGGGTTTGGTTGAAGTGACTCGCGGCGAGGCGTGCTGTTGTCGAGTTGTTCTTCTGGTGAGTAATATGGTGGTGACTCAGTTACGCAGGAGTCACTCAGCCTTGCCATGCATCTGACGATGTTTCTTGTTCCTTTCGCAGGTTGTCCCGTTGATGTTGTTGAGACGTGTACTGAAGTTGTCGGATTTGCTTGCGTTGAGGCGACTTGACTGCTTGAAGGGCGAAGTTGGCGTTGTCGATTTGGGCAGTGCGTACGAGGATGCCCTGAAGTCTTGCAGAGGTGGCAGAACGGAGGTATGATTTTCGGTCGATTGTTGTTGTTGTGGCGGCGTTGAATGTGAAACGCGAAATTCGGGCACTGACACCTTTCTCTTGTGTCCTTCTTCTTGCAGGTCCATGTCTTGCTGTTCGGCGTGGATTTCAGCGCAAAGTGCTGCTTCAGAGATTTCCCGTGGGCTCGTAGTATGGCGCGAGTGGAGCGCCGGTGAGGACCAAGACCGCCGATGACAACCGTGACGAAGGCGTCCTCTGAAATCGATCCTCCACATCGAAGAAGCTTATCGCGCAGCTCGCGGCAGCGACTGATATACGCCATTCCCTTTTCGCCTGGTTTCATTTCAATTGTAGTTAGCTGCGCCATCAACCAACTTTGGTTTACGCTGTCTGTTGCTTGATACAGGCTCTTCAAGTGATTGTACGCGAGCTCCGCGGAGTTGCCGTAGCCTCGGTAAGACCGTATGTTTTGTTGTTGAGTTGGAGTGATGTTCCTCAGTAGTATTGTGTACTCCATCATTGATTGATAGGTGTACTGCTGCTTCTCATACTGTGTGCCATTTGTTGGGTATTGTCAAATCATAATGTTGTGTAGGCTGTAGTGGGGTAGCCTGTATGGGGTACACATTTCTAGGGCTGCATATTTGTACCACATTCCATTCCTTAGTGCATTCATTCTCGTTTCAGTTTTCTCATGGTATCGAGCAGGTTCCCTCGTGGGAACTGTGCCCAGGGCCCACCAAGTGGAAAGTTTATTTTCCTGCCCGGAGCGCGCTCAGCCCGAGTCGCGCTCCCCTCTCTGACTTCGTCGAGCTGCCCTAGCGGCTACGTCGCGCCGCCTTAGCGGCCCCTGATTCGTCGCCCTACCTACGGCCCCGGCCCCATCGCCCTACCTGCGCCCCGGCCCCGTCGCCCTACGTGGGCCGCGGCCCCGTCGCCCTACCTGCGACCCCGGTCCCGTCGCCCCACCTACGACCCCGGTCCTGTCGCCATACCTGCGGCCCCTGCCCCGACCCCGTCAACCTACCTGCGCTCTGGCCCCGACCCCGTCGCCCTACCTGCGCCCTGGCCCCGTCGCCCTACCTGCGACCCCGGCCCCGTTGACCCACCTGCGACCCCGGCCCCGTCGCCATACCTGCGGCCCCTGCCCTGGCCCCGTCGCCCTACCTGCGCCCTGGCCCCGGCCCCGTCGCCCTACCTGCGCCCCAGCGCCGTCGCCCTACATGCGACCCCGGCCCCGTAGCCCCACCTGCGACCCCGGCCCCGTCGCCATACCTGCGGCCTCGGCCCCGGCCCCGTCGCCCTACCTGCGCCCCGGCCCCGTCGCCCTACCTGCATACCGGCCCCGTCGCCCTGCCTAAGGCCCGGCCCCGCCGCCCTACCAGCGGCCCCGCCGCCCTACGTGCAGTCCCGCCGCCATACCTGCGGCCCCGCCGCCCTACCTGCGGCCCCGCCGCCCTACCTAGGGCCCCGCCGCCTTACCTGCGGCCCCGCCGCCCTACCAGCGGCCCCGCCGCCCTACCTGCGGCCCCGGCGCACTACCTGTGGTCCCGGCCCCGTCTCCTACCACCCGAGCCGCCCGAGTAGCCGAGGAGCCGAGCCGTGGGTGCCGCTGAGCCGCAGTTGCTGCCGAGCCACCCGAATCACCCGAGCCGCCGTGTTGCCAAGCTCCTGTGCTGCCGAGCTGCCCGAACCGCCCTGTCTGGTAAGAGCAGCGCCTCTTTCACTGCACTGCTTCTACTGTACTGCTAGCGCTGCTAGTCTACTGCTATCATGGCTACCCCCAGTGTTCTCGCTTTTGAAGCAGAGGGTCCGGCCATTGACTTTGACGTCTGGGTAGATGACCTGCAGCTTTTCCTACAATGCGATAGGGCAGACGGTCTCTCCCTCTTTGACCTCACCTCTGGTGCCTCTCCTGCCTTTGCTGCCGATGCCGACGCCATTGTTTGCTCGCACTGGGCCACTCGAGATGCTGCTGCACGTCTTGCTGTGCGTCGCTGAGAAAATATGAACGAGAATGAAATGACTATGAACGAAGTGAGTACAAATAGGAAACCCTAATTTGGGTTGTACCCCCTATGGGATACCCCACTATAGCCTACAGAAACAGGAGGGGGAACAGCGTCAACGTAGGTGCCTGTGGACTTCCAGGAAGCCATCTCTGCATCCATAGCTGCCTGCCACTGAGAGGAGTAGGGACCCTCTATCGCCTCCGCGTAAGAGCGCGGAGTCGGGATGTCTGGTGCATCCGGGTCTCCCTCAGGGGCTAGCAGTACAGACGCGAGATGAGGTGAAGCGGCGGCCAGACACTGGAACTCCTCCTGTCTGTCCTCAAGGACGTCCGTGCTAAGGGCACACTCACCCCCGACGGACGGAGGACAGGCAGACTCAGACTCAGCGACAAGACTGGCAGCGTAGTCTAGACGACAGTGCGCAGCAAAGTCGACAAGCTCAGTGACAAGGGCAGACGCAGCAGACGACTCGAAGGAAGGGTCAGTGACAGCAGTAGCAAGGAGACGCGTGACAGTAGGACTGGCAGCACGAAGAGAGTCCGACACCGGGTCGGCAAGAGCAGGAAGAGAGGAAGCAGGAGGAGAAGGCAAAGGGGCACGCAGAGGAGCAGTGGACGGACGCAGTGACATCCGGTGCGTGCCAGGGACAGGAGGAGGACGCGACCCGCGACCACTAGCGCGCGCAGTACGAACAGGCGACGCAGGACGAGACGCAGGCTCACGACGCTCAGTAAGACCTCCAGTCGGACCAGCGTAGGGAGAAGGAGCAGGCAAAGGGGAGGCAGGCTGTAGCGGTGGCTGTGACTGGACAGGCGGCGGACCCTCTAAGGGAGGAGGAGGAGGACCAGGAGAAGGTGTAAGACCAAGAACCTGCTGCAGGAGCGGAACGAAGTACGGTCGGGGCCGCGCGGCGACGCCAGAAACAGCAGGGACAGGACTAGTACCCCCAGCAGGAGTACCCGCTCCAGCAGCACCTCCAGCAGCACCTCCAGTAGCTCCAGAACCTCCAGTAGCACCACCAGGAGCACTGACAGGCGGACCTCCAGCGGCAGTCCCAGTGCCAACACCCTCAGCAGCACCAGCTCCAGGAGAAACCGCAGACCCAGCAGCTCCAGTACTCCCAAGACGAGCACCTCCGGGACCCGCGGCAGTGGCACCCTCTGCAGGCGAAGAAACTCCAGCACCAGCAGCACGCCTCCAGCGCCTAGCAAACCACTCACGCAGCTCCTGTGGGGAGAGTGGCTCACGGCGAGACGAAGCACCTCCAGGCACAGCACTCCCAAGCTCAGCACCCCCAATCTCAGCACCTCCAGGCTCACCACCCCCAGACTCCGCACCCCCAGACTCTGCAGTCCCAGGCTCAGTACCCCCAGGCTCAGCACCCCCAGGCTCAGCACCCCCAGACTCCGCACCCCCAGGCTCAGCACCCCCAGGCTCAGCACCCCCAAACTCCGCACCCCCAGGCTCAGCACCCCCAGGCCCAGCACCCCCAGGCTCAGCACCCGCAGCAGCACCAGAGTCACCAGTGACCTCGACAGGCTCGACCGCGTCTACCTGGGACACACCTGAAGGGGCAGGACCCTGAGGGGGTAGGGGGTCTACCGGGGGGGGACCTGGTACCAAGAAGAGCGGGGGCGGGGGAGGGACGGAGTGCGGTAGGGGAAGAGGCGGTAGTAGGGTACCGACTCGTCGAACGTGACGTCCTGGGAGGACAGAACACGTCGAGAGGTGGGGTGGTAGAACTGCCACCCAGGGGCGTCGGGGGGGAACCCCAGGAAGACGCAGGGAGAAGCGCGAGGGGACAGCTTGTCCGCAGACAGGTCGCGGACAAACGCCCGAGATCCCCAGACCCGGAACGCCGACGCATCGCCAACCTTCCCCGTCCACAGCAGGGCTGGGGAGGTCTCCGGCCTGGAGACCCTGGGGTGGAGGTTGATCTGATGCGCTGCGTACCTGACCGCAAACGGCCACAGAAAATGGGGGGCAGCCGCATGCATCATGGACGTACGGGCGACGTCCATGACCATGCCAATGCGGCGCTCAGCAATCCCATTTTGCTGCGGAGAGTCCGGAAGCGTGAAGGACTGGCGGATGCCTCGCGCACGATAGTAGGTACGTAGAAGGGTAGAGGAGAACTCTCCGCCTCTGTCCGAATGTAGATGCAACACAGGAAAGTCGGAGCCAAAGCTCTGCCTGAGCTGAAGACGAGCTGCGCGGATCCAGTCAATCAGCACCCCAGTGACCTCACCCTTGCTGCGCAAGGGGAAGACTGTGGTGTAACGCGAGTAGTCGTCAACAACGAGCAGGAAGTAGCGCTCCTGACCCTGTCCAAGGACGCGGGCTGGGCCCCACACGTCCATGTGAAGCGTCTGCAACGGGGCCTCTGTCGGAGGAAACTGGGAGGAGTGAGGGGCAGCACGCTGGCGCCCCTCGACATAGGGAACACAGGCAGGGCCAGGGCCCTGAGGAAGGGGAGGGAGGGACCGGGGAAGACCAGACACAAGAAGACGGGAGGCCATACCTCTGAGCCGAAGCAGAGAGGGGTGGCCAAGGCGGTGGTGCCAGAGGAGGGTCTCGTGAGACAGACGACGACACGAACAGGGGGCAGACTCAGGGCCAGACCTGGACGCTGCAGCAAACACCTGACCAGACGAAGGGACCCTACCAGACTCAGTACCTGGAGGAGAAGCAGTGGTCAGTGTGTACAGGCTCGACCCCGGCCGACGTGTAAACGTAGCCAGGTGGCGACCTGTGCTAGCCTCCGTGCAGTGTGTCACCCGCTGACGAGCAGGAGTGAACTGGTGGACACCCACATCCTGTAGGTCAGCACCACTCACCAGGTTCGTCGAGAACGAGGGGAGGTAGAGACCAGACAGGGTGCCAGAGGGGGCCGCCGGACACGGAAGGACCGTGGAGAAGCGAGACAGGACAGGCCCTCCAGAGGGGTCAGCCAGGGACACCGCAACCGGCCGACTCAGCGGCGTGAGAGTGGTGCGGTCCCGAAAGAAGGAGCGAGACGCTCCAGAGTCAAGGGTGAAGGTGTGAGAGGCCGAAGCCGACACAGTACCTGAGAGGGCAGACTCACCAGTACCTGAGAGCACAGACGCACTGGCACCTAGAGCAGCAGCCTCACGAGTACCTGACGCAGCAGTACCAATGCCCGGGTCGGGCGGGAAACACCGGTAACAGTCATCCTCATCACTACCAGTCACAACATACATAGCAGAAAGAATAGCATCAAAGTCAAGATCATAAATAGCTACACCAGCCCTAGACAGCTCCCCCCAGCGGGGGATCTCAGCGGCCTTCGGAAACTGCTGAGGCCAGGCGTCGGTCAGGCGGCCAAAGCAGCGGCGGGCTGTGTGGGTGCCTCCACACCTCTCCCCCGCACGGTCGCCGGTGCGAAGAACGTAGGGGCAGGGACCAAACGCACCACCACGCTGACGCTGCAAGTACCACTCACGGAGCTGCTAAGGGGCGGGGACGGTGCGAGAGCGCTGCTGCTGCTGTGGCTGCTGCTGCTGCTGCTGCTGCTGCTGGCGCTGACCACCCCCAGAGCTGCTCCGCTGAGACGAGCCACCCCGACCCCCGCCGCCACCGCCACTCCCGCCTCCACTGCCACCCCCGTCTCCACCGCCACCGCCCCCAGCGGCACCCTCACCCCCGCCTCCTCCGCTACCTCCTCCGCCGCCACCTCCGCCTCCACCGCCTCCACCAGTACCTCCACTCCCGCCACCACCTCCACCGCCACCCCCACTCCCCCCGCCACCCCCACCTCCCCCGCCACCGCCCCCTCTAGCTCCACCCGCTCCCTTGCCCCCTTTGCCCTTGCCATTGCGGCGTCTACCGCTGGGGGCAGACGCCGCACCGACCGACTCAAAACCAGCGAGGTCGGCCGCAGCGGCAGAGGCGACAGAGGGCAGCAGGGGGGAAGGAGAACACCCCTCAAAAATAGGGGTGCGAGGGTCACCCCGAGAGGCCCCTACAGCGACGATGCTCTTCTCAGCCACTAGCAGGGACTCCTCAAGGAGGTCGACAGTGAGGGTGGTGGGACAGACAGAGAGAAACTGGTCCCTAACTACACGAAGGGACTCAGGGAGACGAGTGACGAGAAAGTAGAGAGTGATGTACATGGGAGGAGGGTTTGCGGCGCGGAACTCAGCAGGAAGGGCAGCGCGGTAGCGAGCGTCACTAGCGCGGAGGTGGGTAACGAGGTCAGCAACAGTGGGAAAGGCAGCAAGGTCAGGGAAGAGAAACGGTAGCATGAGGCGGCTAAGTGTAGCGGAGGAAGGGGAGGAGTAGCGTGCAACTACAGCGTCGTACAAGGCCTGAGCGGTCTTGCACTGACTAAAGTGGGCACGCTCGGAGGAAGGGAGGTGGCGACGCACAGCAAGACGTGCAGCAGCATCGCGGGTCGCCCACTTGGAGCGAACGGCGGGGTCTGCATCAGCAGGAGGGGCAGGGACAGCGCCAGAGACAAAGTCAAAGAGAGAGACCTCATCTATCGCATCACACAGTAAGTACAGCTGCAGGTCCTCAATCCAGACTGCAAAGTCAATGGCTCTACCCTCAGCGTCAAAAGCTAGGACCGTGGGGGTGGCCATGACAGCAGCTGACAGTCTCACCGGGCAGGAAAAGTCGGGTAGGTCAGCGGCACAGTAACACAGCCCAGGAGCAGCAGTGGTCCCACAGGAGCAGGAGCACGGCTCCTCTGGCGGCTCGGGCGGCTCGGGCGGCTCGGGCGGCTCGGGCGGCTCGGGCAGCTCGGGCGGCTCGCGCGGCTCGGGTGACGCAGGGGCTCACGGGCGGCGCGGGCGGCTGCACGGGCGGCGCACGGGCGGCTGGGGCTGCTCACGGGCGGCACGGTGGGCGGCTGCACGGGCGGCTGCACGGTGGCGCGGCGGGCTGCAGCACGAGCGGCGGGGCAGACGGCGGGCCGTAGCGGGGCTGTAGCTGGGGCCGACGGCAGGCTGTAGTAGGGCCGGCGGCGGGCTATAGCAGGGCCGGCGGCGGGCTGTAGTGGGGCCGACGGCGGGCGGTAGCGGGGCCGACGGCGGGCTGTAGCAGGGCCGACGGCGGGCTGTAGCGGGGGCGACGGCGGGCTGTAGCGAGGGCGACGGCGGGCCGACGGGGTCTAGGCGGGGCCGACGAGGGGCTGTAGCGGGGCCTAGGCGGGCCGACGGGGCCTAAGCGGGGCCGACGCGGGGGCGTAGCGGGACCTAAGCGGGGCCGACGAGGCCTAAACGGGGCCGACGCGGGGCCGTAGTGAGGCCTAAGCGGGGCCGACGAGGCCTAAGCGGGGCCGACAGGGCCTAAGCGGGGCCGACGAGGGGCCGTAGCGGGGCCTAAGCGGGGCCGACTGGGCCTTAGCGGGGCCGACTCGAGGTCGTAGCGGGGCCGACGGGGCCTACGCGAGGCCGACGAGGCCTAAGTGGGGCCGATTAGGGGCCTAAGTGGGGCCGACGAGGGGCCTAAGCGGGGCCGACGAGAGGCCTAAGAGGGGCCGACGAGGGGCCTAAGCGGGGCCGACGAGGGGCCTAAGCGGGAGCACGGCGGTAAGGGCGACACGGAGGGTCGCTAAAAAAAAAACGCGCGCCTCGGGGCGCGCTTCGGTGGGCCCTAGGAACAGTCCCTAGGAAGGGACCTGCTCTGATTCCATGAGAAAATATGAACGAGAATGAAATGACTATGAACGAAGTGAGTACCAATAGGAAACCCTAATTTGGGTTGTACCCCCTATGGGATACCCCACTATAGCCTACAGAAACAAGTAAGCTATATGTTCTGACAGTCGCCACCTGCCTACCACTGAGCGCGCACACTTTAGTCAGTACAAGGGTGCTCAGACCTTGTACGACGCTGTCGTTGCGCGCTACTCCTCCCCTGCCACTGCTGCACTGAGCCGCCTCATGCTACCGTACCTCTTCCCTGACCTTGCTGCCTTTCCCACAGTCGCTGACCTCATTGCGCACCTCCGCACTAGTGACACTCGCTACCGTGCTGCACTTCTCGCTGAAATCTGCGCCAAGAACCCCCCCCCCCCAATGTACATCACCCTCTACTACATCGTCACCCGCCTCCCTGACTCTCTGCGCGTAGTCAGGGACCACTTCCTCTCGGTTTGCTCCACCACTCTCACCGTTGAGCTCCTCGAGAAGGCCCTCCTAGCAGCAGAGAAGAGCATAGTCGCTATAGGAGCCTCTCGTGGTGACCCTCGCACCCCCATCTTTGAGGGGTGCTCCCCCTCCCCCCTTTTGCCCTCTGTTGCCTCTGCCGCTGCGGCCGACCTCGTTGGGCTTGAGTCGGTCGGTGCGGCGTCTGCCCCTAGTGGGAGACGCCGCCTTGGCAAGGGCAAGGGGGGCAGGGGCGCTGGGGGTGCTAGCGGGGGCGGTGGAGGAGGCGGTGGAGGCGGAGGAGGGGGTGGGGGTGGCTGTGGGGGTGGTGGCGGGGGTGGAGGTATCAGTGGCGGCAGTGGAGGCGGAGGCGGTGGCGGCGGTGGCGGTGGGAGCGGAGGTAGCAGAGGTGGCAGAGGTGGCGGCGGTGGAGGAGGCGGCGGAGGAGGAGGCTGCGGCGGCAGAGGCGGTGCTGGTCGGGGTGGTGCTGCACAGAGGGTCGGCTCAGGTGGTGGTAAGCGCCAACAGCAGCAGCAGGAGCAGCGCCCTCGTGACGCTCCCCCACCTCAGCAGCTCCATGAGTGCTACGCTGCATGCCAGCGGGGTGGGGGTACAGGTCGGTGCACCTACGTCCTCCGCACAGGCGACCGCGCGGGTGAGCAGTGTGGGGGTGCGCACCCCACCCTGCGCTGCTTTGGTCGCCTGACGGACGCTTGGCGTCACTTGTTCCCGGAGGCCACTAAGATCCCCCGCTGGGGTGAGCTGTCCAGGGCGGGAGTAGCTATCTTGATGCTATTCTTGCTGCCATGTATGCTGTGTCTATAAGTGATGAGGGTGACTGTTACTGGTGTTATCCGCCCGACCCGGGCATTGAGACTGCTGCTCTAGGTACTGGTGAGGCTGCTGCTCTAGGTGCTAGAGAGGCTGCTGCTCTAGGTGCCAGTGCGTCGGCTTACTCAGATTCTGGTGAGTCTGCGCTCTCAGGTACCGCGTCGGCTTCGGTCTCCCTCACCTTCACCCTTGACTCAAGGGCGTCTCGCTCCTTCATTCGAAACCGCACCACACTCACGCCGCTTGGTCGGCCAGTTGCAGTCTCTCTTGCAGACCCCTCTGGGGGTCCTGTCCTCTCTCACTTCTCCACTGTCCTCCCGTGTCTGGCGGCCCCCTCTAGCACCTTGTCTGGTCTTTACCTCCCCTCGTTCTCTACGAACTTGGTGAGTGGTGCTGACCTACAGGATGCGGGGGTTCACCAGTTCAATCCTACGAGTCAGCGGATGACCCACTGCACGGACGCTCGTACAGGCTGACACCTGGCCACGTTTACACGTCCGCCGGGGTCGAGCATGTACACCCTAGCCACTGAGTCTCCTCCTGTCACTGCGTGTGGTCAGGTAGCTGCGTCGGGTCAGGTGTTCGCTGCAGCGTCCAGGTCTGGTCCTGAGTCTTCCCCCTGCTCGTGTCGCCTCCTGTCTCACGAGACTCTCCTGTGGCACCACCGCCTTGGTCACCCCTCCCTGCTTCGTCTCCAAACATGGCCTCCCGTGTCCTTGTCTCTGGTCTCCCCCGGTCCCTCCCTCCCCTTCCTCCGGGGCCTGGCCCTACCTGCGTCCCCAGTGTCGAGGGGCGGCTGCGGGCTGCCCCTCACTCCTCCCCGTTTCCTCCGACAGAGGCCCCGCTGCAGGACGCTTCACAAGGACGTGTGGGGCCTGGCCCGCGTCCGTGGACAGGGTCACGAGCGCTACTTCGTGCAGGTGGTTGACGACTACTCGCGTTATACCACAGTCTTCCTCTTGCGCAGCAAGGGTGATGTCGCTAAGGTGCTGATCGACTGGATCCGCGCAGCTCGTCTCTTGCTCAGGAGGAGCTTCGGCCTGGACTTTCCTGTTCTGCGTCTGCACTTTGACCGAGGCAGAGAGTTCTCCTCTGGCCTTCTGCGAGCCTACTGTCGTGCACGAGGCATCCGCCAGACCTTTACGCTTCCGGACTCTCCACAGCAAAATGGGATTGCTGAGCGCCGCATTGGCATGATCATGGACGTCGCTCGTACGTCCATTATGCATGCGGCTGCCCCCCATTTTCTGTGGCCGTTTGCGGTTCAGTACGCCGCGCATCAGATCAACCTTCACCCCAGGGTCTCCATGCCGGAGACCTCCCCAGCCTTGCTGTGGACGGGGAAGGTTGGCGATGCGTCTGCGTTCCGTGTCTGGGGATCTCGGGTGTTTGTCCGCGACTTGTCTGCGGACAAGCTGTCCCCTCATGCTGCTCCTTGACGAGTCGGTCCCCTACTACTCCCTCTTCCCCTACCGCACTCCGTCCCTCCCCCCGCCTCCGCTCTTCCTTGTGCCAGGTCCCCCTCTGGTAGACCCCCTCCCCCCTCAGGGTCCTGCCCCTTCAGGTGTGTCCCAGGTAGACGCAGTCGAGCCTATTGAGGTTACTGGTGACTCTGGTGCTGCTGCGGGTGCTGAGCCTGGGGGTGCTGACTCTGGGAGTGCTGAGCGTGTGGGTGGAACGCCTGGGGGTGCTGGGCCTACGGGTGGTACTACTGGGGGTGCTGAGCTTGGGGGTGCGGAGACCGGGGGTGCTGAGCCTGGGGGTGCTACGACTGGGGGTCCGGAGCCTGGGGGTGCTGCGTCTGGAGGTGCTGAGCCTGGGGGTGCCACGTCTGGAGATGCCGAGCCTGGAGGTGCGGAGCCTGCAGCAGCTAGGCGTGCTCGTGTGGCGTGTAGCGGTTCTGGGCCTGGCGGTTCTCCGGGTGCTTCATCTCGGCGGGAGCCGCTCTCTCCGTAGGAGCTGCGCGAATGGTTTGCTCGGCGCTTGAGGCGTACTGCTGGAGTTGGAGCTTCTTCGCCTGCTGAGGGTGCTGGTGTTGCGGGTCCCGGAGGTGCTTGTGCCGCGAGTATTGGAGCTGCAGGGTCTGCGAGTACGCCTGGAGCTGGAGCTGCTGAGGGTGTTGGCGCTGAGGCAACATCCTACTCCTCTCAGTGGCAGGCAGCTATGGATGCAGAGATGGCGTCCTGGAAGTCCACAGGCACCTACGTTGACGAGGTTCCCCCACCTGGGGCGAACATCGTCAGTGGCATGTGGATTTTTAGGGTGAAGCGGCCGCCGGGTTCTCCGCCTGTCTTCAAGGCGCGTTACGTGGCTCGTGGCTTTAGTCAGCGGCAGGGAGTTGACTACTTTCAGACCTTCTCTCCCACCCCGAAGATGACCACTCTTCGGGTGCTACTGCACATAGCCGCTCAGCGTGACTACGAGCTTCACTCTCTTGACTTTAGCACAACTTTCTTGCAGGGCAGCCTACACGAGGAGATCTGGCTGCGTCGCCCACCTGGCTTCACTAGGTCTGTCCATCCTGGCACCCAGTGGAGGCTCCAGCGGCCAGTCTACGGTCTCCGCTAGGCGCCAGGTGAGTGGGATGACACAGTGAGGACTACACTTGCGGCTCTTGGGTTTGCTCCTTCTACAGCCGACCCGTCCCTGTTTCTGCATACCGACACTTCTTTGCCGCCGTTTTACATCCTCGTGTACGTCGACGACTTGGTCTTTGCCACAGCTGACACTGCTGGACTCGCCCACGTGAAGTCCGAGCTGCAGAAGAGACACACGTGCACAGACCTGGGTGAACTGCGCAGCTACCTTGGCTTGCAGATCACTCGGGACAGAGCACGCCGCACCATTACCTTGACTCAGTCACACATGGTGCAGCAGGTCCTTCAGCGCTTCGGCTTCACGTACTCCTCGCCTCAGGCCACTCCTCTATCTACTCGCCACTCACTCTCAACTCTGCCTTCGGATGAGTCCGTAGAGTCGAGTGGCCCGTACCCAGAGCTTGTTGGCTGCCTCATGTACCTGATGACCTGCACACGACCTGACCTTGCATACCCTCTTAGCATTCTTGCACGCTTTGTTGCTCCTGGGAGACACAGACCGGAGCACATGGCTGCAGCGAAGAGGGTGTTGCGCTACTTGTGCAGTACGTCGGGCATGGGGCTAGTGCTTGGAGGGCAGAGTCTAGTGGTCCTCACTGGGCACGCAGACGCTTCTTGGGCTGACGACCAGGCTACACAGCGGTCGTCACAGGGTTACACCTTTAGCCTTTGAGTCAGGAGCCATCCCAAGATGGACAGCCCACACAGCAGCAACTTCTAGCTTGTGCCTCTGCTCCTTAGGCACCATCACAAGCCCCACACACGCAGCATGTCAATAGATGGCTTCTTCCCAAGCCAACGCTCGTACGACACCCAATGCTTGTCGCCAACATGCGTCAAGACCCTGTTCTTGACCGTGATGACATGGCGAACGGCATCAGGCCAGAACTTGTACGGCATCCCAGCAGCCCCCAACAAGGTCTTAGCCGCCTCGCCAATAGTCCGGTTGGCACGCTCAGCAATGCCGTTCTGGTGCGGTGTTCCAGGGCAGGTTAGCTGATGTCGGATGCCATTTCTCTTGAGGAACTTGGTGAATTCCGCTCCAAGGAACTCTCCACCTCGATCGCTCCTCAGCACCTTCACCAGCCGCATCGCTTGCCGCTCCACCATCGGCAACCAATCCTCCTTGATCGCCGCTGCAGCATCGCTCTTCTTGGACAAGGGACGTGCCCACGTGAAACAGCTCCATTCGTCCACCATGGTAAGGAAGTACAGCACTCCCCCAGTCCCCTCAGTCCTCATAGGACCCACCAGGTCCATGTGCACCACCTCCAATGGTGCCTTCACTGATCCCTCCGCTCGTGGGAATGGGAACCGCGCAAACTTGTTTTGCATGCACGCCTCGCAGCTGCCATAGTGAGTGCCATCTCCTTGTAGTTGCAGCCCATGCACGCACTTCTCTTTGTGCATCACCTCCAGTGTAGAAACAACCACGTGTGCGAGCCGCCGATGCCAAGTCTCCCAATCCGCTTGGCCCGAGGTAGCCGACGCCTTCACCGCCGCGCTTCCTCCAATCAGCTCCTCTCCTTGCATACCTTGCTGCTCCTCCTCGGTGACGCTCTCCTCCATAGATGCTGCCACTGCCGCCTTGCCCGATTTCCGCCAAGGGAGGACCGGGATCTACCACATCCGCTTGTGGACATCTCCCTTCCACTGCAGGTCCCAAATGAGGCGCTCATCGTTGTAGGCACGATAGTGCTCTGAGCCAATCGTCTCGGTGTTCACACCCGCATCTCCCAACTGGCCAGTAGAAATCAGGTTCGCGCACAAGTCCGGCACCCACAGCACATTCTTCAGCCCCACGAGCTCTCCATCCGCTCCCATGAACTTGGCGCATCCCATGCCCATGACCTTGGCCTTGGCACCCGTCGCGGATGTGACTGTAGAGATGGGTGCGGGCTGAATCTCATCAAGTAGGTCCGCACGAGGAGTCATGTGCCAAGAGCTCCCGGAGTCAATCACCCAATGGGTGAGGGGGTGTAGGAGAACCTTGGCAGCCATAGCGTGGTCGGTTGCGCCTTCGTTCACGAAGAAGAAGAACCCGGCCTTCCGCTCCTCAGATTTGCCGCCTTTCTTCTCATCCTTCTCCTCTCCACTAGCTCCCATGACTCCCCCACTCCTCGTGCCACCATGCTGGTTTCTTGATGAAGGCGGGGTTTAATCCTTGGGTCGTTGGTAGCACTTCCGCCAACGATGTCCGCGCTTCTTGCAGTAGAAGCACACCTCCCCTTGACCCCCGCCGCCATCCTCCTTAGGGTTATCCTTGTTCTTGCCCTTCCACTTCTTCTTGAAGCCACTCTTTCCACCTCCAACTCCATAGCCAGCCCTCTCTTCCGAGCGCTCCACACTCCGCCGCCGCAGGTCCTCCTCTAGGATGCGCGCGCGAATGTAATCCACGCTCCATTGGGGTTGTTGGGAGCTGAGGTTGATCGCTAGGGCAGACCATGACTCCGGCAGCCATATCACGATCTCTACGCATTGCACGAGCTCCGGGTACACCACACCGCCTCCTTGGAGCTTCGTGAAGATGTCGCGCATCTCATCCAACACCGGTTGCATCGGCTCTCCATCAACGAACTTAATGTCGCGCAGCCGCCGCGGGAGTAGCACGATGCCGGTAGCATGTGTCGGTGAGTGCACATCTAGAAGCTTCCTCCAAGCCTTGGGGCCACACTCTAGATCACCCAAGAGGTCCTTGATGTGGTCAAGTTGCCGTCCGCCCACCGCTTGCACCATGAGCATGTACGCGTCGAACGATCGCTTCATCCACGCTCCTTTCAGCTCCGCGGCCTGCGGCATCTTCTCCTTTCCCTCCAACAAATCAAATAGCTTGTATTGGGTGTACATCAGCCTCATGCGGAAACTCCAGTGCTCGTAGTCCTCCCCCATGAATTTCTCAATAGAGAAAGCTTTCACAGGATCCACGGTAGTAGGAGATGGTGTAGAAGAAGTAGGTAGCGTAGGGTTGGCTGGTTCGTGAGTCCCCACTCCTCCACCAGCAACTGCCCCCTGCTCTCCAGCCTCTCTACTTCTATCCATCTTGCCACTAGCACCTCCGGAGTTCATACCAACCATATTGAGGCCTTATGAACGGGGGAAACTTGAGAAATCGTTTGGAGAGAATTCTGCCAGAAATTTTGATTCTACAAAAATCGCCGTCGCGGACTCCATACTTCGAATTAGAACGCGATTCGACCACCAATTGAAATTTTGCAAGCCGAGCTACTAGAGAATGGTCTCACTTGACAACATTGGTTGAGAATCAACGACGATTTGTCGTCTCAAAGTTGACTACCCGCTCTGATACCACTTGTTGTTCAGGATCCGTCATTTTGAGAGCTTACGAAGAAGTCAATTCTCAACTAAACGCAAATCCGCTCAGTAAGAAGTTGCGCCTTAGTCTTAGCTACCATCTCCAAGTTGAATTAGTCATTAAGATGGTCTATAGAGTGAGAACCAAGTAAAAACGTCCAGCAGCCGCATGACTAGAATGGTGGAGGAAGTACAAGCATTAAGGCATAGGAAGTTGGAGTTGGGAACCTCCAAGAGAACCATGAGAGGGAAGGGTTTCTCCAAGAGCTAGAGAAGGATGGTAAGAACCTTCCTAGCAGCAAGGATGCAACCCTCATCATGAGGTCCTTGAGGTGTCACATGCAAAATCCAATCTAGTTGGATTTTGCCTAGGTGTTGCAACATTTGCAACCCATGCTAGAAAGTTCTAGCCACTCCAATCCAAAAGTCAAAGTTGCCTTCCTAACCACCCAACCAAAAATCCCTTTATAGTCATGTCCCAAGTAATCACCCAAATTAGATATAACCCCAAAAGGTAATAAGAAATCCAAATCTTGGAAATCTTGTAACTTGGGCGATCTTGGTGTCGTTGGAAAGCTCTGGATTTCTCCTACATGATCAAGCATTTAGACTTGGAGAAAAAACAGAGAGATGATAATATCCAACAGCCATGCACAATGACATACGCTCATGCAAATCATGCAAGCACAAATAGCACGAGCACTCGGCAGGACGTTAGGATGACATGCACTCAGAATGACGTGCATCCAACACACACTCTAGTGAGTACACCCCTTTTTGGGTTTCATATTTGTACTCATCCTACTGCTCAATACAATCATTCCTGTACATTTCATTTTGACATGGTTTCAGAGCACGAAACCTGCTAGGATTTTTTTTATGGCCCACCGAATCGTTCCGCTCGTTCCTGCCCAAAGCGCCTTAGCGCTGTTCTCTCCTGCTGTCACTCACACTGCCTTGCTGTCACGCGCGCTGCCTTCCCTGCCTGCACGTTGCTGTGTACTGTCGCGCGTCCCTCCTACCCACGCACCTGCTGGCCTGTGCGCTGTCGCTGCTGCCAGCCCGTCGCTTGCGCCCGGCCTGCGCGCTGCCTACGCGCACCCTGCACGCCCCTGTGGCTTAGAGCGCTACTCGCGCTGCCCGCCTGCAGCCTACGCCTGACCTACGCGCAGCCAGCGCGCACCCCACCCGCACCCTACGCGCACTCAGCGCGCACCCCATGCGCATCCCGCGTGCACCCCTGCGCTCGGCATTTTCGTGCTACTGCTGCTGCCACTTACGCAGGTCCTACTGCTGCATGCGCAGTGTCAGAATGTTATGTTTGTCTAGCCTGCAGTGGGGCACTCAATAGTGAGTACAGCCCAACTTAGGGTTTCCAATATGTACTCAACTGCTTGCTAATGAACCTCCTCTCTTCTTCATTCTCGTTCTAATCTTCACATGCTATCAGAGCATCTACGCTCCTGGCCTGTGGTCCCATCTAACTGCTTCCGCTGCTACTCTGTGTTCGGCACGCCCCGTGGCGTGCCCCTCGCGCTACTCTTAGCGGACCCGTTGCCGCCCTTCCAGGCCCCTCGCGGCCCCTTCGCGGCCCCGTCGCCGCCCCTATCGGCCCCGTCGACGCCCCTTCGCGGCCCCGTCGCCGCCCCTATCGGCCCCGTCGACGCCGCCAGCGGCCCCGTCGCCGACCCTAGTGGCCCCGTCGTTGCTCCTACCAGCCCCGTCGCCGCCGCCTGCGGCCTCGTCGTCGACCCTAGCGGCCCCGTCGCCGCTCCTATTGGCTCCACCGCCGTCGCCAGCGGCCCCGTAGTCGCCGCCAGCGGCCCCGTCACCGCCTCCAGTGGCCCCGTCGCCGCCACTTGCGGCCCCGGCCTCACCCTGGCCATGCCCCGTTGCCAGCCGCGGCGCACCGGGGGCACGTGCACCGCCCCCCCCCCCCCCCCCCCCCCCCCCTTTTCCCGTCGCCCGTCGAGGCGACCTGAGGGGGCCGCACGACCTGGGGGAGGGGGGCGAGCATCGCCCCTTCTGCCGCCTGTTTTGGCGCCCTGGGAGACCGCGCATCCCCCCCCCCCCCACCCCCCCCCCCAACCTCCCTACCCGCTGTCCTGCCCTGCCCTGTGTTAGGGTCTGGGGGTGGCGAGTAGGGGGTGACGGGTGTGTGGTCTCCCCTGCTCCTCCTCCTCCTTCGTCTCCCACTGCTGCAGCTAACGCTGAGGGGGGTGGATGTGTGGGAGCCTAGGGTTTAGGGTTTAAGGGGGGTGCTGTGGGGGTGGAGCTAGGGTTTTGAGGGAGATGGATGTGTGTGAGCCTGTGGTTTAGGGTGTAAGGAGGGTGCTATGGGAGTGGAGCTAGGGTTTGAGCAGGGGGTGTGTGTCGAGAGGTGTGGGGCAGCTGGAGGAGGTTGGTTGAACGGAGGTTGTCGTTGTGTCGTCAGCAGCACCAGTAGTCTGGGGCGCTGCTCCGGTAGCCCAGTCGTAGCCAGCTGTGCCAGTCGCCCGTGGGTCCGTTGCTCGTCTGCCGCTAGTCTTAGCCGCGGAGCCAGTTACTCTAGTAGTCCGGAGCGCTATTCTGGTAGCCGCTATGCCAGTGTGACTCCTGTTGCGCGTGTGTTTGCAGCTTCAGCCGTCGCCTCCTATCTCCTCTCCTCTTACAATCTCGCCTCCTCCTCCTCACTTGCCCTTTGTGAATGACTCTAGCTTTGCTCGCTATTGTGAACTCCTGCTCTATGCCTGCTTACACCCCACTTTGGCTATGGGGGTGTGTCAGAATGTTATGTTTGTCTTGCCTGCAGTGGGGTACTCAATAGTGAGTACAGCCCAACTTAGGGTTTCCTATATGTACTCAACTGCTTGCTAGTGAACCTCCTCTCTTCTTCATTCCTCAATTCTTCACACGCTGCTGCTAAGCTCTGCTGCTGCTTCTAAGCACTGCTGCTGCTACTAAGCACGCTACTACTGCTATTGCTCCTGCAAGCGCTACTGCGGCTGCACCGCCCAGCCAGTACCGCACCGCCCTGCCGAGCCGCTCCGCCCAGCCCGAGCCGCGCCACCCTACCCGAGCCGCACTGCCCTACCCCTATTGAGCAGCACCGCCCTACTGCTGCTACTATTGATGCTACTACTGCTACAGTTACTGCACCTTCTGCTACCGCAACTACTGCTGCTACCGCTTCTCCTGCTACTATGGCTACCGTCTCGGTTCTTAGCTTCGATGCGGAGGGTCGCGCCATTAGCATTGATGTTTGGCTCGATGATCTCCAGCTTTACCTGCAGAGCGAGGCTAGGGATGGCATTTTACTTTTCGCGCATACGTCCGGATCCCTCATAGCCCCAGCTGACACAAAGGTAGCAGATTATTCAAAGTGGCTCATTCGTGATGCTACTGCCCGCCTTGCTGTCCGCAACCACCTTCCGCGAACACTCCCCCGCTTTATATCACCCTGTACTTCCTCGTCACACGCCTCCCTGACTCCCTCCGTACTGTTAGGGACCACTTTCTCGCCCTTGACCCCACGGAGCTCACTTGCCTTGCTAGAGAAGTCCCTTTCGAGGTTGAGACCAGTACTGTTGCTGTCGCTGCCTCTCGTGGGCACTCCACGCTCCCCCTTCTAAGTGTGCTTCCTCCCCTCTCATTCCATCAATTGCTACTACTGTTGCTGTCGACCTCCTAGTGGGAGGCGCAACAACAGCAAGGGCAAAGGGGGTAAGTGTGGAAGGGGCGGCACTAGCGGTGGTGGTAGCGGGGGTGGTGGTGGTGGGGGTGGAGGCGGACGGGGTGGTGGAGGCGGCGGGGGTGGTGGAGGCGGTGGGGGCGGTGGAGGAGGTCAAGGTGGAGCTGGCAGGGGTGGTGGCTATGGCGGCTCCCCTCGTGGAGGTGGAGGCTATGGGAGTGGACAGAAGTTGCCGCGCCTCCCGGACAACCCCACCAACCAGCAGCTTCGTGAGTGGGTTCTCCAATATGGTTCCTCTGGGGGCTCTAGTCGCTGCCCGTATGTCAAGCGCACTGGTTTCAAGAAGGATCAGACCTGCGGAAAGGGTCACACTGAGTATAAGTGCTTCGGCCGTCTCGAGGATGCCTGGGTGGCTGAGTACAGTGAAGAGTAGGTTGTGCCCAATTGGTTGCAACTGATCAGGATGGGAGTAGATGTGTATGCTCTTGACTTTGCCAAAATCAGTGTTGCTATCTATGCTATGTATGTTGTTGAAATGAGTGTTGAGAGTGCGTATTACTCGTGTGTGCCTTGCCATGCTAGTGTCAATGCTGCTGCACTAGGTGCTAGTGAGTCTGCTGCCGCTCTAGGTGCTAGCGTTTTTGCTACCACATGTGCTAGTGAGTCTGCTGCTAGTAAGTCTGCTGCCTTAGCTGAGGTCCTGCACACTTTCACACTTGACCCAAACGCATCTTGTTGCTTCTTTCGTGACTGCATCACAGTCACACCACTTGCCGCACCGGTCCCAGTCTCACTGGCTGATCCCTCAGGGGGTCCAGTAGTCGCACGAGCCTCCATTGTCCTCTCCTGTCTGGTAGTTCCTTCTGGCTCTCTTTCCGGTCTCCACCTCCCCTCGTTCTCGACAAACTTAGTGAGCAACGCAGCCCTGTAGGATGTATGGGTTGATACCTTTACTCTTGGAGGGCAGCGTGTGGCAATCTGTACGTGTTCACGGACTGGCCGTCACCTTTCTACGTTCACTCGGCAGCCTGGGTCTAGTCTGTACACGCTGACCACTGCGTCTGCACAGGTGGCTTCATCCGGTCAGGTGGTTGCGTTATGTCAGGTGGCTTTATCAGCTCAGTTAGCTGCGTCTTGCCCCTGTCGGCTACTCACGCACCCAACTCAGCTTTGGCACCACCATCTAGGCCACCTCTCCCAGCAGCATCTGCGCATCATGCACTCCCCTTGTCTCTGGTTATCCCAGGTCCCTGCCCCCCCTCCCGTGCTCGCCTGCCCCGCTGTGCCTTCCCTGCGTCGAGGGGCGGCAACGCGCCGCTCCTCACTCCTCCTCATTTCCTTCGACCACTGCTCCTCTGCAGACTCTCCACATGGACGTGTGGGGCCCTGCCTGCGTCCGTAGTACTACTTCCTGCTGGTCGTTGAGGACTACTCGCGCTACACCATGGTCTTCCCCTTGCGCAGCAAGACGGCCGTCTGCGGTATTTTGATCCCCTGGATCCGCGTTACTTGTCACCAGCTGCGCGCGGTTTCGGAGGGACCTTCCAGTCCTATGTCTGCACTCTGACAAGGGCGGTGAGTTCTCTTCCAGCCTCCTTGAGGAGTTCTGACGAGCAGAGGCCATCGTCCAGTCATTCACGCTTCCGACCTCTCCACAGCAAAAATGGGATTGCTCAGCGTCGCATTGGCTTGATCATGGAGGTTGCTCGTACCTCCATGATCCATGCAGCTATTCCCCATTTTGTGTGGACGTTTGCGGTCCGATACGCTGCGCATCACCTCAACCTCTGGCACCGTGTCTCTTTGCTAGAGAACCCCCCCCCACATTCCATTGGACGGGAAAGGGTTGGTGATGCATCAACATTTCAGGTCTGGCGCGCTCTCCCTTGTCCGCGATACCACCACGAGCAAGCTCTCTCCTCGCACTCTCCGTTGCGTCTTGCTTGGCTTCCCCAACGACGCCCTGCCCTGGCAGTTTTATCACCTTGCCTAGGGTTGAGTTCTATCCTCCTAGGACGTCACCTTTGACGAGTCGGTCTGCTACTACTGGCTCCACCTGCACGGGTCCCACCCGGTCCCCCTGCCGCCCCTCTTCCTGGTACTAGTCCCCCCCACCGGTAGACACCCTCCCCCCACAGGATCCTGCTCCTTCAGGTGTGTCTCAAGTAGACACACCCCCCTTTGTTGAGCCTTTGGAGATCTCTTCTAACTCCTATGGCCCTAATGAGGGGGGTGACCCAGCTGCTGACGACACGGCGGCCACTCGCCGCTCTCCTCGCTAAGAGACCCCCCCGGGTTTTTCCGCCTCAGCCGTCTTCGCCGCCTCTGCAGCCTGCTGCTGTGGACTTTGGAGCTGAGACTGCTGGTGCTAAGCCTGGGGGTGCTAAGCCTGGGGGTGCTGAGACTGGCGGTGCTGAGTTTGAGGGTGCTAAGACTCAGGGTGCTGAGACTGGGGGTGCTGAGCCTGGGGGTGCTGCGAGTCCTAGTGCTGGTGGAGCCGTGGGTGACCCTGTTGGAGGTCCTGAAGTTGGACAGCCGCAGCTGCCTAGTCGACTCGAGACGCTCTCGCCGCAGCAGATTTGAGAGTGGATCATTCAGCGAGGCCGTCCTAGTGGTGGAGGGTATGGAGTTACAGCTTCTGGAGTTGCTGGTGCTGGAGGTGCTACTGGTGCTGGAAGGTGCTGAAGGTGCTGCTGGTGGTGGAGGTGCTAGAGGTGCTACTGGTGCTGGAGGTGCTAGAGCTGCTGACGCTGGAGGTGCTGGAGGTGCTGCTTGTGCTAGAGGTGCTGGAGGTGTTGCTGGTGCTGGAGGTGCTAGAGCTTCTAGTTCTGGAGGTGCTTCTGGAGTGCTTCGTCACCTTCTAAGTCTCTTGCCAGTTGCTACTGAGTTCCTTGTCGCTGGTACTACTCCTCCGTTACTGTTTCCACCGACGGACCACACTCAACCACAGCTACTGCCTGGGTAACCGCTACCTTCTCCTGCTCGTTACACTGGGGTGACAGAGTTCATGATTGAGTGTCCAGAGCCTGAGGCTCGTGCTTCCACTCCTGAGCGTCGAGAGCCTGAGACTAGAGCCTCTGTCCCTGCTCGTGTTAGTCATGTTCCTCGTCCTCGTGCTCCGGCTGTTCCAGCTATTCACGATATGACACTCCGTCCTTCCTCTGTTCCACAGCGTGTTTTCCTGCTGCCGTCTCCTCCTGCGTCCTCTCTGTCTCACGTGCCGAACCCTCCGTCTGACCTTGTTTGTGCTGCAAGTCCGACTGTCACTCGTTTTCTTACCAAGTGTGTGATGGACCCTTCGTTTTCGTCTACTGCTGCGATTGCCTTAGTAGCTCAGCTTGTTGACTTTGTTGCTATGTGTCGTCTTGTCTTTAGCTCCAACTGTCCCCCGTCCGTCGGGGGTGAGATTGCCCTTGGCTGTGATGTTCTTAAGAATAGACAGTTTGAGCTTGAGTTCCTGGCGGTTGCTACACCTCATCTCGCTACCATGGTGCTTTGCCCTGAAAGAGACCCGAATGCACTGGACATCCCCACCCCGCGCTCTTACGCAGAGGCGATCTCGGGTGAGTACTCCTCTTAGTAGCAAACAACCATGGACACAGAAATGACTTCCTGGAAGTCCACAGGCACCTACGTCGACGAGGTTCCCCCTCCTTGGGCGAACATTGTCGATGGCATGTGGATTTTCAAAGTGAAGTGGCCACCAGGTTCTCCGCCTGCCTTCAAGGCGCGCTATGTTGCTCGAGGCTTCAGTCAATGTGAGGGGGTCAACTTCTTTCAGACCTTCTTCCCTACCCCGAAGATGACCACTCTTCGGGTGTTACTTCACGTTGCTGCACAGCGTGATTACGAGATGTGTTAATAGGAGTGGAGTGTTGGACCCGCTCTCGCTTGGGCAACGCCGACGACTTGGTCGGATGTGCGGGAGACGCAGCCGACCGTTCACAGTGAAGGAGCTGCTCAACGGGCTTCGTCGAGCTGCAGGGTGTCACTGTGGGGTTTCCGTCGACCAGGGGTGCTCGATGGGCGTAGCTGACTCGGTTGGGCGATAAGTGGGCCGTCGACGAGGAGTGCCAGCTCGACAGAGAGGTCGACGGAGCAGTCTGTCGACCTGACATGTGAGCAACGATCGACGAGGGGAGCTCGGCGACATAAACTAAGAGTTCTGGTTGACGGAAGGGGTCCATCGACCAGGGGGCAGCTCGACAGGAGCTGTGGTTGACCAGAGGCACCTGGTGGTCGACCGGAGGACCTGGTGGTCGACCGGAGCATTTGGTGGTCGACCAGAGTACCTGGTGGTGTCCAGGTCGACCAGGTAACCTGCTCGGCGAGTTCTACGGAGGCACGCGAACGTCGTCGAGGTTGCGATGACGAAGGTGACTTCAGGGTGGTATCCTAAGGTCGATGTGGTTCGTCAGGCGCAGACAACAGCCGATGGATGCACAGTAATGCAAGGCGGGCCAATCGTCTGCGCGCACCTGCGAGCGTGCGCACTGCTGTGTTCTACCAGGCAATGCTGGACCTGCTACTCCCGTGAATGTGCAAGCGCTAAGAAACTAAGCAAAGCTACGATCACTCCGATTAGTTCATGCCAACCTACGTAGTCTCGCTCACTACCGTTGTAGAGTGATTCTCCGCAAGCTGCACTGCCTCGACTTCTTGACTGCCTTCTTACGGGGCACCCTTCACGAGGCCAATTGGTTGCTTCATCCACGTGGCTTTACTCGGTCGTTTCCTGCGGGCACCCAGTGGAGCCTACGGCGGCCAGTCTATAGCCTACGTCAGGCGCCCTGAGAGTGGCACGACACACTAAGCACGACACTTGCGGCTCTTGGCTTCGCTCCCTCGATTGCTGACTCATCGCTGTTTCTGCGCACAAACACTTCCCTGTCGCCGTTCTACGTCCTCGTGTATGTCGACGACTTGATCTTTGCTACTGCTGACACTTAGGCACTGGCCTCGTGAAGTCGGAGCTGCAGAAGAGACACACTTGCACTGACCTGGGTGAGCTGTGCATCTATCTTGGCTTGCAGATCACTAGGGACAGAGCAAGGCGCACCATCACGTTGACTCAGTCTCACATGGTGCATCAGGTCCTTCAGCGCTTCGGCTTCACCTTCTCCTCGCCACAGCCTACTCCTCTGCCTACAGGCCACTCGCTCTAAGCTCCACCTTTGGACGAGTCCATAGAGGCAAGTGGTCCATATCCAGAGCTTGTGGTTTGCCTCATGT
Source organism: Closterium sp. NIES-65 (assembly GCA_948144175.1). Lineage (NCBI taxonomy): Eukaryota > Viridiplantae > Streptophyta > Zygnematophyceae > Desmidiales > Closteriaceae > Closterium > Closterium sp. NIES-65. The sequence continues at coordinate 2,316,681 of CANXME010000532.1, forward strand.
ACCTGATGACCTGCACTCGTCCTGACCTTGCGTACCCTCTTGGCCTTCTGGCTCACTACGTGGCTCCCGGTAGACACCGAAAGGTGCACTGGGATGCTGCGAAGAGGGGTACTGTGGTACTTGTGCAATACATCGGCCATGGGCTTGGTGCTTGGAGGACGGGACTCACAGGACACTCAAAATTGCTCACAGTACCACTGAGCTCCGCCCTCCAAGCACAAGGCCCATGTCCGATGTAATGCACAAGTAACACAGCACCCTCCTAGCAGCTTCCCAGTGCTCCTTCCGGTGTTGACCGGGAGCAACGTAGCGAGCCAGGAGGCTGAGAGGGTAAGTGAGGTCAAGTCTTGTGCACGTCATCAGGTACATGAGGCAACTTACAAGCTCTGGATACAGACCATTCGGCTCTACGGACTCATCCAAAGGTGGAGTTGAGAGCAAGTGGCCTGTAGGCAGAGGAGTGGGCTGTGGTGAGGAGAACCGGAAACCGAAGCACTGAAGGACCGTTTGCACCATGTGTGACTGAGTTAGAGTGATGGTGCGCCTCGCTCTGTCCCGGGTGATCTGCAAACCAAGATAGCTTTGTAGCTCACCCAGGTCTGTGCAATTGTGTCTTTGTCTTCTGCGATGGGTCAGCAGTCGAGGGAGCAAAGCCATGAGCCGCAAGTGTCGTCCTCAGTGTGTCGTGCCACTCTCGGCGCCCCTGACGCAGTCTGTAGACTGGTCGCCGAAGGCTCCTCTGGGTGCCCTCAAGAAACGACCCTGAGAAGCCAGGTGGACGGCGCACCCAGATGGCCTCGTGGAGGCTGCCCTGTAAGAAGGCAGTCGAGAAGTCAAGGGAGTGCAACTCGTAGTCATGATGTGCTACAACGAGCGACAACACCTGAAGAGTGGTCATCTTCGGGGTAGGAGAGAAGGTCAGAAAGAAGTCGACCCCGTGACGCTGACTGAAGCCTCGAGCAACGTAGCATGCCTTGAAGGCAAGTGGAGAACCCGGTGGCCGCTTCACCCTGAAGATCCACATGCCATTGACAATGTTCGCCAGAGGAGGAGGAACCTCGTCAGCGTAGGTGCCTGTGGACTTCAATGAAGTGGAGTACTCACCCGAGATCGCCTCTTCGTAAGTGCATGGAGTAGGGATGTCTAGAGCATCTGGGTCTCCCTCAGTGCAAAGCATCATGGCAGCGAGATGAGGTGCAGCAGCTGCTAGGTGCTCAAGCTCAAACTGCCTATCCTCAAGAATGTCACAGCCAAGGGAAATCTTACCCCTGACGGACGGAGGACGGCCAGGGTCACAAACAAGACGCGCAGCGTAGTCAAGACGGCACATAGCAACAAAGTTAACTTGCTCAGCTACTAGGGCAGTCACAGCAGGGGACGAAAATGAAGGGTCAGTCACATCTATGGCAAAAAAATGAGTGATGGTCGGCCTGGCAGCACGAACAAGGTCAGACTCAGGATCAAGAACGTCAAGAAGAGAAGATTCAGGAGGTGACGGTAGGACAACACGATGTGGAACAGGGGTAGGACGGAGTGCCATAATGAGTGCCTGGGACAGCCGGAGCACGAGAACGGGCAACACGACGACCACAAACAGGTGTGGAAGCACGAGATATAGGCTCATGACGCTCAGTCAGGGAGTCAGTCATCTCAGTGTAAGGAACAGGAGCAGGGAGCGGGGAGGCAGGTAATAGTTGTGGCAGAGACGGGTCAGCAGGTGGAAACAACAGAGAGTAGTACTAGCGATAGGGAACTCAGTAGCAGGTGGCGGGAGACTGAGAAGGTGGCGAAGCATAGACGGCTGAGCAGTCGCACCCCCAGAACCACCAAGACCTCCAGGTCCAACAGCACCTCCAGCACCAGCAGCAACTCCAGCACCTCCAGCACCAGCAGCTCCAGCACCTCCAGCTCCAGCAGCACCTCTAGTACCTGCAGCATTTCCAGCACTATCAGCACCTCCAGTACCAGCAGCTCCAGCACCTCCAGCACCAGTAGCACCTCCAGTACCTCCAGCACCTCTAGCACCTCCAGTACCAGTAGCACCTTTAGCACTACCTCCAGCTCTAGCAACTCTAGGACCTCCAAAACTCCAAGCTCCACCCCAAAGCGGCCTCGCCAAACTACCCACTCGTGAAACTGCTGCGGCAAGGGCGCCTTGTCATGTCCTCCAGCAGGAGCACCCGCAGCTCCACCACCACCAGGTTTCGTGGCGCCCCCAGAGTCAGCACCCCCAGTGTCAGCACCCCTAGAGTCAGCACCCCCAGTGTCAGCACCCCTAGAGTCAGCACCCCCGGTCTCTGCACCACCTGTCGGAGCACCCCCGGGACCAGCAGCTCTAGAGTCCGCACCCACAGCGTCACCACCCCCAACAACACCAAAGTCCACAGCGACAGGCTGCGGAGGCGGTGAAGACAGCCGAGGCAGAAAACCCGGGGGGGCCTCCAAGCGTGGAGAGCAGTGAGAGGCCGCCGTCTCGTCAGCGGTGGGACACCCTCCTCAGCTGGGCCAGAGGAGTCAAAAGAGATCTACAAATGCTCAACCAAGGGGGGTGGGTCCTCGTGAGACACACGGGAAGGAGCAGGATCCTGTGGGGGGAAGAGGTCTACCAGGGGGGTTACTGGAACCAAGAAGAGGGGCGGCGGGGGGACCGGGTGGGACCCGTGCGGGTGAAGACGGTAGAAGTAGACCGACTCGTCAAATGCGACGTTCTGGGAGGACAGAACTCAACGCAAGGCAGGGTGGTAAAATTGCCAAGGCGGGGCGTCGTTGGGGAAGCCAAGGAAGACTCGACAGAGAGTGCGAGGGGAGAGCTTGCTTGCAGTGGTATCGTGAACAAGCGAGAGTGCACCCCAGTCCCGAGACGTCGACGCATCGCCAACATCCCCCGTCCAACGTAGAGTGGGCGAGGTCTCTGGCATAGAGACTCGGGGCCAGAGTTTGAGATGATGCGCAGCGTATCAGACCACAAACGGCCAAAAAAAATGGGGAGCAGCCACATGGATCATGGAGGTACGAGCAACCTCCATGATCAAGCCAATGTGATGCTCAGCAATCCCATTTTGCTGCAGAGAGGCCGGAAGCGTGAACGATTGGACGATGCCCTCGTCTCGACAGAAGTCTGCAAGGAGTTCAGAAGAGAACTCAGCGCCTCTATCAGAGTGCAGAAGTAGGACTGGAAGGTCCCGCCGAAACCGCTTGCGCAGCTGGCGACGAGTAGCGCGGATCCAAGGGATCAAAACATCATGAACACCCGCCTTGCTCCACAAGGGGAAGACTGTGGTGTAGCGCGTATAGTCATCAACAACCAGCAGAAAGTAGCGCAATTGCTCTGTCCACATGGAGAGTCTGCAGAGGAGCAGTGGTTGGAGGAAACGAGGAGTGAGGAGTGGCGTGCTGCCGTTCCTCGACGCAGGGAAGGCACGGCGGAGCAAGCAATTGCAGGAGGGGGGGCAGGGATTCGGAAAGGACAAGGAGACGGGCGTGCATGCTGCGGAGACGCGGCAAAGAGGGGTGACCGACGCAACTACCTGTGCAGACTCAGTGGTCAGTGTGTACAGGTTAGACCCAAGTTTCTGTGTGAATGTGGCGAGGTGGCGGCTAGTTAGTGAGCACGTACAGATCGCCACGCGCTCACCCCGAGTTTAGGCATCAACCAACACATCCTGGAAGGCAGCATTGCTCACCAAGTTTGTAGAGAACAAGGGGATGTGGAGACCTGAAAGAGAGTCAGATGGGACTATCGGACACAGGAGGTCAGTGGAGGCCTGTGCGACGATGGGGTCCCCAGAGGGATCAGCTAGTGAGACCGGGACAGGAGAAGCAAGCGGTGTGACTGTGGTGCAATCACGAAAAAGCAACGTGACATGCCTGGGTCAAGCGTGAAAGCGTGCAAGGCCTCAGCCGAGGCAATAGACTCACTGGCAATAGACTCACTAGTACTTGTGGCAGCAGATGCACTAGCACCTAGAGTGGCAGCAGACTCACTAGCACCTAGAGCGGCAGCCTCGAGACTAGCAGCGCAAGGCACACACGAGTAACAGGCACCCTCAGCACTAGTAGCATCAACATACATAGCATAAAGTCTCTTCTTGATCTAAACAAAGTCAAGAGCAAACACATGTATTCCACTCGCTAGCAGTCCCAGCCAGTCCGGTATCTCCTGCTCATCCCCATACTCGGTGCGCTTGGCATCCTTGAGATGGTAGAAGCGGCGATACTCAGTGTGCCCAGTCTTCCCACATGCCTCACCCTTCTTGAGACCCCTCTCCCGGATGTACGGACAACGAACAAGACCCCCAGGGGAACCACACTGGACAACCCACTCACGAAGCTACTGAGGTGGCAGTGTGTCTGGGAGGCGTGGCAGCTGCTGATGTCCACCGCCAGAGCCTCTGCCGCCGAGAGCTGAACTCCCGTAGCCTCCACACATGCCAGCTCCACCTCGACCGCCACCCGAGCCCCCTCCACCCACCCCACCTCCTCCGCCACCCCTGCCACCTCCACCGCCACCACCACCGCCTCCACCCCCGCCTCCAACACCACCACCACCCCTGCTACCATCCCCGCTACCACCCCCACCAGCGCCACTCCCACCACCCTTATCCCCCTTGCCCTTGTCGCTGCGGTGCTTCCCAGTAGGAGCAGACGAAGCGCCGACCTTCTCAGCACCAAGGAAGTCGACAACAGCAGCAGAGGCAACTAAGGGTATGAGAGGGGAAGGAGCACACCCTTCAAAGAAGGGGGAGCGGGGAGTGCTACAAGAGACAACGATAGCGGCAGTAGTGGTCTCACCCTCGAGAAGGTACTTCTCCAGCGAGGCAAGCGTGAGCTCAATGGGGTCAAGAGCGAGGAAGTGGTCCCAAACGGTGCGAAGGAGTCAAGGAGGCGAGTGACGAGGAAGTACAGGGTGCTACAAAGCGGGGGGGGGGGGCGAGGGGGGGGGGGAATCGCAGTGAGGAAGGCCGGCTTGAGATCGGCGCGGTAGCAAGTCTCACTAGCGTGAAGGTGGGTGAGGAGATTAACAATAGTGTGGAAGCCTGAGAGCTCAGGAAAGAGATATGGCAGCATGAGACGGCCAAGGGCAGCAGTAGAGGGGGAGGAGTAGCGAGAGACTACAGCGTTCCTCAGCCGTCTTAAGCTGGCCAAAGTGAACGCGCACATCTAGCGGCAGCACACTATGGACAGCAAAGCGAGCCGCAGCATTGCGTGTGGGCCACTGAGAACGAAGGGCTCGGTTTGCCGATTCAAGAGGGGCAGGGAGGGAATCGGACATGCGCTCTAACAGAGAGACATCGTCGCTAGCCTTACTTTGCAGGTGCAGCTCGAGGTCCTCAAGCCAGACGTCAAACCTAATCGGGCGACCATCTGTGTCAAAGGTGAGGACATTAATCGTAGCCATAGTGGGCAGTAGCAGTAGGTACAACGGCAGCAGCAACAACAGCAGCAGCAGTAGAAGAAGCAACAGCAGCAGCTGCTGCTGCAGCAAAAGCAGGAGCAGCAGCAGTAGCAGCAGAAGCAGCAGCAGAAGCAGCAGCAGAAGCAGCAGCAGCAGCAGCAGCAGAAGCAGCAGCAGCAGGGCTCGGGCTGGGCAGCGCGGCTCAGTAGGGCGGGGCACAGGAGAGCTTGTGGCAGCCGCAGCGCAACAGCATGAGCGGCAGCTGCAGTAGCGGGTGCGCGTGCGGGGCCAGCAGCAACAGCGCAGCAGCAGCCGCGTAGGGGGGGGCGGGGGGGGGGGGGGGGGGAGGGGGGGGGGGGGGGGGGGGCACTCGCGTAAGGGCAGCAGCCCGCGCAGCAGCGGGCAAGGCGTAGGGGCGCGCGGGGCAGCACGCAGTGCACGCTGCAGGCGGGGCGCGTGGGCGTGCGGGGCTCATGCAACAGCGCGAGCAGCGCGTGAGACGGTAGCGCGCGGGACGGCAGCAGCTCGGGCAGCGAAGGGAGCGTGCGGGGCAGCACGCAGCGCGCGCTTCAGGCGAGGCGCGCGGAGGCCGCGAGCGTGCGGGGTGCAGGCAGTAGCGCGAGCTGCGTGCGGGGCGCAGGCAGAAGGTGCGCGGGCAGCAGGGCTCGCGAATGCGTAGGGGCAGCAGGGCAGGGCAGCGCAAGGGCGCTTTGGGCAGGGCAGAGAAGCACGGTAGCGTTTCGGGCAGGGTAGAGCGGAACGATCGGTGGGCCCTCGAAAAAATCAACCGAAAACCTGCTCTGAAACCATGTTAGAAATATCTGTGCAGGAAGGAGATTGACTAACAGGATTGGGAGTACAAGTATGAAACCCTAGAATGTTTTACCCCTTAAGGCTAGCCCCACAACAGCCTACAGAACAGAACATACAATGTTTGACAATAACTGACTGACTGCTGCTACGTTCCTATATAATATAACTGAATATATATCATTGTTATTACCTCTACACAATTACAATCCTTGTGTCCGGCTATCCCTCGGCCGGCGCAGTGGCATCACGTGCCAGGCCAGAAGTGCTACCTCTGAAACACGATTGCCACGATTTCGCACGATTGCCTGACGAGGCTCACTGAAACAGCTTGTGTCAAAGATTTCGAGCGACCAAATTCATCGAACAGCAATGTAATTTTTCCGAGTCTGGAAAACAGTGTTTATAACGAAATCGCTCGCATGGACCAGTCTGACAAGGGGTTAGCCTTATAGGGGTCCATAGGAACACGCTCTCCCCACCGCATGGACGCCGTTATCTTCCTAGAGTATTTTCGCTAATCTAGCGACTTTTGGATTGTATCAGTTCGTGGGCAGGGAATCTACAAGGGGCAGGGCAAATTTGCGGGCAGCGGTTGAGCATCATGTATATTACAAAGCGTGCTTCGCGAAGAAAGGCCCAGCCCGCTTGTGGCCACTGAAACGGCGACGATTGGGGGGCAACAACCAAAAAGGATTTGTGCACTCAAGTGACAAATGCAATTCTTTCGTTTGGCCGTGATTGACCAGTAGACACGAGTTTACCGACATTCGTTCTTGACCAGCCTTGCATTCTCACTCAATAGCATGCTCTTTAGGTACGGTAGTTGGATATCAAAGAATAGCAACCAGAGTGTCTAAGCAAACCACAAACAAAGCATTCGCAATGCAATAGGCTATAGCACACAATGCCAACCACAGTAGGTCAGACTCAAGAGGGCATTCTCTTGTGGCTATTGGGCCAAAACTCAGACCCGTGAGCATGCCCCACAGCCTGCACGCCTGAATCTCATACCTCCACCATGAGCACAACCATCAGCAGCAGCAGAACCGCAGCAGCGAGAGAGACTCCACTCGGCCCTTCAGCCTTGGGGGGAGGAGGAGAGGGGCTAGGGCCAGCGGGAGGAGGAGGGGCAGATGGGGGGGATGGAGGCACGACGCTTGGGGGAGGAGCACCAGTAATGGGCGCTGGCGGCGAGGAGGTAGGCGGAGAAAGGGCAGGGGCGGGAGGGGAGGGCACAGGAACAGGAGCAGGAGGCAAAGGAGTAGGAGTGTAGGGGTAAGGAGCATTGATGTCGTTGCCCAAAGTGTCAGGGAAGGGCCAGGTGGCGTTGGAGTAGGGGAAGTGGGCGCACATGGCCGGGTCTAGGGGGCGCCCCGCCACACCCTTAGCAGCCGTCATGTTGACCGCACCGGGCAGGCAGGTGGCGGGGATGGTGAGCGGGTCGCAGCAGAGCGGGAGGACCGGGATCACTGGGGGACCCGAGTAGCACGCAGTGTCCTGCACGTGGTGGTGGGTGGTGAGCATGTGAAGTTCAAGCAGCAGCAATGAGCAGCAGTGAGCAACGGCAGGGGATAATTTGGCGAGAAAAATGAGCATGCACGCAAGTTGCTGTGATGTGAAAGCGAGCGCCTGGGTTGACTTCCCTGCAGCACTCTGACCACGGCTCGACCCGCAAATGGACTCACGGTGAAGGTGGCGTTGAAGCCGGGGATGTGCTGCGCAACGAGCGGCACGAGCAGCATGTGGAGCATGTCTTCCGGAGATATAAGCACGTCGTCGCACATCTTGAAAAGATCCCTCACTGCACGCGAACGCCACATCAAAACGCAACCCGGCAAGTGAATGGAGATTGGAAGGATATAGAGGAACAGGACTTGAGAATGGGAATGGGAATGGGAATGGAGAATGGGAATGGGAACAGGCCTCTTTTCCTTCCGGGCTCATCGCACCTCCCATTGTATGCCCTACTTCTTCCCCTGCAGGCGGACACTCCCATGCCCCCATTTCCTTGCTCTCACTCTCTGCTTCCTCCTGCTCCTGGGCTTTATCCCACACTGAACCTTCCCATCCTCCTACCCGTAGGTCTCCTTGCCCCCAGTCGCACGCCATCTCTACCTTCATGCTCCTCACACCCGTCTTCGTTCTTCTCACGGCTTCTTTCACCATTTTCTCCCCCAGCAGCTGTGAATGTTCTTCCCTCAGCTTCCTCACATGCCGGTTTGTCATCATACTTCCCTGCACTTGCTTCTCTGCCTTTAGTTCACACGACCGTGCCCCCACCTTCTCGTCCTTCCATTCTGCCTTCGCTGCTGCTGTTACACACGCTCCCGCCCCCACCTGCTCTTCCTTTTCCTCTGCCTTCGCTGCTGCTGTTACACACGCTCCCGCCCCCACCTGCTCTTCCTTTTCCTCTGCCTTCGCTGCTGCTGTTACACACGCTCCCACCCCCTTCTTCTCGTCCTTCTCTTCCCCTTCTGCTGCTGCCCATGCCCCCACCTTCTCGTCCTTCCCTTCCGTGCCTGCCGCTACTGGTTCATCCGCCCCTGCCCCCACCTTCTCGTCCTCCTCTTGCGGTTCTGGTGTTACTTGCACACATACCCATGCCCCCACCCTACTTAATTGCTTCCTTTGTCCGTCCCTGCCCCCATTGCGCCACCCCATGTCTTCATGGCGACGCAGCACCGCACAGGAGTACTCTGGCTCCTGCTCGTCTTCCTCCTCTTCCTCTTCCCTCGCGTGCAGTCCTGCTGCCTTCTCCGTCTTGCCTCCCAAAGCCTGCAGCTGAGCCCGCAATCTTCGTATCTGAGATTCTATTTCCTCTTGTGACCTCCTCGCTCCCCCAATCCTCTGATAGCAGTCCTTCTGCTGATGCCCCCTCTTCCCACACACTTCGCAGGTTGGCGCGCCAGGGCAGTTCTGACCGCGGTGCCCTGGTTTCCCACACACGTCGCAGTTCTTGCAATTCACCCTCACATGTCCTGGCTGTCCACACCTGTAGCAGGTCTTCGTGTCCGTCCTTCTCTCATATTGCTGCTCCTCTCCGCCTCCCGCCCCCGGCATCATTGCTGCCGCCCAGGTGGGTCGCATCTTCTCAGCCACCCTTGGCAGGTATGCCTCATAACGCCTCTGTGCCAGCTCCACCTTTTCTGTTAGCTCAAACACTTCCTCCAGGCTTGCTTCTGCCCCCAGTTCTCTCATTTTCAGTTCTCCGGCCAGCCCATCGTCCAATCCTGCCAGGAACTTACTGATCAGCATACTGCTGTCGGTACACACCACATCCTCGGCCAGGTTCATGAGCCGCCCATAATACGCCAGCAACGACTCGTCCTTCCTGCGTTTGAAGTCCTGAAACTCCTTGATTCGCTCTGCCGTGTGTCCTGGGAATTGCTTGCGCAGCCGTTCCAGGAACAGTGACGTAGGGTCATCCCCATCCTCCTCTGCCCTCCTCAGCCACTCATGCATCTTCATGCGATACAATGTTACTGCTTCCCCACCCAGAGTGTTCGGCAGACTCAAAAAGAAGTCGATGGGGTCCATCCCACTCCAATCACACCTGTACTTGACATTCCCAATCTGCATCAGATAATTCTTCAGATTAGTGCTTGTCCCTCCATTCCCGGTGAAACGCACTGGCACCTCTACTTGTGGTGGCGCCTGCATGCCCCCTCTCCCTGAGTCCCAGGTTCCCATTGCTCCTCGCTCCGCGCGGCTAACTTCTCCTCTGTGCTCCCTCATTCCCCTGCTGCCAGTACTTGTCCCATACAGCACCCTGTCTATCCCTTCTCTAGCAGCTCTGGCTTCGCTGGATCCTTCTCCTGTTTGCCGTGGCCTCCAGGGGCCCCTCGGACTCGGACTCCTCCGTTCCTCCTCGTAAGCCTCCCTTTGCCCGCCTGCTTCCCCCCAACGCCTTTCCCTCTTCTCAGACGAATATTCCTGGAATCGCCCTTCTTGCTTCCTCCTTTCCCGCTGCTGCCGGTCCTCTCTCTCACGAAACTCTCTCCGTTCTTCCTGCCTGCTCCTCAGCCCTTCTCTCCTTCCAGGGACATATCCTTCCCAGCTTTCCTCCCTTTGGCCTGATCCATGGCGTGCCCGCCTGTCGCTCTCTTCCTCTTCTCCGCTCTCTGTTTCATACTCGTGCATCCCATCCCGTCGCATGTGCTGCTTGTCACCTCTTCTCCCTTGTCCGCTCAGGTCCTGCTTCTCCCTCATCCCCGCTCCAGGTTTCCTTCGCCCTCCTCGCCTTCCCTTGCACCCCTCTCTTTCTTCAGGGCATGACTTCTTCTCCCGCCGATCCGGCTTCCCGCGTCGGCGCCGCTCCAGATTATACCCATAGTCCTTTTCTTCACTATACTCATGTTCCTTCTCTTTACGCAGCTCCTAATTACTCCCTCTCGTCTTCTCCCTCCCTTCCTTCCTCTCAAGGGCCTCTCCTTCCCAGCGTCTCCCTCGTCCGCCTGCTCCTCGGCGCCCATGATCCTCTCTTCCTCTTGCTTTGTCACTTCCCGGATCCTCCCCTGGGGACACCTTTCGCCGGCAGTGCTCTTCCTCACCCCTTCTCCTGTTTATCTCTCTCTCATGCCTCCCCCTTGCCTCTCCGACAGGTTCCTGCACCAGCCCTGCTCCCGCGTACGGATACTCTTCTATTTCTTCTCTGCGCGCTCTCGCATCCGCACCCGTGGAGTACTGCGACGAACACTCTCTGCCCTTAACACGCGCTTCCCACTCCTCCGTCCGCTGCCGTGCAGGCGAGCGCTGCGCGCGCCTCCTATCGCGGTCGTCCTCACTTTCCTCTCCCCCCTGCTCTGGTGATCGCCATCCGCCCAACGCCATGCACCTCCTACACTCATGTCCGCGTCTCGGCTTAGGCGAGCCATACACTCCCGCTTGCACGTCTCGCCTCCTCTCTTCCTTACGGCTGGCTTCTGGCGCGCGCTTAGCCTCCTTGCCTTCACCGTGCCTTGCATTACTTTTGCGCAGCCTGCTTGGCGAGCGATCTGCATCTGTGCCCCCGCGGCGCCTCGCATCATTCTCAGGCAATTCGCCCGCCGAACCGCCCGCATCCGCGCTCCCATGGCGCCTCGCGCCATTCCCGCGCATTTCGCCCGTCGAACCTGCTGCAACCGCGCTTCCGCGGCGCCTCGCATCATTCTCAGGCATTTCGCCCGTCGAACCGTCAGCATCCGCGCTTCCACAGCGTCTCGCATCATTCCCGCGCATTTCACCCGTCGACCCAGCTGCACCCGCGCTCTCGCGGCACCTCGAGCCATTCCCGCGCATTTCGCCAGCACAACGATCCGCATCCATGCTCACGCGGTGCCTCTCGCCACTCCCGCACGCTTCGCCAGCAGAACGAACTGCCTCCGCGCTCCCGCGGCGACCTGCGCTACTCCCACGCACTTCGTCTGTTGAGCGGCTTGATCCCGTCGCCTTTCCGCGCTCTTCGCGTTTCTCTCCACGGCGACTCTCGCCTCCCTCACGCATGTCGTCCGGCGAGCGATCTTGTCACCGAATATGCACTTCGTGCATATGCGATAACAGTTGGTGCGCGGGTGTAGATGCAAGTGTAGGTTCATGTGTAGTCTTTGTATGATTACAATTTGTGGGTGAGTTGCTGGGGAGTATGGGGGGTTGAGGCGAAGTTGTTGGGAAGGGTTAGAGGAAACATCGAGGGGTGGGAATCTAACGAGCCAATCTGAAGCAACTGGGCCTGGCTCGAGGCGCACATCGAGAAGTGTGCGACTGAGCCAGGTTCAGGTAAATTCAGTACCAAACACCCTCTCGTTGCTTTTCTCCTGTTATTCTCTCATATTAGTGGAAAGCTGTTACCTCAGATCTAGCATCCGGTGGCACTCCACTATGGGAGGACCTACAGGGTGAGGGAGGAAACTCTTTCATAACAGGAGAAAAGCCGAGAGAACGTTTGGGCAGTATGGACTGCCACGAGCTGCGCTGGCAGCAGATGTACTCACGTCGGGAAACGCCGCCTGTCAGAATGTTATTCTTATGTTCTAGCCTGTAGTGGGGTGCTCTATAGCGAGTACAACCCTTCTAGGGTTTGCTATTTGTATCCCCATTTCTGCTAGTTCAATCCTCTTTCTTTCTTCTAATTTTGACATGGTATCAGAGCAGGTCGATCCCCTTGGATCGATCCTCTGGGTGGGCTCACCACCTCGTTGCTTCCGCTGCAACTGCTACTGCTACTCTCTGTGCCGCACGCCCCGTGGCGTGCGGCATTTTTTCTTCCCGCCCTGCGCCCCGAGGTGCACGGCGGTTTTCTGCCCGCCGTGCGCCCCGAGGCGCGCGGCGGTTTTCTGCCCACCGCGCGCTCGGGGCGTGCGGCGGTTTTCTGCCCACCGTGCGCCTCGAGGCGCGCGACGGTTACCTGCTTTGCGCGGCGGTATTCTGCACGCCATGCGCTCGGGACGCGTGGCGGTTTTCTGCCCACCGCGCACCTTGGGCGCACGCGGCGGTTTCGCGTTCCGTCGACCCGCACGCCCGTCCCCGTCGACCTGCGTGCGGCTCCTCGTCGCCCTTCGCGGCGGCCCCGTCAACCCGCGCGCGGCTTCCGGTCGCCCTTCGTGGCGGCCCCGTCGACCCGCGCGCCGCCCCTGGGGACCCGTGCACCCGTCCCCGTCGACCCGCGCGTCACCCTGCGGCCCCCCTCCCCGCACACCTGAGTTCGATTACCGCACATCCGAGTTCGCTTCCCGTAAGCTTGTGCACGCTTCACGCACACCTGAGCTCGCTTACCGCACACTCAGGGTATGGGGGTGACGGGTATGGGGGTGATGGTTGTGGGGGTGTCGGTTGTGCGTGCCGTCCCCTTCTCCTCCTCCTTCGTCTCCCACTGCTGCAGCTGTCGCTGAGGGGGGTGGTTGTGTGGGAGACTCGGGTTTAGGGTTTAAGGGGGGTGCGTGGGAGTGGAGCTAGGAGCGTATCAGCGGGTGTGTGTTGGGGGAGTTGGATAGTTAGGGAAGCTGCATGGAGGTTGCCGTCGTGTCGTCAGCAGCACCTGTATTCCGGGGGCTTCGCCCGGTAGCCCAGTCGTAGCCAGCTGTGCCAGCCGCCCGTGGGTCCGTTGCTCGTCTGCCGCTACTTTAGCCGCGGGGCCAGTTACTCCAGTATTCCGGGGGCTTCGCCCGGTAGCCGCTGTGCCAGTGTGCCTCCTGTTGCCCGAGTGTCTGCAGCTTCAGCCGTCGCCTCCCAACTCCTCTCGCTCTCACTCCTCCTCCTCACTTGCCCGTTGTGACCACCACTAGCTTTGCTCATAATTGTGCACTTGAACTTACTTCTTGAACTTGTGCTCAGAATGTGTGGTGACATTGTGATCCACCCTGAGCTTGTACTGCTTTGCTTGCTCTGCTGATTACACCCCACTTTGGCTATGGGGGTGTGTCAGAATGTTATTCTTATGTTCTAGCCTGTAGTGGGGTGCTCTATAGCGAGTACAACCCTTCTAGGGTTTGCTATTTGTATCCCCATTTCTGCTAGTTCAATCCTCTTTCTTTCTTCTAATTTTGACACCGCCGTCGCGGAGGACGCGCTCGCAGGAGCGAGGAAGATCGCGGGAGTGGTCGCCAAGGTGGGCGGCGGACCACGCAGATCTGCACGTTGAAGGGCGTCGAGATGGAGGCGAGGACGATCTGCACGCGGGATCGGAGCCCAGGCCTCAACCGTCCAGCGGTGACCCTTGGAATCTGGCACGCGGCCAGCAAGGAGAGGGTGTAAGGCGTCGCGACGATGCGGACGTGGTGGACTCGTCGGATTCGGCAAACGAGGCCGACGACGAGGAAGAAACACACAAGATCCCGATGGTGCGGGATGGTGAAGAGGAAAAAGGCGCGGAAGAAGAGCGCGACGACGGGAGCAAGGACGCGGGAGCAATTGGCTCGCCGGAAGGGATGCGCGGAGGCAGCGCAAGGCGCCGCGGAAGCGCGGATGCAGGTCGCGCGGCGGACGAAATGGGTGACGGCAGCGTAAGGCGCCAGGGGAGTGCGGATTCAGGTCGCGCGGCGGACGAAATAGGTGACGGCAGCGTAAGGCGCCATGGAAGCGCGGATTCAGGTCGCGCGGCGGACGAAATGGGTGACGGCAGCGTAAGGCGCCAGGGAAGCGCGGATTCAGGTCGCGCGGCGGACGAAATGGGTGACGGCAGCGTAAGGCGCCAGGGAAGCGCGGATTCAGGTCGCGCGGCGAACGAAATGGGTGACGGCAGCGTAAGGCGCCAGGGAAGCACGGATTCAGGTCGCGCGGCGGACGAAATGGGTGACGGCAGCGTAAGGCGCCATGGAAGCGCGGATTCAGGTCGCGCGGCGGACGAAATGGGTGACGGCAGCGTAAGGCGCCGCGGGAGCGCGGATTCAGACGATTCGACGGGCGAAATGCGCAGGGATGGCGCGAGGCGCCGCGGTAGCGCGGATGCAGACGGGTCGGTGGGCGAAATGCTTGAGAACGGCGCGGGGCGCCGGGGGAGCACGGATGCAAATCGCTCGCCAGGCAGGATGCGCGGAAGTAACGCAAGGCGCGGCGAAGACAAGGAGGCTGAGCGCGCGCCAGAAGCCAGCCGTGAGGAAATGAGGAGGCGAGACGCGCAGGCGGGTATGTATGGCTCGCCTGAACCAAGACGCGGACACGAGCGCAGGAGGCGCCTGGCGTTGGGTGGAGGGCGATCACCAGAGCTGCGGCGAGAGGAAAGGGGGAACGACCGCGGTAGGGGGCACGCGCAGCGCTCGCCCGCACGGCAGCGGCAGGAGGAGGGGGAAGCGCGTGTTAAGGGGAGTGAATGTTTGTCGCAGTACATCGCGGGGGCGGATGCGAGAGCACGCCGTAAAGGAATGAAAGAGTACCCGTGCGCAGGAGCAGGGTTGGTGCATGGAGCCTGACGGACAGGCAAGGGGGAGACAAGAGAGAGAGACACACAGGAGGAGGGATGAGGAAGAGCGCTGCCAGCGAGATGTGTCCCCAAGGAAGGACTCGGGAAATGCCAAGGGAAGGGTAAGAGAATATCATGGGCGCCGAGGAGCAGGCGGACGAGGGAGGCGGTGTCAAGAAGATTCCCCTGAGGGTAAGGAAGGGAGGGAGAAGACGAAAAGGAGTGATGAGGAGCTGTGTGAAGCGAAGGAACATGAGTATAGTGAAGAGGAGGAATATGGGTATAATCTGGAGCGGCGCCGACGCAGGAAGCAGGAGAGGCGTGAGAAGGTGAATCACTCATCAGAGCAGCAGCGGGGGCGGGCGGAGGAGCAACAGGAAGTGCGCGAGGACGAGTTCTCACCTGATCCGCGTTGGCAGCGCGGAGGAGGGCGGAACGGAGGGTCGCGCTCGCCTGAGGTGCGTCAGCACCATGATGGGAGGCAGGGGGGCGGGTCGCGCTCGCCTGATCGGCATGGGCAACATGATAGACGACAGACTGGCGGGTCTGGCTCACCTGATCTGTGGCGGCACTACGCGGGAAGGGCAAGGGGTGAGACACGTTCGCCAGGTCTGCAGCGCAAGCAGGGAGGGAGATGGGAGGAGGAGTGGCATCTGCAAGACAGTCGCCGCGGGCACGGAGGGAGAAGGGACGAGAGATCCCCTTCGCCCGAGAGGCACTGGAAGCGAGGAACACATAGAGAAGGCTGGGCGAGGGCGCATTACTCGCCAGAGAGGCAGTCGGGGCGAGCAGGAGCACGGATGAGTGTGGAGGACATGCGAAGGGAGGTGGGACAGGACCAGCGCGGACGCGAAGGGGGAGGCGGCGGGCTGGCATACAGCACGGAGCGCGCCAGAGTGGCAAGGGAAAGAATCAAGAGGGCAAGGGAGAGGGAGTCATCAGGAAGGCAGGCGAGAGGTCTGAGTAAATCATGGGGAGACGGTCGGGGGAGCACGGCGATGTTTGAGCAAGTGGAAGTGCCGGCGCGATTCGCGGGAGATCAGCGCACAGGGCCCTCACTCAAGAACTACTTAATGCAAGTAGGGAATGTGAGATACAGGTGCGAGAGGAGTGGTATGGACTCGGTGGATTTTTTTCTGAGTCTGCCGAACACACTGGAAGGGGAGGCGGAAACGCTGTACAGAATGAAGATGGATGAGTTGCTAGAGAGGGCAGGAAGGTACGGGGAAGACCCCACGGAAGCATTTCTGAAGCAGTTACAGCGGCAGTTTCCAGGGCACACCGCGGAGAAGATAAGAGAATTTCAGAATTTCAGGAAGGGGTGGAGCGAGTCGTTGCTTACCTACTACAACCGGCTGATCAACCTGGCGGAGGATGTAACATGTGCAGACATGGGCCTTCTTGTTAGCAAGTTCCTGGATGGACTCGACAGCACCATGGGAAGCGGATTGCGGATGAGGGTGTACGAAATGGGGGCAGACACAACGCTGGATGAAGTCTTTGAGTTGGCAGAGAAAATAGAGTTTGCGCAGAGGAAGTTTGAAGCGTACCGGCCACAAACGACAGAGAGGAGCCGTGGGCCGATAAGGGCAGCAGCAATGGTATCTGAAGATCAGGGAAGGTCAGAGGAACGAGGGGATGGTAGGGCAGACAACAGGACCTGCTACAGATGCGGACAGTCGGGGCACGTTAGGAGAGATTGCAAGAACTGTGATCGCTGTGGGAAGCCAGGATACTTGAGGAGAGAGTGCCCAGATGCATCGTGGTGTGAAATTTCCAGCAAGAAGGGACGTGAAGCGAAGGACTGCTACCAGCGGGAGGGGACAGCAAAGGGGAACCCGGAAGAGCTGGAACATGAGCTCAGCAGGCTACAAGCACAGCTGCAGGCACTCAGACAAAGGCGGGAAGTAGAGGCAGGAACGAGCGCCAGGGATGAGGATG
Source organism: Closterium sp. NIES-65 (assembly GCA_948144175.1). NCBI lineage: Eukaryota > Viridiplantae > Streptophyta > Zygnematophyceae > Desmidiales > Closteriaceae > Closterium > Closterium sp. NIES-65. The sequence continues at coordinate 2,333,702 of CANXME010000532.1, forward strand.
ACAGGGAAGTAGAGCAGGAGGTGCAGCGCGCGTACGTGGCATGGAAGGGAAGGGAAGAGATGGGACTACGGAGTGGAGGGAAGGACGACCTCCAGGAGCACCGACAAAAGGGAGGAGAGAAGGGGCAGCAGGCAGAGGAGACGACACCAAGGGACGTTGTAGAAGAAGAAGAAGAAGAAGAAGAAGAAGAAGAAGAAGAAGAAGAAGAAGAAGAAGAAGAAGAAGAAGAAGAAGAAGAAGAAGAAGAAGAAGAAGAAGAAGAAGAAGAAGAAGAAGAAGAAGAAGAAGAAGAAGAAGAAGCTCCCGCCCCCACCTGCTCTTCCTTTTCCTCTGCCTTCGCTGCTGCTGTTACAGACGCTCCCGCCCCCACCTGCTCTTCCTTTTCCTCTGCCTTCGCTGCTGCTGTTACACACGCTCCCACCCCCGGCGCGACAGGACAGGAGCAAAACCACTGAAAACAGGACATGACAGGAACGGGGATCTGACATATTATGTATTCGCAGGCAAGGAAAATTACTGACATGAAGTCACCACTGCAGATGCGCAGCATGTACTTGCCGGGCTTGCCCGTGACGTAGTTGCCCGAGTCTGCCACACTCGTCGGTGAGAACAAGAGCAGAAAAGGGAGCCCGCGGCAGCGGGGAAGAGGGAGAGGAAGGGGGAGAACGGGCGCGGTAAGGCGGGGGGAAGGCAAGCGGCTAGGGGCTGCGAGTGAAGTGCTGCAGAGCATTGAACGGAAGTAGTGGGATTCGTCGAAAATGCACCAGGGTTGGTTGGAGCTGGTTTGGTGTGCTGGATGGCTCACCAGCGCTGCACTGCACCGCGCACGCGAGTTGCTCAAAGATTTGCAGGCACATGTCAGTACCAGTCGTGATGAAAGTACCCATCTCCACGCACGACACGAGGCTCTCGTGAGCGCACACACACACATACAAGCACAAAACAAGACTTCTTGGTTCCTTTTGCAGAGCAGGTGCGTGTAAACGAACGATGACCAAAATTGCATGCAGGCAGGCAGTGCTGCTTCGTTTAGATTGAAACGATTCCCGTATCATCGCGCGACCACTCACGCTAGCCGGGACGGATGAGACGCCGTCGATACCCTGCACACCCGCGGTGACCGTGGCGGTATCGGTAACGCCGAGCGCCTGAACGGCGAAGTTAAGGTCAGCGCAACCATTAGGGCAGCACGACAGGTGCGACGCTCCCACACTGAAACGTTGCTGGCAGGGAAGTAGCAGCCTTAGTAGGCCAGGAAAACGAGGATAGAGTGCTCTCTGGAGTTCTCTGGAAATTGCACTATGACTTCACAAATTTCACAGTACAATTTTATAGAGCACATTCAAATATCGAGTCGCACTCCCAAGTCGCGACTCTCTCTGAATTTCTCAATGGTAACCCAACCCCTTTGAAATGAACCTGCCGTGAAATTCAGAGAATTATTGCGGTACGGGATTGGACGGCGAGCTTGGTTACGGGGCTGTAATTCCGTCGGTGTTGTTGGCGAAGTCGGCGAGCGGTCGGAACTTCGGTGTTCTGCGTTTCGTAATTTTCGCGCGAGGGTTTGTGTTGGGCTGCGCGTCAGGACCTGGTCGCCCAGCTGCAGGTTGAGGCGTTTGACCAATACGAACAGTTGGTGAGGTGGCGCTTGACTTCCGCCCACCTGCACTGTACTTGGCAGCATTCGGCTGCCACACTGTTACATTACTTCCCCCTCCAAGTGGCGCCGTCCACGGCGCCAAACCGTGGCTGGTCAAATACTGATTCACAGGAGTTGCGGCACGGTCAAGGTGGCTCTCTGGTTCCCATGAGTCGTCACTAGTGGGCTGGTCCTTCCAATGAACAAGAAACTCGCGACCATGAGGTGTGTCGCGATGTGCAGTGATAGATGCAACCTCAAACAGGTCGGGGCTGCCTTCGAACATCGGTGGCAGTTGGCGTGTGGCTGGACGGTCGTGTGAAGGTGCACGGAAAGGGCGGAGGCGCTGGACATGGAAGACGGGGTGAATCTTCATATAGCTGGGCAGTTGGAGACGGTAGGTGACTGGTGAGAGGACTCGGGTGATGGTGAACGGGCCAATAAAGCGAGGGGCGAGTTTTCTGGTTGTGCCTTTGCGTAGGAGAGGTAGGTGGTTAGTGGAGAGTAACACTTGATCGCCAACCTTGAAGCGTATATATTTGCGGTGGGAGTTGGCATAGTGGGTCTGTTTGGCTTGAGCTTTAAGGATGGAGGTGCGAGCGGCATCAATGGCTGATTCGAGTGAGTTGAGGAACTCAAAGGCTGCTGGTGCGTGGGAGAGGTGGGGGGGTGGGGTCATGGGGAGGCGGGGGTGCTGTCCGGTTGCGAGGTAGAAGGGTGGCTGGCCGGTGGAAAGGTGGGGTGTGCTGTTGTATGCGAGTTCGATGGCAGTGAGGTGGAGATCCCAATCAGTTTGGCAAGCAGTAACTTGTGCACGGAGGGAGTCTTCAAGCGTGCGGTTCATCCGCTCGGTTTGTCCGTCCGTTTCAGGGTGATACGCGGTAGAAAACTTCAGCCGGGTTCCGTGAAGCTTGAAGAGGCTCTGCCAAAAGTTACTCAAGAAGCGGGGGTCACGGTCTGAAATGATGGCGGATGGGAGACCATGTAGGCGGACTATGTGATCGAAGAAGAGTCGGGCTGTTTCGGGTGCGGTGACGGTTGTGTGGGTAGGAATGAAGTGGCTCATTTTGGAGAGTCGGTCGACGACGACTAGGATAGCGTTGTAGCTGCAGGGTGTGCGGGGCAGATCCATGATGAAGTCCATGGTGACTTCATCCCACACTTTGGTAGGTGGAGGGATGGGCTGAAGGAGTCCGTAGCGGTTGGTGGTGCGTGCTTTGAGTTGTTGACAGGTGCGGCAGGTGCGTATCAGCATGCATGCGTGGCCAATGGTAGTCGTTGGAGAGGCGTGCGTAGGTCTTCTCAACACCAAAGTGGCTGCCGGTAACGGTGTCGTGGTATTCGGAGAGTAGCAGCTGTCGTAAGGAGCGATCTGCAGGGACACAAATGGTTTTGGTGACGGTGTTATACCAAAATGGGTCTTCGAATGAGTAGGCCAGGTCCTCGGGTGCTTGCTTGACAAAAAACAGGTCACGTTTGTAGGTGCGCTGAAATTTCGTGATGAAGGTATCATCCCAAGTGATGCTGCTGATTCCATGGAGTTGCAAGGGTGGGTTCGGAGTGTGAGGTGGAGGTGATGAGGTGGGGCTGGTTGGGGAGTGGTGGGGCTGGTTGGTGGTTGGTTTGGGCTGGTCGGTGGGTGGTGGGGCTGGTGGTGGTGGTGGTCGGGACAAGATGTCGGCTGGGTTGAGTTTTCCGAGGCGGTAGATAATCTGAAGTGAGGGTACGAACTGCTCCAAAAACTCAGCCCATTGGGCTTTGCGGCGGCTGAGCACAGGCTGTGTTTTCAAGTGTTGAAGAGGGCGGTGGTCGGTGTAGACGGTGACGGGCTGCAGCTCCACGTAACAGCGCCATGTCTTGATTGCGTGGACAATGGCAAGGAGCTCCCGATCGTGTGTTGCGTAGTTGCGCTCTGCCGGTTGAAGCTTGCGTGACTCGAAAGCGAGTGGCTGCATCCCATGGCCGTGGTCTTGACAAAGAATGGCACCGACAGCGACATCGGAAGCATCGGTCCATATGAAGTATGGGCGTGAAGGGTCGGCGACGGTGAGGACTGGTGCAGAGGTGAGTGCTGATTTGATTGAGTTGAAAGCAGTCTGCTGCGGTATTCCCCATTGAAAGGCAGCTCCTTGACGGAAGAGATCGGTCAAAGGGGCGCAGATGTGAGAGAAGTTGAAAATGAATTTCCGGTAATACTTGGCGAGGCCGATGAAACTTTGCAGCTCCGCTACCGTGCGTGGGGCTGGCCAATCAGCAAGGCACTGGACCTTTGCGGGGTCCATAGCAATGCCTTTGGAGCTGATGACATGGCCGAGAAAGCCGATGCTTGAACGGGCGAAGGTGCACTTGGAGAGCTTGGCGTAGAGGCGGTGTTGGCGAATCTTGTCGAGGACGATGCGTAGGTGCTGAGCGTGTTCCTCGAGTGAATTGCTGAAAATGAGGATGTCATCGAGGAACACGATGACAAAGCGGTCGAGGAAGGGCTGAAAAATGTCGTTCATGAGTCCCATGAGCGTGGCTGGTGCGTTGGTGAGGCCGAACGGAAGTACGCGGAACTCGAAGTGGCCGTAGCGGGTTCGAAACGCCGTCTTGTTGATGTCGTCTTCGGCGAGCCGGATCTGGTGGTAACCGGAGCATAGGTCGAGCTTGCTGAAAACTGTTGCTTCCCCAAGCATGTCGAACAACTCCTCGACACGGGGTAGCGGGTACTTATTCTTGATTGTGATGGCGTTGAGGGCGTGGTAGTCGATGCAAAGGCGCAGGTCACCTTCCTTCTTGCGGGTGAAAAGCACAGGGGCAGTATATGGTGAGGTGCTTGGGCGGATGAAACCCTTCTCGAGAAGGTCATCGAGTTGACGGCGGAGCTCCAAAAGTTCAGCGGTGCTCATGCGATAGGTTGGGCGCACGGGCGGTGTAGAACCTGGAATGAGGCGGATGCTATGGTCAATAGCACGCTCGGGTGGAAGTTCGGCGGGAAGATCTTCGGGGAAGATGTCGGTGTAGCCTTGGAGTAACTTCTGTATAGGTGATGGGAGAGAGTTGGGTGATGGTTCAAATTCGGGAGCGGTGAAGATGACTAGGAGATGATGAGGAGGAGGTGGTGATGGAGGGGTGGGGGCTGATGGATTGATAACTTCAGAGGCGGGGCGGATGATGGGACGTCGTGGCTGCTGGGTTGGGTGGGGTGGAGAAGGAGGAGGTGTGTTGATCACTTCGGGGGAGCCGGGTGGTGTTGGCTGCTGCACGGGAGCTATGCGAGGAGGAGGGAGAGGGGGGATATGGGAAGATGGAGATGGGACAGGTTGGGGTGGATGGGTTGATGAAGCGGAACTGGTTGGGGATGACCATGGTCGGCGAAAGGAGTGGGATGGGAGGTCGTAGTTGCCGACGGTGACAGTTCCGTTGCGCCAATAAATCCGCGGTCCAAACTGGTGCAACCATGGTTGACCGATAACGCCTTCATACCCGCCGAGGTGCAGTTGCTCGGACGTGACCGTCGCCTCCAAGCTTCCAAACATGCAATGCACAGGGAGGAGAGTAGGTCCGCAGCGCCGCCGAGTACCATCTGCCATGATCACGTCCTGCGGGTTGCTGTTGGGATCTTCGGGGAGAAAAAGTTCAGCAGCAATTGAGGGAGAGAGGAAATTTGCTGAAGCACCGGTATCGAGCAAAAAGTCAACGTAGCGATTCTTTATTTTTGCGTATAGAATGATGGCGGGGAATGGAGCGTTGGATGTGGTGTAGAGTTCAGAGGTGCCGATGAATAATGGAGTCGGGAGAAGCGGGGCATGCGATGCGTCAGAGGTCTGCCCCACTGCTACTGGCGCTGTCCGTTTCCCGGAGACCTTTCAAAGTTGCAGCGGTTCGGGCAATGCCGCCACGTAGGCGGCTCGCACCTACTTTCCCGCACGAGTAGCACGTAAGCGTGGACTGGTTGCGTGCACGCTGTTCCACCACACCGAGCTCCATGGGAGAAGGACCGTTGGTGTGGTAGGTAGGTCCAGCAGTGGTGTGCTGCCCGGTTCGTCCTTGGAATCGCTGGTATGCTGCAAAGTTGATGGTGTCAAAACGCTGGCGACACGAATCATCTCATCCGACGTCGTAGCGCCGCGGAGTTTGACCTCGGTGCGGATTTTTCGGCTTCAGCACCCGCTTGAATTTGTCCATCAGTTCAGCAGCAGGGATATCAGGGATCTCAAGCACGAGCTCGCGGAAGCGGTTGATGTACTCAGCGATCGAGCGATGTTGGCGTAATTCAGCGAGGTTGTCACGTGCGCTCTCGATGGAGCTGACCGGCTCGAAGTTCATTAATAGCGATGCAGAAAACTCTTCCCAAGTTGAAATCGTAGCATGGCAACTCTGCCACCAAGTAGCAGCTGCACCCCTCAGCATCATGCCGGCGTGCCGAGCCCACTCCGCCCGGTTGACATGACAAAGGGAGAGGTATTCTTCCACTTGGAAAAGCCACCGTCGCACCGGTAAGTGGCGTTTTCCAGGGATGAACGGCTCGGGTTCGGGTACTTTGGGTCGTGCAGATGCCACAGCAGGTGCTGGCGTCGGCACCTGTGTGCCCAGGAGTCCACGTTCCTGGAGTTCGCCGAGGATCCGGTTGTCAAAAGTAGTTGAACGAGTAAGAAGTACGAGTAGATTAAACTAGGGCCTAGGCTTAGTAGCCTAGGCCCAACTAGAATGTCGAGCGGGTTTTGCCTAGGGTGAAGTTCGAGTGAGTTGTGAGGAGAAAATTGTGAAGAATGATTTCACTATAGATTTCGAAGTACATATAGCAAAGGAAACAAGTGAAACGTTGCTGGCAGTGAAGTAGCAGCCTTAGTAGGCTAGGAAAACGAGGATAGAGTGCTCTCTGGAGTTCTCTGGGAATTGCACTATGACTTCACAAATTTCACAGTACAATTTTATAGAGCACATTCAAATATCGAGTCGCACTCCCAAGTCGCGACTCTCTCTGAATTTCTCAATGGTAACCCAACCCCTTTGAAATGAACCTGCCGTGAAATTCAGAGAATTATTGCGGTACGGGATTGGACGGCGAGCTTGGTTACGGGGCTGTAATTTCATCGGTGTTGTTGGCGAAGTCGGCGAGCGGTCGGAACTTCGGTGTTCTGCGTTTCGTAATTTTCGCGAGAGGGTTTGTGTTGGGCTGCGCGTCAGGACCTGGTCGCCCAGCTGCAGGTTGAGGCGTTTGACCAATACGAACAGTTGGTGAGGTGGCGCTTGACTTCCGCCCACCTGCACTGTACTTGGCAGCATTCAGCTTCCACACTGTTACACACACACCGCGTGGGGGGCACTGCTGGCTTCGTCGGTGGCTTGCCGGTCAGCGGACAGTTGGGGTACGCCGTCGCGGCTATGGTACTAGACGGCAGCAGAAGAGTCGCCGCCAGCAGCGCCGTGAGAAGCTTCGCCACGATGAAGCAGCAATTCCATATCTTCGCCAGCGAAGTGGCCACGATGGCGAGAGCTGTGAGCTGGGCGACGCTCGCTGGTCAGCAGCAGGTGGCACTAGAAACTACTACTATTACCACACCGCGGCTGGAACCGAACTGTATGAGGGAGCGCGGACAGGCAGACTGTTGCTGGGTTGCACTTGCACTTGCGTATGCTCATGGTGGGTGGGTGGGTGTAATCGCGTCGCGTCGCGAGGAGAGAATCCCGTGTAAGGGGCACGGACAATCTGGGGCCGGCAAGGCTCTCCGACCGAACCGCCAAACTTATCCGCTCTGCACTGGGTGCTCGTTAGACGCACCTCCTTTGCCCTTGATTCAAATGGAGGGGCAACCTGGCCACCTTCGCCAGGGGAATCAAAGAGCAGTGGTCAGACATTCCTTCAACATCGCAACTCTGCAGGTGTTCGCCGGGAAACAGCCGGCGGTAAGCTTGGCGATATCGCATCCCTGCAGTTTGCTTGCGGTGTTTTTTTCTAATTGCCCTCTGTTTCCGAGCTGCCTGCGATCTCCCACAGTTACCCTTATTTCGATTCGTGCAGTCACGGAGTAGTTAGCGGGCAATTGGTGCAAAACTCATCCTGTCGATGAACACCGCTCGGTGAAATTCGGTGCGGTGGTGTATAGAGCTCTGCGCTGAACTAATATTGTAAAAAAAATGGTGAAGACTGAATATGAACACGTCAATGTTATGCGAATCGCTTGTAATTTTGCATGAAGAAATGAAAACGCGTACGCCTACGGTTACCATAACTTTTACCGTTGGCGAATGACCGTAGCGGTAACCAGGTAAATGAGCCTTTCGGACGGCTCATTTTCAGCGCGCGAAAAATCCAGCTGGACCAGAATGATGACGGAGTCGCACACCCTGTTACGTGCGAAAATGGCACGTAACTTTTTGCTTTGTCGCCATGGCAGTTAGGGCCGAAGGGTGTGGAACGCGGTTGAGAACGTTTTTGCGCAAGTTTTATCGGTGCCTGCATCATGCGGCCGTTCCCCTCCAACCCCTCCATTTCCCTCCTCACTCAAAGTGCACATTATTATCGTAGTGGTAAATAAGTAGCCCGCCATGGCGCCTCCCTGGAACCCGCTAACTCGCTGGAACCGCCCGTTTTACCCGAGTTTGGCGGTTTTTTTTTTAAGGAAACGACGCCTCGCCATCCATTCTTTGCCTCGTACCGCATGCTAGACGGGTGCTCGTCCAGCTTAGGGTAGATCGTAGGGCGCGGGCCGAGCTCAATTTTTTAGATGTACTAATTTTAGGGATGCCATAGCCCGAAACGCGATTTCGACGACACACCAGTGCATGCGCGGCGTGCCGACAAGGCGTACACTTTCACACTTGCGTCCCGCTGTTGCAGATCCACGGGCCGCGAGGGTTTCGCCGTTTTGGTTTCTCTACATTAGTTTTAGGGTCGGCCCGGCAGAAATAGCGACTTCGTCGCCGTACCATCGGATGCGCCGCGTGCCGACGCGTGGTATATTGCGCGAAAGTGCCGCGGCTTGAGGGATTAGTGAGGTCAGTACCGTTTTTAGTGTTTTTTGGCTTTTTTTTTGCCATGTTCGTTTTAGAGCCACAGATTTGCCCCCTCTTGCCACTGAGGGCCATGACCGTTTGTGCTCTGTGGCCTTTGCATGCAGGTCCAGGGATGCTGTTGAAGACCATATATGTTAGACCTTGCTTGTTATTCTTCACTATTTTAGTTGTTCTCCAAGCTTGCACCACAGGGTGCTATAGATCATTGTATCCCTATAATTGATAATGGAGTTTACATGTGCCTGTGGATTCACCTGCACTACTGGACAAGGCTTGATTAATCACAAAGTGTTTTGTAGAAAGCGCCCAACTGCGTCAGAGAGTGCAAATGTACGGATTCTAGAGGGTTTGAAGCGCAAACGAGCTAATGACGTGAACCGGCTGCTGCGTGCACGAGTTGCTCCGCGTGCCGCAGCAAGTCCGCCTTTGACCACTAGCGGAGCACCATCTGCACAAACCAGTGTGAACCCTCCCCCGTTTGACTTTCCGACGTCGGATGACAGCGACGGCGACGGTGATGACATAGAATTCTCAACAACGGATGCATCGGCAGATCTTAGTCCACAGAAGCTCCCATTTGACACAAACCTGGCTTTGGCGAAGGCGATTCGGGGTTTTAATGGAGGCATGGGGATGTCGGCAACTAACATTAATACTCTATTGAGCGTTTTGCACGAGGCCGGTTACATGAAGCCATCATACAAGAACAGTGCTGGCTTGGCGAAGTACGAAAAGTCTTTACTTGCGGAGGCTACGGGCACGGTGGAATGGAGAGCTGTCGAGGTGGAGTTGAGCAACGGCATGAAAGTTACTATACACGTAACCTCCATAGTCGAAGCATTGGTGGCGATGTATTCGGACAACGCGAACAGAGACGGCTTTGTGGTGAAACCGGCAGCAGTCTACACGTCCGACAAGAAGCAGTGGATATACGCAGGGCCCGAGACGGGAGATGGATGGATTAAGATGCAAGAAGAATGCCCGAGGGGTGGTGTAATTGCAGCGTGCATCCTGTACAGCGACGGGACAAACTTGAGCAACGATGGGCGTGTTACGGGACATCCGGTATATTTCACACTTGGAAACGTCACGCTCAAGAATCGTTGGCAACCACACGGGCATCGGATGGTTGCTATGCTTCCGCCACTTCCGAACGTGGACTCGAGGACGGACGAGGGGAAGGCGCTTCATCGGGAGGTATTCCAACTGGCTTTGGATGTGGTTCTTAAAGAGCTCAAAGAGGCATCTTACGAGTGAGTGTCTATTGAGTGTGCGGGTGAGTGCTTTTCATTCTACTGGGTGTGGGTGTGTGTGTTGCAAGTATGCTTTATCGCTACGATGAGTTTTTTCTTGCTCACCTCATGTGCAAATCCACTTCCCCTCCCCTTATAATTGTATCTTTCCTATGTTCATCACCCTTTTCTACCTACATAGTGGCATTGTAATAGAAGACCCTTTTGGGCAGACGCAAGTGGTATTTCCCGCTGTCTACGCATATGTGGCTGATCACCCGGAAGTGTGCAAGCTGGCGGGGATGTTTGCAAGTCACAAGGTGATATTCCCGTGCCACAGGTGTCTCGTGAAACGTGAAGACATAAGCAACATGGAGGCGGTGGTCGAATATCGCACGGAAGTCGATCAGGGCGATAAAGTTGAGGCGTTGTTGGCGTTGCCGAGTGGGCCCGAGCGGAACAAGGCATCAAAATCAATCAGCACCCATCCCATCAAGGTACGTATGGTTTGCGAGTGCGTCCATACGTTTTGCGTGCGTATTTGTGTGTGTACGCGCGTCTGTTCCTGCCTCTTTAGTTCGTGCGTCGTTATTCTAAGAATCTGCGTGCATGCGTTTCTCTGTCTTGGTTGTGTGGGTTAAATTAAGTGTGTGCTAACAGTTTTTCACTTACTCGCCCCCGCGCAGGTAGCCTTGTGGGGCTTCAGAGGCGGACGTACCCCTGTCGGCAATCCATACCGAGCCTTACTTGTCGAGGTGATGCACGCGATGGACCTTGGTGTCTTCTTGCACATCGTTTCCTGCATTCGAGCGTATTACGCACGAGATCGCGACTTTCTGCGTTCCCTCGACACCGAGTTGCAGCGCATTGCGACCGACACCCGAATCTCGGGTTTCCGTATCCCATCTTCCGAGAAGGGTGGTTACTTTGCGGGTGCTGCACGGTTTCAGGCGTTTGAGCATCGCGCAGTGATGCAAGTGATCACGATCGTGCTTGCAAATTGCGGCGTGCCGAACTCGGTGGTTGGTGAGGTGGCAGCATTCGTGGATTGCTACATGCTCGCAGCCCGGCGTTGGTATCATACCTCGAAGACGCTACAAGAGCTTGATGAGGTCATCAAGAGGTAAGCATCTTTCTCAACTGTGCATGGTTGCTTGTGTTGTTCTCTTTCTTGTTCAATGTCTCTCATACCTTGCATTCCATGCTTGCCAATGTGTTGCGATGTCTTGTGTTACTAATTTTTTCGCGCCCATTGAGTTTTGTCTCTTCAATGTTCTTCATGTGTGCCATACCCACCAACAGGTTGATTCCGCTCTTGAAGGAAGTCTTTGCAGGCCTTCAGAAGTCTGAGTTTGACATCACCAAAGTGCATTCATTGGCACACGTGGTGGAGGACATCATTCGATCGGGGGTGCCGATGCATTACAGC